>JAMJFZ010001230.1:3730000-4960000 GCA_026225945.1 Cricetomys ansorgei | reverse complement strand
TATTCTCAGACGTGATACTTCAGTTAGAATGGAAAGGAGAATATGGTGGATTTTACGATAGAGTGATTTGTATACACTAGTCCGTAAGCAGGCTTTATCATCAACTTGAGCATATGTTTATGCAATGTGTGGTTGGGTCAAAGGATAATATTTGAAAGACCAGGAGCCACCAGGAAAACGTGATAGCTGATACCTGTCTATTTTATAATGTATTTCAGTAGGGTGCTAGAAGAACATCTGTCTAAAATGTAGCGGCATAACCAATATGCAGCAGTAAAGCCTATAAACTTGAAGATCCAACTCTGCTTTGGATCATTTAATAAAGATGTGTCTGTCATTGTGGTCACCAGTTAGAACTCTCGTTTTCACTTCCATGTGGTAGAGGCTGGGGGCCTATCTATGTTTTCATATAAGCAGAAAATTTCTATCGGAAGATTTTCATAAAGCCGTTGCATTAAATCTCATTTCTGTCCTTGATAATAAATGGTAATCTTATTTATTTTGTGGTGGTAGTGAATTCCTGGAATGCTTCCATAGATAAATTATTGACCAGTATAAGAAATATCTATGAAGGTTAGGCATCCTAGTGTCTTAAAACATGATGTGGGAGGTGTTAGAAATGGAGCAGGTAATGTTATGGTAAGAGCAAAGTTAGTTTTTAAAATAAATAGCACTTGGATGCCCTGAGATGTCAGAAGTGGAGACAAGGTTGTGTGTTTGTCAATATATCCTTCATGTTTTACAGACTCCTAAGGGAGCAAGGGAAGATACAATTTCACCTTTTCTGTGCCAAAACATTTTAATTATATCTCCTTCCAAGTACAGCGGTTCAGTAACCAAGGAGCTGACATTGATGCATGTGTTGATAAAGCTGCAAACATTCAAAATGAGATTAACAAAGATTTTGAGCAAAGGGTGACAGCTAATTTTGCACAGTATTCTGCATCTAATTCAAGCCACTGTAATAATAGAATATTTTATAACTGTTTTGTTATTCAAAATGACTTTTATGATGCATTTATGTTTGTGGATATCTTTGTATTGTGCTCAAGGAATTATTTGTCCTATGGCTTTAAACTATTTCAATCTGTTGTAACCTTGAAACATGGGGGAGAAGATAAACTTCTCATTGTGAGTTGGTTTTTGTTTTGTTTTGTTTTGTTTTTTTACCTTTTTCAAAATCTTACTTCATCTTTGGAACTCTGATTCACCACAATTAATCCTGAACACACAAGCTAGACGAGACAGTGGGACGACACACGTGTATTTGTGATACTGCTTAGTATGCATTAATAAAACATCCAAGAAAAGTTGTATTCGATTAGGAACACGATGAAACTGTAGTTGCTTCATGCTCTTGGGCTATTTTAGGCACACTCTGTTTTTCTTCTTTCTTTTTTTTTTCATTCTCCATTTGAAGGCAGTTGACAGTCTTCTTTCATTTTTCTTTTCATTTCTGAGATTTTCTTTTCCCCTCCACACCTCCTCCATCTGCTTTCACTTTTGTTTTGCGTGGGCCGTCTCTCATCCCAACTTGATAATGAGGAATGCAGTGTGACCCTGACCTCTATCAGCCCAGGCGTGACCTTCTGACTCGACCGTGTGACCTTTGACCTTCTCTTTGACAGCTTGATTAATTACCCTGTGTTATGATTTATGAGTAAGTGCTATGTAAAAATAATAGACAACAGGTGGTCCTCTGAAAACTTTGTGTGGCTCATTCTCCTTTACTGACTAACTCGATCTATTTGGAGTAGCAGACTCATCTAGGATAATCTGTGTTGGTCCATATCACAGTTATGTTATACCATATTCACAGCATGAAAATTCATGAAACTGCAAGTTGAGGGATATAGCCCTGATGAATATTCTATAAAATATTAGTGGAGTGCGGTTACCTTAATGCATCTTGAGAAGGAGCACAAAAAGGAGTCAAGTGACATTTCAGTGCCAGGTCACATCTTGAGAAAATTGCTGAAATAATGGAGGGGCCATTTCGGAAGCAGAGCTGCAGCTCCAACAGCCATGTTTACTTTTAACGCTTCACTAGTGGCTTCTGATTGGTTGTCATGACCTCATCTCGCTGTTGCACCTAGGATGTTGCAACAGTGACACATGCATACCCGTCTTGTGAAGAAGAGAATAAACATAACATAGCTCTTTCAGAAAAGATGAATGGACAGCCGTTTGTCTGTTTTAACAGTGGGCAGTTGTAGATAACGCACTTGGAGTTTCATTTGCCTCGAGGATGAACACCTGTCTTCTCTCAAGTGAAGCAGTTACAATGCTGAACTTGAAGAATATGATTGATATATCTATGTAAAATGATCTCCTACAGAGCTTTGCCTGGAGACCGAAATGGATAGTTCCATGGGTCAAAAGATTCTAGTGTGGCCCTTGACCTCTCTGGTCACATGTGGCTTCCAGTATTGGCAAGTTAATGTGCAGAGCCGAATACCTTCAGCTGATTTTTTTTTCCTTAGCCACTCATAAGAGATTTTAAAAACTGTAGAATTTGCCCCTATTTTCCATTCTCTTTATAATTGGTAATTAGTACACAAACTTTGATAAGTCTTTAGTTTTTATACTTTCATTTGGAGTGAAAAGTAGTCGCTTTTTTGTCAGTTATTTTTAGATTTCTATCTACGTATTCCTGATTAGTGAATTTCTGTGCTGATTTAATTTCTCTAGCAGTTTCTCCTATGTGTGCTTTGTGCTGGGCATCACCTGTCTGTTTCAGGCTACGCCACTCACTGTTTGCTGATTGAATGATAAATTATTATTTATCAGTGAGTGCGTTTTTAGTTTTCACAGTAAAACGTCCAGGGATCCTGTGTATTTTATGTTAACCACATCAAATACTTGTGCTTTAAAAAAAAAAAAAAAGCCATATTTTAGCATTAAACTTTTGAGAGTGTCAGATTAAGATGCTGCTGTTTAGAATTTTTACAGACTTAGAAATGAAGCACAGCTATAGCCACACACGCATGGAAATGGACTCTGAAGAATTAAACCTTCATTTAAACCAATATCTGTCTTCTTGAATACCTTCTTGATGCAAGTCAAGCCCAAGAGTGCGTTAAAAACTTTGTGTGTGATTTGTTTCCCGAAATGTTGCATATTAAAACAATTTGGGATTAATCATTATAAATGATGTTCTAAGCCTTATGTAGTTGCATTGATACCAGTCCAATCATTTTATCTTGTTAAAAGTAACAGGAGAGCTTTCCATGTGTATTCGGAATGCTGCAACTTCTCATCCTACGGGATTTTCACATACTTAAGAACAATTAAATATAAAAGGGGAGCTTCACTGTGGTGCTCAGGATTCTAAGAGGTTCCCTTGTTAAGAGTAGCAATACATAATTCCTCATAGAATATTTGGTGTCTGATTATATTTTGTAGTTTTGTGAAACTTTATATGCTATAAAGATCAAACTAGCAGTCGTTTTTACTTAGCCTGCAGTGTGCTATTGAATTATTGGGAATTCAGTTATTTTTTAAACTCAGTATATATTCTAATTGTTGAAGTTGGAAGTTCTACTTTTAAAAAAATTAACTGCTGATAGTTTGTCTCTGCTTTGCCCCACTTTATTTTCTTGCACACCTTGGCTGTCATATGTTAGTGTGGACGTTACCAAAGTTTCTGAATCTTACATAAAAGCCGATTTTAATGTTGTATGTAAAACAGAAAAGAAGGAGCAAGAGAAGCTTGGCTATGTGGCTGTTGTTAGAATGTAGGGAAGTGAAGGCAAGAACCCGTGCTAACTTTATTCTACGTTTTCTAAACTTGTTAGAAATGATTGGTGCGAACATTGTATCAGTTAGTTTATTGTGAAAATCATGATTCAAAATGCTGGTATTTTTTATTTCCAGAATTGTAATTAGATTTGCAACACTTTTTTATTTTTTGCAGGAAATAATCCTGATTATTTTTGTGAACAGTATTATTTTAAGTAAAATGAAAATTTGGAGTATCTAAAGGATAAAATATTTTCTAAATAATTTAGGTAACTAAATGTAATAATTTAGCTGTTTCAACAATTATTGTTGACATCTAAATTTTAAAAATTTAACCGTTTTGTGTTGTGGTGATTTAAAAATAGAATCATTTTTCTTCTGTTGATGCCTCAGTGAAAAATTGACGTTGTGTCTTTAGAAAATTGAATAAATGAGTCATGTAATTCTCAGTTACATAATCAATAACTTAGACAAATATTACTTCTTTGATGATTTATGTATGTCTATTTTTTATACTTATTTAAATGGGACATCTCACATTTCAGAATCCATTTAAAATCAACTAGGCTCACTTCTTTTTTTTTTTCAGTCTGATTTCCAAAAATTAGTTCAAAATGTGGAGAGTGTCCTGATGGTATGGAGATTATTTTGGTGATAAAGTTATATATTGGTTTGGTAATTCTGGTGTCAGTTTTAGCTTTGCTCAGAGTTGTTCTCATTCCAAGTTCCTGTTATGTTATTATATATAAGATGATGGCCATCTTACATAATCCGTAATTAAAGTGTCACTCTGGTGCCCTGTGTTTGAATATTCCTACCATCATTACACTGTAGAGTGCAATCTTTGTGCCTCTTATGAAATTTGAGATTCTTTGGGGGATTTTTTAAGCTTGTATACGAGTATGAAAAGCTGTGCCTGCATGCGTGTGTGTGTGTGTGTGTGTGTGTGTGTGTGTGTGTGTGTGTTTGTCAGAGAGGGCAGGGGAGAGACATGACAGGAGACCACTTACTCACAGTACAAAATCTAGTGAGGGGGCAGTTTTCTTCCTGGCCTCCTGTGACCTTTGCTGACTATGTTGCTTACACCAGAGACAGTGCGCTGAATGGCTGCATTTCACCCTGTTTAGCAGAGTGTAACAGTGCTCTTTCACTTACTTTGGTGGGAGGAGGAGAAGGTATACGTGAAATTTGAGAAGGGCATGAAAAGTTGTAAGAAGCACAAGGAAGAGGGCTAGGAACTCCCTTCCAACGTGATTTTAATAACTAGTCGAGTGTGTCCAACTGTAGAAAATCACCACGTGACAGTCTGTGTCCCTGACAGTGATGACAATGATTTACAAGACTTTTGAATAGCTGTACAGATGAGAATAAAGCAGGAGCAAATAAAATGTCTTTTGTTGGTAAAACTTTTGACTTAGCAGCTAACTAACCTTAAAAGGAAAGCGTGGAGCACCTCTTACTTTGAAGTAAAATGTTGAAAATTCTAAAACTACTTTGTAAGTTGTTCATAGAGAGGCCTTTATGTGAAAGTTTTATTGGAGGATCTGTTGAAGAGTATCTGGTATGTTGTTTGTCAGGTTGGCAGATATTATTAGTTTCCACATGTGTAAAGGATTATATCTTAATTAATAGTCCTACCACAAAACCAAAACTTCAATGGTCTTGAAGTTACCAAACCAGTAATGGTTTAGTCAACAATATCCTCTTGACGAGGGATGAAGATGGAGAGAATCCCAGTGTAGTTTACAACTGGTTCATGAGATACAAAGACAGCAACAACAACAGAAAACGTCAGAACCAGAGTGTGGCATACTTAAAAATAAGAGCTTGTGTCTATGTCAGTATTGTTTTTTTTACAACTGATGCTGTCAGTATTTTGAAATATAACTTCTTATATCTGGTTTTGTTTTTTAAAAAGTTGATATCTGAACTTTGTGTAGAAAATTCTATGGTTATAGTTTGAAAAACTAGACATTTGTTTTAGTATGTTTTACAAACTTTCTTTTCTGTTTCTCTTTTGTTTTTGTTATAATATGTTATATTTGTAGGTATGACCTTAAGAGCTTTTTACAGAGCATCATTAAGACATTGACAATACAGAATTGAATAGAAAAGACGTATAAATCGCTTCAAATTTTTCCATTCCTCAAACTTGGTAGTGGTTGTTGTATTTCTAATGCTTAGATTAGTTCATCAGTTCAGCCTAAAAATCTAATGTTTTTCTTTTTCTAATCATAACCACAGAAGTGTTTGCTTTGTGAGAATTATGTAAGTCAGGAAAATACATATTTAAAAATTAAGGCCTTAGTAGCTGAAAAAGTTGTGTTTTTAAACATTGGAATGTATGATTTCAGAGCACTAGTCCTTAAACAAGATAGCCTCTTACTGCGGCCTGAAAGATGAGGCAGAGTAGGCACCCGTTTCCACCATCATCCTGTTGATTTTGCTCTATGACTTCTTAGTCTTTTTGAATGGAAAGAGGAAGAGAATAATGTCCAAGGTGAACAGGCGATAGAATTTCCTGAAAATACGCATAATCTGGTTTGAGTGCATTCTTGTGTGATGATTTATTTTAGTTCCACTAAGAATGGATTGTGTGTGTTTTTAATTCGTCATTTCTGTGGCAATCGTGTCCATTTAGCTTATTCTCATCGATATACATGTGCATTTGTGCGCGTCATAAAGGCAAACATTTTAAAACTTTATCTTAAGAATTTGATCCATAATCTTTCCTAGAAGAGCATTTTAGTAGCTTGAAACTATATTAAATTACCTTGCCTAAGGTTTTAGGAACTTTTTCATGGAGCGAAATGAATTCTTATATTAAGTTGTACCTCCTTTTCTTCATTTCAAAACAGGAAGGGTATGGAGTCATAGTCTTGAACCCAAATGAAAACTATATTGAAGTGGAAAAGCCAAAAGTGCGTATACAGTCATCCTCTGATGGTGCAGATGAGCCAGCGGAGAAGCGGGAAAGGAAGGAGAGAATCTCTAAAGAAACAAAGAAGCGCCGTGATTTCTATGAGAAATACCGGAACCCCCAAAAAGAGAAAGAAATGATGCAGTTGTTTATCAGGGTGAGAAAGAGCACTGCTTCCCTTCGCTGTCCCTTTGCTTTCTTGGTATTTCATTTCATATCAGTTACTTTATTGTTTTTAGAAGCTGTTGTTTCATTAGTTTTTAGCAAACATTTATTTTTTTTATCATTATCTATCTGCTTGGATGGGATTCATTTATAATTATAAATTATATAAATTATAATTCATTTAATAATTATAAAATATATCGCTCATATATCAATGTGACATTTTATAGAATCTCTGATGTAAATGTTGTTGTCTTTTGTGTCATTTGCTATGTCAAGGAACAGTTTCTAAAGGTTTACTGTGATCCATGCCAAAGGAAGACAACTGTTTAATGCAGTTCTTCAGCATAATACTACTTTAAGGTTTTATGAGAGTAAATATAGCAAAATAATTCTAAAACCAGTTGTAAAACCGTCTTCATCTGTGGTGGCAAGTTTCACCAGATGATGTGTGTTAGCAACCCTCATCCACACTATCTAAGTCACATCAAGAGGAAAGTAACTAATGTTTCAATAAATATTTAAGCTGAAAGCATTCAGAGGCAGTGCAATGAGGGGACCCTTGGTGTTTGCTCTTGTCACACCCCTGGAGCCTTTGCACCTGTAGCCCAGCATCAAGGGATCCTTACAGCCGTGCTCCCCGAGAACATTGAATTCTGTAGTGGTGCACTTTGACAAATTCTCTGATGACACAAGTGTGTGTCGTTTTCAGGGCGTGTTTTGCTTGCTAGAATTTAACAGTGAAGCATGAAAATGTTTCTGGAAGAGGGAAGAAAGTATGTGCCAATGCCTTCTTGAAAGTTGAACGTTTCAGTAAACTTAAACTTAGAGGTTAATATTTTATATTTATAAAGGGGTTTGGGGATAAAGGAAGGGTTACTCTGTAGCCCAGACTGGCCTGGAACTTGCTTTGGAATCTAGGTTTCACTTAAATTTGTGTGCAATTCTCATCTTCCCCTGCTGGCATCACAGTGTGAGCCAGCCCCAACCAGACCCGGCTCCAACTTGTAGGGCAGTAGTAACATTTCAAAATACTCAACTTGATCCATGTTTACATTCATCCTCAAAGATTGCTAGTTAAATATTTCATAACATCTTTGAGGGAAAGTGCATTGATTACTGGTTTTATTTCTTTATCTTCTTTTGGTCATGACACAATGTTTTGTTGGCGTTGTGTGTAAATTCTTAAGATCCTGAAAACTGTCCTGACCAGGAATGCACAGAATATCTATACCATGAGTCGAAACAGTTAGGCAAACTATAATATTTCAATGTTTGCTGATAATCCCTCTGTTTAATATTTAATTGGAAAAAAATACTAAGTTTAGAATCTCTAAGTATTCTGTTTGTCCTATTGTAGATATATGACCTCTTTGTATAATCACACCGAAGTTGTGATACTGGATTCTTATTCTTATCTGTTGTCCTTAGCTCCTTGCCATATCATCTAATCTGTAAACCACCATTTATGACAAAATGCCTCTCATATCCACATTTCAAAAATTACTTTCATAAGGCTTTTTGAATACACAAATCGTAACGATTCCTCAGGTGTGTGTGTGAAATACAAGCAGCACAGTGACTTGCTATGTTGGCGCGTTTCTTTGTTATTTGCTTATAATTTGCTCAGACTAAGAATCTCTCAAACACCCACTGGGAGAGTCACTCCCCCTTGATTTTCCAGTCTTCTTCACCACTCTTGCTTGGGTCCCCCACCCCTGTGTATACCTCTTCTTTATTTTCTTCGTCTCTGCCTTTCTGAAGATATTCTGTTGATTATTAAGACTGGTCTCTTTCTTTTTTTCTTTTCTTTTGTCTTTTACCTTTCATTTGATTCTTTTTGCTTTTTACACACTAGCTATTTTTGCTGCTTTTTCCATCGTTTATTTATTTATGGAGGAGGAAAAGGGATTGGCTTTCCTTTTTCGTCCCATTTGTCCCAAACAAAGTTCCCATATAAAAACATTCATCTACATTATACAGGTTTTTATGTGGATCTTTCAGTTAATAACATATTTTCTTAACACCATTTCTCTTAATCACTTAGGATTGTGCATAATATCATGCGTATACTGAAACACTTCACCATACTTCTGAACAGTTAGACTTTTTGTTCTATAACTGGAAGGAGAATGTCTGATGTATAGTGCATTTGTTCTTAGATAAAATTGATCCACTCAAGAAGTTATTTCTTCCTCCTATATGTCTCTGAGTTTTAGACTCAGAGCATGGTATATGAAGAAGAGAAATTAACTGTTATTTATAATTTTCTTAATCATTCATTTACGTTTAGACACTCTCGTCTGTTATTTGAGATTCATATTTGATCATATTTGATCATGTTTGCCATCCCCAAACTCTTCCCAGGTCTACCATCTAACTTTGTGTCCTTGGTTTTTAATCATCCACCAGGACCAATTTATGTGGCCTTCCACTGTAGCTGACTGGCCAGGGAGTGCATTCTTAGACACTGTGTCTCCTTTCCCAGAAGCTAACAATTGCAAATGGTGCCAACGTAGGGGTGGGATTTCATGCCCAAATCCCATCATGCCCAAATCCCAAGCTCTGGCTTGGGCTTGCATGAGTTTTGCACAAGACCTATGGTATATCCAGACATAGGTTCTTAACCCAATAAAGGTGCCAGATGTGGGTTTCCTCCTGAGGAACAGCTTTAAACCCAGGCAGAGCCTGATGGGGTACAGTTAAGTTAACTGATGCCCAGGTTGCTGTCTAGGATCACACATCCAGGAACTGGTAGAAATACGTGTTTAAATTAGTACAGACTTCTGTCCCCGTATATCCTTACCATGTTGTCCTGCCCAGATAAGTCAAAGTGTCAAGCTGATATAAGAAAATTAAATCATATGTGGTAAAAAAAAAAAAAAAGATATGGTATAGTCACATCTGATGATGCTAAAGATTGATTTTTTAAAAATATATTACATTTATTTTTTTAAGATTTAAAAATTTTAGTGTGTATGGATGGTTTGCCTGCATGTATGTATGTGTACCATGCATGTCTGGTGCCCACAGAGACCAGAAGAGGGAATTGGAACCTCTGGAAATGTGTGTGTGTGTGTGTGTGTGTGTAATGTGCACATGCATGTATGTGTATATGTGTGGGTACAAGCCACATGCCACATCATGAATACAGAAGTCAGAGTACATTTTGGGGAGAAGGTTCTCTTCTATCGAGTGCACCTTGGGTATTAAACTTAGGTTTTCAGCCTTGGCAGCAAGTTCCTTTACCCACTGAGCCACCTCACCAGCCTTAGAACTTTGTGACCAGCTATAAAGAAAAGAGACAATGGGTTCTTAGGATAATAGGATAACTAATGTTGATTCAGATTTACAAATGAGGAGATTGGACTGTAGTCAAGATAATATGAACTCTATGGAGGCCAAAATCTTATTTTCCCTCAGTACAGTGTCCCCTGTGCCTAAAAGAGATCCATCATAATATACATGTGTAGAATAGAGGCTTCTCAATAAATTTTGAATAAGATGGTAGAGTCATAATTAAAATCCCAAAGTAAAATTATTTGTTTTAAATAAATCTTACATCATTAAAGTATATGACTTGATTTTTCTGTGTGGTTACATTTCAACTAAAACCAATTAAAACTATAGTGCCAGTTTCCTACCCAGTCCAGTGGCCAAGATAAGATTCCAAGAAGGAAGTGATATTTCATTGATAAATATAATTGCTGTGTTAAAATTTATTGTTGATAGATTTATACATTTTTACTTGAATATATAAAATAATATCCTGCTTTCATTTTTAAGCCATATTGTCAGTGCTGAAATTATGGATGGAAGTGGAAATATTTCACCCTTAGCTAAAGTTATTTCTATTTCACACATCTGCTCACATTTACCCTAATGCTATTTGCTTTACACACTTGCTCTACTGTGTACACACTTGGTACATTGTCAAATCTGTAACTTTGTTTCTCTTCTTTTCCCTTAATCTGGATTCTACCCAGATGAATTAGTGCCTCTTAGGCTACTATAGCCAATGACTGGTACTTCCCAGAACCTCTGAAAATAATTACAAGTAGTTAGCTGCTTCACATTTTATCATCTGTTATTTCAATAGAGCTATTGCATTTTTGTCTCATAATTTTATCGTTAATATGAGTTTATGTTTTATTTCTCTACATGGATCTCCCTTTAATCCTCTAAATCTTTGCGTATGCTCTATACGTTTTCCCATTGTGTTTCAATTGTTAACAATAAGCAGATAAGGCAATAAGGCACTTTTTCCAGTAGTGCAAAGTTCATTATGGAAGAATCGGGAAATAATACTTCAACCTACTTACTAGAAGTTGATCACTGAAAAGGCATCAAACTAAAGAAAACTAGATGTTGGAGTAGAGATAATGAGACATGCCTTCAACAGTGAAGTGAAGATTATTTGGTTATCACGTGAGCTTTTTATAACAGGATTAAGAAGATGTGTTCATAGAATTTACAGAACAAAGGTAGAATGCAGGCAAAGGTGAACTTGATGTTGATCATCTAACATTGGGTTGTTACTACTCGGACACATTGTTTCCTGAGGTGACACTTAAGTGGTAGGCTGTGCTGATTGCCAATGAAGAAGCTTTAGACCGCACATTAATTTTTTTTTTTTTAAAAAAAGGAAAAGAGATAAAAGTTGCATAGCTGTCAAAGAAAAAGTTCAGAAGTGAAGGAGGCATGTATAGACTCTCAGCAGAGCCTGGTGTTTCGTGTTAAAGATAATCATGTGTGGACTGACTGCTTGCTGACATCCAACTAAAACCTGACTTCCCAACATTTCGGATATTTGATGAGGTCTAGTTTTTTGACTGATTTTTTAAGGCCTTTATTTGAATTTCTCTCTCGCACTCTTTTTAATTTGAATTTTTGCAATTGTTAAGAGAAGCCAACTCTGAGAAAACTGAGGCTTTCATGAGAGAATGGAATTTTGATATTCTGAGTTGGGTGTGTTCACAATGCTAGTGAGGGCTGATAAATGTCATGCGTCTTCCTTCCCGTTGTCACTGTAGTCGTTTCAGTGTAGACTTCTAGCAACAAAATGACGTTTATGTAAATTAGAAACAACTGTTTTTTTAACTCTCAGAACTACCCTGGTTCATACAGGTTGAGTATTTCTCATCCAAAATGCTTGACAATAGATGTCCTCCAGATTTTGGAGTTTTTCAGATTTTGGAACTTTTGTGTAGACTCATGATCTGAAAAGTGCAGTAAAATCCAAATATTTTTGAATGGTGACAAGCTTGTATACTCAAGTATTTGCATTTTCTTCTCCTTTGGTTTCTAGTAAATAGTCAAGCTCTTTTCAAATTTATGCAAATATCTAATGCATAGACAAGCTTAAAGTTAACATGTGTTCCTGAAACTGTGAGCTTAGTCAACATATGCTGCTTGCTGAATGTTTGTAAGTAGGCCTGACCTTTCTGATGCATGAGGAGCAAAGCGTAAGAGATCAGAGGGCTGACTCTTTTATGTAGCAGCTCCCCTTAGCTATGACATGATACACTTGCTATAATATATTACAGCTTATTAAGGGGATTGATTTGGTCTAGGCAATAAACATTGTCAGACATGCCTAGCAGGAAAGCCTACTTAATATGTTTTGTAATAAGATGGAATTTTTTGTTCTTGAAAACATCTGCCAACTCAATTCAAGAGTGAAGACAGAAAATGTCATCAATTCAGTGGTAATTCTATAAATTTGGTTTCTCTCTGAGCAACACATCTCAAGACATACGAAATTCCCAGTGCCAACCACCACTGGTTATAGTACTTTGTAAAACGATGAAACAAAAACATTTTATTTTTATATAATGTGCTAATTAATTCATTATGAATTTTAATATTTCAGCTGATAAAATTTAACAAGCATCTTGCCAACAGATCATTTTTTAAAGCATCTGTTTTTTAATGTGTTGGGTTGAGATCTGAGTCAAATAGCTAAATATGTACATATTCATTTTAAAAAACATATTTCCGCCCCCATGACTACGGATACACTATTTTTACTCCTTGGACCACCAGGGGCTGCTGCTGTTCAGATTGGATTTTGAATTCCTTAGAAACGAGTACTACATCTTTAGCCCTAAAATATTGAGGAAGATAACCAGATAAAGAAAAAAATGCTTTGGCTGGTAGCTGTAATAATCAGTATGAAATTTGTTTATATGTGTATGTTCTCATGCTTGTGCACGTGTGCATATATATGCACACCCCCTGACCCCCCACAACCTACTTGGTCTATATAATGTTACTTGAACTTTGTGTTCTCAGGGCTTATCAGTTATTGTTGGATAACCAATGGATGGATATGTAGCCACAGTTAATGAGAAAAGAGACCATGAATTTAAAGAGGACAAGGGAGGAAACACAGGACAGTTTGGAGGATGGAAAATGAATGAAGAAATGATGTAATTATGATTTTGAAAAAAAATAAAAGAATTAATTCCAAATTGCTTACATATACTCACACACATGCCTAAATTTAAAAAAATATGTTCTTGAGAATTTTACACATGTGTACAATGCAATATGAGCATGTATGTGCCATTTCTCCCCTCCAACACACTCTGTCCCCCTCCCAACTTCCTGTCTTTTCTGTGTTTGGTGATGCACTAAATCCATGATTGAAGGATTCTCCATCCCCTTGTAGCTACCAAGTGCCAATAGCTCCCCAGTCAAGGGTGAAGGCTGGAGAGCACTCTGCAGATTTGTGCTAGAATTGTGGATGGCTTGATGCTGTGTGGGTTTTGTGCCGGTAACCTCAGATGCTGTGAGTTCCACGTCATGTCTTACTGTAGAAGGCCGCAGTTCACAGGACCCCTCCAGTTCTTACATTCTTACTTCCAGGAGTGTTGATCACGGTGACAAACTTAGCACTGGCCATTGAGCCTCTTATTCTCAGCATTTTGACCAGCTGTGAGTCTTCTGCTTCTACTGCTGCCCTCTTCAAAAAGAACTTAACTCTGACCACAGTTGAGATCAGCCCAGGACTATGGGTATAAGCATAACCATTTAGAAGACAATATGGAAGCATAACCATTTAGCACAATAATAATAGGAGGTTACACAATTGGTTTACAATTGATTTCTCTGTGTCCTGAGCCAATATGTGTATTGTCTTCATGTAATTCTCATGGGGAACCAAGTGCAATGGCAAAATCCTATATTTTTTGTGAGGCTTTTGGTACCTCTTGGACCAATAACTCATAGGAAAGTATCCCATTGCTGTGCACTTAATTTCATTTTATATCCCATGTCTTTGGGAGTGCCATTGTCCATCATGCAAGGCAACTTTCCTTTTTTTTTTTTTTTACTTCAGTTATATTTTGAAATTAGCTTTCATATGCATTTTCATAATAGTATTAATAAACCCATCTACTAGCCTTTCCTCTCCCTATCCCCCACCCCATAATTTAATTAATTTGTTAATTAAATAATTAATATTATTTAATATTAAACCACATTAAATATTAATATTAAATAATATTAATAATTTAATATTCAGTATACATCTGTCTTCTTTCTTATCACATGGGTCTTCTATCCTTTCAGTTAAAATTCTTTATTGGGTTGTGAGATAATAGGTTCCCACGAGGCTTTTTATACAACCTTCTTTTGAGTTGTGCTTTCCACCCCTGTCTCCCCCATACTTCTGTGCTCCTCTGTGCTTTGGCTTTTCTCCCCTCCATGTTCCACCTTTCTACTGTCATTTCACCCGTAATCTACTCTCCTCCCTTGGCTAACCCGCCAGTCTCCCCAAAGCCCTTGGTAGTTTCCTGACTTCTCCATGCGCTCCGTGTTAAACACACGAAACAAAAGATGTAAAGCTGGAACACCTCCCCCCAATCCCCCCAACCCCCCGTGAGAGAGCAGACGTGTTATCTTTCTGTGCCTGAATGACCTCACAGTTAAAATTTTCCCATGTTATCTTTTTACCTCTAATGTTTAGGATTATTTCATGTCCTTTTCAGCTGAGTAATATTCCATTGTTTTTGTACACCGTATCTTTTGTCCATTTTTAACATACATCTAAGTGCAGTCCATTTTCTAGCTATTGTGGAGCATAGATTTTCAAGTGTCTCTGTAGTAGGATATAAAGTTCTTTGGGTGTCTCCCCAGGATTGGTGTAGGTGGGTTGTATGGAAGTTTCTCAAGGATTTTGTTTGTTTTTTTTTGAGAAACTTTGAGACTTCTTTACAAAGTGGTCTGTACTAGTTTATGCTAGTTTACCAACAGTGTATAGAGTTCCCTTACCCCACATCCAAGACAGTCTTTGTTGAATCTGAATTCCCAATGATGGACATTCTGACTGAGGACCACTCTTTTGATGTCAAGATGAGGCCTTGTCACCTACAAAATTCATGTGTCAGAACAACACAGAAAGATCTTATAGTGGTTCAAATAGTTTTATGATTTTGTGTTAGCAACATTCATAGCTACCTCAGGGAACATGGGACTTCTTGGCTGAATGTTAGACACACTTGTAAAGTATTTATGTTTTTCTAAATCGACTTAAAGCATGTGTCATTGAACTCACAATGTGATGACTGTGTCTTTCTTAGTTTTAGTGTCAGATAGGGCACAAGGACATGAGATTCCCAGTATAGAGTTTGATCAGCCTGAGTTGATTTTCCTATACCTCAGCTTTGTGTCTGAAATTTGGAATCGTAAGATAGGGCAAATTTTTGGATACATAGCTTGGGGGCTTTAAGATCAGTAGACTTAAGCTGTGTATCTGGCAGTTTGTTTGCTTTATTCTCAGGGTGAGAGTCAGCTGAGAAAGAGTCCACTTCTGAAGATCATTGGCTCCTGTGCCTTTTTCGCTTTCTGGGGTATTTACTGACACCAGTGAGTTCCCTAGGTCTTTAAATCCACTGATACCCAGTGACTTAGCTCTAACTTACAAGTTGTTAGAATGGTGTAGTAGTAGATGACTGTGGCGGCTCACGAGAATGACAAGGAGGCAAACTCTGCTAGACCTCAGTAGAGTGAACCACCGTCCTGGCCAGCGCCATACTGGATCGATGGTGGAACCCTGAGTGTCTGAGCTCAGGTGTTTCATTGGTCCAGAACTCCTCAGGTGCATATCATAAGCAATCAAACATCACTCATAGAAATCCAACACCTGCAAACAGAACAAAATGCCAAGGCCTATGCATCTCTTTTTCCAACGGTGCACAAAACAGTTATTTTAAACACAACTAAAAACAAGCTTCCACAACTTTCCCCCTTTTCTGTATAAGAAAAAATTACTTTACCTTTACAACACAATTTAGCACTACATCAGCAAAACCATTTACCAGAGGAACAATTATGAGGCTTCTAATGCACATGACCAAATGATACCAAACATCTATCAAGCTTTATACAATGTCTTTGGACAGCAGGAAAACATTATCAATGTCCAATTATCTGGAATTCACTATGATCTTCTGGGCTCCTCCAAAGGGCTTTGGTCACTTCTCTTCTCTGACCTTTGTGACACAGATAGCTTGTTCTGCAGGCTCTGGCTGGCTCCACTCCACTGCTGCTGCTGTTCTTGGTGGTTGTCCCATGGTACTGGCATCTCAAATACTGCTGGGGTCCCTTGCTGCAACTGGGCTGCACTTTCACCAATAGCCTCTCATAGGTTCTCTTCATGGTGCCAAGACTCAACTTCTTTACATGACCCCTTCAATATGGGCTTTCACTGCCACTGAGGGTGCACCTTCACTAATAACCTCTCCTGGTCTCTCTTCATGGTACCAAGCCTCAACTTCTTTACATGACCCCTTCATCAGGGCTTCAACTGCTACTGAGGCTGCACTTTTATCAATGGCCTCTCCTGGCCTCTCAGAATGCCAAACCTCCGCTGCTCTTTAAAGACCCCTTCATGCCTCAAAACCAGTAACACCTGGGTGGCTCTTACTGTACCAAGTTAAGTTGATAGCATGAGATACAACCTTGGCTAATTCTGGAAGACAGTTTCTGTGAGGTGACCCTGAGGACACAGTTTCCAGATTTTAAGATAGAGTCTGCTTTGCAGGAAAAACAACTACTAAGCTTGTCCCTCGTGGGTGGAGTTCTCATTGTCACCATCACCAGTATCTGGACTGCTTGTCTTTCTCTTAGCCATGTTGCAGGGGAAAAAAAAGAAAAAAAAACTGATTAGTTTATCTCAGAGGCTTTTTGGCTCCAAGCCTAGACTTCCACAACAACAGGGGGTCCTGGGCCAGTGGGAATTGCTGGTTGAGACATTCTGGCAGTTTGGCATTCTTTCTCACCACAGCCACCAGTAAATATGCAACCCCTTCCATAGAACTCAAACACAACATCTTGAGTTTCAAACACATACAATGCAGCTATCAGAAAACTCAGTTTGTGAAACAACACTCTACTATGTAGCAGCAGCAGAAGGGAGCTTTGGCTCCATGATTAAGAAAAGCAGTAAGAACCTTGCTTTTTCCTGCTCCCAACTGTATTTTTTATCTCTAAAGTCCTCCATTCTGTGGCTCTCACTTCGTAGCTTTTTTCCTCATTTATTTATTAATTTCACAGGCTTTTCTCTTCATAGAGGCTTATTTCCCCTTTTCTCTCTGCTCTTCCTTCAGGAACCTTCAACTAATACCTTAATCTCTATCTTCTGGAAGCTTCCCTGAGTGTACTTTACCGGACTCTGTGAGTGGTCTGGAGTTTCTTTCTCTTCTTCCTTTTCTCCACATTGGATTAGCTGATGTCCTGCCTCAGGGTGGTGCATCATGTGTAGTTGTTATGCTGCTGTGGGTGCCCAACAAGAAAGAGACAGAGGCATTTTCATAGATACAAACCCTGCCAGACCTCAGCAGAAGGGACCACCGTCCTGGTCAGTGCCATACTGTGTTTAAAACAATCATTCAAAAACACAACAAAAAATAAACTTCCACAACAGTATGGCTCGCTGAAGTAAAGAAAATATTTTAGGTTTACCTTTATTTGATTGTTTTTATACATGCTATTACTTGGTAATGAGAAAACAAGAAAGATATGTCAGTGTACTTGGGAGGTTTTGCTGAGTCTCAGTGTCTTGTCTAGGTGTGCCAGCTCCCAGCAGCTCATCAGTGTACTCACTAAGTGGAAACTTCTCTCATCCTGCAGGTCTCTATGAGTGAGAGATTACTAGTTCTTAACTTGTAAATCCCTTGTTCTTTCTGGCAACAAGACCTAAACTGAGGCCATCAAAGAGGTTCATGCTGCTACACCTTATCTCTCTAAAATCAGGGGTGGAAAGAAAGGAAACTATTGCTTGACAAAAGTCATTCCTATCAGTTGCAATCCTGAGGGACATAGGATTTATGAAGCCAGGGATAAAGTGCACACATGTCATTATATCATACCATATCATGCCAAAACTAGTCTCTTAGACTTTGACTCAGTTTGTGACTCAGCAAGCAAAAGGAAATGAAAACATTGGTTTTACCAGTTGATATTGTTCAGCTGGAAAGTTTGACTTAGATCTGAACTAGTGGATTTGATGTTTCTCTTGAAATAAATTTTCTCATCATCTTCCAAACATTCCCTTTCACATGGCAGAGAGTACACAAGAATGTGTAAATCCCTCTGGTGTGAATAAGACCACCACAATTAAGCCAGAGTTTAAACAAGCTTTAATTAAATTAATTAATCACTGGCCAGGAAGATGGACTCTGTCCAGGCCCATTATGAGGTTCTGACAGAGTAGACCTGCCACTTCTGGAGTTTGCAGAGTGGCCTCTGAGTCACATAGCGCAGATGCTTAAAAAGCCAGAACCCATAATGCTAAGTACGTCCCACCAGGTCCAATCAGTGGCAAGCATTTGTCCCGATGTACTTACTTTCTGGGTGACTAAGCATATCCGGTGCATTTGGAGCAATCTGGTATAGTAGGATCAACCATTGGGATCTAGACATCCCCTACCCAACATTCCAGGAGGTTATCTGTCTTTAGGCTGAGGGATTCAGGATTCTGTCTACATCTCACCTAATCAGCCCCACCCAGCACCCAGGAAGTTGTCTGTCCTTGTTCTGTAGTTCTTTTAGACATAGTAATTAAAATTTAATACATAACTTTTGCTCTTATAAATGCATGCTTTCCATAAGATGTCTTGAACAATATCTGAAGACATTGAGCGTGTTTGATGTTGTTTGTTTGTTTTTCTAACTAGGCTCATTAGATATTCACTCTTTTTGTTTAAAACAATGAGGGCTGATGAGACAGAACAGAAATGTTGCTTTATCTCAAATGCCTCCTTTTGAGGCCAGGGGAACAGAGCTTCCCATCCAACAATAGACCACTGCTGTCACTACTTTTCTAATAACTCAAGAAGCTAATATTAAAATAGTCATTATCCATTCATGCATTTGTTACTTTCTTTATTGTTCAGTTTTTATTTTCAAAAGTAAGTATGATCAAGTCTGATTTCGAAGTTGTCACAAAGTTGTTTTAAAACATTAAAAGAACTGATAATTCTTTTTAATTCATTAGAAATTAATAGCTATATTTTTATGCTCCATGCTTCTAAAGCCTAATAAGCACAACAGATATATATATATATATATATATATATATATATATATATATATATATATATATATATATCTCCATATGTACACACATACATATGTATGTAGTATTTTATTTATCTATAATATACATAGCGGCTGATGAATGACAGGAGGGATGAAGTGAGAAGTGAATAAGGAATAAAGTAAATAATATACAAATATAAAATAAAAAAGCCACAGACTCCATAGAGATGGTTCAGCAATGGTTAAGAGCTTGCTGTTCTTCAGGAGGGCCCAAGTTCCATTCCCGGCACCTACGTTGCATGGCTCACAGTTGTGATTCAAACTCCAGGGATTCGAAACCTTTTTCTGTCCTCTACAGGCACCCACACACACGTGGTGTATACTCACAGAGACACTAGTCAAAATTAAAAGTTAGTAGTCTTACTTTAAAATGAAATCTGACAACACGTATGTGCTACTTGATGCAGTATGATGTTGTTTCTCACCTCCCTCCCTGCCCTTTTCCTTGGGAGAAATTCTGGCAGAGGTCTTTCCCTAGGTTCTAATCTTTAAATAGTAAAAGCTTAGACATTATTCATTCACTAAAGAGTTTTTTTGTTTATGTGGGTTATAATGTCTGGTGTTATTATGGTTTGGATATAAAGTATCTTTTCCCAAACGGGTTATGGTTGGAAGGTTGTAATCCACCTGGTGATTCTATTTTGGGACGTTTTCTGGAGACTTGCTTGAGAAGTTGGCAAGTTGGAGAAAGTTAGTTACTGGTATTGGACCTTGAGGTTGTCTTATCTCTAGCCACTTCATGGCCCCTACCCTGCCCCCCATTCTGTTCTGCTATGCCATGTGCTCCCACTGCCATAATGTTCTACCCAGCACACAGGGCCAGGTGATGAGCCTTCTGAAACATGCACTCAAATAATGACTTTTCTCCCTTACGTTATTCTTTCAATTTGTTGGCTATAGCACAGTACTGTTAAACTAATATAGATGTTCACAGTTAAAGGAGTTAAAATTATGAAAATATTTAATAGTAATTTAAAAATACTAATAGAAAACTCATTTTATGGTGGATTAAATAATATATATTTTTATGATAAATAACTTTACTTTCCAAAGCAAAACACAGAACAAATAAGCTATTTTTTTTAATACCTTTAATGTGTGGGAAAATGAACACAGTTTATTTAATTCTATTTACTCTCATAATGTATTATCTTCATAGAAGAATATATGGACAATTTGGCCTCAAGTAGGTCAGCAGTCGTAAGGACTGTTTTTTTGTTGGGTTTTGAGATTGTAATTTAATTACAACTGTTCTTCCTATTCCTTGCTCCCTCCGAACTCTCCCATCTAGCTTTCCCCATGCTTCTTCGAATTCATGGTCTCTTTTTTCATTAACTAATTGTGTACACACATATATTTATATATACATATGTATTCCTGAATATAATCTGTTCTGTCTGTATTATGTTATTTATATGCATATTTTCAGGGCTGACCGTTTGGCACTGGACAACCAATTGGTGTGCTCCTTCCTGGGGAGGCCATCTCTCTCGCTCCCAGCTTTCCTCGGTTGCCTGTAGTTCTTCATGTGGGACTGAGGCATTATGGGCTTTTCCCATCTAGTTTGGCGTATCCATTGGTGTCATTCTTGTTCAGCTCATGTTTGGGTAATTGGTGAGACTTAACATGTGTAGTTTCTGAAGTTACTAGGAGACACAATCTCACAGCAAACTTGTTGTTCCTCTGATACCATCTTTCCACACCCTCTTTTACAATGTTCGCTGAGACTTAGGTAAAAGAATGTTTTGTAGATGTATCCACTGGGACTGGGTTTCTCAGTTCTGCATTTTGATTTGTTATGATTTTCTGTAGCTGTCTTCATCTGTTGTAAAGATAAGTTTCTTTGATGAGGGTAAAGATTACACTTATCTGTGGGTATAAGGACAAATGTTTATATATTGTTGTTAGGGATTATGCTGGTTTAGTAAATTAGTGGCTTTAGAGTTTCCTCCAATAACTATGGTTTCTTTAACACTGTATATTTCTTTAGGTTTCCTGTGTGGGGCATGCTATCCTTCTTGTTGAGCAAATCTTGCGTTTAGTTAGGGAACTATTGGTTACTGCTAAGGCATGTGTGCCACTATTGCACAAGAACTGTTTTAACAGTTGTTTCAGAAAACCATGTATATTTTCCTTTGATGTTAATCAACACTCAATAAGATGTAGTTGCTGTTTGCAATCTAGGACACATTTCATACTCATGAGAATCTGCCAGTCTGTTTTTTGCTTTGAATGGATCTTATGACCATGAAGGATTTTGAAACATTGTGAAATTTCCATTTGAAAAAAATTATTTCACTGAATTAAATAGATTGTGCAAAGATAGATATATTTATTATACAGAATTTAAAAATCAGTCCACTATTTATTATTCGCAATCTTATCAGAAAAGTTTTAATAATTAAAAACTATGAAACATTCTAGGAGAATACATGTTTCCTTAAGTTCCACGTTTAGCAAGCCTAGTTTTCATTGTTGAGGACAAACGCCATCGTTTGTTTGCCTGTATTTCCAGGGTTGCTTTGTGTATTTTCCAAAGATGAATTTACATGTATACAGATCTGAGTAGTCATATTTTTTCTATCAGTCTCAAGGGGAAAAAATGGCATTCCATTAAAAGTGGCCTTCTTTATATAAAAACTGATTCAAGTGCATGACTGCTATTCCTCCAGACAGCCATCACAGGGAGTGAGGTGTGAGATGCTTTATATATGCCTACATTTTATCACTACACATGATACACATGTGTACTCAGGAGTTAAGAGTAAATGACAGTAATTTTTCATTCTTTGTCTACATGTTTTACTCTATATGTGGGAGTTAAGATGTTATACTTGAGTGTAGTCAAGACACTACCTTCATGAATGCTATGCCACCAGGCAGTTTATCTTTTTATTGCATTTTTACTATTAATTCAGTTTATCTTTTTATTGCATTTTTACTATTAATTAATAAAATGCAAAAGATGTCTTAGTATCATGGTAAAATGATCCTTAACCTTGCAAGTTTCAGAAAGCTTCTGGTGATTCTGGAGCACATTTTTAGAACCCTGGTTCTATATCACTTCCCTGAACTTGAACATAGAATCAGTGGCAAGAAAGCCGCTCACGAGACTAGATTAAGAACCATACTTTAGTTGGTGTAGTAGGCAATTCAAAACCAGATTCATCTTGTAAGCTGAACAGAGCACAAGTCTTCCACAGTGTAAACTGAACAGAGTGCAAATCATTTACAGTGGAAACTGAACAGAGCAAAGAAGGTAGAACTGGCTCCTTGGAGCACTTGCATCCATGCCGTTTGATTCTAGGCTCAGGCAGACCCAGATTTAGTCTCTTCCACCTGCTGCCCTTCTTTAACTTCCTTCTTTATTGAAACTGACACCATCCCTCACTGACTGAACCAGTGGAAACATAAGGCAGATATGGAGAGTCACATGCCAATTTTGGACTTGAGCAACTACAGCTTTCATCCTAGACATTGCTCTAAAATATGTAACTTCTTGCTTCCGAAATGGTCAGATTATCAGCCCCGTTTTCGAGTATTGCTTCAGTATTCTACTGGCCCTTTTCTGGTTTTTATTCTGTTTTATCTTTGTTTTACTGGTTCTGAGATGGTTAAAAGATCCAGCCAGTTCCTGTATTCAGTGTCTAGCCTGCCTAGATTGGGTGATACTAGACCAGTGAGAGATCCTGTCTCATTAAAGAAAAAAAATGTGGAAAATGCCTAAATCCTGAGGACCTCTGGCCTCTACACACATGTGTAAGCACACATACACACATGTATGGGTGCACACACAAAATGCACTTTTCTGTTCGCATATGCATATATAGACATATGAGTGAATGAATAATTGCCTCTTCTGTGGTTAGCAAGGAAGTTGTAGATATTGTAGCCCAATTTCACCAAAACATAGTGGTCAATGCAAAGGCTGTTATTTGTGTGACTCCTGGTAGGTAGGAACATTCCACAGCAAATCCCGTGTTCAAGAGAAATTGGACAACACAGATTGGACTCCGTGGGTTAAGAGAACTTGAAGCTGGGTGGGTAGGGAGGTAAGAATTGATGTGGGAAGAGTTGAAGGGGGGATGAGTGTGATAAAATATATTGTTTGAGAGTCTCAAAGAATTGACACAAATATTTGAAATATTTTAAAATAAATAAATCTGTAAAATTAAAATGTTTTAGATAGGATTAAAAAGAGTAATATCATTTTTGTAATTTTTCTGTTCTAAATTTTGTCATGGAACATATTCTTTTCATAGAGAAGCAAACCATTGAGCCTACATTTGCTCACTGTTTTATATAAAGGGTGTTTAGGAAGGAGAGCATTTATAGAAGAAGGATTCTACCAATTCAGTTGCCAGAAGAGCTCTAAAGTTGGTGGTGTTTTTCAAACCTCCTAAAATCATCTACTTCCTGTGTAAATGTAGATAGTGAAACTGAAATTAAGTCATATAACTGGCTGGAGTTTCCTTAAACTAAGAGTTCATTTGCAACACTAGTCCTAACATAATCAAATTTAGAATCTCAGAGGAACAATATAAATATGAAAATCTTGATCATTATATATGATTTGTGACATTAGCTATACTAAATTTACTTCTGATTATCTTCATTGTAATTTCACAAAAAAGAGTGAAAACTCCCTTAGAAACTCCTGCTCAATCTGCATGCCTGAGAATGTGACCAGAAAAGGATCTATTGTGTGAATGTGTGTCTCTCAGTCAACTGAAGATTGCTTGGATTGTAGTATTTTTACACAATCCTGAAACCTTCTATTACATTTTAATGATGTCTCAAAATTTGGGATGCATGTCTAAGAAATGGAAAATCATAGATCATTTCTGTACTATTTTAATGGTAATTAAGCGGTAGTGACTTTTAAGTTGGAAGTGTCTTGGATGGATGAAATATTGGATAAGACAGGACTGCCTGTCTGAATCGAAGGACACATAGTTTTTGTCTGGAACCGCCTAGACTTCCGTGGTATTTACAATGCATTCCTTGCACAGAGCACAAGTTAGAGAAGATGTAGACATGCATTCTTATTCCTTTATTTTACCTTATGTTTAAATCCACAAGTTGTATAGATGTCACATGACTCCTGTTTGGTAAGCATGATCCTCTGTTTGCTTTTTCCATCATTGTAGTCAGCTGTGTTCTTTCACTTGCCAAACCAGACTATAAGCAGGTTTGAATTCTCTGTAGCAGTAGGTATCATACTGTTAAAAAGATACCTTAAAATGATGTATCTAGATGGAGATTCTATAACATAATCACTACTTGTTTGAATAAATAGAAATTGAGCCCTAAATGTCCACTCGTGTATGGTCTGTAACTTGTAAATTGCCTTTTTGTACTTTCAGTGTACTAGAAATAATTTTTAGTATGGTGAGTGTATGCTGCCAGGTACATTCTGTTAGTATAGTTCTGTTAACTTTGTACCATGCCCCAAGTCTAGATATTATAAACAGTAAAAATAAGAGAGAATAAAATAATTTCTACTCAATACATGTGAAATATCTAGGATAATTAAGAGACTCCGTGTGTCTTGAAATTGAATAAATATATCCTATTTAGTGTTGAATGTGACATCTACATATTTCAATTATGTTAAATACCACTTACAAACAATTGTGTTAGGCCTTTGTAAGATATCAAGCCAGCCAAAATTCAAACATGAATGGGGAGGGCCTCTCAGAGTCTAGTCATGCTCAGGGGCCACTGTTGCATCAGTGTATCAGGCAGGTAGGTCACTTCTGGGTCACAGGGATTCTATCTGAATGACACTGATGATTGCTTTTCTGTTCTGGTAGCATTCAGAGTACATTTCCAGAACCATGAATGCTATTCAGTAGGGATGGAGCTTCTTGTTGGACACCAGCTCAATTTCTCCATGTCTAATGACATATGTAAATTGTGTCTTCAGCCATATGGCCTTACAATCATATGGTAGATGCCTCCTTATGAGCTATCTAAGTTCTGTGGATATTCTGATGGAAACACGTGTATCTAAATCTTAAAAGCTAGCATCCACATATAAGAAAAAGCATGCAGCATTTGTCTGGGTCACCTCGAATGATTGTTTCTAATTCTAGCCATTTACCTGAAAAGTACATGATTTCATTTTTCTTAACATCTGTATAATACCCCATTGTGTAAATGGACATGTAGGCTGTTTCAAATTTCTGACTATACAGCTACAATAACATGGATGAGCAAAGCATCTCTTCTGTAAAATGTAGAATCCTTTGGGTATGTGTTCAAGAGTCATATAGCTGGATCTTTTGGTAGATCGGTTTTCAGCTTTTTGAGGCACTTCCACCCTGGTTTCCACGGTGGCTAAGCCAGTTTGTGTTCCCACCAGCAGTGGGTGAGTGTTCCTCTTGCCCTGCATCCTCACCAGCGTGAGCTGTTGTGTTACTGATCTTAGCCGCTCTGAATGGAGTAAGATGAAATCTCTAAGTAGTTTTAATTCCTCTTTCCTTAATGACTGGGGATGTTGAGCATTTTAAAAACCGTTTCTCAGCCAATTATGTTTCATATTTTGAGGACTCTATTTCTATAGCTCATCTTTTAATTTGGTTATTTGTTTTCTTAATATTCATTTTTTAAAGTTCTTTGTATGTTCTAGATACTAATCCCCTATCAGATGTATAATTAGTCCAGATTTTCCTGTTCTATAGCCTATTTCTTTATCTGGATGTGTTCTCTGTCATGCAGAAACTTTTTTGCTTCATGATGTCCCATTTATTAATTATTCTTAGTGCTTGTGCTATTGATGTTCTGTTCAGGAAACCTTTTCCTGTACAAACGAGTTTAAAACTGTTTTGTGCTTTCTCTTGTCTCCGATTCGATGTATCAGTCTCATGTTGAGGCCCTTGATCCATTTAGAGTTGAGTTTTGTGCAGGGTGGTAAGCATTCATCTATTAACATTCTACATGCATCCATCCATTTTAACCAGCCCCATTTGTTGAAGACCCTGTCTTTTTTGTCCAGTGTGCGTATTTTGCTTCTTTATTTAGGATACAGGTATCCATATGCGTGTAGATTTATGTCTGCATCTTCAGGTCTGGTCTGTTCATCAGTCTATATGTTTTTATGCCAGTACCATGCCGTCTTCATTACTATGGCTCTGTAATACAACAGAAATCTGTGATGTGACTATCTCCAGAATATCTTCAGGATTGTTTTACCCATCTGGGTTTTTTGTGTTTCCATGTGTAGCTGAAAACTGTCCTTTCAATTTCTGTGAAGAACTGTGTTAGAATTTTGATGGAGAATGCATTGAATCTGTAGACTGCTTTTGGTAGGATGGCCATTTTCACTATATTAATCCTACTGATCCATTTTCTGATACGTTCTTCAATTTCTATCTTCAGTGTCATAAAATTTTTATTATACAAGTCTTTCACTCACTCAGTTAGTTACCCCAAGATATTTTTGAGGCTATTGTGAAAGCTACTATTTCCTTGGTTTCTTTCTCAGTATTTTTTTCATTTGTATACAGGAAAGCTACTGTGTGTGTGTGTGTGTGTGTGTGTGTGTGTGTGTGTGTGTGTGTTAAGGTTATCTTTTATTTTCATTTTTTGAGACAGGGTTTCTCTGTTGTTACTCTGGCTGTCCGGGAACTCACTCTGTAGACCAGACTGGCCTCGAACTCACAGAGATCTACCTGCCTCTGCCTCCCGAGTGCTGGGATTAAAGGCATGTGCTACCACTGCCAGCATTATGTGTGTTAATTTTGTATCCCTCTAATCTGCTGAAAGTATCAGATGTAGAAGTTTTCTGGAAGATTTTTTTTAGGTTCATTGGTGTATAAAATCATACCATTTGCAAATAAAAATCCTTTGACTTATTTCTATTTGAATACCCTTTGTCTCCTTCAGTTGTCTTACTGCTTTAAGACTTCAAGTACTCTATTGGCTAGCTATGGCAAGCGAAGACAACCTTGTCTTGTTGCTGGGTTTGTAGGAAATCGACCTTATTATGTAGAAGTATATCCCTTACGTCCTTAGGGGATGGAAGTAAGCTGGGAGGTGGGGCTTATAGGCATTAAGAGTCTGTCTGGAGAGACTTAGCAACAGGGTTAGGGTTAGGGTTAGGACAGGAAAGAGGGTAAAGCTTACCGGTCTGAGTCCCAGCCTAGGGTGACTGCTATGGTCTCTGGTTGAGAATGGTTCTTCCTGTGGGCCACAGTCACACAGGGATGGAGGAAGGAAAGTTAGAAAATGGCAGTGGGGATGAACTAGGGGACCCTACATTTGTACCAGGAGGTTGGGTCTCACGGCTAGAGTGCTTTCAGGAATTACAATCTACCGGAGAAGCTCAACTGTTAATTGGCAACTCTGATAGCCACAGGTTTTGGCATTTTTATACAGTTTATACGTTGCCTTGTAGGATGTGTAAAAAAGAAAATTATAGTAACATTGAGAATCAAAATGTCCTTTAACAGCTATTAGTGTATCATTAGTAACAAAAGTCAGGTACATAGCAATTCAGTTATAAACTAAAGTGAATTGTAAAAATTTGAGAATTATAATTTTTCTTTACTAAATGCAACTTGCTACAGTGAGGAAAATGTTTATATAATTTTTTTTAACATAATGTTATGTAACATAATTTTTTGTTAAAAATTATAAACTACTTCAGAATTTGGCACCTAAAAGGAATTAATTTGGTGAATGTTTTTGACACATTCTGAAACTGTAATATTTCAATTTTCAATGTGGTGGTATTTCTTCATGACTCTTAAATTATTTTCCTCCTAGTTTCAGCTCAAGTGAAGCCAGTCAGACAGATATGGAACATTTGACAACCTTAACAAACACTTAATGTCCATTCTCTTCTCTCATTTTACTTTGTCCATCAAATGTTGTGCCTGGTGTTCACCTTACAGCACCCATTGTTTGGTACAAATAATGTAATGCAAGAATAACAGCACATAATGTTAATAAAGTTTTGTAAGTAATAAAACATTTCACCTTTTAGAAGTAGCTAGCAGTTTTCATAAAAGCCATTCTTTCATTTAGATTTTTCAGATTTTCTTAATTACTAATGATATTATTGTTCCTTGTATGGTTTTATATTTGGAAAAAGATCAAACCAATCATCTTTCTTCAAAAATGGTTAAAATAATGAACAAATTAATTTTCATGGGAGCTATTAAGATCCTGACCTTTTGAGATGATTGCCAACTGTTACACTTTGTTGCATAATATTTTGTAGGTAGCAAAAATTTTAGTACACATATACAATTCATTACTTAGTGTATCTTGTATTTGATTCCTGGGGCTCAAATAAGGACATGTCCACCTATATTTTCATATAAATGTGCTTATCTGTATGCACGTGCTTTCTGGCGTGGTCTGTGTTTTGAGGTCAACTTGATTAGAGCTAGAATCACTATGGAAACGTGCCTCTGAGAGTGTCCATGAGGCTGTTTTTAGAACAGTTTAACCAAGGAAAGAAGCACCTTGAAGGTAGATAGCAGTTGTGTGACTCGGGTCACAGGCCAAGTCAGAAGGAAGCCGTGAGCCATGTGCTGACATTCAGGTCTTTCTGCTTCCTGACTGGAGATGCAGCGTGACCAGCTGCCTCTAGTTCGCATGGCCATGCCATCCTCATTGTGATGGACTGTGCCCTGGAAACGTGAGCCAAGAAAACAAAAAAGAGAAAAACAAAACAAAACAACAAAACTCATCCTTCTGAAGATCCTTTTGTCAGGTATGTTGTCAAAGGAGTTAAAACAAGAATGCAAGTTTGTTGACTCAGATGTGTTTATCTACCCCACTTTCATTGCAATGCTCTGCTATGCTGTACTTTCCTAGTTCACTGTTAAATTTAAATAAAATACACATAATGCAAAGGGAATGTCTCTACATAGGGAAACTGTAGCTGTGTTGTGATTCTGGGAATGTAGGTACTGTCTACATATTTGTTCTTGTCTTGTGTTCATTAAAAGATTAAGTGTGCTTGGATTTTGATTGGAGATATTGATGTAGAGCCAGAAGAAGTTGAGATGAAGATTGTGACTAAATAAGCATCAACAACCCTATACAGATGCTTCTGTGAATATTAGTGCAACTTATACTCTGTGGCCCCAAACAAGCTGTATTAAATGGAACCTATTATCCATGATATTTTTATAGTTCAGTTGCTAACTTGCTAATTAAGCAGCATTTCAGAGGAATTTGTAAATGTTCTTTTAACCAGTAAGTTCTTGAACAGTTCATGAAATACTTACTGAACGTTGGAGTAAGCCCTTGAGACAGGAAGATCAGATAACACATGACCCTTTCCATAGAAATAGCATAGCAATAAGTTGATTACAGTGATGGAAGAATGCTCAGTTCCATTAATGTTTGGATTGCTAGCCCAGGTTTATAGTCCAGGTGGGGGCTAAGAGTGGGAAGACCAGGAAGAGTTTCCTAGAAGTGAAGCCCAAAATTTAAATTAAATAAGTTACTGGATACAGAAAGGGCAGAGGACACTAAGGAAAGGAAGACAGTAGCTTTTCCCTTACCTTCACGTTTCCATGATATCAGTTACTCCTTGAGCAACATTCAACCAGACTGAATGACAAGCTCCAAAGTAATTTGTATAGTTACGGTTCTGCATCTTTCTACACATAGATAGCATGATGAAGTCTCATGCCATGATGTTCTGGCCTGACCAAAACATAATTTTCTTACCCAGTGTACCACATGGTACATGCTACTTACCTGTTAGTCACATTGGCCTCCTTTGTTATTAGACCAACTGTTGAATATTACATGGCTCGTGTTGAAGTAACCTTTCTACTTTAATGATGGGGCAACGTAAAAGAAAAGCAGTTTGCAATTTGGATGTACCAAAGAAAAGCCATTGAGTGTGTTCTTTAAATGGAAGGGTGAAAATTCTTGATGTAAAAGGTTCATGATTAAAAAATATAATAATCTGAAAGTTTGAGGAAGGAAAAGCATATAGTTTGCTGTCCTCTCCCTAACTGCAAAGCCACACTACATAATAAATACTTAGTTATGACAGGAAAGGCATTAAATTGGTATAACTGTGTGTGTGTGTGTGTGTGTGTGTGTGTGTCTGTGTGTCTGTGTGTCTGTGTGTGCGTGCACACACACACTTCATGTTCTATACTCTTTGCAGCTTCAGGTGTTCACTAGGCATCTTGGGATATATTTCCACAGATGAGAATATTTGCAACAGAAGAAATTATATAAGTACAGGCACAGAAACATGAAATCCTATGTGCACTTGAGTTCAGGAGAAGATGGCTTAATTAGAAAGCTTCCAATTGAAATAAGATTATTCATTTATGAAAGAAAATACTTAAAGGAATATGGCAGTTTTCAAAACAATTGCAATGATTTTTGCTGAGCTACCTATTAAACATCTAGATCCAGAATAGGAGTTCAGCTGTTTTATGTTCATTTTAGTATAAATATTAAAAAATTCTCTTCTAGCTGGTTTCATGCTATGTGAGGAAATCCAAGTGCCTCTGATTCCTTTGCTCTCTAGTTTTGATGAAAGAGGGATGAGTACCAGGTAAAACTGTGTCCATTTGCTGCATCCTGACTGCAACTGTGTGCTCAGCTGACAAAATGAGTACCACTTTGCCTGTAGTTCCCAAATACTGTGTATAACTTCCCCTTGTCCTAGGGAGAAGTAAACAAATGTTTGTATCCCATATAAGACATCAAATTAGTTCATAGTAAGGAATTCCACCCAAGTCTAGCTTGGTGAACTGCTGAGCTTTTTGGTGTTGCTTGCAGAAACAGGAGTGACATTCATACAGCTGCATCACCAAAAGAGCCTACCCAAGCTTAAGTGGTAACTTGTGAAAGTACATCTTTGCTGCTTCCTTCCCAGTCAGAAAGCAGCTCTGCCAGCCTCTTCCCCAGCAATTGCTTTCTGTTTATGTAATCTCCAGGGGCCTCCTGAGTCCTGTAACTTCCTGAGCTTCCTGATAAGTCTCCATCCTCCCTCCAGCAAGGAGGACATACCTATACAAGACTAAGAATTCCTAATACTTAAATCCAAATTAATTACTATAACTTGCTAAGTTAACTTAGAGAATTTTCACTGAATATGGCAGATAAAAATAATTTAAATAGAGGAATTTGAGGAAATATTTTGCCCAGTTAATTACTACAGTTAGTATATAGTTCTGGGAAACAATGCAATTATTTATTCCAGTTATCAGATGTACATGATTAATATCATGTACATGACAATAATGTTATTGTCCATTCTGCTATGTAGCACATCTTTACATAATCATCATTAGACTTTCTTTTTCTTTAAAAGAGGCCAAATTTTCTTTCTGTTGCATGGTATCCACAAATTTGACATTGAGTCCCATGAAGATACCAAGATCTTTAAATGTAGATGATGAATATGAAAGCTGATCACTGGCAACACCATAGAGCAGAAAGAGTCAGGCACTGGGCCCACAAGTGCCCAAAGGCCCCACTGCCACCTGATTCTGACACGTATCCCATCAGATATTTGTAAAGGGTTGGTTTTCCCTACGCCAAGCACAAACACATTCTCAAGTGCTACTCCATCTGTCAATATCCCATCATCGTCCCTAACTGCCCAGGAAGCTCTAGTCACAGGTTCTCTGCTCTCCAGACACATGGCTGCTAAATAGCCCTGGCCTCAGTCCTCAGGGAGACTGAATTGAATGAACTAAGGGTCAGTTTTCCAAACATAGTCTTTTTTTATGCTTTAATGCTGTTATTACAACTAGAAACAGTTACTTGTTTTCAGGTGTGCTTGTGTACGCGCGCGCGCGCGCGTGTGTGTGTGTGTGTGTGTGTGTGTGTGTGTGTGTGTATGTGGCCATGCGCATATATATGTAAGTACAATTACTGTCAGATTAATTTAAGAACATGTGGTCATGTGGTCTAGAAAACTCCACTAATTGTTAGGGAAATGACTTAAATGCCTAAAGTCTCAGTGGCCTTATCTATCCAGAGGAGATAATCATGTGAGTACCCAGGGTATCCTGAGGATTAATCGAATTAATGCATATTAAGCTTTGGCAAATATAGAGAAGCACTTGAAAACGATAGCTGCTGTTATCAGTGTTTTCATGGAGTTAGAGTTCTTTGAAAATCTTACGCTTTCCCCTTCTTTTGACTCAGTATTTTATGCACCATGAAGGTCTTGTCAACTTGAAAATGGGTAGCGAATGTAGCAAATTCATAACAATAGGGTGAAAAATCAACTATAATTTTTTTTTTTACCTTTGAGAATAAAACATGTCTACAACATTTACTGTCAAACATACTACTTGACTTTTTTTTTGTTGGGCAGTGTATTTCTCAGTTAGAGGTGTTCTTTGTCTTCAATTTAAATGCAGATTTATAATTAAATGATTTGATAAGGATTGTTAGAAACTGATTTTGTAAAAGCATCGTTTTAAGCAGCAGATACTATATATCAAATTTGTATTTATTCTACTTGCTATTCATATTTTATATTAGTTAATGTATGTACGTTAGAACGATTGAATGAAACAGGTGGGAAACTGGTGACTCCACAGGACAAAGCCTGTGCAGTGGCATACTGCAGCTGCAAACATTCCTAGGTTTGTAATCTTGGTATAGTTTTGTGAAGGTGCTGTAATCTCATCCTGATCAACTCCTTAGAAAGTTTGTTCTTTTTACAGTGTGTATTTTAAGCATTACAAACAGTTTTATTTTAAATTTAATTTGTACTTATATATCCCATTGTTTCATAAAGTTTACAGATTTTTCTTTAATTATCAGTTTGTATCTTAATTCTTCAAGGTCTGGCCTGTGGTTCTTTATCTCTGATGTGCTCCCAATCTTCCAGTTAGGTCAACCACAAAAATTAAGATATGATAGAAGGTCAGGGAAAGAAATTTATATCAAAACAACCACTCGCCATGTCATTATGACAGCCTGCTGTAACAAATGTGTTTCTGTTTTAACTTAGGAAAATTAATTGCTAAAAGTAATTTAATCTGACAGAGGCGGGATGTTGAAAGTCTCTTGGAGATGTCATAAAAGTGACCTTCTGCCCGTGTGCTGCCAAAAGCCATTTTTACAAGGAGCTAAGGAAACAGTGCAACTTCTTTTGTACTTTGTTAATTAGTTATTGATTTGAAACAATGCACTTCCAAATACTGTTGGGTGAGCTAGATGCCAACGGGGTCACTGTGTGGTGTCAACTTCTGACAGTCTTTCAGTACAGGTGACGTTTGGAAGGCTTTCGCACAGTTACCTCCTGACATTGAGACTGCATGGTTTGCTAAAATGACTAGCCTTTTATTTTATTCATCTTTTCATTTTAAAATATTTTATCTGCTAATAATATAATGCTTAGTCACATGCATTAGTCACATCATGTGACATGATTCCCAATCTATGGCAGCCTTCATTTCAAATAAATACGTATTCACCAAAGAAAGTATGTGCATATCCGTCTTTAAAGGAGAAGCAAGTTAGAGGTTACATAATTTATTTATTGGGTATAATAGTCTCTCCCTTTTAAACTGGATGTTTTATTCAATTTTGCTGATTTTATAATGTTGCTAACAGAAGTTAAATAATCACGTCTAATTCTTTTTGTAGTTTGTGTTTTGTGTTAGTGTTAGTAGTTTGTGTTAGTTCTCGGGAAGTTTTATTTGCTGTGCTTTGGTCTAACTTCCATCCCCAAACTCTCCTCAGATGCACTGCCCACTGTCTGCCTTTCTGACCTCATGTCTCTCTTTTTTTTCCCCATTAAGATTTTCCCCAATTAGTACTGCCCCAGAATTCTTGGCTGTGACACCTTTCACTGGAACATGGTCAACATCATAGCAGGGCTACACTCCTAGAGAAATCTAAACGTTCCCATCAGCTAGAAATGCCAGCTGTGCTTACACGAGTGGTGCGACTTTACACCCAATTCCTTTGTGCTGATTGCATTTTTTTTTCTTTTTTATCAACTTGACACTAACTTGAATCATCTGGGCAGAGGAAACCTCGGCTGAGGAAATCCGTCTGTCAGATTGACCTGTAGGCAAGTCTATGGGGGCTTTTCTTGATTAATGATTGAGGGGGGAGGGCCCAGCCCACTATGGGTACTGTCACCTCCGGGCAGGTAGCCCTGGGTTGTATAAAAAAGCAAGCTGAGAAGCCATGGAGAAAGGCCAGTAAACAGCTCTCTTCCATGGTCTCTGCTTCAGTTCCTGCCTGAATTACCTCAGTGATGGATGGTGACCTGAGAGTTAGTCAATGAAATAACCTTTCTTCCCCAGATTGTTTTTACTAAGTGTTTTATCACAGCAACAGAGAAGCAAACTAGGACACTCCAACCCCCTGCTGGGATTTGCTCGGGCTTGCACAGGTCTTCTGCATGCTTTCATAACCACTGTGAATTCGTGTGTGCTGCTCTTCTATGAGCAGAAGACACTGCTTCCTTGAGCCACCAACTCCGCATCTTACACTTTTTCTATTCCCTCTTTCACAATGACCCCTGAGCCTTGGGAGGAGGGTGTATAGAATGAAAAATAAATATATGTATATATCAAATACAAATATATATACATACACACACACATACACACACACACACACACACACACACACACACACACATATATATATATATATATATATATATATAAAACATACAAATGTGCATATTGTGTGTATATATATATGATGTTCTTTTTAAATCTCAGCATCTTGCGATCTTATTCTCTGCACCTTGGCCAGTTATCAGTCTGTGTCAATCATTATTTATTGTGAAAAGAAGTTTCTCTGATGAGTGTTGAAGAAATGTACTAATTGTACTAATATACTAAATGTACTAATTTATGAAGTATAATCATAAGCCATTGGAAGGTTGGTTTAATTCTATGTCCTTTTAGCAGAATAATTGTAGCAGGTTCTCCCCGCCAGGGCCTATGACTTATCTGGACTTGGTTTTTAGCCCTATAAGGGTACCGAATATAGGTTTCATCTTGTGGAGCAGAATGTAAATCCAATCAAAAAGTGCTTAGCAACTTCCATGATGTTCATGCTACTACTGTACCAATGGGCATGTCTTGCCAGGCCTGTCATTTTCGTAATTCACAGCTGGTTAAGATTGAAGATTATTATTCTCCTCCAGTAGTGTGCATAGCGTCTTCTAGCACTGTGAAAGCTACCCAGTAGGAATGAAAGTTCCAGATGAGTAATGGCCTAATTTTTCCATATTCTCCAGCACCAGGGTCTTACCATCAAGTTCTAAAGGGTAATCAACAGGGTTGCCAATAGCCTGTAATTCTTCGTGGTCTAGGAGATCCCATTGGCCAACTGTTCACAAACAGGTAACACATTCCTGGTACTGGTCCTTTCTGTTTCTAAACCTGTGATGTCTATTGATGTCTATTATTGCCTCATTAGAGGGTAACTCCATTTTTACCATTTACACACACACACACACACACACACACACATACATATATGAACATAAATGCCTCTGTGTGTGTGTGTGTGTGTGTGTGTATTTAGGAATTTGCTGTAGCAGTTGGTTTCCACATAACTTCTTCAAAGGGTCTTTATTATTATTATTCTTCCCCACATTTCTTCCTTTACCTTGCCCTTTCCCATCCAAATTTAACCTTTCCTCTTCTGCCACTCCCTTTTAACAAGTTAGAACAGTGCATTCTGTCTCACCACAGTGAAAGCCCCACCCCATTGCCCCTTTGTAATTATTTGGCTTTTATTGATATTCCAAATGAATCACACACTTGTGAAGGATTCAGAGCTAACATCCACAAATGAAAGAAAACATGAGATTTTGTCTTTCTGGATCTGGCTTACCTCACTCAGAGAGATTATTTCCAATTCCATCCATTTACCTGAGAATTTCTTCCATGATTTCATTTTCACTGTCAGTTAATAGCTGAGTAGTACTTCACTGTGTAAAGATACGACATTCCCATTATCCACTCATCAGTTCATCGACATCTCACCTTCTTCTGTCTCCCAGCTGTTGGATAGAGCAGCAACGATATGAATAAGCAGGTGCCTTAGGATATGAAGTCCTTTGGACATATGCCCAAGGGTGCTGAGTGGTGGGGCTGCATCATGTTTCAGGAGCCTCCATGTTGATTTCTGGAGTGGCTGTACCAGTTTGTACTCCACCATCAGTGAATACGTCTCCCTTTCCCTCATATCCAAGCCAACATTTGTCAATGGTTGTTTTTATCGTGGCCCTCCTGATTAGGGTAGGATGAAACTTCAAACTAGTTTTAATTTGTGCTGTCCTGGTGGCTAAGAATGTTGAACATTTTGTTTGTTTCTTTTCCTTTTTTATTGTGTGTATTATTATTTAAAACAGTTTTTAACTTTAAATATGTTTTGATCATATTCCTCCATTCCCCAAGTCCTTCATGGTCCTCTCCCCACCTACCCACCCAACTTTAAGTTCTTTCTCAAAAAACAAAAACCCAGTACATTACCCCCCCCCAAAAAAAACTCCAAGAAACAAAAGAAAACTTGGTCAGCTACTCCTGAACATGAGAAGTAGTTGATTATATCCATTTCACTTCATTGGAGAAGATTGATTTTTCCCTTCTGACCAGGTTTTCATTCATTCATTTTTTTCATTCAGTATCATTCATTCAGCTTTTAAAATATGATAAAATAAAACAAAAAACTGTCATGTCAAAGTTGGAAAAGACAAAACAACAGAAAGAAAAGAGCCACAAAGAAGGCAGAAGAGTCAGAGACCCACTAATTTGCACATTCAGGAAGCCCATGAAAACACTAAGCTGGAAGCCATAATATAAGCACAGACAACCTGGTGCAGAACGGTGCAGGCCCTGTGCTTGCTGCTTCAGTCTCTGAATTCATACGAGCTTTGCTCATGTTGATTTACTGAGCCTTGTATTCTTGGTGTCCTCCATACCCTCTGAATAGAGGAAAAGATAGACCTCATTAGGAAAAGAAATAGAATAGATAGGTACAGCTGGAATTGGGGTGGGAGCTGGAATGGGGGATCAAGTAGGGAGGAGGTTGTGGAATAGAAGAAGGGAGAGATAGGGGCATTTGAAAGGAAATAATGGGAACCTAATACAGTAGTAACTTCCGTGTGTGTATGTGTGTGTGTGTGTGAAATTGATCTAAATGAAATTGCTAAATAATGGGGGAGTCAGAGTCCCAACAGGCCATTCCTGTTTCTTGTCACCAAATGAGGCTTCCAGTACTGGGACTGGCTCATTGAGTTGTTATCCAAAGGGGCCCTATGGGGATCTGCAAACACCCCAGGCTGTTGCCAGAACTGCAGGTTGCTCTCCACAAACTCACAGCAAGGCCACGTTGCTGAAGACAACACCTACACAACTCATTGAACATGGAGAAGTCTAGCCGGTACCTACTTGGAGCCTTCACTCTATGTTCTAGTGTCTTTGGTACAGGAAAGTAGTCTGCATGCTACCCAAAGAGAAACTTAAACTCCAACCCAGCCACAAACCTTTCATCTGCAATGGTGTACTACCTGCAAGATATGCCAGGGCATTGGTGGCACAAAGCATGTGAAAATGCTGAACATTTTAAATTGTTTTTCAGCCATTTATATTTCATCTTTTGAGATTATAATATATTAACAAAATTTCTCCCTTCCCTTCCCTTCCAAATTCTCCCATATACCTCTCCTTGTTTTCTTTAAATTTAATGGCTTCTCATTTCATTAATTGTTGCTACGTGTGCACACACACACCGGCTCACATATGTGTGTGTGTGTGTGTATATATATATGTGTATATATATACATATATGTGTATGTGTGTGTATACCTAAATATAACCTGCTTAGTCTGTATAATGTTAATCATATTGTGGTTTTTTTGGTTTTTCAAGACAGGTTTCTTCTCTGGTTGTTTTGGAACTCACTCTGTAGACCAGGCTGGCCTGGAACTCACAGAGATCCACCTGCCTCTGCCTCCCAAGTTCCCAAGTGCTGGGATGGAAGGTGTGTACTACCACTGTCCGGTATGTTTAGTTTTCTTGATGTTTAGTTTTTTTAGTTTGTTTTTTATCCTAGATTCTAAACCTTTGTCAATGAATAATTGTTAAGGATTTTTCCCATTCTGTAGGTTGCCTCTTCAGTCGAGTTATAGTGTCTTTTGCTGTATAGAAACTTTTTAGTTTCATGAGGTTCCATTAATTAATTCTTAATCTCAAAACCTATCCTATCTGGGACCGGTTCAGAAAGTCCTTTCCAGTGTCAGTGATTTCTAGCACATTCCCTATTTTTCCCTCTATCAAAATCATGCTATCAGGTCTTATTTCAAGGTCTTTGATCCATTTAGAATTGGGATTTTATGTAGGGTGAAATATATGGTTCAAGTTTTATTCTTCTACATGCATCTGTGTGGTTTGATCCACAGCATTTGTTGAAGATAGTTACTTTTCTCCAATGTGTATCATTGACCTCTTTATCAAAAATCGAATAGTTACAGGAATGTACACCTATGTATAGGCACCCCGTTGTGTTCCACTGATCAGTGCCATGCTGTTTTCTTGATAATAGTAGAGTTTGAAGTCTGGAATGATAATACCACCAGCAGATGGTTGTTGTTGTTTAGGATTGTTTGGCTATTCTGTGTCTATTTTTTTCATATGCAATTTAAGCATTTTTCTCTTTTCAATTTCCATAAAGCACTGAGTTTGAATGTTGATGGAGATTGTGTTGAAACTTTAAATTGCTTTTGGTGGGATACCCACTCTCACAGCATTAATTCTGCCAGGCCATGAGCATGGAAGATAATTCCATCTTCTGGAATCTTCATCTTTTGTTTTCAGTGTTTTAAAGTTTTCTTTGTACAAGTCTTTTACTTCCTTAGTTGGGTTTATTCCAAGGTTTTGTTTTTCGTTTTTGTTTTTGTTTTAGGCGATTGTGAATGGTATTGCTTTTTGATATCTTTCTCATTGAGTTTGGTATTTGTTTTTAGAAAGGCTGGTGGTTTTCCTATGTTGAATGTTTTCTATGTTTCCTTTGTTGAATGCAGTTTTTGGCTGTAGGAGTTGTCTGGTATTGTCCTTAGTGTTGTTTATATAAAGAATCATCATGTATATCTGTAGGTTAAGATACGTTGGCTTCTTCCTTTCCTGTGTATCCCCTTTTTCTCCTTTCCTTGTCTCATTGTTTCAGGTCAGGCTTCAAGTACTATGTTGAACAGGGCTGGGGAGAATGGACACCTTGTCTTCTTCCTGGTTTTATTGGAAATGCTGGAGTTTTTTTCTATGGTTAAATAGATTCAGCTCTGAGTATCCTGAATATTGCCTTTACTGTCTTAAGAAAGGGCCTTTGTATTCATATTCTTGCCAGGACTTTAATCTTGAAAGTATGTTGTGTTTCATCAAAGACATTTTTGGCAAAATATAAATTTACGACATAGCAACTTAAAAACTTGAAAGTTTCAGAAAAGTCTTTGGGCTTTTAAAATTGCATTTCTATACAGAGCATTTGAGTACAAATTAAAGCTTTTGTGGAGCAACTTGTGAGATCCTGTTGAAGAAAGATTGAATGGAGAAATAGCACTGCATTTTTAAAAAGATGGATTTTTAACTCACCCTTCCTCTGCACTAATTGGAATTACGCTGAATGACTGTTTGACTTTGAGCAAACTACTCAGTCTCTCTGTGCCTCATTCATACAATGAGAAACATACTAGCACATGCCTCATGGTGTTTTGTGAAATTTCAATGAATGAAACACTTGACCAGAAGCTACTAATAGTTGCTACCTAGTGAATGTTAGCTGCTATTTTAGGTACTAGTTAATAATAATATATAGCCCACACTTGAATTTTATATACAAAATTTTGTATTTTGAGTTATATAGTTTTCAGGAGGTCACTATAAATACAATTATTTTTCTTGTATTTGTCTTGTTGACTAGGGTATGCTTGCTATTTGTAGGAAATCTTTAAATAGCATGGCAAAGTTGTGCTCTATATTTGCATTTTCTACTGGACAGTAAAGAAAATATTCTATATATCCTTCTTCTAAAACAAGAACTGCTAATTAAGTGTACCAATTTGTTAATTTATGAAAATATGTCATTTTTTTTGGTTTGTTTAGATGATGAGAAATCTGGGTTCACAGTAGATAAAATATTTTTCTTAGAATAGATATATTTTAAATGCCTTATTTTTACTTAAAAATTATTGGTTTTCAGTTAAATTATTTCAGTAAATATAATAATTCACCACACATAAACAAATTCATGAAAAGCTTATTGTACTAAGCATTAGATTATTATAGCAAATAATTATATAACAGCTTTAGTTGCTTGCTATCTTTATTGGAAGGAAATACAAAGCAAGGAGCTATGTTCAACAAGTATTTGTTGACAAATTGATTCATAAAAAATTTGATTGGCCTGAATGCTGAGATTACAGTATCATTTTATTTATTAGTTTCTAGAGATCAAACCCAGAGCATTGTATATACTAGGTGAGCATTTTACCCCCTAAGCTATATTCTTATATAACTCAGCTTGGACAAATGGCTAACTCTCAGCTGGTGGGGAGATTTGTTCCCTCTATCCCCACCATTTTGGGATTTTGTCTAATTTCAGCTTCCCCAGGTCTTATACAAGCTGTCACAACTGCTTTGAGTTCAGATGGGCAACTTTCCTGTTGTTTCTGGAAAGTATTGTTTCCTTGTCATCTATGATGTCTGGCTTTTAAAATCTTACTGCACTGTCTTCTGCAGTGGTCCCTGAGTCCCAGGAGGAGGGATTGTGGTTTCAGGGTCTTATTTATGGCTGAGTATTCCCTAGTGACAGTACACCATTTATTCACAATCTATTTTTAATCACTTAAGAATTTCTGTAATGTATCTTGGTTTTTTATTTTTTTAAATGATAGCTTAAAGTATTGCCTAGTTGGATAATAGCCCCCAGGTTAACATCCCAAGTCCAAATGCAGAACTTCAGAGGGTAGCTGAAGTTCCAGGAGTTGTAAAGCAAGCTGATAGTGCACAGAGAAGAGTAAAAGTTATGTGTCTTTATTTATATGCACTTGTATTGCCTGGTGGTTTTAAATTATCATCTACAGTTTTAAAATCATGAATTCGCTTGAAACAGCTTACTCATTTCCATTTTAATAGAGAATTCATAGCCAATTTGTCTGATAAACAAGGATACTAAGTCATAAACTTACATTTTTAGTGCAGATACCTAACAGTAATGGTTCTGACTACGTGGAGTTGCAGTCTTAAGGGCCATCTCTCTAGCTCCAACCTATCATTAAATTCTTAATTTCTCCTATTTTGCTTTTGTTTTAAGAGTGCTTCGTATTCTAAAAGTGCTCATTTTTAATAGTGTTTTTGTTCATTCTTATGCATGTACTGAAGATAATTATGATTGCTTTAAAATGTTTACTCTTTAGTGTCTGGCTCTTTTAAATATTGCTTCTCTTTGGTATAATCTTTATATTTTGTATTTATAAGCTTTTTTTATGGGTCTAGAAATATGGTCTATATTTCCCCCATGCTCACTCCCATCTACCTATATCTTTTCAAATCTTAATTTACTCCATTTTCACAAAGAACTCTGCAAGCCTTCTGAGTGAAGTCAAGTCTGACTACCTAGCTGTAATAGGAGATTCAGAACAAAAGGCCATTTATTCTTTGACTAATTCAATCCCCAGTCCATAGAGGGTTTTAGCCTCCATACAATTTAATCTTCAAACCTAAATCTAGAATATTTTAACCTCCAAGACTTACTGCTAACTGACTCATTCTGATTTGCTTCTTCTGAACTCAGAGCTGTACTGAACTCAACTGACTCTTCCGGTTGTCTGATTCAACTCATTTGCTGTTCTGGTCAAACTCTTCTCCAAGCTGTGGGTTCAAACTGACCTTCAGAACCAGCTGATTATTTCTGACTGAACTCTTTTGACACTGGCTGACTCTGACTGACTCTGTGACTGCCTCAGACTATCTCCTCTGTGTCTTATCTGGATTACTCTGCTAACTCTTCCTCTGATTCATCATTTTGCCTGCTTTTCACTATGATTCACTTCACATGTCACTTCCCATCTGATACTGACTCCTTCTGAACTCTTCCTGTCTCTGTTTCTTTTTACTTCTCTCATGGTGATTAAAGGCATGTGCTGCAACTGCCTTCTGAATACTGGGACTAAAGGTGTGTACTAACCTCTCTTGTTGTTCTGCATTCATTAGTCCAATGCCAACCCTTTTCACACCTTCTATAAATCCTCAAAAGCTAAGGCCTTTCTTCTGGATTAGCTTTAGCTAATCCTTCGCAATCCCTTCGCAAATGACCTCATCTCCCATAGTTAAAATATTGGACATTTTCAGTTCATGACCTTTAGCCATTACTTGTCAAATTACATAATCGTCAGGACCTATATCTATACAGTATGTATATATCTATCTATATCTATATCTATATAGATATCTATATAGCTATATCTATACTACTATATAGTAGTTCTAATACATTCATCCATAGATGCTGATTGAGCTTTTAAAAAAAATCTAATAACTTTTTTGCACTATGCTTTTGCATTTTCAAATGCCAAAGATTCATTAATACCTGTCTTGCATCTTGATCTGTTATTGCTTTGTTTACAGCTGAAGTTTACTTTGCAAAAAGTCAGTGAAGGCTTCTCTTGAGCCTTGAATAATCTTTGTAAATGATATAGGCCTCTTCCCTGGCTCCTCAACCTTATCCCACTAGCTTAAAGCTATTATATGACATTGTACTGTAGGTCTTTAAATTGAACCTACTTTTGTCATTCAGCATATTGACCCCTGCCCAACAATTGATTTTCACAATATTAATACCTTTAGGCTTATTACGGTTTTCCATAATTGTTGCCTCTTTTCTCCACCATGTCAGCAATTGCAGCTGAGGATTAGCTTCTAGTACACCTATTACTGAATCTCTCCAGTCTTGTGGGATTATTCTGCTATTCATAGTCCAATTATTTAATAACCATTTCACATAGGGTGAGTGCATTCCATATTTTACTACTGCCTCTTTAAATCATCTTAGATCTAGTATTGCTATAGGTTTCCAGCCGAACCCATTATTTTGTGGATTTTCTCCATTTTCCGTCATTTGTTCCACTGTACCTGGGAAAGCTAGTGAGGATGGTTGCCTATCCTCAATTTTGTTTTGAGGTGGCACCATAAGTTAACAATTGAACACTTCTCTTGAAAGGGACTGTCTATCCTGATTAGTTTCCTGTATATCTTATATATAATACATCCTTTCCTTTCCTGGTTCTTATGCTCTTTCATTTCTATCTTTAATTCTTACCTTACAGCTATACAACTAAGTTTTCAAACTTTCTCAGCAAAAATATAAGAATAAGATTGCTGAGAGCAGGGTGTGTGATATCTAGGTAGTATTAAATACTGTGATTTCTTCAACTAAAGTCTCTAAACCTACACCCCTGTCCTTGCCATTATGGCACCTGAAATGAAGTTTTCCATTTTTCAGTGCAGGAAAAATCTGTCTAAATCAGAATTCACTTTTGGGGTGGCTTACTGTGATTCGCCGTATCAGAAGTTCTTGATTGTCCTTTTTGTTCTTCCTTGCTATGGGCTCAAGGCTCCTGTGGTCCAGTCTCTCTGGGCATCCAGCCCAACTTGAAGAACTCATGCAACTTCTTTTGGAGATGATCCCAGCTGACTTTCTCCTCTGCTGATGTCTATCAGATGCCTTGGCAACAGCCTGGGTTGTTTGGGGAATTCAACGAGGCCCCTTTGGCCAGCAACTAGATTATGTATAACTCATTCCAGGTTCTGGAAGCTCCATCTGGTGATGGTAGATGTCCAGTTGGGGTTTTATCTCACCTATTATTTGATGATTTTCTTTAGATTTCCTTCAAATATGTATATATTTGTGGGAGCTTCTGCTGTATTTGGTTTCCATACAGCCCCTCAAATGTCTTCCCCTCTTCCCATCTCCTTTCTGTTTGGTCCTTTCATTCCTGCCACCACCACACACACTCCCCGTTCATCCATAACTATCCTTTCTATTTTCCCTTCCCAGGAAGATCTCTCCTTTTCCCCTAGTTCCTTATTCCATACCTAACCTCTGTGGTTATATGGGTTTTATTTTGATTTCTGAGACTTAGCAGCTAACATCCCCATACAAACGAATACATACCATATTTTTAGGAGTCTGTGCTGCCTCATTCAGGATGATTTTTTTTTCTAGCTCTGCCTTATTTACCTGAAAATTTCATGGTTTCTTTTTCTCTTTTTCTTTTTTTCTTCTTTTTTTTAATGCTTGAGTAATAGTTCATTGTGCAAATGGTACCACATTTTCTTTATCCATTCATCAATTTACAGACACCTGGGTTGTTTCTAATTTCTGGCTATTGTGAATAGAGCAAGAATGAATATATTTGAGCAAGTGTCTTTGTGGTAGGATGTAGAGTCCTTTGTGTATATGCCCAAGAGTGGTGTAGCCATATCTTGAGGTAGATCTATTCCCTGCTTCCTGGGGAACCACCACACTGATTTTTATAATGGTTGTGCAAATTCACACTCTCAGAGGCAATGGATGAGTGTTCCCTTTAATTCACAGCTAGTATAAGCTGTCCTTTGTTCTATTCATCCGTACCATTCTAACTGCAGTAAGATGAAATCTCAAAGTAGTTTTGATTTGTATATCCATGGTGACTAACAATATATAAAATTTCTTTAAGTGCTTCTCAGCCATTTGAGTTTCATCTTTTGAAAATTTTCTGTTTATATCTGTACCCCATTTTTAATTGTGTTGTTTTTTATGTCTAGTTTCTTGAGTTCTTTATATATTTTAGATATTAACCCTCTGTCAGATGTGTAGTTAGTAAAAAATCTTTTCCCATTCTGTAAGATGCTGCTTTGTCTGAATGATGGTGTGCTTTCCCATACAGAAGCTTTTCAGTTCCATGAGGTCACGCTTATTAATTGTTGTTCTTAGTTCTTGTGCTATCAGTGTTCTGTTCAGAAAGTCTTTTTCTGTCCCATGAGTTTAGGACTAGTCCTCGCTTTCTCTTCTGTGAGATTCAGTGTATCAGTGCCGAATGTTGAGGTCTTCGATTCATTTAGAGCTGAGTTTTGTACAAGATGATAAATGTAGATCTATTGTTAGACTCTGTCAGATCTGGTAAATTAGGTATCACTTATCTTTCTGAGGTCTCTCTTCTAAGTGCTTATATTTTTTACTGCCTTGTTCTTCTAGCCATTTTAAATTTATGTCTTTGTTAAAAGAAATCTTTTACTGTAGTCTTCCTGGGACTTAGGGAGATAATACAATCAGACTTAGATATTTAATGTGACATTCTGAAGTAGAACTGAGACCATAAATATTGAGAGCAGGATTTCACAAATGTTTTCATTCATAAGAAAAAGGTAATAATTAATTGATAATTACAGATTGTACTGACTATCTCAACTTCTCAGCTCCACTGCTGTATAGCAAGAATGGCCATAGAGTTTACATACACAATAATTTGTGGCCTTTTTTTTTTTCGTTATTGTTGTTTGATTTTTGTTTTTCTGGTTTTCTTTTCTTTTTTTCTTTTTTTGAGACAAGGTTTCTCTGTTGTAACCCTGGCTGTCCTGGAACTCACTCTGTAGGCCACGCTGGCCTTGAACTCACAGAGATCTACCTGCCTCTGGCCTCCCCAGTGCTGGCATTAAAGCCTTGAGCCACCACCGCCTGGCTGTGGCCATGTTTTAATAAAACTTTTACAGAAACATGCCTCCAGTTATCAGTATCAAACCATGATTTTCATATTGCTGAATGTGTTCAGTAAACATATATCATGGTTGTAAACACCACATCACCACAACCATGGCAACAGATGAAATACTTTTCCATCACTCTGTTTTCTCTGATGACCTCTTTCTCCCATGTCCTTTCTCATTTGGACACTGATTCTTATTCTAATGTTATTGCTTCAGTTTTACTAGTTTTTCTGATCAGTTAGCACATACTGTGTTGAATCTTTGTTCCAGTTTCTTTCATTTAGCCTTGTACTTTCTAGTAGACAAATACATGGCAGAAAATAAGTAATAGGTTTTAAGTTAACCTTTGTTTCTCTCTAAGTTACAAAATTATTTTAAAAAGGACAGATACATTGAATTTTCAGAAAATAAACCTTTTTTCACATCCAAGATTTTTTTTGAAGTGAACCTATATATATAGTATTTACAAAAATAATGTCCTTGTGCCTTTGTATTTAAAGCCATTCACTCTTCGGATCATTGTTATGAAGTGTGTCAATACTAATTATGCCTACATTATGGAGATACTGAGTTTGTTTTAATATTAATGGGTATGTTAATATTAGCATTAATTAAAATATTAGACTACTTGGTTTGAATTCTAGGTTTGCTATATATTAAGAATCATATGGAGTAAGGTGCTTAATCATTCTTTGTCTTATGTGACTATGAGGCTATTAATAGTTCCTGACTCATAGAGTGCTTTAATACTCATATTTGAGTGTATCAGTACTAGTTATTCCTACATTAAGAATGGATTCCATGGTACTGTCAACATGTAGATAGATAGACAGAAAGAATATATGTGCTTGTGGGAACTTTGGGTGTCTATGAGATGACCAGGTACCTGCGGGATGCCTGGGTCCCTGCATGTTTTTGCAATGAAGCCCAACTTCAGGTTGAACTTTATCACCTTTAATTTTAATTTCAGGCTAATATAGGCCAGGTGTATATGATCTGAGCTGCCTACACGCACCAAAAATCATGGTCATGCCCATGATCCATGCTCCCATCAACACAGGCTTGACTTAATTTTTTTCCTTTTTCTTTTTTTTTGAGAGCACAGGGGTGGGAGGATGAATCTGGGTGGAATGGGAAGAAGGTGTGATCTAGATACATTGCATGAAACTCAAGTAATTAATAAAACTATTATGTTGAAGAGTAAGAAAATTTTATTTTTTTAAATAATCTAAATGCAGCACTACATGCTTTAAATCCCACTAGTACAGGTGAACCACCTGCTAGCTCGTGGGCCTGCTCTCCTGGAGTACTCTGTAGGAGAAATAAAGAGACTGTACCTCAGCAAGGTGGAAAATAAAAATGGACTGCTGCAACTTACTCTCTCACCTCCTCTATCTTGCCTCCCCCACTAAGTAAACATGTTTTATTTAGACACTGTTGCCAAACAAACCAGTTTGCATTTTAGCAAGTCGTGTGAACTTAAGTCAATTGTCATAAATAGAGATATGTAAAGTTTTCTGCGTGAGAAATTCATTGGAAATAATGACTAAGGGAAACCAGCACAAGTTCAAGTGATAGCACGCTGGGAAAGGGATGGGGATTCCTTGAGCTAGGGTACTAAGAGAGGAGGCCACAGGAAGTTACGGCTCTGGAAATCCACTGAGGACAAGTGAGTACATGTGGAAGATGTCGTTAGAGGGCGATGCCTTGAATAAGTTCCAGATTTGGGCATGAACAAGTGGTTACTACCACTTGATAATAGAGTGAAGGTAAAAGACAATAAGGAGGTGGAAATCTAATTCAGAGTTTATTCTGTGCACATGATGTTTCAACTGTCTGCTTATTTTATTTGATATATTTGATAAGGTTTTTAAATACTGAACTTTTGTCAATTATATTATAGACGTCTTCTGTGCATAACTAGTTATAATTTTATATTAAAGTCGTCCTAATGACTAGTAGTTTAGCCTCAGAGATAATTACTATTAACAGTATCTTGACATCTAAAGAGTGGAGGAAAAGATAGATTCGAGATATTTTGAGTCAATAGATGTTGGCTAGTTTTATGTCAACTTGACACAACCTAAGGCCATCTGATAAAAGGAGGCCTCGATTGAGAAAATGTCTCCATAATGGGCTGGAGGCACGGCTGTGCAACATTTTCTTAATTAGTGATTGTTGGAGAGGGCCCAGTTATTGTGATTGGGCCACCCTTTGGTTGGTTGTCTCAGTACTGTAAGAGAGCAGCTGAGCCAGCATGAGCAAGCTCATGCAGCACCCCTGTAAGGTCTGCATCAGCTCCTGCTCTGGGTTCCTGCCCTGACTTCCTTCAGTGATACACAGTGATGTGGAAGCATAAGCCAAGTAAAGCACCCTCTCGAGGTGCTTTAGTCATCATGTCTCACTACAGCAACAGTAACCCTACGTAGGAAATGGGTTCTTGCTTATTTTATTCTGCTTAAAGTTTAACTTCATAAAACTGTCATTTTAGAACCAAATGTCTAATAACAATGTCTTCATGGGATTCTACCTACTATTTAGAAAACACTGGTTTTGACTTTGAGTGTTTTCATTATATGCACAGTGTACCAGTAATTTTGTGTATATATCCCTAGTCCTTTAAATTGCTGAGCTAAATATATTCAGTATGCAAAAGTTTACATGTTTAAAGTAGGGAGAAATTAGTATGTTTCAATCCAATGAATTTAATGGAGTAAATAAAATGATAGTTTGTGTTGTTTGTAAAATATATATTACTACAAATAATTTCATTAAAATTTTTGCGAGTATTAAATTTTTACTTTATATGTGTTAAATAACAGAATCATATTAAAGTGTTTTATTTAGTTTATTAGTTTATAATTTTTTTAGTTTATTTGGTTTTCATTTTTCCTAGAGAGATATTTTATGGAGTTAATTTTTTTTTCATCTTCTACCTGTATGCCAGATACAAAATAATGATCACATTTTGCATCTTAATCCATCTCATTTATCATTGCCCTCTTATTTGGATTTTATTGATTTATTTATTTATATAGCTTTTCAGGGGAAGCTTCAATTTTAAATAAATTTCAAACGTATGTTATATTTCATATTAGTGTTCACTCTCCAAAGTTCCAGTGTAGAAAGAGATGAAGCACTAGGGGCAGCTTCAGGGATGAGGGGTGGAGTAGGTGCGTATTCATATCTCTTGGTGTCGTCCACGTGTGATGTGGCTGAGGTAGTGACATAGGCATGTGCTAATTTAAAATCATAAACTTTATATTTGATTGTCGTCATGGAAATGTTAATAGGAATTCTTCTAGTGTGTAATGCCTTTATGTTTTGACTTTTAAAATGAGAATTTTAAAAGATCTTCATATTTATTGCCTTTTTATCTCGCATTTTCAAAATGAATCGTTAAGTCTGAAGTGTATATAATAGAATCACTCATTTTACAACTTTGTAGCAACAGGTTAGCTGAAGAAAAATCTGTCAAATTTGGCAGTGATTCAGAAAATATGTGAACCTGTCACTGTAAGCAGTCTCAAAGGGCAAAATGCATTACAGGAGCTAATTAACCTTAGAAAATAATTACACAAATATGCAAATGTTGTTTAGATAATTCTATGTGTTATCAGCTCAGGTATTCCATCACAAACGCAGACCTCTCGGTGCTCAGGTGGGGTGGAATCTGGCAGGGTTGATAAGGCTGCGGTTGCTGCATCCCCTCTTGGCATTTAGCAATTGATGATGGCCGGCGTGCAGCAGCAGAACAGTTTGCCCTGCACACACGCCTGCCAGGTGTAGAGCCCCGAGCTTCCCGCCACCAGCAGACTCAGCTGACTGCTCTTCATGCCTTTAGTTCCTTTACATATTCGGAAATCCCCCCACTTACAAGTTAATCAATACAAATGTAACTTCATGGAGAGTTTCATAGAGAAACCTATAGGACAGATTCTAGTATGATATTTCAGAAGTATATATTTAGAACTATGATCTTTGTATTAATTTCCACGCATATCAGTTGTAGAAATCTACCATTTCACAGAATTTCTAAATCCTTAAATGATAGATTTGTAAGTAAACAAACAAGAGCCTGAATTTTTTTTTAAACCTTCTGAAATAATTATGTTAGAAACTCAGGTCTTTTAGGGTGAGGCTCATGGGACCCCATCCCTCCCTGCTGAATTGTTGGCCGCTCTTGGACCCTGGGGTAGGGGCTGTTATTATCTTCACTTGTGAACTGCAAGTGAGCACGTCAGCTTCCATTGGGTAGTTCCACACTCACAGCCGTGTAGGTCCCGGTTAAAACTAGTGCGTCACAAAATAGAGGAGAAACGCATGAGCAGGGGAAAGGCAACTATAGAAAGTGGAGGGGGCCAGGGGTGAGAGGTGTGCCTGCAGACACGTGTGTGTGTGCTGAATGCAGTGTGTCTGCACACACGTATGTGTGTGCGTGTGTGCATGCGTGCCTGTGTGCATGTGTGTGTGTGTGTGTGTGTGTGTATGCCGGGGTGAGAGAGGGTAAGAGAGGGGATGAGAGTAAACAGAATGTAGTGTGTGTGTGTGTGTGTCCAGAATGCAGTGTGTGTGCACATATGTGCATGTGTATGTGTACATGTGCACGTATATGTGTAATTTAGTGAATTCTTTTCTCATACAATATATTCTGATTATAGTTTCCCCTCCCTCTATTCCTCCCAGTTCCTTCCCACCTTCTCTCTCCTCCAGATCCACTCTCTTTCTGCCTCTCATTAGAAAAGAGCAGGCTTCTAAGACTTAACAACCAAACGTGACAAAATAAAATATTAATAAGATGAAGGAAAAACTATCATATAGAAGTAGGACACAGCAACCCAACAGGAGGCAAAGGAGTCCTCAACAGATCAAAAATAAATAATACTTTGATTATTAAAGCTGTTGAATCGTTTACTACTAGTACTTCAAAAAGGAATCATGTACCACCTTTAATGTTGTCTCTCGATTGGAGGTTGACTGTTTCCATCAGTCAGCCTCTGGGTGGTGTTCTGACCCTGCTCAGTGACGCAGGTGTGGCGTCTCACTGTCCCACATCCTCCTGCTCTGCTAACTGTACCTTTTCTGTTTCTTTAATTCCAGTCCGTGATCTTGCTATTGCTCCTCACTCTCAAGTCTGTTGGGAGCAGTCTTTCTTATTTGTAGCGAGCTCAGACCAGACATTGGTGGGAAGGTTTGAATCCTCAGAACCACTGATAATCACTGAGAGTGATCCATCTGATCTAGAAGACATGAAACATAGAGAGGAGTCAGTAGATTCTGACACAGTTAGAGGCAGGATCAGCAGGATGCGCATGACTGTTTCGTGAGAGATTTAAGGGAAGGAGATGTAAAAGATACTGTTCGGGTTTCAGCTAGATGTGGAGAACACAAGTGTGTACGGGAAGTTTCTTGAAAGTCGTGGGTGAATTGAATTGAGTGTCTGGGACATCCAGAAGGAAATGACCTCAGTGGCTGTCGAAAGAAATTTGGAGTGGTGATAGACATTAGCGAACAACAGCGTAAGTATGCAGTTTCTAAGGGGCAGCGAGGCCTGTTGTCACGTGCCCATAATCCTAGCCCTTGGAGATGAGAGGAGCAGACTGCTGAGTCTGAGAGCAGTACAAGCTTAGTTCATACCAGCCCGAGCTGTACAGTAGACCTGTTTGTTAAAACCAAACATATATGGGTTTTTTTTTGTCATTGTTTGGATTTTGGTTTTTGGTTTTTCCAAGACAGTGTTTCTCTTGTAACTAGACCAGGCAGGCCTCAAACTCACAGAGATCTGCTTGCGTCTGCCTCCCAAGTGCTGGGATTAAAGGTGTGTGCCACGACTGCCCAGCTAACAAATGTTTTTAAAAATTACTTCTTTAGTTTGTTTTTGAGATTATAATGTAATTACAATATATCCTCCCATCTTTTCCCTCCATCCAAACCCTCCCATATACCCCTCTTTGAACTTTTTCAAGCTTATGGACTCCTTTTTCACTAACTGTGTTATATACATAAATGTTTGTGTATATGTATATGCATATATATTTCTAAACACACCCTGCCTCATCTCTGTAAAGCTACTTCTATGTTTTCAGTCAGGGCTGACACTTGCTGCTGGATAACTTCCCCAGCTCTCCTTTGATGCCTGTAGTTCTTTGTGTAGGCTTGAGGCCCTGGACTTTCCCCCATCCACTGGAAATATTTCTTGTTGTTGTCCTTGTTCTGCTCTGTTTAAGCAGTCACGTTGCTGTGACTTTACAGAGACCATTACGGAAAACCACAGCCAGTCAAAATGTAGATTTGTGGAGCCCAGTCCCAAAGCATACATCTACAACACAGCTCCCACACCTTCAGCTCAGGGGATCACTGTGGAAGAGGGGCCTGAAAGTTTAAAAGAACTAGGGAGCTTGCTGTGAGATTGCATTTCCAAATATATCTTTTTAAAGATAGAAATTGTGAATAAATTTTCTTCATGTGTAATATCCATGATGTTGTTAGGAAACTACCTTCTAAGAAACAGACAAACACATTTTTGTGGTCTGATTGGTTCTCAGCAATTTATTATTTGGTCAATATATTCATATTATCTGGATTTTTTTTCTATGACTATTATATATGTATCAGCTAGTGAAATAAATATAGTAAAATGGAGTTATTCTAAAGGTTTAGAATATATTTAATAGGATTTAAAGCACTAGAGTAAAAGCCGCTCAGATATATGTTTATATATATATAATATATATATATATATATTTCTCTCAGTTCTAAAACTAAAATGTGTATAGAACATTCTATTAGACTTCAATAGAAAATATGCATTATTCATTTCCTCTATATTTTCAACTTGCTACTCCAAATTTCATAAACCAAATAACTTAATATATAGATATATACTTTAATTTATATAGAAAATGTAGCTTAAATATTTTAGTGTTATATCACTTATCAAAACCCACCATAATATTCTCTAATTCTAATTTGCTTAAGTAGATCTTAATATCTCAGGTATACCTGGATTGTTTCCCTTTAAGATGCACTCATTTTAATAAGTTGTTTCCAAAGATTACATTTGCAGTTAAGCTTAGCAGTAATTTATTAATAGTTTTAATTCTCTAGTTTAAAATTTTAATGGAGTTCTTTTGTTATTTCTTGAATGTTCTCTAACCATCCTATTCTTATGCTGTATATTGAAGCTTATAATCTAACCGATTACGTGGTAACCACTAGAGACACTATGCGACATGTATCTGATTTCTTTCTAGGAAAATGGTTCTCCTGAGGAACATGCCATCTACGTTTGGGACCATTTCATAGCCCAGTCTGCTGCTGAGAATGTGTTTTTTGTTGCTCACAGCTACGGAGGACTTGCTTTTGTTGAACTGGTAAGTGCACATCTACCTTTTTTTTTTAATGATTTATTTTTTTATGCGTGTGTCTAAGTCCCTGCATGCATGTGTACCATGTGTACACATGCAGTGCCTGCATGGCCAGCAAAGGGGTAAGGCTTCCCCTGGAACTGGAGTTACTGGGAGCCACCTGATGTGTGTACTGGGAGCTGACCAAGGACTCTGCGGGAACAGGAAATGCTCTTAAAAGCTGAACCGTCTCTCCAGCCCTGTAACTCTAATTTTAATTCTCAACCTTCCAACAGGTTTTGTTTTTGGTTTGGGGGAAGGTGTTTTGGTTTGATTTTGATTTGATTTTGAGACAAGATTTCAGTATGTAGCACTGGCTGGCCTGGAACTTGCTCTGGAGACCAGGCTGGCCTCAGACTCACAGAGATCTACCTGCCTCTGCTTCCTGAGTGCTGGGATTAAAGGTGTGTGCCAATGCACCCAGCATGCCCTTTATTCCTTTCTCTCCCTTGATATTATACTTGAAGTTATTTCAAACGTTGTAAGAGCCAAAGGTGGCGGATTGATGGAAGACTCTGAGGAAACAGCATCTTCCCAACACATCAGGACAGATGGGCAGATGAACATACAGCGACTATAGCGGCATGTATAGGACCTGCACAGGTTCAACCAGATGTTCCCACAGTGAGAAAGGGAGGTAGAAACAAAGTCCCACCCCCGACCAAGAAGCTATTCTCAACCGCTCCCTGCTTGCAAAGGGAAAATTAAGTTTCCCTAGCGGAATAACACTGAGTATATCACCCTCTCTCCAGTGCAGGCCCCATGACCAGGTTTGTAGTTGGCCACAAAGGGACTTCTTATGTGTGGGTGTGCGTGTGTGTGTGTGGTGTCTCATTTTATTTTGGTATTTTATGTCTCGATGCTTTTTTGTTTATTTGTTTCCATTTTCTTTTTTGCTTTGCTTTTGTTTTATTTTTGAGAGAGAAAAGGAGCATATGAAGTTGAATGTATAGGGAGGTAGGCAGGCTCTGGGAGGAGTTGGAGTAGGGAAAGAATATGATTAAAATACATAGTATGAAAGAATTTTAAATTTAAAAATCAAATGTAAAATAAAATATAAAGTCCAGTTTATACTTCTGTGATTTTTGAGTAATATGCTAATTTATCTGAGTATAACAGAGCTTTATATTGCTAGCAGAAGTGTTTTTTGCCTGTTGCTTCTTTACATATTATTTTTGAGTTTCAATAGTATCGTGTCAGCTTCTGTACATTTTCTGTTTTATTTGAACACTGTTAATATGTATGTTATCTGTAAAGAGCCCCAAACTGCCAGACCCTTTCAATATTTAATATCACTTTAGTAATTTTTAAATGACTTTAGGATGTACTGTTTAGTATTTAATACTTCATCAGAGTTTATTTGAATAGCACTAAAACTACCAGAAAGGTTCCATTAGTTCACATTGAATTAGCGTTCTTTGCTTGGCCACAAAAATTTTCTCATTTGTAAGTACTGTGATACTAAAGAGTTAAAATTGGGTGTACATGATAGGAATAGTTATCAGGTTCTTGGATTTAATCTATATTGGATACAGTATCAGGTAGCACAGTTTTTGCCAGTATGGTTATTGTGAGTGATTAATACTAGAAATTCACTAATGAAGAGTTGGTTATCATTTCCATCACCCACTTGTTGCAGGAAGGTTCCGATACTATAACAATGATTAGCTTGTTAAAACTGTGTCTGAGAATGCTACACCCAGACAGACTTACACGAAAATCAATCACAGTATTCATCGTCTAGTTTTAAGTTTTAGACTTTGATATATAGTTCCATACATATATTTCCATGGCCTTTTTTGGCTGCCTTATATCTCAGTCTCATACAATTTAGATATAAAAGTGACTGTTGCTTGCCCCTGACACCTGAGAATACTGCAGTTGCCCTATGTCTAAAATGCTTATGTTGTACTAAAGTTAAAAAAAAAAATATGTTCTTGCTGGGTAGTGGTGGTACATGCCTTTAATCCCAGCACTTGAGAGGCAGAGGCAGGCAGATCTCTGTAAGTTCAAGACCAGCCTGGTCTACAGAGTGAGTTCCAGGACAGGCAGAGTTACCACAGAGAAACTCTGTCTGGAAAAACAAAACAAAACAAAAAAAGTTGTCATTTCTTTCTTAATTTGACTTCAGTATTTAGAGATTGTTTACAAGCAATTTAGCTTTCAGATTTTATTTTGATATATATTATATTATACATAACAGACACCTAATGGAGATTTTAACACAGTGTTTTGTTTTTTTTTAAAATATGAACATTGGGGGAAAATACAGTGTTTTAAAATAAGTCATTTCAATATCTACAGAGATCAATAAATAGCCATACATTTATAGCTATAGATAGCTTTTATTTGTAAACCATTAAATTACTTTAAAATTAACTTTTTAAACTTACAGAGTAACTTAAATGTATAAAAGCCTGAGACATTAATCTAATTTCCAGTTCCAATAAAACATAATTTACATTTTTTTAACCTTCCAAAAATTATTAAAATAAAACAGAATACAACAAAAACAAAAACGTTGTAAACCAAATTTAGGATAAGGGTGTGTTTAAGGCTATTTTTAAAAATGAACTTAAGATGCCAAAATTGACAGATGACCAAAATGTCAGCTCTGTTTTGCCTGTCCTTCTTGTCACATACTGGTGGATATTTCTACACTTTTGTTCCACTTTAATATAAACCACACAGATGTTTCAGAACAAGACTTGACTTCTGACCTTGAGGCTATTAGGGTCAGGGTCCTCAGGGCCTGTGAAATTATCACAAGCTGAGCTAAAGTTTTTCTCCAGCACAGGAAGTAACTAGTAAGTAAGAAGTTAAAAAGGAGCTTTGTCTGAGAGACAAGATGGTCCCAGTAAGGGTCAGCTTCTGTAGTCTGCTGTCCCTGCAGGAGGCCATGCATGAACGGAGGAGATAATATTAACCATAGGCAGGTCTGTCAGGCAGGAGCAGAACTGAGAAGTTTATTTAATGTAGTAAACCTTGTTTAGGTCTTAAAACATTAATGATTTTCATCTCAACTTCATGCATTTGCTACTTGTTGTGCAACAAATGATTAGAGTGTATAACACAGGGTACAGACAGTGCTGACTAAGGAAAGAGCCAGCCTGGCCTGAAGAGTAACTTAAGAGCAAGTGCTAGTGCATACTGGTGAGCTTGGCATTTTGGCAAATTTAATAAACGTGTACATTCATTATGTTTTTATTTCAAAATGCTTTCTGAAAGAAGGCATTGTAACAGAAAGATAAGCACTGCGATGTTTGTAAACCTGCCTTTGCCTAAAGCTAACATTCTTTCCTAGTATTGCTAATACCCTTAAGAGAAGTCTTAGTGTTGACAGTATTTTAACAAAATGTAATATATGAAATTGTCTCACATGGTTTCAAAATGTTAGGTTCAGCTATATAAGAAAAATATGAAGGTTAACATTGTAATACACAGATCTTAAATTATGGCGTTACATTATACACATCATACATAAGCCTTTTTCTTTCAGTAATTTAAAATGTTTAAAAATTGCCCAAAATTTATAACTCTTAATAGACTGCATTGCTCTGTCTTCTGTGTCTCGGCCTTACTTCATATAGGGGTATGTGCAGGCCTTTCTCTACCGTTGACATGTAAGTTAACATTCTTCTTTTTTGAATTCTGAATGTTAAGAACATTTATTTTAAATGTAAACTGTATGTGTCATACAGTTTAAAAAATAAATGTAATCAATGCAATTTTGTATAATTTCACTGTTTGAATAACAGGCAAGAAGACCTTATGTAATGTAGCTTGCCAGTTACTGAATTAAAATTTGTGTAAAATTCTACTTTAAAATTAAAAGTGTTTACTTTGAAGTTTCTAGCACAAAGTTGTAGAATGCCCATGTTTTGCTAATTGTTTTTGGAAACTGAGAATTTAATTTATTACTATATCCAGTCTTAAAGTGTTGGCTTCCTCCTAAAGAACATGCCATAGAAAAAGATTTATTTTCAAAGTCAGTATTCATTTACGTTAGTATGTCTTGTAGTGCAACTTAACCAGGCCTAGCCTCATAAGAACAGTGGCCATGGCCACAAGAAGCATGATAACAAATTATACCTCTACCACCCTTGTTCTTTTGGGTCAAACTCAAATGCCCAGTTCCCTGAACTTTCTGTGATCCTAGGAAAACCAAGTATTGATAAAACATTCTGTTTTAATCCAATGCATAGTTATCAAAGACAAAAAAAAAAAAGCCAAGCCAGTCTCATCAATTGACAATGAATTTCTGAAAAATAATATATATGCCTGTACTATCTTATCTAAGCCATCATATGCAAAGCCTTTAGGTTTCTATCTTAGACATTTTATTTTATTATATGATAGAATTAATAAGCTAACTACAGTTTGTTTACCAAATCCTTTTGGAAAGATAGGTCCAGATAGTACGGCCTACTCACTAAAAGTCATGCTCCTGCCCTCATTGTCTTGAGTTTTCACATTATAACTCATGTCTGACATCCATTCACAGCCGTGTGGTTGAAGTGATTGCATCATTCCATTGGCTGTTTCCCTGGGCTTTGCTCCTGTCATTCCAGGTGTGAATCAGTTTACAAAATCCAGTAGCGTCATCATTACTGATGCAGCTGAAATGAGCTGGGTCTCCCTGTCAGTGTCCTTTACCTCCGCAGTGTATCTCACTGCTGTGCTGGCAGACCTCAGTGCAGCTCACTCACATTGTCTCCTTTAACAATGGGAGCGGGAGTGCTCATATTTTCTATAAAGTGTACCAAATATTTGAGTCAGTACATTTCACTACCTTCACTAAATCGTCTCAACTGATGGAATATTAGGATCTGCTCGTTTTTACTTCTCGTTAGTGGCCTGTTCACAGCCACCATTAAAAAACATCACTTAGAAATGTGTGAAAACAGCTCCTTCTGAAAGCATGTCCGTCCTCACTTTTGATTTTGGTTTTTCCATGCTTGTCAGCACTTGATTGGCACCTCACTTGCATGTGAATTAAGGAATGAAGGGAACTCTATTTTCTTGCCATTGTTCCTTGCTGGGCTCCCTGGCCTCCAGGCAGCCTAAGCTGCCTTGAGCAGCTGGTAGAAAGCTAGTTTCGGACATGGCTGTATGAGGACACTCAACCTCAGTCTACTCCTAGAAGATCTTTTTAAGTTACTTGGGACACAATTTAGATTTATACTGAAGAGGAAATCGAATTGAGCTAAAATTTTTTAGCCTTTACCACTAGTGACATGACTGCTAACTGTGATCTTAAACATTACGTTTTGTTCACAATAAACAAAGTAAATTAAATTTTGGTGGGCAGTTCATTTAATGTGATCAATGTGAATTGCAAACTTTTGGGTGGCTGGGAATCAGAAGTTGAGGGGAAGTGAAATAAGTGAGAATAAACCAGAGAAAAACGGAATCATAGTGGCGTCAAAGTAAACTGAGCCTGAAAACATCTTGCAAACTTACTTTGAAGTTTAGGCAATTCAGTAAAAATAACAAGCACTTGTAGTAAAATGACAAGATGCATCTTAACTAGTTTGCTTTAAAATTGTCGTGTGTATCTAAGTCTTTGTTTACCCCAGTGCTGGGAATCAGCTTCCAGGTAAAGAGCCTAATGCTGAGAATCCTCACAATGACAGAGGTTCTTATAAATGTTCGTAGTTAGTCGGCCATTGCATGGAGCGTAAGCCTTAACAGTAACGTTTTCACTAATTTATACATTCCACTCTTGTGATATCAGAATTGTAGCAAATCAATTCCTTCTCATTAAGCAGTGTTCCGCCTTCTGGTGACCCCAACTCTCAGTTTGACAGAAAAGATCATTTCTCTAGAACTTCCTTCATCTAAGTATACTTGTCTCAGTAAAACAGGAAAATTGCTAAAGTGAATTACGTTTTTGCAATGTTACATCACAGCTAATGGAAGACTCCCAGAAGACCCTTTCATCCCAGCACTTAGTTGACTTAACTTACTTTTGTTTCTTGTTCTAATTTTGTTACTTTTTAAATTTTTACAACTTATATGAGATGCAATTACTTATTGAACTTTATTAGATATACTTCATATACTAGTGAATTTATCCTTTGAGATGAACAAATTAATGTTTTTTTGTAGATTTACAGATTTATACAATGGTCACCAACATCTAAATTCAGATAGTGCCCTTAAGCTTACCTGCTTGAAATATCACGTGAGTAATTTGAATATCTGCCTCTAGGGTCTAGTTTTGTTACTTAGATTATGTTCTCCTCCTCTTTCCCCTCCCCTCCCCCTCCTCTTTCTCCTCCTCCTCCTGCCTTTCCTCCTTCTCCTCCTTATATTTTTGAGACAGGGTTTCACTATGTAGCCCTCGCTGTTCTAGAACTCAGAGAGATCCTCCTGCCTCTGCCTCCTGAATATAAGGGTCAAAGATGTGCACCACCGCTGTTGGCTTGCCTGGATAACTTTTTATATGTTATGTGAGGTAAAGTTCAGATTTAGTTTTAGGGTTTTTGAGTATGTATATTCATCTTTCCTGCCACTCTTCGTTGAGAAACAAAGCTACTCTTCACTTAACTATGTTACTATCCCATTCAAAACCAGTTAGCTATGACTCTAAGTCTGGTCTCTTTCCCATTGAAAAATACAACTGTCCTCTTAGTTGTACCACAATGAATGCTAGAGGTGGCTTTGCAGTGAATCTTGAAATCAAGATGTTGGTCCAGTACTTTTTAAAGATTACTTTGGCCCCTTGAATTTCCATATGGAGTTTACAATCAATGTATTTGTTGCTTAGGAGAAGGAACAGGGATTCTGGTTGGGGTTTATTAAATGTGTAGACAGTTTCTTGATGATGCAAGCCTTCCTATCCAGGAACATGGATTTTCTCTCCATTTATTTAGGTCTTTTAAAAGTTTTTTGTTCCCTGGTTGGGGAACTGTTAGCAACTGGTGGTTAGCGGCTGTTGGGGAAGGTATGAGCGCTGGTAGGTTGCCCAGTCTCCAGTGGACGACCCCACACCCAAGTGCATGTGGGAAGCACTTACTGGACTCTGTGGCCTATAAAATACTCTGGTAAAAAAAGAATGTGTGGGATGCAGAGGGTGTCTGTCAGGGAGGGAAGAAAGAGGGTTGTGACGGAAATACATTATATATATATGAAGTTCTCAAAGAATAAAATGTTACATAAAAATGTTTGTTGTTTTTAGTATACAGGTCTTACAAATTTTTAAAATAAATTTTTTCTTGCCTATTCTATTGTTTTGTTAGTATTCTAAATGAAACTGTTTTCTTGGTTGAGTTTTCAGATTGTTTTTACTAGATTCATAAAAAAAATTTTTAACATGCCTATCCTGTATAAACTTTTTTGAACTCATTTGCAAATCCTAGTACTTCTAGTTGTAGATTTCTCAGAATTATATTTATCCAAGGTCATATTATTTGTGACTTCAGCTAAATTTATCTCTTCCTTTCCAAGCTGGATATATTTTATGTAGTTTGTTTTATGTGTAAATCGTTTTTGCCCAGTTGCCCTGAAGAGAACCTCAGTTCAGGGCTGAGTGGATGAGGCCAGGCGAGTATCATCGCCTTCATCAAGATCCTGAGGGAAAAGCTGTCTGCGCTTCTCCATGGAGCACAGTGTTAGTTGTGATTGTTTGTTACTTCCCTGTTAATCAGTGTAAGATCATATCGTGGAGAAGATTGCCGAGATAGAGAAAAGGTGGTTTTTTTCTGGATCTCTGTATTCTCTGGAAATGGCTTTGGAGGAGGCTTTTACAGCATCAGCAAAGGCTATGCTGGGCTCCAACCTTCCACATCCACACTGCTGAGAGACTGGGTATGACTGTTAACAAAATGGCCGGAAAGCCAGTGAGCTTCATGGGAAAGGCAGCGTAATACTTGTTAGCTCAGAAAAGAAGCAGACAAATTAATGTGTTAAATACACATCCTGTTTTTAAGACAGTTTCTCACTGTCTGGCACTAGCCGGCCTGTAGTTCATTATGCAGAACAGACCAGCATGGTTGTGATTCTGTAGAAAGTTCTTCTTAGAGTTGGACTTGAATTTGTGCCCTCAAGAAAAAAAGGATTTTTTTGAAGTGCTATTAAAGGGCATCCATTCATTTATTCAATTGAATTCACCCACTTTGTATATCTACTACAAAATCACTGAAATATCATCGCTGGCCTCAAGATAATGATAGTCCAAACTGAAAACATTAAACAGAGCAGTAGCTATAACAGGATACTTGTGAAGTGGGTTGACAGCCCGGCGGTCGTTGTGTTAACTCCCAATATAAACAATCTATGTAGTTAATTTGCTTTGGGGTTCAATACTAAGAAAAAAATTGTTTCTATGGATGAACTTATATGTTTTTTTCTGCTATTTTTTTTTATCAGAAAACTTTATTTTTGGCTTAATCTTCTGGAAACTCAGTTTTCAGTTCTATGGGTTTCCTTTCAACAATTATCCCTACCTTTGCTGTCCTAAATCAAAGTTGTCTTTTGCTTGAAGTCACCTAGGAATTCTTTTATTTCCACAATTTGATAAGGAATAAATAACAAATCCATTATTTTTATTGGTTTCTTCCATAGTTATTATCCTGGCTAGACACTTAAGTGTATACTCAGCAGAAGTTTTTGGCGATTGATTGAAGGATGATGATTAGATTGGATGGATGGATGGATGGACGGACGGATAGGTGGATGGATGGATGGATGGATGGATGGATGGATGGATGGATAGGTGGATGGATGGAGGGATGGATGAATGGAGATTAGATATACCTATGCATAGTTCTCACAACCATATCTCAGATGTTGCTATGTTGGAAACTATGATATTCAGGTCAGTCCTGAGTATTTGTGTAGAGCTGCAGGACAGAACCAAAGCAGGCAAGATAACAGATGAAGGTGAAAGATGAGCATTTAGAGACCTTATTCTTGAGTGTGCAGCACATATTATTTAGAGCCTTGAAAATTTGGATTCCTGGGAGAACAAATAATGTAAATTCCTTAGTAAATACAGTAATTTAGCAAAGAAATCTCTTTACATCTAAAATCTTTTCAAGGCAAGTAGTCAGACCTAACCCTAAACTTCAGTTTTATTTTCTGGGATTAAGTTAAATATGAATCATGTCTCATATCCTTTAAAGTTAGTTTCCCTAGTTAAATATTTATTAATTTGGGCCATTATAATAAAAATCACTGCAGACTCTGACTTAAAGGTTGATATTTCATGGTTCTACAGACTCAAAGCTTCAGCTGCTAGAGGCCCTACTGTCGGCTACTTTCAGTCACGCAGTCCCCTGACCTTCTTCTAAAGACACTAATCGCATTCTTGGGGTTTGAGTCTCATGGAATCCCCTTAAACTCCCGAGACCCGATGCCTCCACTTCCTCACACCATTATCCTAGGCGTAGTGTTCTCACATATGAATTTTGAAAGCACTCAAACTTGGAATCTGTAATACAGGATTCCAGATCCTCCAAAGCCATTGCCCTTCTCATATAGAAAATTCATTAATCCCACTCAACAACCTCTAAAGCCTTAACCAATCACAGTCGTACCTCTCAGACTAAACCTTAGAGTCTCTTGTAAATGTTCTCCAAATCTGCTGGGACTGACAGTCGGGGCATGCTTCTTACTGAGGCCCAATGCCCATCCCAGACATAAATCAGTGAGAACACACACTGTCTGTGTGAGAGTATAGTAACAGTTCCTGTCCTTGGTGCTGTATTTCATGATGGAACTCAATGATTTAAAAAGCACGTCTGCTTTTAATCTGCTTGGATTATTTCTGAATGTCCATAAACTTTGAGATCTATCTTCTTGGTTCTATAACTTCTTTGCTTCATTCACAGGCATGGTGTAGAAAGATAAAACATGTTCAACTTTCTCAAATGGTAGAAATTCCCAATCTTGCCTTTTTTCCAGCGTTAAGGTGTCAGGAATGTTTTATAATTACAAATGTTAATATATAAAAGTTTTCTAGTAGTCTGTCATGACAAAGAGACCTGGACTTTCCCTGATGCCTCCTAAAGGCCAGTGACAAAGTGCTGATTTCACTGTGTACTTGGTGTGTCCAGTATATCACTGGTCATTTCACCTATGAAACAAATTCCCAGGAGCAATAACACTAACAGTATAAGCAAAGTTTTTACCATCATTGCAAGCTCACCCTCAAATTTTCAGTTTTGCTTTCTATTACACATTTTGAGGCATCTGTTCAAGACTAAATATATTATGTCTAAATATTAAAATACAATAAGACATTAGATGCCTCTTGTGTATTATAAACTAACATTTGGTAACATTTGCATTTTTCTCTAAGATCTTTCTGTAGATCTTCAGGACAGGTTCTTTTGTAGCCTCCTGCTGTATGAAGAGGCCTCTCTTACCCTCAGAGTGCCCTCTCACTTCTGTCTTTGTAGAGTCCACACAATATGTCAGGCAGCCATGAGGTCTTAAGACCATGACTGGGTCAGATGCAGTTCTAAACAATTCATGTTGGTGTCTGAAGATGAAGATGAACTTTCCCACCAGAATTAGTATCTCTCAAGGTCTTACAGAGCATAAGGTGGCAGAACCATCTTCTTGCCCATCCAATATCAATATCAATAATGCTTACATGGGGTTCTGCGTCAGGTGGGCCATTAACTCTCCTGTAGTTTTAAGAGGTAAAAGCAATTATCTTGCTTTGTGTATGGTACTGGGCATTGGACCGAGTGGACGTGAGTACCGGATGAGAAGGCTAGCACTGAGGCGTATTTTTTTTTCTGCCTTCTTATACTTTCTTTATTTGTATTATTCAGAGGCAAGACCTCAGTGAGTCGTCCAGGATGACCTTGAATGTTCTAGATCCTCAGCATCGTCTTTATACATGTTTTCTCTCCCTCAAAAGGATGACCATTCTCTTTGTTATAGTTAGACATTTTCATTTCTTTCCCTTTATGAGAAATCTAACCCGAAAAAAGTATAATATACAAATGCAAATTACTTTGTTTTCCTTTTTGTTGACTCATAATTTATACATATTGGTGAAATGTTCTATGATAATTCAATACATAGATATGATATGTAACGACCAAACTGGGGTAACTGGCATTTCCATGCATTAAGCAGCATATTAATGTTGAGAATCTTTTTACTTTCTCGACTGTTACTAGATTCTAGAACAGTAGAACCAATTCCTCCTGACTAGCTGCATTTTGTACCTCTTCTCCAACCTCATTCTGTCCTCTCACTGCACCCATGTTTTTGGCTTCTACGTGAGTCAGAGCATCAGTGTTGAGCTTACTTTGCTTACCATAACATCTTCCAGTTACACTCATATTGACACAGATAATGGAATTCCATTTGTTATGGTAAAACAACATTCTGTTATGTATATACGCCATAATTTCCTTTCTCATTCATAACCAATGTATATGTGGTTTCAGTGTCCTGGATATTACGACTACAGTTGCAGTGAACTTGATAGTGCAAGTATTTCTTTGGTACACGAATTTGACACCAGAACTCGTGTGGTTGTTTTGAGTTTCCTGAGGAACAATGTGCTGTTCTTTGTAATGGATGCAGTAATTTACATTCCCAGCAATTCTTATGCAGGGGTTCCCTTTTTTTTTTCTGCATCTGCAGCAGCACTTGTTATCTTCAGAACTTTTGGCAATAGCTGTCATTTCAGGAATGAGATACTATGTCATTTGAGCTTTCTTTCATTTTATTGAAGTTCTGTGCATTTTCCCCAGGGCATTGTGCATGCTAGGCCAGCACTGTGCCACTACCCTAGCAGCCCTGGCTCTCTGTTTCTATTGTTCTTTTGAGCCAGTGTTAAGTTGACATCATTGGCCTTGAACTCACTCTGCATCCCAGGCAGGCCTTTAACAACTTCTGATCCTCCTGTCTCAGACAACTGACTAGCTGGGATTGCAGACATTTTAACAGTGTTGGTTCTTGTAATCTATGAATATAAATGTATTTGTGTGTGTGTGTGTGTGTGTGTGTGTGTGTGTGTTTTATTCAATTTTTTCTTAAGTACTGTCTTAGTTTGCTTTAGTCTTATGATAAGTCTCATGGCCAAAAGTAACTTGGGGAGGAAAGGGTTTCTTTGGCATATACATCCTGCCTATAGTTCCATTTGGAAGGGAAGTCAGGGCAGAATCTGAAGGCAGCAACCTGGAGACAGAAACTGAAGCAGAGGCCATAGAGGAGTACTGCTTACTGCTTTGGTCCCCAAGGCATATTTAGCCTGCTTTCTCATACCACTCCCTAACACCAGACTAGGGATGACACTACCAAAGTGGATGGGCCCTCCCATACCAAGAAAATGCCCTACTGACTTGCCTACAAGCAATCTGATGAAAACTTTTTCTCAGTTGAGGTTCCTTTTCTCAGATAACCCCAGCTTATGTCAAGTTATGGGGGAAAAAAAAGACAAATGATATATTTTCATTACATAGATGTAAGCATAGGATATGTGTATTGGCTTTTTAAATTATTCTCATGCAAAAGGCAGTTTATTCTTTGCTAATTCAATGCCTTGTCCTAGAAGGTTTTAGCGTCCCTACAATCTTAATCTTAAGCCTAGACCTAAAGGGCTTCAACCTCTGTACAATCCAATCTACAAACCTAAACCTAGATTGTTTCAGCCTCTGAGACTTACTCTGAGACTGAGCTCACTCTGAGTTTCTGTCTTCTGACCTACCTCTATTCACTCTCATCTGTTTTGTGAACTCTGAACTATATAAACCATCAACCATCTGCTTCTGACTCTGCTTTCTCTCTACTTATTCTGGACTGGCCCTGCTCTTCCTGGCTTCTCCTTCTGCCTGACTGAATTAACTCTCTTCCCTCCAACTCTTCTTCTGAACTGAACTCTCTAACTCCTTTTCTTCTTCTGAACTGGGAACTGAGAGCCTCCTTTTATGTCCTGAGAGTTGGGTATGTCCTCACTCTGACTCAGTCTCAGCTCTGCCAGCTCTTCACTCTGATTCAGTTGCAGAGTTTTGGATTAAAGGCCCCATTACCATTGCCCTCATAGCATTTCATCTGGATCACACAGGCCTCTGAATGTGATCTCTTCATACAGGCCTTTGGATGTGATCCCTTCCTAGCTATCACACAGGCCTTTCAATGTGATCCTTGTTAGAGCAGCCATGCTTCTGAATTAAAAGAATAAATGTTCCTCTACACATAAAGCTTTTACTTCCTGGCATAAATTACTTCCTAGGTATTATATTATAATGTACTATGTTGTATTGTATTATTTGTAGGTATTGTGAGTGGTTTTCTTGTGTGATGGTTTTCTTGATTTTTTTAGTCAGTTTATTTTATCTTATTTTATTTTCTTGTATAAAAGTGCCACTGGTTTGTTAGGTTTGAATATAAAATGGCCCTATAGGTTCATGTTTTTGAACACTTGATTCCCATCTGTTGACCCTGTTTGAGGAAGTTGTGGGACCTGGGAATGGGGAGTAGCTGACATGGGGTATATCTGCCTCCTGCCCTGGTCTAGACCTCCCTTAGCTTCCTGTTTTCTGGGATGTGAGGAGTCTCTAGCTGACATGGGGTATATCTGCCTCCTGCCCTGGTCTAGACCTCCCTTAGCTTCCTGTTTTCTGGGATGTGAGGAGTCTCTATCTCACAGTCTCTCTGCAGTGGGGCCCTGGCTGTCTCTTCCATTTGATGGACTGAAATCATGAGCTAACTAGACTTTTCCTTTCTAAGTTCTTCTGTCAGGTATTTCATCTTAGCAATTGAAAAGTAACCAACATAAGCTTTTTAATGTGGATTTTTTTTTTTAATATCCTGAAATTTTTCTGACATTTTCAAAACCACTCCTGTTTTGGTAGAGTCTTTAGGGATTTTTTTTTTTCATGTATAATTTCATCTGCAAACAGATAATTTTCTTACCTACTCTCTTTTTATTTTCCAGTTGTTGTTTTTCTAGTGATATGTTGGATATGAATGGTAAAAGTAGATATCTTTTTTTTTTTCTGTGCTAAAGTAATCGGACAAAAGGAACTTAAGGTAGAAAGGACTTATTTCAGCTCCCGATTGAAACTTACAGTCCAACATTGTGCTGGGTGATATAGCAGTAAGAGCTAGAGGCAGCTAATCACATCACATCCATAGGAAAGAAACAGAGAGTAACTGAAATCCTTCACTAGTTCTGAGCTCACCTTTTCAACCTTATACAGCCCAGGATCACCAGAATCCCCTGTGCCTAGGGAATGGGCCCATCCAGGATTGGTGAGTTTTCCTATCTCAACCAACAGCGATCAAGACAATTCTCCACGGGTGCCCAGAGCCCTTTTTCCAGGTGATTGTAGTTTCTGCCGAGTTGACGGAATTATCACAGTGGATGCACTTGTCTTGGTCCAGATCTTAGGCTAAATATTTTCAACTTTGCCAACTTCAGTTTGATTTGGCTTGGGGTTGATCTTATGTAGTTTTTATTGTGTTAAGATGTGTTCCCTCTAGGTAAGTCCCTAGTGCTGAAAACACCATGCACTTCAGAAACACACACAGAGACCCCTGAGCTGGAACTGACCTGGCGCTTCATCTGTGAGGACTAGCTTTCATGGTACCAGAAGGGGCCAAAGGAGGGAGACTCCCTTACCCAGCCATTATCCTATGAACTACAACAACCAGCATGGCACGATAATCCTTAAGGCTGTAATAGTGCCTCGCATACCTTGGCAGTAATCAACAGGTCTCTGATTGGACTTAATGCATGCTCAACAAGACAAACTGTGCCTGATTCTGGAAACCAAGGCAACTGCCCAGGGCTAGAGAAGTCCTTTTTCTGGAAAAGAACCTACAGCCAGCACTTTACTGAACCGGCATAATCTCTAACTACACTCTAAATGCTTGTCCTTGTACCCACAGATAAGTGTTGTTCTCACCCTGTATCAAGGAAACTTTTCTTTGCTAAAAAAAAAAGGAGACCATTACAGAAAACAAAATGAATGAATATATGGAGTTGTGTAATACAACCCTAATGGATAAATCTGCTAAACAAGTCCACAGACTGAGCAGATTATATTGAAGAATATATATATATATACATATATGCATGTAACAACAATTAGTGAAAAAGAGGTCATGAATTTGAAAGAGAGCGAATGGCTACAAAGGGGGATTTTTCAGGGATGAAAGTGAAGGAATACATGGTATAATTATATTATAATTATATTATAATAAAAGAAAAAAGGTATGTTTCTTATTGGAATTTTTATTATGAAGGGATATTAAATTTCATTCAGTGTTTTGTGTATCTGTCCATTTAGATAATCATTTTTTTTTACCCTTCATTATTTTGGTGTAATATATTACACTTACTGTTTTTGTATGTTTGAACCATCCTTGTACGCCTGGTTTAATTCACATTTGATCATGATTCATCATCTTATATATGTGGTGACAGATTTAATGTTCTGTTTCTTTTTTCTTTAAAATTATCTACTAATTTGGGATTTATTCCAACTTTTCTAACCATAGTAACTTATCTATAAAATCATTTCCGGATTTGCGTGTACTTAGGATTCTACAGGTTTCTGTTTAATTACATAGTAATTTATTTTTGTAATCTCTTAACTTCTTTATGCATGTATGTGGCTACCAAGCAAAAATTTTACCCAATCAATTACCCAAACTAATGAAAGTAGAAGATGAGGACACTTTATAGTAATGGCTCCTATATTAGTTACATTAAAATACTGAGCCTGTTTTGACTTGAGGGATTTAGTTTAAATAGGAGAAAACTGCAGTGATCTAGAAGGGAATGCATTGTCTTAGCTAAGCCCATAAAGGACTCTTCTTTGTAGCTCATTCTTACTCTAATGGAGAGCTGTCAAAATCCCCCATACCAAAACAAATTCAATATTTATCTTCAAACACCAACTAAGTAGAATTGATTCTGTTAAAACAATCACTTCTATCAGTATTTGCTACATCACATTATTGCTGTGTGTAGCTAACATCTATGCAACATATTATCTGCTAAATATTAGTCATTCTTTCAAGTGCTCTAGAAATATCAGGTCACTTCCATTGAGGAAATGGACACATGTTATGTAAGATCATACAAGTAATAAATGATGGAGTCAGAATGTAAACTTGAGTTTTCTAGCTCAAATGGCCATGCTTCTAACCACTATGCTGTACCGCTGTTCCAAGGGAACACACGATATGAATATAGCCATGACTCAGCAAGTCATATCCAACCTCTGTTTAACTGTAAGGTAGGAATTATTGCTTGTTTTATAGACAAGAACTCTGAAAAGTTAAAGAACTTGGAAAGTTTGCATAGGGGTCAATCCAGGGTTGGAATCCAAGCCAATGAATTTACTCAAAGGACAGCACTTTCCTAGAATGTTTTAATTAACTTCGTGAAGTCAGTTTTCAGTACATTAGGATATGTGCTGAAGGAGCCACCTTCCCTGTAAGACAGTTCTACCATTACGATCTAAAGGACATTGTTCCAGTAACATAAACATATCTAACACCTCCTTTTTAAAGTTAAAAATGTTTTTTTAAAGCTAGAAGTACAGATAGTATACAGATTTATATTTGGTAGGATAGAATTTTATTTGATTTCTACTACAATGAAAATATATATCAGTATCAGATGATAGTGTGTTAATTTCTCATTTTCCTACCTAGATGAGAAAACATGATTTAAATATTGTAATAAGTAAAACTATAGTTGATCCTTTATATCTTGTGTGCCATAAATTGCAGCTACACTTCACTGTGAATTTTAGACTGCTCACAACTCTTATATTAGAAATTAAAATGGGAGAAAAGGAAACATTTGAGTCTCTGTAATTAACCTACTGCTTCCTTCCTTTATGATTCATAAGTGCTTAAGTGCTATCTAATACTTGAAAAAGCTGTAAAAGACTGTTATATTACTTGGATTTTTTTTTTTAAATCTCTAAACTTTCCCCATGGAAAATAGTAAAGTTTTTGTAGAGCTTTAAGTCTTAGGAGGATCAAGCATTTGCTGGCAGGGTGAGCTGTGCCTTAGGGAAAACTCTTCTTAGAGAGACTTAAGGTCTCACCAGTGTAGAAAGCGCTTCCTAAAAATGAAGAAACACAAAGGTGCTCTGCCTTCCCATCTTATTCTTCATCTCTTGCCTTCAACTGTAAGCCAGTATTTAGAGGTACCTGTGCTCTTTTGGCTGCTGAATAAGCAACCTAAACTTGCTCACTTTATGAATGAGCCACGATGTTCATATTTTATATGATGCTTGAGTTAGGAATCAGTACTAGCTAAAATAGTAAAAAGAATAATTATACAGTTGTATTTAAACTTGGAAGTATTTGTTAGTGTCTGATAGGATGTATCTACAGCGTCTCGGAGGAGAGGGCAGTGAAGGTAAAGGTGTTGGCCTTTCTTTGCAGAGTCTTTTTGCTTGTTAAAGTTTATATTATAGCTTAAGGCATTGTAATTCATAGTTAAATATTTTTAACTTATGAAAGGTTTTTTAAGATAAGTGACAGTTGATATAAAAAAAAATCAGAATTTAAAATGTTTGAGGAAAAATTTTGCACTCAAATACTCTTTTGAAGACCTATCGTTGGGGCATTAGTGATGCAGCCCTGCATGCTTTAAAACCATTTGGCAGGGATAGAGCTTCGTGTATTCATGCTGTCTGTTAACTAATTTTCAAAGTTGCTGTGCATCCTTATCAGAATTTAGACTTATTTCTGGAGACATTAACATTAACTTTAAAAGAAAAACAGTTCCTACTTCAAATTCAACCACAAAATCGGCCATTGAGTGAGTTTTTAGTCTGAGAATACCTAATTTTGTATCTTTCATTTCTCTTACATTTTCCTTCTTTTTTGTTCAAAAACTACCTGAGATTGTGTATGCTCCTTAGATTTCTATTTCCTGTTTGTGAATAAAAGTAAACTTTAAACTTAGCCTTCCGAAGTGTCAGTGGAATTCAGCTCTTGACAATTTCTAAGAAACAAAATTTTGTTTTCACTGACTTAAAAGTGAAGCTGAGGATCTTCCCCCTGATACTACTCTCTTCCTCTGTGCTGCACTCCAGATCCCATGAAGAGTTTTAAACTAGCTATTAAAAAATAACCGATTTTAAGAATTTGCAGGAAGTGTGAGATATTCATCAGTCCGTATTTACTGTCTGAAGCTGAGACAGCTGAGAGATTTTTTTTTTAGATCCAATTGATCTATTGCGCATGTTCCCTCCCTGGGTTGCAGGATGTGCTTCTATTTGCATAAGGCCCTGGGCAAGGTTCTTTCTTGCATTGATTGCCCTGTCCAAGGCTGCCTGATGTGTTCTTGCATCGATCATTTTGCCTTTTCTTGGAAGACAAGTGTTACAGTGGGTTCATCTCAAACATTCTAGGGAGAAGGTAAAACTTAACTGCAGATGTCTCAATTTTATTCAGAGAAGTGTAGGCCTGTCCTGTGAGGTTAAGATTGTTTTTCCCTTCCGAATTTGGATGTTTCTGCAGTTTGCCCTGTAGACTAGATTATATTTGAAAAAGAAAGCTACCAGAGTATGTGTATGCCAGTTATCTTGTGCGATTTTTGTTACAGTGCATTTGATCCCACCCTAAAGCCGTTTTCTTTAAAGATGGTCCCAAACCTAGACATAAACTAAAATGTACTGGTCTTTGCAGAACAGTACCCTTTGTCTTAGCTTAAGTGGAGCGCATGTTGCTTTATGAATTTAGGAAAATGAGAACCCTTGCTTGTTCCACTGTGAGTCCGTGCTCTACAGGGGCTTTCCGGGTGCTGCTTAGCAGTGTTGGCAGTGTTGACATGGATCATGTAAATCTGCCAGACAAACTGGAAGAATACCCATATATCAGTTATTGGGAGGATGCATTTCATATCATAACTTGACAACAGAAGCCTGAGTTTGGGATTGAGTCTTCAAGCAAATCTTTGAAAACTCGAACAGAAAATGTTATATAACATGCTAATTTTTTTGTTTGGGGCAAGTTTTTAAATCACCATTCATATTGTCTGCCTAACAACATCTTTGTCTATACAGTTTAATATTTAAAAATATGCCCATTCCCTCCTACCTATCCATAGTAGGGTGAGGAACTGACAAGACAGATGCAGGGTCCTGTCAGATCAGTACATTATATTCCTCCAGACTGTGCCGTGTCTTCAGAGCCTATGTGAGCTTATATGGAGGGGTACTTTGGTTAGGACTTAGAAATGTGTCATGGCGGAACTTAAGTATTTGGCTGTTAATGATTAAATGCTGACACTGACAGTCCTTAATGGTTCTGGGAAGCATGCTTAGGAACACCTGCTATAATCAGGAAAACACTTGATTCTGTTTTATTTTCATTAAATGGCCCACTGTTTCTGAATACTGTTAAAAGAACTTAAACATAAGAGAAAAAACATGGTAACGGTTATTTCACTCAGGATTACCACTTAGTAATGATAATAGTAATAATAATAATAACAATAATAAATTCTACTTTAATAATTGTTCTGTACACTTTGATGATAAAATATTAGAGATCCCATTGTTAATTATTACTATAATTTATTATTTTAAGATGTCCTTTATATTATATTATTTTTTTATATTTATGCATGAATTCCTTGACATATATCCAGTTAATATCCATAAATAGAATTATTGTTCATGGAAATGATATATATTAGGAAATGTGAACTTATGTTATAAAAATGGATTTATGTGTGGAGTGTAACAAGAATGCTTAAAATTCTTAATCATTTTGTTGCACATAAATCATAAAGTAGTGGAGTTGTGCTTTGATCATTTAATACAGTTTGAGGAAAACTTTTATGAAGATGCCAGTGAAAAGATACAAAATATTAAACTGGAACCCTACCTTGAGTCCTTAAAACAGCTCTTCAAAACCAATCTGTGAAAAAAAGCAAATCCAATCTGTGAAAACAGAAATCACCTTGCAGCAGTTTTACTGGAAACATTTCAACTTGGTGCAATTGTAGGCTTCAGAAAAGCAATAATAAAATGTATGTACATCTTTACCAAATAAAATGGGATGTGGATCATCTTGCATAATTCTCTTGTCTCTAGTGATTAAACTCGCACACCTGAATAAATGAATGCATAGCCTGAGCTCCGACTCGATATGAAATATGTCACGAGTGGAAGGGAGCTGTTTCCCTCCCAAGTCCAAAGATTCTGTGTGTTAATCTCTGATCAAGCAAGCTCATCCTGGTGCTGGGGAGTGCCTCTCCTTATCTATGTCAAGGAAGAGAAGAAAAAACAAAAACACTGGCTGTACAACCGACAACTTTGTGGGGCTGCAGGAGACTCCCTGTAAATCCCTTTAGGATGGAGCAAACCCGAATCTAAGTGATCAGGAACAGATACGAAGAGCTGCAAATATGTACGTGAACTAAAGAGATATGCTGTCATAGAATTGTTCAAAATTACTTCATTGCTTCTTCCCAGAGTTAAATCACAAAACTTTTTTGTTGTTGTTGTTTTGTTTTTAATGCTTAAAACTTATATTCTTATGGTAACTTTGTTTTTTAATACCACATGTGAAAGTTCTAGTTTTTAAGGTCATCAGAAATCAAACATTAAAAACCTCAGTTTTAAAAGATACACTCTACTTTCTGTGAAAATATTAATTTCATGAGAAATAAAACAATAAACTAAAAAAATTATCCAGTAGCAGAGTCTGAAAGAAGAGGTTCTAGGGGAGGGGGTAGTCACTGAGAACAAAGTATAATATGAATATGAATATGACATAAAAACCCATTGTATTGTGTGGTAACTTTACAACTTAATTTAAAACACAAAGAAATATGTAATTTCTGAATACGATAATATCTTCCTACATTTTCTTACCATTATCCCTTGCCACAAGATAATATGCATTGGCTAATAAGCAAACTTCAGCTTTGTCGGTAGAAGCGAGAAGCTTCGCACACTGTGTAATGTCTGTTGGTAAAGAGATAGTCTCTGAACACTGACAAGTGCTTTACACCCTATTTGTTCTTCCTAACTTGGACTCATCTGTGAAAGTGTTCCGTAGTTTAAACATCATGAATGAAACTATTGGTGTGTTAAGAGGTGTTTTTTTCCTCAGTCCGTTGTTACTAATCATAAAAGTATGTGGAAATTCTTACCACATAATCTGTACCTATATATAGGAAGAGTTGGGCACTAATTAGAAATTGGGATAAATATAAATGCATTAAGGAAATGCCTTTTTTGAAGTGGTTTATATGTTGTGTTATTTTTCCATTTAGAAGAAGACTCCCCTCACTGATAGTTGTTTCTAACCCACATGCCAGAAAAATTATATTGGGTTATTTTATAGAAGCTTTTGCCAGTTAAAGGTGAAAGTTGATGTTTTAAAAATGGACCATCTTTGATGACTGCATATACATTTTTCCAGTCTTTTATCTAAGTTGTTCCAGAAAGAAAAAAAACTGTAATTGTGGCCTGTAAATGCAGATAGCAGAGTTTATGGACTGTGGACCTTTTTGTTTCCAGGTTTTTTGACCTTTGAGGGACATTGGGACTTCCAGATCACTTTTTCTGCACAACTGTGTGAGGTGCCAACTGCACCCTCTGCACAAGCCTGTCAGCTCTCTTTGGCAGGCAATAGGCCTTTGCCTTTCCCCATGTTTACAGTGAGGATATCAGGAGTATGAATATCTCATCATACACCTTTTAAACCAGCACATACAGAACTGTCCTGTGGTGAATAAAAAAAACTCCTGATATTTATCTCCAAAGGCTTTTCTTAGTGATAGTAGCCCACAGGACTGACCCTATTCTTTTTCCCTTGGGTACTGCAGATTTAATTAATATAGGCAACGAATATGGTTGCTAGAAATCTCACATCACTTGAATATCATCAGTAATAATTGGTGAAAGATGAAACTATAAATGCCTGTGAAAATTAAATTTTATAAAAGACACAAAAGAATGTAACAGGTTTCCGTGTGTAATGTTTTAACTTGTTGAAAAGTTGCAAGAAATGGCTTGGCGGCAGCTGCAGTAGCCCACCATGTAGGTGTGGCTGTGCAGAAGCCCCTGAAACACTCCTCAGTGTCACCTGTCCAAGCAGGTGACAACGTTTGATCCTGATACGTGATGAAACTCCGTTTCTTGAATGGAGTTTTATAAGAGGTTTATAAGAAATCTCATAATTTTCAATTCAGCAAAAATTTGTGCTAATACAACTAATGTAAAAATGCCTGCTTTTGTTTCATTTCCTTCTGAGCATTAGTTAAATGGTCCTATTAATAAGAAGGGGATTTTTGTTGCTGGTCTTTAAATCCCTGAGATTTTTAATAGTCTTACCAAATGTAAACTTTTTTGTTGAAGTAGCATTAGGTTATTTTTGAACGATTTTCTAGGTTTGGATCACTGAAGCTTCCATTTCTGTCTTAGCCAAGATTATAATAAAGGCTCGCCTACTTTTGAGTATTCTGGTGGACACTCTGTTCAGGCCTTGTAACGTGGAGCCTTTGCACCGCTCTCAAAAACAGAGCACCCGAAATGTATGTCGGCCTCTTCATAAAAGCATAATTATGTTTCTTGCTTTTTAAACTATAAAACTATTAGTGTGTGCATTATTGTTCTGTGATGAAAAGTAATTCACAAGTGGATTCTTATACAATGAATGCTTTCAAAAGCATTCAACCTTTCTTTGCCTTGTATTTTTTTTTCTTTTTTGCAAATAAAATCATGCAAAATCAGACGATAGTTTTTCCTCTCTGTTTTTTCATCAGTAGTTTCTTTGAGACATAACATTCTGTCCCCTTGTCTTTTTATTTGCATAGATGCTTTCCTTTTTGCCACTATTTATTGGTTCTTTGAAAAAAAAAATCTAGATTCAACTTTTTGCTGCAGTGTCACTCTCTCCATACCTTATTGGCCTTTAAGTACAACTTTTAAGTTTCTCATACATTAAATTCATCAGGAAAATATATCCCAATTTAAATTCCCTAAAAATATGTCAGTTATATTGTGTTTTCTTGAAATACGAGGTGTACTATATTTATTTAATATTCAGATCAAGTATTCAGAAAGAAAGCATAGTAAAAATTAAGCATTGAAAAATCGGCTTTACTTCGGTTGAGCTATCCTAACCTCGACTCCCAACAGGAATAGGCTCTTTGCAGATTTAATGCAATGTGGGGTGGGCTGCAATGGTCCATGGTGGCCATCCCGCGTTAGCCATTCAGGCCCTGCTGCCTGTATTGTGTACTCGGCAGCCCCTATTGGATGTCTTCACAGTGAGTGATCTGCTGGGCCTGCTGACACTTGATTCATGCATGGCCTGTTCTTCTGGGTGGAGTTTTTTTTTTTTTCCCCCAGCTTTCCTGGAATGTTAAAAACATCTTGGCTGTGTCCTTGTGTGTATGTACAGTGGTGTGTGTGTGTGTGTGTGTGTGTGTGTGTGTGTGTGTGTGTGTGTGTGTACATGTATACATCTTCACATACATTCCTGAAAAAATTCCTATAAGTAAACGATTGATGTACCTTTGCATATAAAATAGGGACTGTGAATGATGATGAATTTATAATGCATTACGTACATGCAATTTTAATACTTCACCAACATTTGCAAAGTACTTTTAGCTGCTATTGTCTGTAGTTATGGACACTAGGGGGCACTGCTTATCCTCAGTTATGTCTTTCTCCAGGAAATTAGAAATATTCAGCTGATTGCTTAGCTCTTACTTTAATTAACAATTGAATTTAGAGAGCTGTGGAACGTTCTGAGTCCTTGTTATTTTTATTTTATTTCTGATACTGATATATAATGATAACAAGGAAGAGGAGCTATTGATTCTCACCAATAAATACAGTCTCAAGTGTCCCATACAGTAACTTCTTTTTTCCCACTGGAAATGTCATTCTTGGCAGAACAAGAAGGGCAAGTTTGCCCAGTGATGAGGTTTAGATCCCTTGCCAGCTGTGCGTCTAGCCAGCCAGTGTGAGAGAAAGCTTTCAAAAGTTAGTGTGATTCATTTGGATAAAGGTCAAGAGAGTGATACACAAAGGATTTGAGTGATGAGCACAAATAGCATGATTTGCACTTTGGCTTGTATACGTTTCTTTTAGCTATCCTATTTGCCATTTTTAGCATATGCTCAGTAGTGACTTGTAGCCTTTTGAGACAATTTTAAGCACGATCTGATCCTCTATTCCAGCTAAGTACTTAAAATGCGCAAGTGACGTGCTACCTTCCACAGTTCTACTTTCATGCTAGTGCACTGGTGTCTTCCTTAAAGAAAATTAAGTGGCAGCGTAGTTAACTGACAGTTTTCCACTTACAGTTGTAGCTTGTGATATTTTTAAACCAGTTTTATTCTACTCATCTGTTAGAATCTGAGTGTTTTTTTCTAAGCTTTAATATTCATGTTTTATACCAAGGTGCCACCCACAACTCCTAAGGACATTGACACCATTTTTGTGCTACATCTACTCTATGATTCAAAAAATAAAACATCCTTCCGTCTCTCTCCACTACTCTCTCCTCCAAATGTGAAAGGCTTCTAAAATGCAGGAAACAATTCCACCATGTTCTGCTAATGAACTAGATCTGTTACAGAACTTGTAACATGTCATATTCTCACCAGTATGATTGCTGGTTTTTTAATATAAGGGTTCGAATAAAGTTTTCTTGCATATATTAATGTTTTCATGACACACATTTGGTATTATAACAAAAAGATATTCTTAATATGCTTAAAATTTGTCAAAAAACCAGTAGAATATTGGACTATGAACATGTGGACAGTATTGAGTAAAATTCCTTACCTTTGTATCTACCAGAGTAGCTTTTTTCTAAATAAGAACTGTATTAAGAAATTATTTTAAGGTGCTGGAGATATGTCTTGGCAGTTAAGAGCACTGGCTGCTTTTCCAGAGGACCCGAGTTCAATTCCCAGCAGCCACATGGGTGCTCACAGTCATCTGTGATAGGATCTGATGCCCTCTTCTGTCGTGAACAAGACAGAGCACTCATATACATAAAATACATAAATACATACATACATACATGCATACATAAATCATTAAAAATCATTTTAAAACATCTACAGAAAGATGGACTGTACATTGCCTTAGATTGGTTTTTCTATTTTAATTTCACAAAGTGGTTTCTTTTGAATTTCTAAAAATATTTTAAGTTTTTGTTATTATTATCGTGTACATGTATGATGCTGGCAGGGCGCGTGCCCCAGCACGTATGTGGGACAACTTTATGGAGATGGTGTCTCCTCCAACTTTGATCCCCCGAGGGATTCCCCCAGGGATCAAAGTTAGGTCTTCAGGCTTGCTCAACACGATGCACAGTCTTTCTGGTAACCAGGCGATCTCTTAAGTGTGCATTGAATAACATATTTTACAATATACTAGTGACTGCCTTTTATAGTTTCTAAGAAAATACTTCCAAGTTTAATAAGCAGCCCAGAGAGTTGTCTATTGTCCCCCCCCCCCCCCAATTTATTTCTTGTGGCTTCATAAGAGCACTGGACAACGCAGGTTCATCTCTGATCTTTGGTAATGGACCTGTCACTTACTAAGAACAGGCACCACATAGCTGTACTCACCAGGTCATAAGCAAAGTGCTGATTAATCAATATGGGACAGCTTTTGTTACATTCAACATTTTATAATGTGAAATGTTATTTTCTGCTACAAACTATCTACCAGCAATCAGATGCCAGCCCGTTTATAATAGGATTTTCTCCTTCTAGCAGGATGTTGCTTTTGGCTATAAAAAGTTAATTTCAGATCCTGATATGCTTGCATTAATTCTTGAGACATTCGCTGGGTATAGAACAGCAAAAAATAAAATAAATAAATAACACGAACATCACACTGTACTATGGCTAATCATGTATTACCTCGAGCCAGAGACACGGTGCTAATGAGAAGGCATGTCTGTAGAAAAGACGGAAAGCGACAGTGAAGGTCTTAGACGGTTCCATGAGGGCTCTCGGAGAGGAGCATGGCAGCCAGCATGAAAACACCACGGCACTGTAGAGAGCACAGTATCTTATTTCCCACGGTTCTGGGCATCTTTGGGAGCTTTATGGTTAGAATAAATTACTCTCTGGAATAACAGACCACATCTTTCTTCCAATCATCTTTGCTTCAGAATGGGAAAGCTCGTTCTAACGTTATCTTTTCAGAGCCATAAGTGTTTCCTAAAAAAACATACGACTGTGATGTTCATCAGCTGGGATGTTTGCTGTAACCCACCAATAAATTAGAATAATTTGACATAATTTCTGACAAAGATGAATGTTTCCATGTTCATTTCCATAGGAAGGCAGTGTCTATATGAAGAAACCATTTGACTGACTTGACCTGCCAAATTGATCAGGAAAAGAACAAAAACAACAGCAATTCAGTCCACAGAATCAAAGTCGTTTATGTGTACAAGCCAAGTTGGTGGCCCGACAGCCCACAACTTGCATAAAAGTAAATCACTTTGGAGCCTGCAGTATCATTAGGAAGCGAAGTGCTAGGTCCTGTTATCAAGCAATGAAAGGCACATGTGCACTCTGATAGGACACTTGGGTATAGCACGAAGCAGAGGCCTTATCCCTTGCAGAACTTGGCATTTGATCCTAATGCCATTCCTTGTCACAGGACAGGTGACACCTAAGTTGCTTCACCTACTTTCTCTTCTGAACAAGCAACAATTGGATAATCTCTTCTGTCCTTGGCGTCTTTGGCTCTTTTCTTTTATGTAAGGTTATGGGGCCAGCCATGTCATTATTAAATATTTAAACTGGTTTCAGCAACTCATGATGTTAACTTACAAATTCATCTGGACTAGAGGAGACACCATTACACCGCATTCATAACTATTAGCCTGTTAATTTTAGAGCAGTAGGCTCTAACCCACCCACTCTCAGACAATTTAAAAAAGAAAAAATGGCTTCAACATTGAATTACCTCTTAGAAATTTTAATTCAATTACCGGAAAATTCAGCAATAAGTTTATTGTCCTTTTTGTTTAAGGAATGGGACTAATAGATGATCGCGTGTGCTGGTGGTTGCGTGGGAAGAGACAGACTTAGTGAAGCTTTGCTTTGCCTGACAGCTCAGTGACAGAAAGTAGTACGGTAGATTTCATCGTGACACCCACAGTGAGGAGTGGCAGGCTGAGCTCTTGTTAGAATGGGTGAGGAATCAGAACTCCAGAAGCACTGTATTATTTCCTGCACATGGTCTCTCGTAGTTTCTAGCTTTTCTCTATTCTACGATTTTTCTGATTGTGATGAACCTTGTCCTCAGAAAGCCACTTTTCCTCTTTTTTTCCCATCCAGCTCCCTCTGAACTTCTCCAGAGCCTCATCTCCCTCCTCCTCAATCACAGCAGTGTTTTGCTCTACATACGATGTCATGCTCCGTATACATACATGCCTAGAAGGGCAGTTTGGACGCTGTCTAGCAATGTGCTGCTTCCCTTGTGTGCTGTCTGTCTGTCTCTCTGAAAACATCTCTGTTGTTCATCCATTCCTGCAGTTTGTCTACAATCTCGTTATAAAAACAAAAAACAAACAAAAAAAAAACCCTACGTGTAATTCTGTTTTGTATATTGCCTTTTATGTTATTAACTCTCTGTAAAACTGGTGTAAGAATTTCAGCCTGCACTACTGTCAGTCGGGCACCTTTCATGAACTATTTTAAAATTCTGAAAATGTAAATGAAGTGATTACCCCGATATGATGCAATGACATATAATTGACTTTCTAAATTAGTGAACTACCGACTCCTCATTATATCATTGCCATTTTATAGGATTTCATATCAACTGAATTGGATACTTAACAAAAGATGTGATGTAACAGAAATCCTGCCTCCTATTATAATTCATACAGCGTTAACTACCTTGTACTGTGCAGGCTAAGTACTGTGTTGATTTTAAATTCTTGCTGTGTGAATTATTTCAGACTCATGAAATTAAGGCAAAGTTTAATGATAGCAGGACAGGGGCTGCAAATCATGGTCGACTCAACTAGTAGAATTCCCCCACCCCACCCCCTTTCAGCCCCCCGAAAGGGCTAAGCAATGGACACATGAAAGAAAGCGGAATTTTTAAAAAATAGCCTAGGGAAAATTCTCCTTTACCCCCGTGTCACCTTCCTCAGTGTAAATTTTCTGTGCTCTCAGACATCAGAGCTGTCATCAGATGTCTAAATGATAGGTTTCAGGGCTCCATCTTCCTGTTAGCGATCTGAAGCCCTACTCCGGCGTTTCCCATTAGGGTGCGTGCTGATAGAGGACACAGCGTGCAGTGACTGGCATTCATGCTCCTCTAGTATATGAACTCAGGAGTGCTCTTGCACCACACGCTAGTGAACACACTGCACATCCACTATCTACGGAGTGAAGTGTAGCCACATACCTGCGAGTAAGGAGCCTCATCTTTCTCCTACCCAGCTTTCATATTTCTGTGAAATATAAATTCTCTGAAAGCTGTATCTCAATATAGTTTTTCAAATGTTTCTTTCTGCAGAGTTATGTTTAAAAATCCCTTCTTAACAAGTGTCCTATACTTGTTGATCAGTGTAATATACATTTTTGACAAGAAACTCTAATTTTTAATGAAATACATAAAAATTTAAATCTAAACAATTTTACAGCTACCTTTTTTTTTCTTTCATTGAAAATAATTTTTTTTCAGACAATATATTCTGATTGCAGTCTCCTTCCCCTTATTCTTTTGCAGTTCCTCCCACCTCCCCTCCCAACTGGATCCACACCTTTCTACCTCTCCTTAGGAAACAAACAGGCATCTAAGAAATAATCATAAAAAAATCAAAAGCAAATAAATTGAAATATGACCAAGCAAGCAAAAAGAAAAAGAACCAAAGAAAAAGCACAAGAAATGCATAGATGCCAAGATACACACACCCTCACACACTCAGGAATCCCATAAAAACTCCAAACCGGAAGTTATATATGCAAAGGACTTGAAAGGTATAAAAAGGAAGTAAGCCCTGACCTAACATTGTGAGACAAAGAACCTCCAAAGATACTGTTGAATTTATTTCGTGTCGGTCATCTGCTGCTGGACTTGCGGGAGGGGGCTACCATTTCATAGTTCTAAGTAGTTGGTTGAATAGAAGTTTCTTATAGAAACAGTATTTGCTTGAATACCGAAACAGAAGCTGAAGTCTCAGATATTTAGTGTAAGTTCCTTGGTAGCAGAGCCATCTAGAAACACTTAGTCAAATATTTTCAAACGGTGCGTGAAGCCAGTGACTTGCAGTTACTATACTGGTGTCCTTTACCTACCCATCTGGAAATGGTGTCAGCCTGCCTTTCTATGGGGTATCTGTAATAGTCCACACTTGAATTGCATATCCTGATTTAAGAACATTTAAGGATTTTGATTTAGCTGGTCAGGAACTCCTCATCTCATATATACAACCCATATCAGTACCACCGGCTCACCAGTGTGAGTCAGAGCCTCCACTGAAGAAAACTGATCAAATGTAGATACCTTGAATTTCAAGAGGCAAAAGCTTAGAAGCATCCGAGAGCACAGAGCAGCTATGGTCTAGGAATAAGTCAAATGTCCGTATGTCTTTAGTTCACAGGTTTATGAAGCACAGTTTTGTTGTATCCATGAGGAAGAAGGCTGAGGTTGAAAAGCTCACTGATGGCTCTTCAACGAGATCTCCCAGGCCATGTGTGGTCATCCTAAAGCTTGATCTTGTCTCTGAACGTGGGGGTAGTGGTTTGTCTATACTTTGTTTGGAGTTTAGATTATTTGTATTTAAGTGCATTCAGGTTTGAAGTCGTACAGATAGAGCTTGGCCTTTAATGTCCCATGTGATATACCTTGCCTCTCTCTGACACACATTTCACTTGAAATTTAGGAAAACCAAACCATTTCCCACTAGACTTACAGGACACAATCTGAAATTTGTGAATCAGTGTCCACTTGCATTTCAGCAGTCAGATCTTTTATTTATTTGTTTGTTTGTTTGTTTATAACCTGGTATTTTTCACTGATATTTAGCTGGGGAATAATGCAAAATTTGGTGAGATACTATATTGTGAGACTGTGAAATGATTTAAATCTAAGAGAAATCTACTTGGTCTGTTAGCCATTAACAGCATAAATCATACTATAATCATAAAACACACAAACAAAACAGTAGAGCATTAGGCACATTGGAAAGACAATTTAGATCTGAACACTGTAAGCAGATGCCGGGCTTTCTGTTCAGCTGTGCCGGACTTTGTGATGTGCTTCTCACTTGCACCTTCAATCAGGATTGACCTGCCCCGGCTCTCAAGAGTGCTCCCTAAAGGTCACCCCCTCAAAGGTCTGCTGCATCCAGGATCACCTAAGTCACTCGGAACAAAGATGGAATCACATGGGACATCAAAGACCAAGCTATCTGGACCCAACCTGGGACAACACTGAAGGACTGGTTTCAGACCTACCCTGGAGCCACATGCGGTTATTACTGGTCACTCAATACCCTCCCCACCCCCACTGCTCATCCTTGTGTCATTCCTTTCTCTTCATCATCTGTTGATTCATAGGACTGTCCTTTAAGAGACATCTTTGCATGCTGGATACTGAAAATCACAACCTGTAAAGTAAGACATTTCTAAATCTTCAAACAAGATCTCTCTCTCTCCAAGATCTTCCCTTCCCGGCTTCCCTCCTCCTCTGTTGCAGTCCATATGCTATGGACTAGTCAGTAAGCAGGAAATAGGAATATGTGCTAGCAAAATGTGATCCTGCCTGCTAAGAACCTACATTTTAGCAGGAAAAAGACAAAAAGTAAATGATCTTCCGGTATTATAAATACTCCAGAAAAGAAAATGTAGGCTACAGTATCCAAACAATGAGGACATAGAATTGGGAGTCAAACTGTAGCCATGCCATGTTCTGTGTGAACATGGGCAAATAATTGTCCCTACTGTCAGTTTCCCTATATATGGAAAAGTGAATAATCTCTCAACTGCCAGCCTGCCGAGAAAGTAGTGGTTCTAAATACCCACAGCCAGACACTGTGCAGAGAGTGAGAGACCTTGGAACTTTCAGCCCTATGTCTCCACCAAATCCCTCTCCTCAGGTCTCAGGGAACTCTTCGGAAGAGGAGGCAGAAAGAGGAGCCAGGGGAATGGCGGACACCAAGAAAGCAAGGCTGTGCACCCACATGATCACAAATCATATGAACTCAGAGACTGGCGCAGCGCATGCAGGGCCTGCCCTGGTCTGCACCAGGTCCTCTGTGTATACATTATAGCTTTCAGTTTAGTGTTTTATGGTGTTCCCGAGTGTGCAAACGAGTGGGTCTGTTTCTTGTTCTTTCCTTGGACTCTTTTTTCCTTTTGTTTGTTTTGTCCAATTTCAAAGTATTAGCTTTCATTTTGTTATATTATATTTTATTTTATTATTATCCCATAGAAGCCTGTTTGTTTTCTAATGAGAGACAGGAAGAGAGTAGATCTGGATGGGAGAGGAAGGAGAGAAAAGAACTAGGAAGGAGGGGAAAGTATAACCAGGATATATTATGTGAGAAAAAAGTCAATTTTCAATAAGAGGGAAAAATCCATTTCATACATGTAACTTAGCATTTATTAAATGTTAAAGCCAATTTCCGCAATGAATTTTTTTCTGCGAAATGAGACATGTGTATGTATATACTCAATTAATGGCCTATACAGAACATGCATGAATCTACTTCCCTCCTAAATTGCAAGTTCTTGGTGCAGATCATAAAGTATCTGTTAGCTACAACAGCTTGTAAACGAGAATATGATTTACTCTGTTCATGCCATGGAACAGAGCTTATGATCTTTAAAGTTTATTTAAAACAATATTGGTAATTAGGATCTTGCTGTTTATTTGTATTTATATTACATTATTATTTGTTTTATGTGCGTGTGTGATGTGTGTGGGTGTTCATGTGTCATAGCATTACCTGTGGAAGTCAAAAGACAACTTGTGGGCATCAGTTCTTTCCTTCTGTGAGACTGAACTAAGTTCACCAAACTTGGCAGCACAGGTATATATTCTTGAAGGAAAAAAAAAAATCTCATCCCTTTATCTTCGTTTTCCAAACCGAAATGCTCTCTACACCTTCAGAATTGTAGCTCTACTCCCAGTAATATATCGCCTACAACCCCTCAGTCTATAACAAACTTCTGCTACAAGTTCTCGACCCGTTGCACATCTGGTGCTGCTTGAGTATTTGCATACCTAAGATATAGTTAATAGTGTGCCCAAGTGTTTCTAGAAGATATCCATCAACAAAAGCTCAGAACCGATCTTAACTGGATATTATAAATACCAAGTAATTTGTATCAGGAGAATTCCTTAACATCCAATATATTTTAAAGTTTTAATGAATATATCATTTTTAACCCAAACTACCATGTCTCTCTTGCTAAGACTGCCTTGGATTTGAAGCTTGACCGTGTTTGCTTCTCACTTATAGTATGTCCTTTTCATATACATTCATTGTGATTGCCAAATCTTTGCTTTATAATATCTAACTTATAAAACCAAACCTTTGTCAAATAAGTCGTTGTGAGTGTGAGCATTCCTTAAACTATGTGCTTGGTTCTGACACTTCTTTCCCTGGCCGTTTAATGAACTCTGATATAATAGATGCTGACTGGTATTTTCTTGATTCATCCAGTCCATTTTGGGTTACTGCCTTTTCCTTTCACGTCACGTGTTCTTGTGAAGCGCGTGTCCTCTCTTCCGACTCCCAGACTGTCAGTCCCTTAATGCTGCCTGTTCCCCTTTTCCTTTAAACCTCCCTCCCTCACGTCTTTCTGTGGCTGTGCAAGCCTGCACACAGCAGCATGGTGTAGGCAAGAAAGGAAAAGGAACTTACTGCTGCTCTCTTCTGACTGCCTGCAATAATAAATCATAGTTTGCCATTCCCTAACTGGTGGCCAGAGACTTATCTTCATAAATGCATGTGACCCAAGAAGCTTCAGTTTACAGGCCCTATCCCTCGGTGTTCTTGCCTGTGGAGAGCTTTTTCCTTCCTGAAATTAGACAAAGTTTGCAAGAATCAAAGCTAGGACTTCAAAGCACAGGAAAAGAGAATGTTGTTTTATCCCCTTGCTGCAGCAGGGGCCCCAGCCAGCCATGTTTACCTAACCAGGGTGTGAGAGTGCATTTCCATCTGTGAGGGACTTGGCAGCACTGGGGCTTGCTCTTTTGTAAGTTTAGGGACCTTTTAAAATACTTGTCATACATATTCCTACATTTTATTTTTTAAGAGTTTCAGACAAGCATATAATGTGTTTTGGCCAATTCTACCCTCCCTCTCCTCCTTTCCAATTTGTTCCCTTCCCCGACTCCACCAGTATTCCCTCCCAATGTCATGTGTTCTTTTTCTTTTTTTTTTTTAAATACCCACTGAGTCCTATTAACTGTGTAAATTTGGAGTGTGTACTTAAATTGTTAAGCATTCAACAGAATGATGGTTTATAAAATCTACCCCTTTTGTAGAGTCGCTTTTTGTATCTTAATCATACATACAGTGACCAAGTTAGTTACTATCCAGACCAGAACACTTGCTTAGTGAAAAGGGCACTGCTAATGTTTGCAACAGTTTAACAGGCCCAGTGCAGGCCACCCTGTGCAAGTGCGAATTTGTGGCCAGGCTAGTTACACCAAATGATTTCTCCCAAAAAACGTTAGCAAGCCCAAACCTCTTTATAGATTTGAAGAGATGGAGACACAGATTGGTAAAGTGGCTTTATGACCCTTCAAAGTTTTCCTCCCCCAGCATGGATTTTGTTGTCAGTGAAGAGTACATTGATACCATATCTCAAAGGGAGGATGCACTGAGATCATGGGAATGGATGTGAGAGTAGAGGTCTTTAGCAGCTGGCGTCTCTGGTTTATATGCCTGTCCCCTTTATACTTCATCTACTTGGGAGGTGACTACTTGTGTTATTCCTATTTGAGGGTTTTTACGATCTGCAACCATAACTAAAAAATAAAAATCGAAGACTTTTCAGATGCTTGTCTTGCTGCTTGCTTTTAACTGTAACGCTGTACTGCCTTCCTCTGGACATATTTTATATCTCAGGGCTAACCTCCAAGAGAAGGATAGACAGACTGCTTCTGAATCCAAAGGATAAAGGGACTATTTTTTCCCTTGCTTAGCGGTGCTGCATGGTGGCACCATGCATCCCTCTCTCCAGTCATCCTGAAAGGACTCACAAGTGGGGGTGGGGGGAGTGGAGTTGCCATGGTGCTGCTCAACAGTCCTCATTGCCAGTGCATGGCGCTCCGATGGTAGGGCTTTAAGGAGACATAATAATCAACACTTTTCTGTCCCTGAACCATGCCTTTAGAGAAGTATTGCCCCACAGATACAAGAATAAGAACAGCCCTACATAGTGTTTTCCCCCATGGAAAGACTTTTGAGAAGTAATGTTTGTCATTAAATGCATTTCTGGACTGAGCACTTACAGAGACTGGAGCAGTTCTGAACATACATGGAACACTTTGTGCTGCAGTTTGCATGGGCCACCTGTTGTGACCGTGTGTCCTGTCCGCTGCTGCTTTTTCTTCATTTAACAGTCAAAATGATCCAATGATTGAAGTACATTTATCATCTCTGTTGATAGTCTCATGATAAAGCACAGAAAAAAAGTAAAAGTCATTTATTTAAGCTATTTTTCCTGGAAGTGGCTGAGCAAGTCTGGACCCAAGGAATCTGACTCTAAAGTCCTTAAACTTAAATTAGGAACACTTCTGTGTGACAACCTTTATATTATAAAAATAGTAAATGCATATCTGAAGTGTGAACTGTGCGAGCTGAGTGTGCTTCGGGTCTGAGCTTCCCACTGGATGGCTTGTCTTCATGCTTCACGTACTGACGTTTGTGTATCTCAGCAGAAGGCTGGTGCCACGCAGGGCAGAGTAAACAGGTGAATGTTAGAGCAAAGATATTTGCATTGTGAGTTGTATGCTACCAGGTTAGGCTTAACTAAAAGACAGAAGAATGAGAAGTTCTCTCTGTCACTGACACATCAGAAAGGCCTGCCAAATCCAGTGCTGGCCGGTTGGCGCCATGGCACACAGGGTAGAATGCCGTCTGATATCCAGGAAGAAGTGTAAGTGAGTGAGAGTTGTGTGAACTATTAAAGCTCATCTAACCACACACCAGCTCCATTCAAGAAGAAACACTATATACTGCATATAGTCACAATGAAAGGGTGAATGGCACTAGCTTTTAATACTCTCCAAACTTTTGAAACTGCTTCATCTGAATTCTTAACCAACGGATCTCTAGAGGGAGCTAATCTATTTATGTACACATATTTCTAAAGACACCGCAGACCTCAGCTGTGCTATTAAAGAGTGATGACATACTCGTGCTCCTACAGTAGTAATGATCTTCAGGTTTATGAGTGCAGTCATGTCAGACTCTGATCTGAAGGAACGTGCATTATGTGATTGCTTTTCACAATATTCTTTCCTGTACAAGAAATTCACACGCTGTAACCCTCTGTACATATGTGTAACACATGTCATAATGTAAAAACAAGGCGTGCCTCTTTTGATGGAAGACTTCTAAAACATTTCCCTCATGTTTAAAACATTCTTGTGCAGATGCAGCTATGCCCCTGCACATATGCAGGTACACACCCCTACACCAGGCCCTTACCAGCCTCTTTCAAGAGATCCCCTGAACTTTACAATGCGAGGACAAGTAAGTATCCTGAATGCAAGAAGCTCAGGAAGAAAATCACGACTTCTTTTCCATTCTTTTACATCCATTTACTTCTTTTACATGGACGAAGCAATCCCAGTTCAGAACTCCCTGCTTTAGGGTTAGAGTATTCTTCTGTGGTTATTTGGCTTCAAAGTCTGAGACCGAGCAGAAAAGATGTGCCAGAGATTTTACAGCAGGCCACCCTTAAGATATCAACTTTTTCCTTTTCTTTGATTCTTTGACCGTTTCATACATATATATAATGATTTTAAGTAGTTTTCCTTCCCAGTCTCCCCCCCCAATTTCTCTTTCTCTCCCGCCGAACTATTCTTCCCTCCTACTTCCATGGTTTCTATTTGTATGTGACAGATTAAGTTTAATTAATTGAGTTGTGTGCATTGGCTTGGGTAGGAGATAATTTACAGGAGCACGAGCAGCTTATCAGTGGCTACACCACTGAAGAAAATGGCACCCCGTCCCCAGCAACTAGGAGGGACGGCCTCTCCCCTGTCCATGATGAAATGTTGGGTCCAGTCTTGTGGATAGCCACAGCTTCGGAGAGCACATGAACGTGATGACCATGTCAGAGTGTTTGAGGTTTGTTTTCTAGAAACAGCTCACTGTATAGTTTCAGAAGAATTAAATGTGAGGGAGCCTTTACATTTTTAAATACTTAAGGGAAAGTGAACCTTTAGAATAGCATGAATCATCTAGATTTGGCCAAGGGGTTATGAAAAGAGCGTCAGATATATCAATAAGGGCTTTGGAAGAAATGTGGGGACATAAATTAGGTGTCAGAAAAGGCCCACATGATTCCTGGAAGAGGCCAACAGCCCTGCAGAAGAGCCAGGCCTTACGGGGAAGAGGAGCAAGGGTGATTGCTGCTGACCCAGTGCCCCAGATGCCCTGCCTCGGCCCACTGCTCTGGTTTTGCCAGATGGTCTTACGCTCTGACAGGCCCGTCCATCTGACTGTAGTTGCTTAATTTTCAAAACTTACCTTGGAAGAAAAGGAAGAATGAATGGGTTCCCCACTTCATTTTAGCCCCATCAAAATGTCGATAATATAAGCCCAAATAAAGATGGCATATGCTCTTTGCCCTGTTCAAACTACTTGTTATTGAGTTGATTAAACTTTTGTGAGACTAGGACCATGCAAAATAGTGAAACTAAAAACAATAATTTACATTGAACCTAAATTGAAAGATAATAGATAATTGGGTAGAATTAAAAAGAGGAAAATCAAGTGGTAGGATAAAATACCTTATATACTAACATCAGTATAATGTATTAAAATAATTTTCCTTTTAATCTGTATGTTATTTTCAGTTCAGAAAGTAAATAAATTAAAAATGTTCTTGGTTATGAGATTTGCTTATAGCAGGTTCCTGTCTTGCCATGGCTTTATTTGTTGTTGTTGTTTTCCTTACTGATTTGGACTTGAGTCAAGTTAATCATTTTTTAAACTCCAAATGCCATTGAAGAGTTAATCAGGTATTTGACAAGAATATCATATATTGCTCAGGCGTATCCATTGTGATGTGTGTGCATGCGTGACCACGCACACTGCAGTGAGGCCACAGTTGTCTTGACCAGTTTCCTGATAGGTCCTAGGCTGTTTCCTCATCACAAATAGGAAAAATAGCGTGTTTAATACAAACCTCAGTAGTGCTTATGAATAAAATGGGAGATAAATTAATAATCCATACTATTGAATACATTATTTGCTTTAAAATCTATTGGCTAGTTTTTAGATGTAAGTATTATACACATACACGTAAACATACACATAGCTATTATAACTTTACCATTCACTGTAGGGGGTGGAGGAAGTCTTGAGTAGTGTGTGTGTGTGTTGTTGACATGAGCCAGCCATGTCAAGGACCAAAGCCTCAGACCTACTGGAAATTGGCAAAGCCATCCCCCTGGGTGAGGCACAGAGGATGGCAAAGCCTTCGTCTGATCTGAGTGCGCATGTTAGTAGTGTGTGCAGAAAATGTCCACCGTAGCTCTTTCTCCCCCCAGATGTTTCTGGCCTGAAGACTGCTGCCTGCAAAGACTGCCTTTTTCAGGCTTATCTAAGCCTGCCTTCTTGACTATGTGTATCTGTTGTGTCTTGGTTCCTTCAGCGCCCTGGAGCTGTGTAAGGACGTGGCAGTGCATAGCTTATTGAGCCATGGGATGTTCACCACTGAAGTCTTTATGACTTCTATTGAACTATCAATACATAGTGGAGTTGTTATAAACTGAATGAGAGAGCATAGTTTCTTTCTGAAGTACTGGTTATAGATGTTAAGTTGATCTTAAGCGTGGTTGTCCAAGGGAATTGCTTAGTAAGTACCCCATAGTTCATTCAAGAATATGTGGAGACTTTGAGTTTGCAGTGCATTGCCATTTTTAGAGAGTAACGGTGCCATTGAGAATCTCATGAAAGCTAAGTATCCCTCTCCAGGAAGAGTGCTCACATGTATGGATTTTAATTAAATGCCATCCTTCTCATCTTAGAAGGGCATGTAGAACTTCCATGATATGTCTTTTCTTTTCAGATTTCTGGAGACCCCAGTCCTTTGCTATGCTATATATGATATTCTGTAACTTGTTTTCCTGCCCAGCTGTGTTCCACCCATCCCTTGCTGTAGTATTTTCTCCCTAACATCTGTTTCTTACATATTCCTGACCTAATCTCCTAGATAGTCATTTCCACTGCTACTTGCTGGTGTTCTCCCAGTGCTCATTCAGTGTTGAGGAAGGAAAGGAGGGAGGAAGACTGTAACCAAGGCAGCCATGCAGGAAATGGTGACTTGGGATAGAAATGGCAGGCACAGTAGTCTCACCGCTGTTGAATTTTGTTGCAGCCATGTTGAAAAGAAGTAAATAGTCTGCAAGTTAAGAATTTTGCTGATTCACTGCTATCTAAAAAATCAAATATTTGACATGATTCTTTTGACATGGGGTTCATTTGTGAATTGCTCTTTAAGATATTCAAGAATTTAGCTAATTTGCATTTCTAGATGTGAATATGAAATTAATTTTTAAATTGCAAAGTATAATATACTGTATGGCTTGATTGTATTGGACTAGACTATGATGTTAAGAAAAGTTGCACGTGGTCACATCAAGTGTGTAAATGTCCATCCGATGGATGCTTTCTGCCCATCCATCTAGGAACTCTATCATTCCGGTTTGGAAAATTTTAATCCTCAGACATTTAGCATTTGCACTAAGTCCTTAGCCTGTTCATTGCTTAATTTTATTTGATTTCACAAATGACTGTCAAGATTTAGTGTCTTCAGATAGTATCATAAGTAAATCTGCATACAGGAGAAACAACCACAACAAAACCCATGTCAAAAATGTTTAGAATACCAGAAACAGGTGTTCTTGAATTGTAACCTTCTTGATTGTTTTAGCTCTCTATCTGTTGTTACATTTAGGAAATGAAAGAAGGACATAAAATTTCTTCCTCAGCCAGATGGATTCACTATTGTGAAATTTCTTTTTAATTATCTGAAGTTAATGTATTGTTTCATATTCTAATGCCAATAGTGTTCCAATGGGAAAAAATTCTAAAACAATCTTAAAGGAGGTCATTATTAATTAGGAATAATAATACTCATTTGTAACTAGCAGCGAAGTATTTCCTGGAGTCTTAATATGCTTTAAGCCTGTAAGACACTGCTAGTGAAGGGAGTGTTTTTCTGTAAGACAACTATGATATTGAGTATCAATATTAATTTTAGTATCTCACTGTTATATGAGCAGAAAATATAGACACACCAAAATATAAAAGTCTGAGGTGCAAAAATGCAGCTAAGGCAACATTAGCAGTGAAGTTAGATGCTTCTAGGTGTTGTTCACGAATGGATAGGAAAAGGCAGAGTTTAGTGCAGAAGGGGTTGATTTTGAGACCCTTAGTTCAGAATACGAAAGAGCATCGTCCGTCTAGACATGTGGCTTCCAGTGCTCGCCACATGAGCCTTCTTTACCATTCATAGTTCTCCCTTTTGTTAAGGGCACTATTATGCTTCTGGTGGGCAATTCATAGAAATTAATAGCAAATGGTAGAGAAACTGCCCTTTTTTCTTTCAGCATAAGAATCACTGGTGAAAAGCCATTTGGTGTAAAGAAGAAGAGCATTGTGACAAAACATGAGCTTTAATTCTTATTATGTTTTTTTTTAACATTTTAATACGCCACATCCAGGTGTCTGGTATTCACAGGCTGAAATACCTTTTGCTTCTTTTGATATACAATTTTTACTCTTCCATTTCCTTATCTGGCTGGCCACTGAGGGAAGTGGTCAGTACCTTCAAGCCAGGCAAGTGCATTCTTTTCAGGAGATAGTAAGTTTTGTAGGTATAATATTGTAAAGGAAGAAGTTAAAATGCAATAGTTTGCCAACATGAAGAAACATATCAGAAAGCATAGTTATCAGTGGAGTAAAGGAGAATGATTTTTTTGTGAACATCTAAATCACCAAGGAATTGCAGGGCCATGGTAAAGAGCAGCCAGCTAAATTGGAGAACTAAAGCAAGGTACCTTTCTTCACCGGTGTGCCACCGCCTGAAAATTAGTAGAAGACAGTCCCGAGTAGCTAACAGTGAGCCCCAGGTGCTAACTTCCCTGAAGCACTGAAATAGGAAGTGATGGAAGAAATTTATAAAAGAAACCCTCAGGGATTCCCCTGTGATCTCTTTAATCCTTGAATTGTCAAGCCACATGGAAAATAATAGAGCTGTGTCGTTCCAAGACTTAAGTGGTATTAGCTTTTTGAAAGAAAATGTTGGCCTTTTCATATCCACAGACAAGAATAGGATATGTACTCAAATAGAAAAGAGTAACTTTGAGCCAAAGATGCATGTCGTTTTCATTTTTAATATAGTATTGTCTATGACTAAGCAGGCCGTATCTGGAAGAAAAAAATTAGAGCCAATATGTTTTTGTTTTTTTTTTTAAACAGATGATTCAACGAGAAGCGGACGTTAAAAGCAAGGTGACGGCTGTGGCACTGACAGACTCTGTTCACAATGTGTGGCATCAAGAAGCTGGCAAAACCATCCGGGAATGGATGAGAGAGGTGAGGCACGGCCTTGTTTGGCGCTGAGATGAATGGGCACAAGCCTCTGCACATGGCGTCCCCGCCGACTCGCATCGCCTCCCGCCCTACAGCCTCTAGACAGAATGTTGAGATGGAACAAAGAGCCAGATGCAGTTAAAATAACACTAGAAGCATTTCCGAGAACAAAGCGTCCCTCCCACTCCTCGGCACTCTCGTGTAGACAGTGTGCGTTAGAATGTTAGCCGAAGAAGGGCTTGATGTTACCATTAGTGTTTACCTTTTCTGGCTGTTGAGTATTGCAGATGCTTGGTTACAGGAAAGAAGTTTCACGTACATTCAGTCTTGTTCTCTCCTTCTGGAAATGTGATGAGGTTGTGCCACTAGGAAGTCGTTTGGCTCAGTACCGCCCGTAGAGGTAGAAGTAGTCAGATGCCAAATGCTGACTGTGGTCCTGCCTCCATCCAGGGAAGCTGCTTATTCCATGTCCCCAGTGAGTCGGAAAACTAACAAGGACCTACTGAATGTGGCCCGGCCTGTTTTTCAGCCCATTGGTGCTATTACAGACACCCAGTTGAAATTCCTTTCTATATCTATTTACCTTGCTGATATTATAAGAACTGGGCATTAGCCACACAGCAATCTGTCAGTAATGATCATGTAAGTCAGGAGTCACTCGGCCGTGATACTTCCTCCAGTGGATCCTTTTCTCATTCGAAGTTCTTGTTGAAAGTCGGCCTAAATGGCAAATGCATACGCACGCGCACACACCTGTGTGCACACATATGCACTCACATAAACCTACACACAAAAAGGTAAGGCATTTGAGAACTGTTCCCCCCTCCCAATCAAGGCTGTCAGTAAGCTGGGATATTGTCCACGAACAGTCCATCTATAGAAGAGGGTGCCTCTGTGTTTGTATCCTGTTGACGAACTTCATTATTTTACCAAATACTGTCTTAAGTTTGGAAGCAAGACAGTGCTGGTAATTGCTTAGTCATTTCTATAATACTGAAGACTGGTAAAATCATGGTTTCATTTGTTTATTTCATAAGTAGCAAATTAATGTGATAAAGTTGTTTACATTAAGCATGTTTCACTATAATGCTCTTAAATATTTCAAGCCTATCATTTTAGCAAACAGAACAGGCTAAAAATATATTTGCATATTATATAATTTTAAAATAACATTTTCTCTTAAAGAAGGGTCAGAGAGGACTACATGAGCAGTCCCTTGGATGGAAACCTGTTCCCAGCTAAAAGACAAAGTGTGGCTGCTAAGCCACAAGGAGAGGTCAAAGGCACCCGAAGGGATCTCTTAAAGGCACTTCTCACGTCAAGTCCTCGTTCATGCTGAGCGTGACATGCCCGACATGCACCTGACTAAAGTCTGTAGGCAAGCCAGAGATACAGTCCTGCACAGTGGTCACACACCCACCCCGACACCCTTTGTCTATGAGTGGAGGCCCTAGAAACATAACCGGTCACTGATGCACAGGCATGTCTGAGGCACAAAAACTCCATTTTAAAGATCAGCTTTGAAGGCCCTAAGTATTTGTAACTCATGCAAGTGAAATACACATGAGTAAACACCTATACCCAACCAGCAAAGCAAGTTTCTCTAATATCTTGCATAGAAATTAGCTGCCATCTTCTTTTCTCTCCAGATACACCAATTTTTTTCAGTTTTTAAATAATATTAACTGTTTGAGATTTTGATCATGTTCACACACACACACACACACACACACACACACAGCCAGCTCCTTCTATATCTACCCTCTCCACCTGCACCTAGGTGGGTTGGACAGATGACTCAGCCGTTAAGAGCAGCTCACAACTAGCTATAGTTTCAGCTCCATCCAGTGAGTCTGGTGCCTCCTTCTGGCCTCCATGGGAACCTTCACACACATGGCACATGCATGCACATTAAACTTTTTTAATTTAAAAATACATTTCATGATAATATGGCTCAGTGGGTAAAAGCACTTGCTACACAAACCTGTCAACCTGACTTCAACCCCCAGGTTCCATGGTGGAAGGAGAGAGAACCAACTCTTGAAAGCTCTCCACATGCACAGTGTGTGCGCATACACATACACACACACACACACACACACATACTAAATTAAAAATTAAATGCACTAAAAAAGAATTTGATTTCATGTCTTCTCAAATGTCCACCCCTGGCAAAAGTCAAAGCATGTCACTCAACACTGTGGCCCTTAGGCACTTCCTGTTCTGGTCACTTGTCCCCAAATTATGGGTTTTACAAGGGAAAAGTTACAACCATAAAAATACGCAAGATCATAATTTTGCAGCATGAGAAACTTACTTGTTGAAACACTTAACTTTAGTGAATATTCATTATATTGCCTTCCATTTTTTCTTTGGACACTGAGCTATGCTAGTTAAGTGATCTATTCCAGTATTCTGGCTCTGGCCAAGGACTTCCTGTCTCTCCTTTTGCATGATGGACAAGAGGGCACTGCATCTGTTGGAACCTCTGCTCTGATTCACCCGCTTGACTACCCTGGTACCAGAGAAGATTTCAGACGCTAATAACACATCGCTGTGTTTGAAATTCAGTTAGCTCTCCTAGTGTGTGGCCACCCAAGATACCCAATCTCATGTGAAGAACTGGAGTCGGGGCCAGTTAGGGTATTATGAGAGGGAGAGATATGCATTAGAACAATTTGGAATGAAATCTGGTTAAGTCTGGCTTAAACCATAGAAACACATCTCAGGGAGGTACATGTGAGAAGATGGGACTTTAAGCAAATTAAATTCATATTTAAAGACACCTCTGTATGTCTTTGCTTGCATATTTCAAAGCCTTTGCCATTTTATTTCATTTTATACAGTGAACATTTTCAACTTGTTTTTATCTGCTTTCTCTACACTTTTCCCAGTGGAACTAAAATACCACATGCAGGGGTGCTCTCTCTCTCTCCCTCTCTCTCTCTCTCCCTCTCTCTCTCTCTCCCTCTCTCTCTCTCTCTCTCTCTCACACACACACACACACACACACACACACACTTACTTCAAGCTTGGCTTCCGTCCTTCCCAATCTTATGCAGGTACTTGTTGTTGCACGAGACGTTTGACATCTTCACCTTAACTGTAGGCTGCTGCGCTTGTACCTGATTTTGCGTGAGAGATCAAAGCTCTCAGCGTGTGCTGAGATGAGAACTAAAATTTCAGAATTACAAAATGGTAGCCTGTATTTTTCTTTCAGAATTTGAGCCAAAGGTGATCTGTTTCTTAAAAATGGACAAGAAGTTCACTTGGTTCAGCTTTTAAAAGTCAAAGTGAGTTAGAAAAATGATTAATCGCCTACACATTGTAATGTGCAGTCACTTTTATTAGGACTAGAGGATTCTGTAAGACACAGTTCTACATGTGTGAGGTGTAGGTGATCAGTATTAAGACTGACATATCACCTGGGTAATAGCCAACTTTCATCAGATTTGGAGGCACTAGTAGGATGAATAATAATTAAAATATATACCTAATCGCTGCCTGTCTGTTGGTAGTGCTAATTGCTGTCATTGAAAAGACTGAATTGTTTGAGAAAGGGGGAGAGAAAGAGAAAGTCATTCTTCATGAAGCTATCTCCCTGGATCAGTGGGAGCCTATTTTTAGTTCCTATAGAAGTCATGATTTTTGAATTTATTAGGGGCTGTGATGGATGATAAAACAAATCATCCATTTACATATCTTGACACTGCTTTGGAGAATACTTATTTCTTACAAGCGAGTGTCACATTGTATATAAAAGCTGGCTAATTGTGTGCTAATCTTCTGCATTATCTAGAATTCTCTGATGTGGTATTCTATCAATGGTAATATTAATTTTACTTATTTCAAATGTATGAAATATCTTCTAAAACCCCATTCCTTTTATAATTTCTACTCCTCTTACATTGTGTAATTTTACATTCAGCTGCTAATTAAGATTAGGAGTGCACATTATAGACTATATATTCATTCCAAACTGCCAAGCTTTTGTCATCCGTGAAAAATACTAATATTTTATCTGTTTTAAATATAAAAAGAGGAAAAGCATTTAAGAACATTACTAGGTGTGTTTGTTTTCATGTTTTTTTTTCCAACACAGTTCAATAGTTTCATTGATCCACTGTTTCTTACAAAAATCTGCCCTGCTTTGTGAGCCTCACTTTCTAATCTCATACAGCAACCCTTCCTTTATATTACCCCTGCTCTCTCTGGTCCCAGAACAGTGGGGTTGCCTTGACAAATCTATTCAAAAGCCATTCCTCAGCCTTTATTGGTGGGGACTGGGGCCTTTGAAATTCTCTCCTCACTGCAGCACAGCTGACATCTTCTTCCAGACAGAATGAATTAAGGAAATACAATAAGACACTTGATCTACCAGTCAAGGGCCTTTCCTCAGTGAGAACGGATTCCACGGTGCACAACCAGGGCAGCAAGCATCTAAAATGCACAATACATACTGTTTACCAGAATAGCAGTCACCGATTTTTCCAATGTGATTGATGGGAGGATTTCTTTTAAAACAGAGTCTGTCTGTGAAAATTCTTTGTGTGTGTGTGTGTGTGTGTGTTGTGAATATTTTTATTACTATATAAGCACATCTTTTAAACCAAAATTTAGGTATATATTTAAGTACATAAAAGAAAGAGTGTTAGTTCATTTATCTGAGTTGCAAATCACCACTATCTCGGAGGTTAAGCAATAATATTGGAGTTTTGTGTTCTCAGACACAGCTATGGCTCACCAGGCTGTATTTATATGTGATTTCCATATACTCTTCATTAAAGTGTAAAAAGTAAAAGGGAGTATGGGCCAGATTCCAGGACTTTTCTCCTTTGTATATAACCTTTTCTTAGAAATATATTACATTATAGTTTACAGGTTACATATCTTACAGTCAATACTGATTATCTGCTGCAGTATAAAAGGTGAATTTTTCTACAGCCATGAATAATTACTGTTTGTGTAAGAAAAATAATTTAAGATCTAAGAAATATAAATATACTTCTAGTGATTTATTTTATAAGAAAAATTTACCTCTTCCACCTAAAAATGCAGTCTTCCCTTTAATTATATGTAGTCAACACTGGCGCAGTTTTCCCTCCAATTATATGTAGTCAACGTTGTATCTGTTACACTGCAGAACTGTTGCAACTGGGTCTCCAGCTCAGAACCATTAGACACATCAGTGGAGTCCATGCTGCCTGACTGCCCCCGAGTCTCTGCAGGTATGTGTTTGATGAAAGTGGGGAGGTGCGTCTAAGGTTAAAAAAAAAAAAAAATTCCAGTGAGATGTAGAGCTCTGCTTCCTGAATTAAATATATTGTTCTATCTCGAATTATTCATAACATATCACATAGTCTCAAAGACTACCAGAACTTGGGTAAGTTGCTTTCAGTGCTTACGAACAGACTCAATAAGGTGATTGGGTGAAACACTTCAAGAACAACGTAGACAGTTTCTATTGGAGTTTAGGGAGATGAGACTGTGCATAAGAGACAAGAACTCAGTAGCCATATAGGATCTCAGAAAGATGTTTTTCTCTGAGCACCAGTCGCATCAAATGTTGGGCAATCGTGGTCTAGAGAAAATTTTATTTTCGTGCAAAGATTTTAGGTGGACCTTATATGTTAGATAGGATTTGGATGTGGGAAGGTATGCACGGTGGAATCTTAGACAAAGAAATACATTGGGTGGAACAGAGACAGGATGGATCTGAAGCTGTTTAGAGAAGGTGAAGCTAGTACATTCTGCCTGTTGAAGCAGCAGGTGAGACAGCAGAACACCCAGAAGCAGCTGGACCCTGGGATGCGTCAGGGTGGCATTGATTTCTCGTCTGAAGAGTTTGTGTCCGAGTGTCCAGATAAAGAACATGACATTACATTTGTCACCACTTTCTTACTTTGGTTTTTGCAGCCCCTGTGATTTTTAGGATAACACAGAGTGAGCAATGGCATCTAGTTGTAACTAGTGATAGCAGTTGACTTGCCGTGGCTGTAAATGCTGGAACAGGAGCAGGAGTTTGGAACACAGACTAAGTCGTAGGTGATAGCTAGTCACTAACTAAATATGTTTATTATTGGAAGGAACCCATCGGTGACTAGTTCAAATTCTAGATTACAAATTGCTGTTATAGCTAAATATCACTAACATAAACACATAAACTTTAACTGAATTTCACTGTTATTATAGCTAAATATTTTAGGTTTGTCTGTAAAGGTTTGATCAGAGAAATAGAACTACTAAGAGATATCTATGCTGTGATACATATATATATGTGATGTGTGTGTGTGTGTGTATATATATATATATATTATATATATATTACATAACCTTTCTTTTATTGTTCATAGTGGCTTTATACTGAGAAATCACTTAGAATTAGCAAAAGTATTTTTTCTCAGTACCACTAGGGGAAATGCAGAGTTAGTTCCCTGTGAGCCTCTGGCCACCTTTCTATCAACCGATCAATGCGAACTCCTTGTTTTATATGTGTTTCTATGTAAACACACATCATATCACATGTATTATTGGCTCATTAAGTTCAGATCCATTCCCAACAGCACTGTAATCCGTGTGTGTACAAGGCTCATCACATACATATTTCTCTATAAGGTCTATCACAACTTAAACTAAAGAATGTTAATTAGTAATACAGCAATGTATCTGGGAGTTCATTTGAAATAACTAAGTCAAACACAAAACTGTGAAGAACTTGACAGTAAACAGTCCATGAAAAGTCCACTTGTTTACAGTATTAAAGCTGAAACAAGGAGGCAGAGTATTAAAGCTGAAACAAGGAGGCAGAGTAAGATCTTGTTACAACATAGGAATGATGATTCAAACTTTCTGTAACTGTGTAAGTGTATGTACATAAATGGCTATAAAAGTGTCATAAATGTTGATTTGGGGGTTATAAAAAGTCATAGCAGATGAATTCAGAAGGCTGGAATACAGAGAGAATGATGACAGGTTATTTTACCAGTATAGATGACAGCATTTTATTTTTTTACTGGTATTTGGCTGGAGCTAGTTAAATAGGCTTTGCAAGGACAATAATTTGCTTGTATAATGGGACCTCCAGAGCAGACGGTTATGGAGGTTAGATGTGAAGTGGAAAAGAACACGAATGGGCTAGAACTCACTCTCAAAAGCTGGACCAAAGACAGGCCGTTTCACCTCATATTGCTCTGTTGTCTTTGGCACACTTGTCTGATAGAATTCTATGTCCTTTAAATAAGTATGCACTTGCTCTAGTCGTCGGAGATGCTGAAGGAAAGTCCAGAGGAAGGAAGAATAAAGGAGCCCTAGCTACTGCTTCACACAAGATGATCCAAAAGATAAGTTTCAAGGTGTGTACGATAGGAACGGCTGCTACTCTGCGGCTTACGAGTCCCTCACACCAACCCCCAAACACACATACACACAAACTCCTTTGTGTACTTTCTTAATGAGAACCACAGGAAAACAAATTTTGAAAAATATAGTCCAGCCTAGTGAAATTTACACTTTTACACTCCTGCATTTCCTTAATACATAGTATAGTCATAGTGGTTCACATCTGTAACTCCAATACTTGACTTAGGCAAGAGGATCACCACAAGTTCAAGGCCAGAATAGGTTAGTCCTCAAGTAGGAGCAGTGAGTTTCAGGCCAGTCTAGACTCCACATGCAGATATATGTATGTATGTGGTATGTATCCACATCAAAATAAAGAAGAACTATCATTAGTTTCTTAATGTTTGAAACTGTTTGTGTATAGCTGGTATTTATAGCTGCCCTTTACTATGCATTCAGTACCGCTTGGCTTCCAGCTTGTTTAGATTCTTCACCGAGTGAAATGACCCACCCCTTTATTCCCGGAAAGTCTGGACCATAAGCTGGAATGCCTGAATTCCAGTTTTATAATCTGCTATTGAATATATTTACAGGAAGTACTAACAGGCAGTCTAGGGAATCTCAGCATTGCTGATTATCTTATTCACTTTTCTATTGCTATGATAAAACTCCATGGCCAAGATGACTTGTAAAAGAAATTGTTTATTTGGGGCTCAAAGTTTCAAAACTTTAGAACCTATAATGGTGGAACAAAGGTGTGGTGGCAGGAACAGCTGGGAGCTTACATCTTGATACTCAAGTAAGAGCAGAGAGAGAGAAAGGGAGAAAGAGGGAAAAATGGAGCTACTCTTTTGAAACCCTCATAGCCCACCCCTGGTGGCACACCTCCTCCAACAAGGCCACACCTCCTAATCCTTCCCAAACAGTTCCACCAACTGGGAACCGAGTATTCAGTTATCTGAGCCCATGGGGCCATTCTCATTCAAACCAACAAACATATAAATTCTCCCTTACCCACTGTGTAGGAGCAACTCAGTTTTCACTTGGAAATAAGGGTCTGTCATCCAGATTTTAGAGTAGCAGCATCCATTTTCTGTTGGTTCAGGAGCATCAGGAACCCAAAGCAGAAAGATGGTGATCTCAATTTTCACTTCTATGGCATTCTTAATGTGGTACCAATGAAATACCCCTTCTTGTAGAACCAATACATTAGACCAGAAGAACCTGGAGTCATAGCAGTGGGAAGCAGCTGTGTTATTAGTAGATCTGAGGGGTAACAGAGAGGTTGGTCCCCCTTCTCTCCCTTCATTCCCAGATCAAAGGTAAATAGCTCTGTAGATTAAACCCTGACTTGGAGGACACACTATCTGAGCTCCACCAGGAGCTGTCACCTAGCAGACGTCCTAACTGACTTTTCAAAGTCACCCCACTATTGTATCAAGCCTGCTGCTGGGGGACAATCAGAGATATAGGAAGGCCACAGAGCGCTGGCAGACCTCCGGCTCCCCTTGTCCGTTCCCGCTCACCCTGCTGAAAACCAGCTGCTGTGCTGCAAGCTGCTCTGTGGAGAATGGCATGGCAAGGAACAGGTGTCTCTGGAAGAGAGCCAATGAGGACATGAGGTCTGCCAGCAGCCACAGGAATGCCCTTGAAAGAGGATTCTCCCCAAGTTGAGCCATGAGTCAACTGCAGCCCCCACTTGATTGTAGCCTTGTGAGAGACCCCAGGCAAGACCATTTGGCTAAGCTGTGTTCAGATCTGACCCACAGAACCCGAGGTGATAAATGAGTATTGCTTACAGGATGATTCATTCCACAGCAATAGGTAGTGTTAAACTGCAGAGTTAAAACTCTGTGGTTACTGTACCCTACGCAGCAACACCATACGCAGTTATTTAGAGGAAAGGCCTATGGGGCTCACGTCTAATAGCATGGACCTGCAGGCCATCTTTCTAGAAAGACATTTCAAAACTCATTGATAATCACCTGTTTCTAAGATTGCCCTTTCAACCCACACTCCCAGCTTAAGACTTTAGTGACTAAAAGCAAGATGTTTGACTTTTTTTCACTTAATTTTGCACTAAGTCATCTAAATTATTCAGCTATTTTTTGACCAGGTTTTCCTTCCTGTACTCAGCAAGTACAGAACTTGCTCCTCTGTGGAATCTTCTTATGGGTTTGAGAACAACAATTCAGAAAAAGAAAAAGATTTCATGCCAGTTGCAGCAACAGGAGAACCACAAGTCTAAGGCCAGGCTGGGTCACAGAGCAAGCTCTAGGGTAACCCAGACAGCCTGGGCATCAAAGCAATAGTCTGGATGGGGAAAAAGAAGATTTTTATATATACTCAGCAGTAATACACATACAACCAGTCTTCAAATATTAAATACTGAGTAAGTTCCAGGTATTATTCTGGAGCTGAAAACAGAGCTTCCCTTGCCTGTCTTTTCCCTTGGAGTTAAAACAAGAAAAGAAACAAACACACAAAGCCTCCTGGCCCTTCTGCTCCTACTGTTCTCCCCTTGGAGCTGCCATCAGCATAATGTGGCATCAGACGAGCGGTGTCTGGGCTGGCATCCCTGACACTGTTCATACCTACTAACAACAGTAAAATAGCTCTTCATCCAAAGTCAGTGATGTTCCTCAGTGTTCAAACATGTCAGCAAAAGATCCTCAGTAAATGGATAGGAAGAAGAAACAAAGGGCAGGAGAGATGCCTGGTGGGAAGGGGGATGGTCAAACAGGTTGTAAACATGTTTAAAATGTGTACATATGTCAAGACATCTCAGCATGGCTCACAAATATGTGAAAAATTAAGAACATGTGCTGCTCTAGCAGAGGACCTTAGTTCCCAGCAACCAGATCAGGCAGCTTACAACCGTCTGTGACTCCAGTTCCAGAGGGAGCCAACGCTTCTGGTCTCCGTGGGCATCTCTGCTGAGGCGCACGCGCGCGCACACACACACTTTTAAAATGATATTTTTCTTTAAAGAAAGGAACAAGAAGCTAGAAGCAGCAGCCTCAGCAAGCCTGATGCAAAGGCAGGTATTGGTGGTTGATGATGTAAGTCATAGCTGCGACAAAGGGAGAATGGGAGAAATATACTCGAAGAGTCCACACTCCTTGGTGATACCTAAATCTGAACTCCAGTAAAAATAATCAGTGATATTTGAGAAGTCTTAACTCTGTGTCACATGACTGGTACCCTACTCTTTTGATTTCTAACCTTTCACACTGTTATAATCAATCAGTCGGGTACACTGTGTTTAAGGGAATAAGAGGATTGATTAATAGGAGATTGGATTTCTAGTCCACATGGCTATTTGTTTGTTATAAAATGGTTAATTTGTGCAAATGTTGTGTGAATGTGGATTCTAGAGATTAATTTTACTTCCTCAGAAAGGAAACGCTATTAGAATGTAATACAGTTCTATGTATTCTTATTAAGCATTTCTGAATTTTGAAGGTTTTCATTTGGTTTAAAGCTATTGATGATTTTATTTCATCCTGTAGGAGTAAAAGAGCATTTAAAGAAATACTCTACCTTCCATTTCCCTGCCACCAGGGAAATAATACCTTATTTATTCATGTTTCCCTTTGTTCATAAAATAGCTCATGGAAACTAGACTCTTTCTAAGGATCTAAAAAGTGTAAAAAATGGAAAAGACCTAAATATAAATTAAAAAAAATACTGGGTGATGGTTGGTGCAGGCCTTTAATCCCAGCACTCGAGAGGCAGAGGCAGAAGGATCTCTGTGAGTTCGAGGCCAGCCTGGTTTACAAGGTGAGTTCCTGGACAGCCAGAGTTACAACAGAGAAACTCTGTCTCAAGAAAACCAAAAACAAAAGAAAGAAAAAGAATAGTTGTAAAATAGTATTCCAAGGACATAGAAATCTGGAGACAATAAAAAGCTGGCGGAGGCATAAAGTAGAGGTGGAGTTGGAATGAGATACTATTTTGTGGCGTGTGTTTTAAAACAATGAAATGGCGGGTGTAGATGCTTTTACTGTGTATGTTGCCTGGGTTGAGAGGGCAGGAGGATGGGAATGCCTGGGAGGCAGCATTTCCCCGGGGTCAGGGGGCAGGAGGCTGGGAATGCTTGGCAATAGTCTATGCTGTCAAGCACCGTTGTTTCCTAACTTGTGAGTCTGGCACAGCGTGCTTCTGCCAGCGCAAGACTGACAGGATACTCTGTGTCACTCTTGGCTCTGCCTGGACTGCGGTCCCATAAATGCTGGTGCGTCGTCATCCTCCTCCAGTCCTCTCTGGGCATACTCACTCAGTGCTCCTGCGCTCATTCCCGGGGGCAGGTCCCACGCGCCAGGCTCTGATCTGGTGCTGGCGGTGCTGCGCTAAATTAGAACAGATAAAGGCCCCACACAGAACTTCCATTCTAACAAAGAAGACGGCAAGCATACAGTTTTCTTTAGTGGCAGGAAGAGAGGGTCTGAAGTGTGTATGTAAGAGAGAGAATATGAAGGTTTGATGGGCAGCAGACAGGCCTACCTGAGGTGCGTTCTAGGCATCGGCCTCACTCCTACAGGGGTGCTTGCTCACACAAAGGTCCTTTCCTAGACTTTAAGGCTCTGAAATGACTAATCTTTTCTCTCAGTTGTCTTTTCTTCTGAGCCCTTGAAAATATGAACTGTTTTCATCAGACCTGCCTGCTTTACCAATTTTCCGAAATTTAGGGCAGTCATAGAGTGTGGCTACCAAAAAAATTATCAGTTTTTTTGTAAAGCGTTAAAGTTTGACCCACTGTTCCTGAAGCCGTCTGTATAGGCAAGCAGGGCTCCCTGGTCACAAAGTCGATAGCACCTCCTGGTGACCGGAAGGGACAGGGCCCCATGCTTGTGACCCATGCTTCTGACCGTGTTGTGCCTGGTACCCAATGGAGGACCTCTCTGCTTACAGCATTGCTTTCCTGATAGTCTTCAGGAAAGACCTGAAGTATTCTAGGTACCCCACTAACGTTAGTGCATGTGCTCCAAGAACCCGTGGTCACCCTGTGTCTCACCCTCCAGTGCCTTCAATTTCAGCAGGCTTTTCTCTGTCATTTCAGTCTATTCAGAATGCCTGGCAGAAGCCAATTATATCATGGAAAAAGGAGGGAAAGAAAAAAAATAGCAGGCAGCTGTCTTGTGGGTCTAACATTGCATTGAGATGGGCCTTTCATAGCTTATAAGGAGAAGGGGACCTTGATAAAATACACCTAACTGCCAAGCTACGTGTATACAAGGTGGAGTGTTAGCACTTACTAGGTAAATTTGAACTGGAGACATCCTGCTAATGTGATCCTAATATTTCTTTACTCAAATAACCCATGTTAATTGTGCTGAATATTTGCTAAATATTCACTTCATTTTCTTGCTGAAAGTACCTCTTGAGGAAATGACACTCTGGAGTTCATCTCTCTCTCTCTCTCTCTTTTTAAGTAAATAATCACTTCCATTCTAAAGATAGCATGAAAAATCAACAGTAATTGCCTCTGGAAAGTGGTATCAGGCAGAATGCACAGTCAAGTTAAGTTGTCTATTATGTTTCTAGACACTTTTCTGATTAATTAGGTAACTGATTAGGTATACTATGTTTTGTAAACATCTTAAAATTCAAAACATATTTGCATATGTGATGCTGTATCAGTTTTGACTGTGTACACTGCTCAAGCATTTCAGCATTCCTCCTTCCACTCAATGGTTATATTCCAATCTCATACATGATGTTCTTGGTACCTAACAGCACTTTGCAGGCAGTTGTTGTCCATTGCTGTGGAACTGGCCTGGTAGATTTGCTCATCAATTAGTTTTCCTGTTCATTGTTTTGTGCTACCTTATAATTATTAGTGAATGTACAGTACAAGCATTCTAAAAGTACAAGTATTCCAAGAGTTCTGTTTTCAATGACTCATTCATTAGACATAACTAGATCTGCTGGGTGGTGGCACACACCTTTAATCCCAGCACTTGGGAGGCAGAAGCAGCGAATCTCTGTGAGTTCAAGGTCAGCCTAGGTCTACAGAGTGAGTTCCAGGACAGCCAGAGTTACAACAGAGAAACCCTGACTTTTTTTTTTTAAAAAAAGGAAGGAAAGAAGGAAGAGAGGGAGGGAGGGTCAGGAAAGAAGGAAAGGAGGGAGGGAGGGTCAGGAAAGAAGGAAAGGAGGGAGGAAGAAAGGAAGGAAGGAAAAGAAATAGCTAGATCTGAATGAGAAAGTCATTGATGGGGAGATTGTCTTCTATAGAGATGAGATTCGGTTTCCTCCACAGTGGATATAAGTAGTCTCCCTTCAGAATTCTCCCTCTTTACAAATAATTTTCAAATAGTCACCATGTTTGTTCTTATTGTTGTTGTTTTACAGCTTTCTAAGCCAATTTCTGAAAAAGCTCTCAAAGAATTTGGCATTTAGCAAAGGTAGCAACTTTCCTTTTATTAAAATCTCCTCTTTAAAGATTAAAATGTCAAAACCAATTATCTTTAGAATGCTTTTACATAAATAACTAAGTAATATGGATTTTTATTTGTTCTTTAAAATTAGTTATGATTGTCAGAAAGGTGAAATTGGCCCAGGCTTTCAGTCTCTCCACCTACAAATTCTTGGTCCTACCAGCCCGTAGCATCCCACAGCCCCTTGCCTACATACCCATCTTCCCCTGCCTAACTTGGGTTTTTCCAGGGTCCATTTGCCTTTGTTTTCTCTTAGACTATGGCCTGTTTCCCACAGTTCCAGGCCTATTTCTTCCCAAGTATGCCTTTCTCGTCCTGCCTCACTGCCTGCGAGGACACAGATAGTGAGGCCTCAGTGATCTCTGTCCACTGCAAAAAATGCTCCCAAAATACGCCATTTCAAAGAGACAGCATCACTTCACAGGATGATTCAGATTGTCTAAAACCGATAATTCTTCATTCTAAAATGAAAATCCCAAGTGAACATCAGTTGCTATACATAGTACAAGCATTTTCTTCTTATAAAATCTCAAGATATTCAAAGTTAGTTATCAACATATTTAAGGAAGGAATACAATTTTTAGTTTTTATTTCATCACATTTCTTAAAATAGCATTCTTTCCAAAAGGAAATTACTTCTATTTATAAACTTTTGAGAGATAATTTGATCAGTGACTTAAGTTTGTATGTGTGAAAATTGATGTTGAAAGAGTCTTTGAGACTTTTCACTAGCATTTCTGCCCAGAGTATCTGCTAATATCTCCTTCAGCTATACATGTCTCACCCCAACTATTCAAAATGTTGTGCTGGTGAGTGGAGATAACATACATGAGCTAGTTTATAGAAGTTTGAACAACCATATGGTATTATCTTAGCTAAAACAAGTTGTTCTGTATAATTTCAGTTTCTCAAGCTTGAGAAGTAGCTCAGTTGGTTAAATGGTTGTCAGACAAGCAAGAGCCCTGTGTTCAGATCCCCAGTCTCCACATAGATGCCAGGCGTGGTAATACGTCTGTAGTCCTAGCCGTGGGGCATGGAGACAGGCAGATCCCTGGGGCTTGCTTACCACCAGCCTAGCCCTATTGGTAAACTCAAGGCCTGATGAGAGACTATCTCAAAAAAATTAAGTGACAGCAACGGAGGAAGACAATCAACATTGACCTTTGACCTCCACCTGCATGAGTAGGCAGGAAAGCACACACACACATTCACACACATACAGCACACACAAAATTTCTTAATTTATAAAATACTATGGTAATAACATGTTGAATAGTATTCCTATTAAATACTCTGCTGCGTTAAGAAATTAGTATATCTTCTGAACACGTTTTCCCTACTTCTGCATACAGCAGGCAGACATGGTGCTGGAAAGTTGACTGACAGTTCTACATCTTAGAATGAAAGAGTAGTAGAAAGAGATACACTGGGCCTGGCTGAGCATTTGAAACCTCAAAGCCCACCCTCAGTGACACACTTCCCCAAACAAGGCCATACCTCCTAATAGTGCCACTGCCTAGGAGCCTCTGAGGCTGTTTGCATTCAGACCAGCATAGTGCCATAAGCTAACAGTTCCATTCTCATCCATCTCTTCGTTTGTAAATGAGGAAGCCTTTAAAACATTTTGGCCAACATTTTGAAGGTAGCAGAACATATTTTTTTTTTCCAGTTTGGTTATGGAAATTGCTCCCAATAGTTTCAGCTTTATATGGTCTTTCTTATAGTTATTCAAAGAAAGGGCTTCCTGGATCTGTCATTGTTGGTGGTTATTTGTCTAGCAAGTACTGTAGTTAGAACGAATGTTCCCTGCTTTTGCTATCTGGAAATTCAGAAACGTCTGTCATTTCTTTTCTACTGGCTTCCTATTTTCTAGGTTGCCTCTGTCCTAATTCTGGCTCCATCCTGATCACCACCTCCAGAAGTACCATTTTTCAACTCTCTATTTGACTATTCTACAGTATTCTATCTTGTCTCTCCATTCCCCCGAGTCTCTTCTTAAACCTTACACTGGTGCTGTCTCTTTTATCCTTTTCCAGTTCCCACCTGATTTGCCAGTTTGCTCCTTCAAGACCAGTCTACTCTTTAATGTCTTGTCTTCCTTTCAGCACACACCTCAGAAAACATCCTTACAACAAACTCAAGTTCACTGGTGTCATTGCATTTCATCTACACTTCTAACAATTATAAAAGGTTGATGTTTTTCTTGATTTTAAATTACTGCAGAAAATGAGGCATCAAATTCTAGTTGGAAGTTGATAGGTTAATACATTTGCCCCTGATGCCATGAGTGGTGCCAAAACACGTAAGTGCTGCCCTGCATACCCTTTACACTCTTCATCAAGTGGATAGAGAAGAAAATATTCAGAAAGTAAAGTTTACATGTAAGTCAGCAGTGACAATCAATAGTAGAGATTGTAGAGACCTTGCTTTTAGTTTTCTAGTCCCAGTTGGTCTGATGTAATTGTTTCCCAGAGTTCAGAGTCTCTTAGAGGACATTGTTTTCATCTGTTCGTGTTTTCTGTGTACAGACACTGAACAGCAGTTGCTGGGAGCCCAAGCAATGGACTCTGGATGGTTTGGTTTTGATACGACTCGAGAGAAACTGACCTTATGGCTCATTTTGTCTTAGACTCTGAAGTCAGTTAGGTGACTCAGGAAGCATTTCAGTTTGATAGGCTGCTAGGATGCTTTTGTTTCTCTTTTCATTTTTGTGGGTTGTGTCCGTGTGTGTGTGTGTGTGTGTGTGTGTGTGTGTGTGTGTGTGTGTGTGTGTGTGTGTGGTGTTGCTGTTGTCACTTTTATTCACTAGAGTCATACTGCATAGTCAAGGGTGGCTTGTAACTCATAATCCTCCTGCTTCAGCTTTCTAAGTGCTAGAATTAGGAATGTGCTCTGACTAAAGTTTTATCAAGTTAAATGCTAAAAGTTTTTAGCTGGGTGGTAGTGGTGGTGGTACACACTCAGCTTTAATCCCAGCACTCGGGAGGCAGAGGCAGGTGGATCTCTGCAAGTTTAAGCCATCCGATCTAACATCATGAGTTCCAGGACAAACAGAGTTACAACAGCGAAACCCTGTCTTGAAAAAACAGTAACAAAAAGCTTTTGATGTACAGATTTAGGTAAATAATTTCTACCTCTTAAATTCTGTGTTCGTTATTACATTTCATGCTGAGTTAGAGTTCATTTAAAAAAATTTTTAAAAAAACCATGGGTGCCTCTGTTCAGCTTGCTTCCACTCAAAGTTTTTTGACAAGATTTCGAGAACATTCACTTTGTGGTGGTAATAGCACCAAACTCAGTTAATTTCAAACAGGAATTCTGTTGCACCTCTCATTTGCCTCTCTGAGCCCAAGTTATTTTACTGCTTTCATCCATCAACATTTCTCTTGCTGATTACTGTGCAACCAAATGGAAACTTTGCCTTAGTTTGTGCATCTCCTGCTTGCAAGTGGAATCAGCAAGCGTGTGGTTGTTGAAGACCGTGGCTGCACACTGTCAGAGCCCATCCCAGAGCTTTTCTTCCCTGATAGGCGCAAACTTGGCAGGCAAGTTCTGCCCAGTCATGCTTCTCACAGCCAGGATTGTCAGACTTCTCTGCCTGTGAATGGATCTGACTCATCAACCTTGATGCCTTGTTGCTCAGCCCACTCAGCTAACTGCTCCGCCTGCTTTACACATTTGCTGAGGCTTCTGGTAGGGCTGCAGAGGTTTTGCCCTTAGTATTACTTTCTAGCATAGGAAATCCATCCTCATGAATACTCTGGTTTACAAAGTAAAATTTAATGCTTGTTTCTGAGTACTCTAAATCCCCGTGTGGTCTCTGACTGTGGCCATTTTATATTTGAGACATGAATATTTACTTACACTCAGCAAGTATGTGACAGCATAATGAAAAACAATGAAAGCAGTCAGATGTGGGGACGTGCACTCAAGAGGCAGAGGCAGGTGGATCTCTGTGAGCTGCATCAGCCTGATATACAGAGTCGGTTCTAAGACAGTAAGGGCTACATAATGAGACCCTGTATCAATAATAATAATAATAATAAAGTAAGACAGCCACGTAGTTAGTCCCTGTATCAATAAGAAAAAGAAGAAGATGAGGAGGAGAAGGAGGAAGAGGAAAAAGGAGAAGAGCAGCAGTAGCAGCAGCAACAATAAACATGTGACCATAAAGGTCTCTCCACCTAACCCAGAGTCATGATTTCCTTTGTTCAAACCACTCCTGCATTCCAGATTTTCTGTGCACTGTCTTATGAGTAAGAGCATCTTGTTATTAGCATTCAGAGGCAGCTGTCCTTTTATCCATGATCTTAACCTGTCATCCCTATGTAAAACCGTACTACTATTTGTTACCTGCAATGAAAATTGTCTCATAGAGCAAGACATGAAACCAGTTAGTCCTTGCATTGCTGACTAGTCTTTTCTAGGTGGTAACAACATTCACATTCATAATACTTTATTAATTTTTTCTTAAATGCATAACTCATTTTGCCATCTCATTTTACTGTTTACAGTTGAGTACTTAAAATCCACAGACAACTGGCAGTGTGACCACTGTGACATATTCTGAGGTTGTCTTCAATGAACTAACTTCTTGTATGGTCTTGTTAACTCACTTATTGTAAGATACAAAGAATCCTTCTTCATAGTTCTTAATTGCTAGAGTTTTCTACAATCCTAACTTTACTTTTTCCGCCCAGAAGACTTTTCTGTGACTATGCCTCTGAAACTTTTCTCCTGTGGTTGCTTTTTATATTGCTCCTTGACCGTTATGTAGGAATTGTGGCCCGGTATCTGCTTTTCTAAGGGAAAGTGCCTAAACATCTTGATGTGTCACAGATGCTAACTTAACAGATGCCTGCAGAGTGGGAAAAATAAAAGACCTGCACAACCTAATTTCCCTTGCTTTTTTCTATCTGAATTTGGTATCATTCATGGCTGGCTCTGATAACTTAACTGAATTCAAAAAAAGATTGTTTTATATGCTCTATTTTATAAACTTCTCATATACTCTATTTTTACTGGTATGTACTATTTGCAAACATGAACTGGTCTTGTTGATTTTAATAGATTCATCCAGTGCATTCTGGTCGTATTACCTGCACCCATGTTTCTCTTGTTCCCTCCTTCTTCCTGTGTCCTCCTTCCCACTGCCTTCCCCACATACTTTTCTTCTACTTTTATCTCATGTACTTTCATAAAAGCTTATTCCTTTTCATTTTATGTGTATGAATGGTTACCTGCATGCATATGTGTGTGTACCATGTGCATGTCTGACCCCCTCAAAGGCCAGAAGAGGGCGTTGGATCCCCTTGGAACTGGAAATTATGGATGGGTGTGACCCTCTATGTGGGTGCTGGGAACCTATCCTGGGTCCTCTGCAACAGTCCCGAGTGCTTTTAACCAGTGAGCCATCTCTCCAGCCCTTCATTTTGTACACTCTTGAGCAAACCCCTTTCCACCTGAACCATGAAGCACTTTCACAGACATGCATTTGGAAACCATGGAAACATCACCTTCCCAGCCAATGAAATAACTGGCCAACAGTATGACATTAAAGACAGTCACCCTCACAGGCAGTTTATTTTCCATTGAACTTACTGTCCTCAGAACCGTGTGGATACCTCATGCAGGCTTTAACACATTGCTTGGCACATACATACAAATTAATGTATCACTATTGCAGGGAGGTCCCGTATCTCCTAGCTGGAAAGCAACCACACAAAATAACTTCCGATTGTTTAAGGCAGCAAATGTATTTGAAAGTCCAGATGGGAGGGAGACGGTATGTCTCAGAATATTTATTTCCACATCTTCCACCATTTCCCGATTCTCAACACGAGTACACTCTAGTAGTAATTTTTGCCTTCTCAAAATATGAGAGATTTAAAGGAAACTCAAGAATACAAATCCTTTTACTTTGTGCATTTGTATTTCCACTTAAAATGCCTTTTTCAGAGCAATACCCTTACTTCCAAAGATACCAATACTAGAAAACGTGTATCATCCCTTGGGTAAGTGTAGCTGACCAACTATTGTTCTGACAATTTAGCCTTTCTTCTCCCTCATTCAGATAATAAATTCCTAAGACCCTAGGACCTTGTGCTTCTTATCCTTTCTCTGTAATTCCTTTTGGATAAGTATGGCCTGATTCTTACATCGTAATCTAATCACTTTTGAAGAGGTCCGTATTTGCTGAAGGTGACAGTTTAGCCTTTTAAGCTCTTTAGTCCGAGCAGTGCTGGTTGTCTTGGGCATTCCCATGCTTCCTCTGAGCTCTATTATGCCAACCAAATACACTGCTAATTTCCTCTGATCTTACTATTTTCATAGTGCATTAAATATACTTCTAAAGAGACACCAAGATTTCTTTAGCTATATGAGTACAGTTTCACACTGTAGTGCCCCTTCAGCCCCCATATATGCACAAGCCAGGAGATATGCGTGTTGGCAAATGAGATGCAACTGGATATAAAGAAAGCCTTAATTAAGAACACCCAAGTTAATTTTAAAACTCATCAAGTTAATATAGCCTCTCTTTTAAATTTAATGTCTTTAGCCACTCTGTTTTAACTCATTTAATATAATAAAGCTTAGATCAAATTCATTTGAACTCATTGGTGTTTCCCCCCCCCAATTCACTAAAATGTTTCTATTCAACTATTGTTTTTATACAACTAATGAACCTTTTCTCTCTGGTTCTCTTGTGCAAGTGAGGTATTTTTTTCTATGCAGACCTTAATGTATAATTGCCCCGTCTCTCCTTTATTTCTCTTTGTGATCCACCTTAGCAGACACTGGTTGCTTTGTGATTTGAGGTGGGGGGAGCATGCATGTGTACGTGGAGAGAATAGATATCAGCACAATTCTTCCTTAGTGAAATTCTTTACATTGTAAGCTGGATTTCAGAGACTGTCATCCAGTCCAAGACAAACTGGAAAGCTTTTCAGCACTGGTGCTGCAGGGGTTCATTTAGTAATGTTGAGCCTACATTTCTTTTCCTAGCACCACAAAAATAAAGGAATAAATAAATAAATACTTCTTCTCTTTACGATGTATCCCCGGTACAGTTGTGGGTTCTGGGGATCTAGCAGTGAATGGGACAAGGTTCCTAACTTTAGCCCACACTAACAGCAGAAACTGGTAAACCAGAGAAATCAGGTACTCGGCCTGCAGACGTGGCGGTTGATTTGTTGATTCACAACTTCAGGGCCATGTCTACAGTCTTATTTTCTGTACTTTTGGGTCTGATTTGGTCTCAAGGTGCTCCCCTCATCTAGAGAGGATTATATGACAAGGAGTCCCTGGTAATATAAGAGAAGGAAGCCGAGAGGATACTGACGTCAAGCTTCTTACTGTTACATTGGCATATTACTCTACCACCAGCAGAATTTACTGTGCACTGTATCAGCCAGGGTTCTCTCATGTTCTAGACTCACCAACTCCTCCATGAATGTCCTTAATCCAAGAGATAGAGTCATAGAATTGTTGGTATCCACTCCAATAGTAAAGTAAAAACTTAATTAACTGTGAGAGGAGTACTACCAAAGCCACACAGACCTCTTCTCTGCCTGGGGAAGGGGCTCCATGAGGGGATATCTAACCTGAGTCTTCTAGGTGACAGGAAGTACAGCATGCTTCCTTGTTCACTATTTACCAGATACTGTTGTAGACACAGCAGTAAAGACGCGTACAGTGGACACATTGCCGAGTACTTATTAGATCGCAATCCATGCTAAGCCCAAAATAAATACATAAGAGGAGAAAACAGAACAGCAAAGGCTGTGGTCTGCAGAGAATAATCAGGGACACCCTTTTCTACTGAGAATGTCTGAGCAGACTCCTAAGCAGCATTGGGATCTAAAGTAGCAGGGAAAGCATTTCAGGCAGGAGGGACACCATTGACAAGGCATGCAGAGTGCAGGCGATTTTTAAGGGGGAACAATAGGTTTTCTTCCGGATCTAGACTGCGGAGAGAGCATGATGCGGGCAGTAAAGAACGAACCACATAGCGGGAAGCTCTGTGAACAGCGCTAATTGTCAGCTGAGGAAAGAAGGGCTGGCTTTGGAAGCCATCTGAAGGGTAAAGTGATGTCATTAGGGGTCCTTTGATTACTCTGGATTGGTTTGGTTTTGCTTTTGGAAAATTAACAGCAGTATGAGAGACGGCCTGAAAGAGAAGCAGAAGAAGCTGATACAAGCTGACTATTGCAGTGCCTGTGGGAGATCTTGCAGTCTGTATTAAATAAGCCAGGGAAAGCATGGTAGAGACAGCACGTTCAGATGTTTCTACAGGCCCAGCCTTATTGATATAAGTTGAAGAACAACTCTGGAGTTTACACTGAGGTGGCTGAGCAATGATGATGTCATTAGCCAGCACTGTAGCCTCTGGAGGAGAGGCATGAAACTACTTTAATTTGGGCCAGCAGAAATAGAGACGTAAAAGTCCAGTAAACCAGTCAGAGAAGACTTGGCTGATGCTCCCATATAAATTTTTTAAAAAGGAGCAAAGAGAATATGTATTCTTGCTAGATACTGCAGAGAACATTAGTAGAATGTGCATTTTTACAGTGCTGTTGGATTTGATAGTTGGAAGACTTAGCAGTGACCTCAACAAGGCCAATTTCAGTAGACATGGGCAGAGACAGAGCTGTACTGTATTGGCTTAAAGAATTAAAGGACATGGGGCTGAGATCTTCCAGCCAAAGTCACTTCATAATCTTCTTTGAAAGCTTTGGACCTGATGTTAGATCTTTTCTTCTTTCTTTCTAAGTTTTCCCCACTTTGGGCCTAGAGTGAAATGCCTGAGTTAGGGGCACGGTAGGATTTTTGTATCTCTGGTGGGAGAGAGGCCACGGATAGAAGAGCCTGGTGGTGATGAATCAACTAGTGCAGGGAGATGCTCAATGGTCAACCTAGAATCCTGTCCCAGAAGGGATAAAAAAATGACAAGGTTTGTTATCTGTTGAGTGAGGTGGCTTGGAATGGGAAGCTGAGTTGAAATGTACACCTGCAGGACTGATAGAAGAAACAGTTTCATCCAGAAATTCTGCTGATGAAGGGTTGGAATGCGGTGCACAGTGTGTGGGCAGGTCTAGAATCTGGGGCTCTAAACTGACCCTGGTTAGAAATTGAAGCGTGCATGCCGAAATTTCTTCAGGCAGAGACTGAGGATGTGTACAGGAGGGGCTGCTGGCATAAAGATAGCGGAGATGGAGTAGCTAATGGATGAACCGATATTCTCAGCAGTGCCTGGGATACAGATGGCTGCTTAGTATTTGTGAAAGGTGATGGTGCTTCAGAGGATTCGAGAGGGAAGGGACACCTGAGTCTCTGAAAGCTTGAGTCCATTCAAGGATAGGATCCAGGTAGTGGCCACGGGACTCCGACTGCATGGAGGTGCAGAGCTCCAGATTTGTACCAAGTTCGGAGTTGAAAGCAACGGTCAGGACAAGAGGCTTCGTACTTTCAACCCCGAGGATTCAGTAAGTTACACTAGTCTCCTAGCCCCCAGCTTCCAAACACACTTTGATCCTGCCTCTCTCTTGCAATGCTGTCTCCGCCCACTGGGGGGCGGGGCTCGAGGGCGAGACTGGTGGCTGTTCAGAAGCCTCGAGAGCCATCAGTTCCTACCAGACTCTGGCTGGGGGTGCCGTCCACCCCATGGCCGGGCACAGGTCTTCAAACGTCTATCCCCTCCCAGGCAGTAATGGTGGTGGCCTGGAAGGGCCACTGCCCATGCGAGTTGACACCCCAACCTGGCTGAGCAGCCAAGTAGCCACAGGCAGGTTAATGGTGCGGCCAGGCATCGGGCCAGGTATCTGCCCAGGGCCCGAGGTGTGGGGAGTGCCTCTGGGTCCCTCGCCTTATGAATTCCGAGGCGGAATAGCACCTTACGAAACTGGTGAAGCAAGGGCCTGGTCCCAGAGTTCTTCTGAGGACACCTGCCCAGGACCCTACATCGCCCTGAGATACATGCCAAATTTGGCACTGCCAGAGGATGTTTCGGCCATACAGAAAGAGATGGAGCAGCTGGCCAAGGAGCTGAGACAGAAGAGGATGACCCTGGGCTACTCACAGGCTGATGTGGGCTTCGCTGTGGGGGCTATGTTTGGAAAGGTTCTCAGCCAGACGACCATATGCCGCTTCGAGGCCCAGCAGCTTAGCCTTGCCAACATGTGGAAGCTGCGACCCCTGCTGAAAATGTGGCTGGAGGAAGTGGATGAGAAGAACCTTCTGGGCATATGCCGAATGGAGATGATCCTGCAGCAGGCCCGAAAGCGGAGACGTGCAAGCAGAGAGAGGCGCATTGGGAGCAATCTGGAGAAACTGTTCTTGCAGTGTCCAGAGCCCACGCCCCAGCAAATCAGCTATATTGCTGGGCGCCTCCGGCTGCAGAAGGACCTGGTCCAAGTGTGGTTTTCTAACCGGAGCCAGATGGGCAGTTGGCCAACCAGTGATACCTCCCGGAGGGAGAATGTGGGAGCAACTGGGCCTCCTTTGGCAGGGCCACCAGTGTGCTTTCCCCTGCCCCCGGGGCTCCGTTTTGACTTTCCCCACTGTGGGGGGTCATGTCTTACACCCCTCTACTCCTCTGCCGCGTTTCCTGTAAGAGGAGCCCTTCTGTCAGCCCCAGCCACCACCCTGGGTCTCCCCAGGCTGTCACGCTGAGGGCCTACCCTGCAGAGAATACAAAGGAAGGGGGTTCGTTTTTGGGGTTTTAGCCTTCAGTTCTCTGCCTAAAGAAGTTGAACTAACTTAGCAGATGCGGGTGGGAGTTAATTTACAGAAGGGTTGGGCGGGAAGTTAAAGCTTATCACTTGCTTCTTGTGTTGTGTTTGTCCCTGGCGTTAGCATTACAATATATTTGTGGCTTCAACATTTTGTTTCTCTTTTTTTGTTGTTGTTGTTGTTGTTATTAATTAAAGACGTGTCCATTGTTCCTTATTGTTATCTGGAAACACAAAGAGCTTATTTCTTTCTAAACACAGTATCAAAAATGCAAATCACAGAAAACTAGTATAACAGAGTTTATTGGGGGAAAAAAAAAACAAGCAGAATTTTGTACAAATACAAAATCCAGGATAACAGTTATTCCCAAGGAATGCCCAGAGATGGGACTGGAAAGGAGCACACAAAGCCTTTCAGACACAGGAGCCTCCCTGAGAGGTTCCTTCCCCCCTAATTCACCTTTTCACTCCAGCCAGCCAGTTGAGGCTGGAGGGCCTCAACCCAGTTCTCCACCTGCTCACCCGGCCATCTCCCTTACCCTGACTTTGAAGCCATTCTATTCTAAACCTGTTTGAGAGCCTCTGCCCCAATTCTGGCTTAATTCTCTAGCTTAGAACTCTCCATTTGGTTTGTTCTTCGGGAATACTCTACTTCGTCTTGAGCTGAGACACGTTTTTTTAAGCTCATGCTGGTACTCGTTCCGTGTCGGTCTGAGTGTGGAGGCCAGGGTCCTGTTCTCCTGCACACTTGACTCCACAGAACTGGTTCCTGACAGTCTCGCAAGCCCCTTGTTCAGCCTCTTCCCCAAAGCTGGGTTGTTGAAGTCTTCCACTTTAGTCTGACCAATTACTAATCTTCCTGTCTGGAACTTGGGAAAGTTGCTTGAGGACAGAGCATGTAAAGGCTCTGTGTTTGATCCACAGCATCTAAAAAAATTTTAAAAATCTCTTTGCCTTTTGATTTTGTGCTGCAGACGTGCATGCTGGGTATATTAAAATCCATTGCTGGGGTAAAACTGGAGTGAGTGCTTTCTCTTGGCTTACTCATCATTCTTTGCCTTTCTGCTTTTTTATCATCATGCCAAAGGATTTCACAGATCCGACTCTATCACTTTTACTCCGTACTTGGTTTTCCTAGTTAATTTTGGTTTTTATTTTTACTCTTGGCCTTTTCCAGGTTTCTTCTGATTCTTTTCACTACCATTTTTTTCTAATGTGTTTTTGAAATGAACAATACTTTGTTTACATGGTGTTTTCTTGTGTTGTTTGTTCTTTTTGTCTGGCACCTATGTGAGATGTCTCTAGGGAGTCAAGAGTAGAAGCCAGGGCAGACTACATCCTGCCCCTTGGCTCTCCATTCATGACTGACTTTATCAGCACATGAGTCAGATGGACCTAACTAGTCCAGTTAGTACTCTCTCCTTTTCGCTGTAGAAACTGAAACTTCACTGTCAACTATTTACCATTTTAACCATTTATTAAGTGTTAAGTCCAGTTCTGACAACTAAATTGTATTCATAATGTGCAACATACCGCCATCCTATTCCAACTCTGTGTCACAATCCAAAAATATAAACTCTGAAGCCAGTGAGCACCAAGTCCTTTCCCCCTACCTCTCGCCCATCTGCTTTGTGTCTCTATGAATTCGTGTACACTAGTAGATCCGTATAATAATTGTTCCCTGTGTGTGCCTTATTTCACCTGGCACATTTACAAGGCATATGTTGCAGTATTTATCAGAATTCGTTCTTTTTTATGACCGGACAATATCCCGCTGCCTAAGTACACTATGATTTATGTATCAGCTCAACACTTTGGTTACTCCTGCCTGTTGTCTACTGAGTGACGTTGCTTTGAAGAGTTGTGGTAAAGAATCTATTGAAATCATGTTTTCGATTCCCTTGAGTAAATACCTAGAAATGGAATTGCTGAAATGAAATTAGCTTGTTTATTTTCATAATAGTCTTATGAATTCTTTGGGAATTTTGTTCAGTGTGCTGTTCATCTTCATTCCCAGCCTCCAAATCCTCCCAGATTCACCGCCATCTCTCTACCCACCCAACTTTATGTTTTCTCTCTATTTTTTTCCGCACTCTGTCTAACCCATGCATGTTGCCCAAATAGTCCCGAGTGTGGGGCCCACCCTGGAGTGTGGTCAACCTACCCGAGGTTAGATCATTAGAGAGAACCAACTCTTCTTCCCAGCAGCTAGGGATAGGAATGTGTGCCCTCCATGCTGGGATCTCGTCTGGCTTGAGCTTGCACAGGGCTTTGCATGGTGTCACAGTCACCTTGAGTTCATACGGGCAACTGCCCTGTCATGTCCACAGTTTCCTTGTCGTCCACTACCCCTGCCTCTTGCAGGTTTGTCACCCCCTCTTCCACAAGGATCCCCGAGCCTTTGGGGGAGAGATGTCATGTAGATGTCCCATTTAGAGAAGAACACTCTGCAGTCGCTCATTCTCTGCATGCTGACCAGTTGTGGGTCCCTGTTAATAGCCAGCTACTGCAGGACTGTTAATTTTTTGAGACACTGCCAAAGGTCTTCCTCAGCAGATGTGCCTTTTGAATCCCCTCTAGGAACATATATGGTTTAGTTTCTCCGCATCCCTGCCAGCACTTGCTTTCCCCCTATCATTTTTTTCCATTTATATCCATCTTAGTAGACATAAAGTGATAGTTCATTGTGGCTTACATTTGCATTTCTCCACTGAGTGTTATTTCACGAATGGTATTGAGCTGCCTTTCATATGCTAATTGTCCATTTGTTTTTCTCTTCTTAAAAGAAACATTGATTCGATTATTTTCCCATTTTTAAATTGGAATGCTTTCCTTTACATGTTCTAGATGTTATATAACCTTTATCAGATACGTAATTTGAAAATATTTTCTCCCATTCTGTGGATTGTCCTTTTACTCTTCATATTGTCCTTCTGATGCACAGAAGTCTTTAATTTGATGTGGTGGCCTACTTATACACACAAGATGTTGTGGAACTAGAGTAGCTTACACAGTATGATGAGGAAAAATAGTCACAGAAATGAAAGTCTGGCTCGGGTTCATTGGAATGAAAATTGGTGCCATCCTCACAAGATGCTATTAGATAACTCATATGAAAAGCTTTTAAATTCTCTGTGACCGATCATTTTACCATGTAAGAATATTTATGAAAAGACTCTGTGTGTATATGTAAAAAAAAAAAATCACTGATAAGAGTCAGCATTACAATATTCCTTTAAAACACTGGGTAGTTATTGTTGTTTGGACACAGCCTTCCCTGTGTAGCCCGGGTTGGCATTGAACTAGGATTATAGTCTGGTCCCTCCACACTCAGTCCTAATAAATGTTTTTTTCCCTCTATTTTTAGTTGAAAATAGATTTCTATACAATATATTCTATCATAGTTTCCCTTCTACAAATTCTCCCAGAATCCCCCCACCTACCTACCTATCCAAATCCATTCCCTCCCCCTGTTCTCGCTCTCATTAGAAATCAAACATGCAACAACAATAAGAACAGACTAGGACAAAGCAAACAAAAAAAAGAAGAGCCAAAGAAAATGCACAAGACTCGTATATAGACACAAGACACACATATTTGCTCACATAGAAACCCCACAAAAACACAAAGTTGAAAACTATATTTAAGCAAAAGGTAAGATTTTTTTAAAAATGCCTGGATAAAGCATTATGAGACAAAAAGATTAAAAAAATCTAAAACATCATTGAGTTTGTTTTGTGTTGAACGTCTACTGCTGGACATGCAACCTGCCTTTAAGTGTGGTTTATATACCCAGTGAGACTCCATTGGAAAAAACTTACCTTTTCTTTTGAGATCAGTTGTCAACTGTAGATAGCTTATTGGTTAGATAAGGCTGTCTACTTCTGCTCTCAGTGCTGGGCCTGGGCAATCTCTGTTCATGCTTTCACCATCTGTGAGTTCCTGTGTACATTGGTCCTATTGTTTCTAAAAGACCTTGTTTCCTTGGTGCCTTCCATCCCCACTGACTCTTATAGTCTATTCACCTCCTCTGCTGCAAAGTTCCCCGAGCCCTGCTGGGAGGGAATTGATGAAGACATCCCCTTCAGGACTGAGTGTTCCGTGGTCTCTTACTCTCCACACATTGTCCAGTTGTGGGTCTCTGTATCTTTTTCCCATGTACTACAGGAGGAAACTTCTCTGATGTTAACTGAGCAAGATGCTGATCTATGAGTAGAGCAGAATGTCATTAGGAGTCCTTTAATTGCTATATTCTTTTAGCAGAACAGTAGTATTTGGTTTTCCCCTGGGTCCATGATGTATGCAGTCTTAGGTTCTTGGCCACTCGTGCAGTGTCAGGAATCGGTTCCATCCCATTGTAGGCCTTAAATCCCATCAGAGTGGTTGGTTACTCCCACAACTTTTGTGCCACTATTGCACCAAAGTATCATACAGGCATGTCACCGTTGTATACTGAAGGTTTTGTAGCTGTGTTGGTGCTTACCTCTCCCCTTGGATGGCATACGGAGTACTTTCCAGTACCATGAACATTAATTAATATGTGTGAAGGCTCTAGTTAGTCACTAGCTTAACTTTTTCTTATTCAATTGAGATATGTATATGTTGTCTTCAGCAATAGGGAGTTACCGTTAGTTCGTGGAGAAGACCAATAGCCTTAGCAATACCCTGGGTTGTTTGGGGGTTTCCATGTGGTATCTTTGGCCAACAGCTCAATTAGATGTAACCCATTCCTGGCCCTGGAGGTTTCACTAAGTGGTAAGAGATGTCTAGTTGGGACTATATCTCCTCCGATATTTGGTGATTTCATTTAGACTTTTTTCATATGTGTATGTATGTTAAGAACCTTCTACTGTAGTAGGTTTCCTTACAACACCTCAAAGGACCCTTAATTTTAGATGTCCTTCCCTGTACTGTCTCCCTACCCTTCTCTTCCCTCCCCAACTCTATTTAATTCACCTGTTCCAGTCTTACCCTCCCAGACCCTGTCCGTCTATAACTATCTATTCTATATCCCCTTCCTTGAGAGATCCTTCGATCCCCACTAATCCCTTATTCTACACCTACCCTCTGGTTATAGGGATTGCAGTCTCCTTCTAGAAAACTTAACAGCTAACGTACACAAATATGTGTATACATGCCATATTTATTCTGGGGGTGGGTTTGGATTACCTCATTCATAATGATTTTTTTTTCTTAGCTCCATCCATTTGCCTGTTAACTTCATTTTTTTAAACAGCTGAGTAATATTACTTTGCATAAATGCTGTCACATTTTCTTCATACATTCATCCATTGACAGACATCTGGGCTGTTTTCCATTTCTGGCTATTATGAATAGGGCAGCAATGAACATGAATGAGGAAGTGTCCCTGTAGTAGGATGTAGAGTCCTCTTGCTATGTCCTCAAAGTGGTATAGCTGGATCTTGAGGTAGATCTATTCCCAGCTTCCTGAGGAACCACCACAGTGATTTGCACAGTGTCTGTCAGTCTGTACTCCCACCAGCAATGGAGGAGTGTTCCCCTTTCTCCACATCCTGGCCAGCATGAGATGTCATTTGTTTTACCTACCTCGGCCATTCTTATTGGGGTAATGTGAAATCTCAGAGTAGTTTGATATGCATTTCCCTGATGACTAAGGATGGTGAACATTTCTTTAAGCATTTCTCAGCCATTTGAGTTTCTTCTTCTGAGAATTCTTTGTTTAGGTCTGTACCTCATTTTTAAATTGGATTTTTTTTTGATGTCCACTTCTTTGAATTCTTTGTATATTTTAGATATTAGCCTTCTATATCAGATTTGTAGTTGGTAAACTACATTTTTCTCTTCTCATTCTGTAGCCTGCTGCTTTGTCCATGCAGAAGTGTCTCAGTTTCAGGAAGTCCCATTTTTTAATTGTTGTTCTTAGTACCTGTGCTATTTAATGAATTCAAAACTATTCCCCACCTTCTCTTCTATCAAGTTCAGTGTTTTTGGCCTTATATTGAGGTCTCTGATTTATTTGGTGCTGAGTTTTATGCAGGGCAATAAATATGAATCTATTTGCATTCTTCTAAGTGCAGTGATCCAGTTTGCCCAGCACCATTCGTTGAAGATACTGTCTTTTTTTTCAGTGTGTATTTCTAGCTTCTTTGTTAAAAAAATTTAAAAAATCATGTGTTCTTAGGTGTGTGCGCTTATGTCTGGGTCTTCAATTCTATTCTATTGGTCAGTGTGTCTGATCCTATATCAATACCATGCTGTTTTTATTACTATTGCTCTGAAGTGCAATTTAGGATCAGAGTTAATAATACCTCCAGCAGTTCTTTTATTATTCAAGATTTTCTTCAACTCTCCTGGGTTCTATATAAAGCTGAAAATTGTCCTTTCAGTTTCTGAGAAGAGTTGCATTGGCATTTTGATGGGATTGTGTTGACTGTAGATTACTTTTGGTAGTATGACCATTTTCACTATATTAATCCTACCAATCCACGAGCACAGGAGACTTTCCATCTCTTGATGTCTTATTCAGTTTCTATCCCTAGTGTGTTAAAGTTTTTATCATACAAGTCTTTTATTTGCTTGTTTATAATTATCCTAAGACAGACAAACAGACAGATAGACAGACAGACAGACAGACACAAACACACGTGAAATTTTACTAGAAGTGTTTATTAACTGTAGAAGTTTTCTGGTGGCTTTTTAGGGTCTTTTATTTATAAAATCATATTGTCTGTAAATATAGATACGTTGCCTTCTTTTCCTATGTATATACCCTTGATCTCCTTCAGTTGTCTTATTGCTCTAGCTAAGACATCAAGTATTATATTGAATAGATATAGAGATGGTGGACATCTTTGTCTTGTTTCTGATTTTAATGGAAATTCTTTGCGTTTCTCTTTACTTAGGTTGTTGTCAACTATGGGCTTGCTGTATGTTGCCTTTATTATCTTGAGGTGTGTCTCTTGTATCCCTAGTCTCTTCAGGACTTTTACCATGAAAGACTGTTTGTCAAAGGCCTTTTCTGCATCTGGTGCAATGATCATGTGGTTTTTGTCTTTCAGTCTGTTTACGTGGTAGATTACACTGATCATTTTACATGTGTCCCAACAACTATTTTTTGAAGAAATCCTAAAAGAAATTTAAAGTTCCAGAATATACCCTTATCCCAGTCATTTTTGTCTCTAAAAAAGTAATTTCTCATTGTAGAACACTTCTTAAAAGAATAAATCTAACCTTTTCAGTTTTGCTTGCATTTGTTATTTCCATAAAAGATATTTCTCTAAACAGGAATATTAGGACACACACACACACACACACACACACACACACACACACATATACATATCTGGCATGTTAGGAGTTAGAAGACATTACTAAAAATTAAGATTTTAGGAAGCTTTAAATATCAAATGCCTGTTAATTCAAAAGAGCTGCGGCATTCCTCAGGCAGTGTAGACACCTGCCGTGTGTCTGTTTTCCTGCACATTGCAGTAATTTACAATAAGTATTTGCGTGTTTGTATACCTTTGTGTAGTTAGCCCATATTTAGAACATAATATAACCCAAATCATTTCCGTGTTTCTGAATTTTTTTTCAGTTTTAAAATTGTTCAAAACTAGAACAAAGTGTTCAAAAATAGAAAATTCTGCTTTTAGCACAGAACCTTTGATGCTTGCCATTTTTTTTAAGCAACCAAACAAATACAGATGAGATCTATGGATTTGTGAGTTGAAAGTAAGGGTCCATTCCTAGTATTCTGTCCTCAAACAGTTGAAGCCATTCTGGTACCCAGCAGAATCCTTAAACAAAGCACTGGTGACATCAGGGAAGAAGGCCAGAGAGAAGCTCTGTGAATTGCTGCCATAGTTCCTTGGCCACCCTGCTACCTCTCTCCAGCTAGAAGACCTGTTGTGAAATCTGATCAGAATTAGCTGCTTTGGCTTGAACTTGGACATCTTCGGCTTGCTTCCTCCAGGTTTCCAACAAAATGACAAAATAAAAACTGATTTCACTTAATGCTATTCACTCTTCCGCTGCCTGCCTGCCAAAGATGTGGGTGAAACAGGAAAAAAATGGGGCCTCTGATGAAGTCACCACATTACAAATTCACTCCTTCTAAAACTGTACAGCTTGTATGGCGTTTCTTCTGCAAGGAAGGACTATATTGTTTCCCAGTTAGTCTTCTTTTTTCTTTTATCATGTGTGGACTGGGTCCATTGCAAGGGCAGTATTATGACATATACGTATTTAGTTTTAGTTATTTTAGAATGGGTGATAGTGCACAAATTTAAAATGACTACCGATTGAGTATTTTGAAATCTTTTTTTTATGTATCAGGATTGGAGGTTTTATTAAAGATATTTTTAGAGGCTTAGACACAAGGGTTAAGAGAAGGAGAGACCTCAGAGGTAAGTAGGGCTTGCCCATCAGCACAATCGTAGGCATCTTAAAGACAAGTCTCCCTCTGTTGTCTTTATAGTAGTCATACAAACTATTTTAGCAGTTTTTTTTTCTTTGCAATATTTGTATTTATTCCTTGGGGGTTTCATAATATATGCGATGATTTTTATCAAATACATCCCTACTCCCACCCCTAACTCCTCCAGAACTTTCCCCGACACATCCTCCTCCCAACTCCGTATCTTGTTCTTTTATATTTTATAATCTTTTGAATCCAATTTAAAATTGTAATATAAATCTTCTTAGTTGAAAGCAAATTTGTGTTGGTATGTCATTTTATAAGACTGTCAAATGCAGGGTGGTGATGGTGCACCTTTAGTCCCAGGATTTGGGGAGGCAGAGGCAGGCGGATCTCTGTGAGTTCAAGGCCAGCCTGGTCTACAGAGTTCCAGGACAGCCAGAGTTACAACAGAGAAACCCTGTCTCAAAAAAGCAAACAAACAAAAAATACTGTCAAACAAAATGCCCTGAATTAGCTGGCTTAAACCTTAGAAATCTGTCTCCATGCTGTTCTTAAGTCCAGATGTGAGATCTAGGTGTGAGCATGACTAGTTCTTTCTTAGAGCCCTGAGGGAAGGACATATTCCAAGTTTACCTCCTTGGCTTACAGATGACCTTCTTCTCCCTGCATCTTTATTATCTTTCTTCCAACTATCATTGCTCACATCTCCTCTTTGTGTAAGGCTGTAAGTCTCACTTTTAGCCTACTCTAATAATTCTACTCTACTCTACTCTAATAACCTCCTTTTAGTTGGAATCTCTGTAAAGATCCTATCTCTGAACATAGTCATATTCTGGAACTAATACCTCAGTATTATGAATGTTTTTGGAGATCCTATTAGTCCCATAAATTAGATAGAATTTAAACTAAATTGAAATGTTTATATATAGTCACACAATAGATAATTGATTACATTATATTGCATTATATATAATATATATTATATTACATTATATATGCATATACATATACACACACATACACATATAAGCATTTGCTTCTGGGTTTCAATATCAGTTCAATAGCCTACTGTCCTGTTACTTTAGACAAGTAACTTTGTTCAAGAGCCTTAGATTATGTCTAGCAATCTACCGGATAAAGGTTGATAAGAATAAATTTGGATAGTATTGAAAGAAATCTTTAGTAAATCCATCTGTCTTCTTTAGTACTCAATAATTTTATGCTGTTCTCATAACTTACCTATGCTTTACTTATAGCTCACAGGAATCACTCTCCCACGTCTCCATAAACTATCATGGTGGAAGTACTTAGCAATTGGTAGCCTAAACTAAATAAAAGAACAGAGAGAGTACAGTCCTTAGTCTCAGTTGCCTGAAAACTTTCATAATGGAAAGTTTCATTGCTGATGATAATAGTTGAAATATATTTATAAAGCTGGATGTGGTGGTACACACCTTTAATCCCTGCATTCAGGAGGCTGAATCAGGCAGATCTCCACAAGTTCAAGGCCAGGCTGAATTACACAATGAGTTCCAGGCCAGCCAGGGCTACAAAGTGAGACCCTGTTTTGTTGTTGTTGTTGTTGTTGTTGTTGTTGTTGTTGTTGTTTTGAGACAATTATAAAATCTGTTTCCTTGGCTGGCAACTGCCATCTAGGAAACAGAACAAATGATAATGTTTGAACTTCAGTATTCAGATTGAACTTTTTTGAAAACCATATAGCACTATATGGTTAAATGGATGGATTCACACCTTGTTTCCAGCTTACAAGTACATAATACCCACAAGTAAGAACAACACAGCCTGCCAAAGACTGATATCATAGCCCGGGGATACAGAATGCAGGTCTGAGCTAAGCAGGGTCACACCAGCTGTCAGACTGCGAGTAGCACATAAGCTTTCCTGCTTGGTCACCTGCTTCTCATTTGTTCCTCCCAGATACAAGTTGATCTACCATTGTTCATACTGCTTCTCCACTGAATGCTGCTATCATTTGGATGTAGAAAAGTCCAGAGGTCCCCCAATGTCTACATATTAATAGACTAGTCTCCACCTTGGTCCAGCTGGGAGATGGTAGTGCCTTTGGGAAATGGGATGTAACAAGAGGCATACTCCTTAAGGGATAGTGGAACCTGGCCCCTTCTTTTTGCATTTTGTACATAAGAGGAATGCCTTTGCCCTACCACATGCCCCTCGCCACTACATGCTGCTTCACCAAAAGCTCAAAACCAGCAGGACCAACTGACTGTGGACTGGAATCTTCAAAACAGTGAGCCCGGATAAACCTTTTCTCCTTATAAGTTGATCATCAGGTATTTGTCACAGTAACAGAAACTGGACTAGGATAACTACCCATCCTGTCTCTGGCTTTTCTAAAATCCGCTATACTAGCTTGCTAGGACTGTCAAGGTACCTCAAAGTAGATGTCTCCAACCAGAAGCTATTGTCCCTAGAAACTGAAAGTCCATGGTGAAGGTGTGGGTGGGACTGGTTCATTGACAATCTGCATACCAAGGATGTCTTCCAGCCCTCTTTCCTTGCATCGACATCACCTCTGTGACTCTCTTCGCATATTCTCGTCCATGACTCTCTACTACTTAAAGATACTAAGCATTCTGATATGCGTGGTGCCTGGCTCACTCTCATGATCGAGGGAATCGAGGTTTGTTTTGGAAATAGATGCAGAACAACAAGTGGACCTGTTGATTTTCCCTAGAGAGGAATTAAATAGGAGATAACAGCTTGATAGAAAAGAAAGGAAGAAAGCTCGTTAGCCACAGAGTCACACTGTTTCAGATCTACATCCTGTCTTTTGGACACTTACCTAGATAGTATCACCATTCCAGGGGTACTGTCTCAGAAAGTGGTGTGTGTGTGTGTGTGTGTGTGTGTGTGTGTGTGTGTGTGTGTGTGTGTGTGTAGGGGAGGAAGTTTCTGGGAATCAAATGCAGAGCTTTATACATACTAAACAAGCCCTGTTTAACTGGGCTACATACACCCTTGGTCTCGTCTCTGGAAATATGAAGATATGTCTCAACTTAAAATCTTGGTGCTAAAGAATTTAGTAGGTATTACTTTATCTGTTTTGAAAACAAATAGTTGGACTCACTGTTGAGACTAGAAGGCATTACTTGGGAAGAAATCTTGGATTCTTTGATGAAGATGTAATTCATTTTCCCAAAGAAATACCTGGCATCAGGTGCCTTGGCCTTCTGAACCATCTGACCAGCCTGAGTCTGGCCACAATGCTACCAATAATTGCCAGCCACTAACGCCATCAAACTAGTCTGCCATGATCAGTCAAGTCATTCATTTTCAATTTTTTCTGATTGTATGCACTTGTGGAAACAAATAAAAACAGCAGAGAGTGAGTGGTCAGACAGAAGTTGTTATTTCTATAAACGTTTTTAAGAATATTGCTAAATATAAGGAAACACCAAGTATGGTTTTTAACTATAGCCTTAAATCATCCTTTCCATAATAATCAGCCATACAGATGATTGCATTTCAGGTATTGCTTGCCATTAGTGTGCTCGATAAATGTGTAGCACCTTTGAAGTGTGAACAGTTTTCCTTATCTCCCACAAAGGCAATCATGTTCACACCATGGATAGAAAAAGAATGTGTCACTGCTTCTGTCCCACACCACTTAAGTAGCTAACGGACAGTCATAATATCTTCTAGGCCAAGAAATTTTAAGTAAAATGCTAGCAAAAATGTGATGTTTTTCTTAAGGAGCAAAAGGGTCTTTATCCTTTAATTTAGGGTTCAAGATAATGACACAATCCATAAAAAGTGGTATCATTTTATTCTAAACTGAGTCTCCTACATTAGTCAGTAAACAATTTATTTGATCTGCATTCTTTGTGCACACATGTATGCCATGTGAACGTCTGAGCAACAGAAGGGACTTGAATTTGTGATTTAAATATTTTCTCACAGTTGGTCCAGTGACATTCCAGTTGAATCAGCCACACATGAATGACAAGTCTAGATTTCAGCCATTGTTCTACTGAGGGCAATCATGAGTCACTGGGTGATGGAGAATCACACAGGCCTTCTGAGAGTCACTGTAATAGCCTGCCTGTACTGATTATAAGCATGCATTTGTATCTTATTCTGTCATCTGACTATACATATTTCATGTTACTTATTTTCTATAGGTATCAAGTTTGAAACTATGTATAAGCAATGACTTGACTTCTCACTTATGTTATTCTTAACTCATTCATATATTCATTAATATCCATATTTTAAACATATCAAACAAAAACATATGTTATGTATGTCATTGGTAAAGTACCAGAACATGGCAAGCAAAACAAAAATACCCAGCATCGCCCAGATGTGAGTTCCCCAAACTGCAGCTCAAGCGATTTTGACTTTTTCTCAGCACCTTTTCTCCGGCTCCCTAAAAACACATCTGTTCTTCCTTACATTCTTACAAACGTCAACATTGTCCCTTTATACTGGCTCTTCAGCAACAAAATATCTAAAGTGCCAAAAAAATTGAGAAACAGACAGGAGAGCACATTCTGAGTCAGAGAGCAAATCCAGAGATCGAGGATAACCAAGTGGCTAGTTTCAGAGAAATGTGCAAGTTAGCTTTACAAAAGAATGAATCGGTGAAAGATTATGGGACCACTGTGAAGACATGACTCGTAGCCAGGAGATAAGTGGGGAGATGAAGAAGAGGCAGACTCGCCGACCAGGACAGGGGAAAGCATGGAAAGATTGCTGTGTTAGTCTTCCACATAGCTCGTAGTAGTGTTTCATCACTGCCCTCAAGATGGTTCTTCTCTACATAACTGTGTCCCAAAGCAGTTTAATGCCATCTCTCCTGTAGGCCAGAGTTTACCTGAAAGCACACAGAGACCCAGTCCATTAGTCAGTGTTGATCTGACTTTATCTGCTAATACAGCTAATTTAATATTTCAAAGGTGAATCACTAACATTTCAGGGTTTCCAGGTATTTAATGTCTCTCCCTCACTGTTTTTTTTCCCCTTTGTGGTACTGATGATCAAACATCGGGCCTTGTGAATACTAGGCAGCTGATCTCCCGTACTTACACCCCCAGACTGAATATCCTTCCTGATCCTGTTGTCCTTACTATCTATCGTTTAGTAAATAATGATAGACTATAGTAATCCATCTGGAAATTGTTTTTGGAATTTTCAAGGCCTGAATATTTTTCATTTTATTTGTTTCTATGCTTCACTAAAAATAATTCCTAAATCTCATAGATAACTATATCTTTTTTCAGGGTGCCAGGGAAGGAGGTCAACACAGGCTATCATTGTGTAGCCCCGGCTGTCCTGGAACTCACTCTGTAGACCAGGCTGAACTTTAACTCAGAGATCTGCTTGCCTCTGCTTCCCAAGTGCTGGGATTAAAGCTCTGCACCACTGTACCCAGCTTTAAGTATCTTATTTTTATGTTGTATTAAAAGAAATCCATAGCCTATCTTATTATAAATTATTTTATATGTGATTTTAAAATATGGAATTTCATCATTGTCTTCCTTTTTTTTCAATCCTGATTTTTTTTTTTCTGATTATCACTTCCCAAATTATTTTAATATGTAAGAACTTTCTGTAGGCTGCGTTGTATCACTCTGGAAGAAACAGGGATATTAGCTCATCAAAGCAGTCAAGAAAATTGAAAAAAACAGATACTGCTTATCCTCTTCTCTCCTCAGAGATGTTGGGAAGTAGGTGTCAATGTTCCCTCTCTGTTCATGTTCAGCAATGCTATCTAATGGCTCCCTGTGACATGTCCTGATCTCACAGCAAGAGAATTTACTCACTAGCTACACTGACAGGCAAACCAACTTTTATAAAATATTAAACTTTATAGATTCCAAGATCATTTTAATTGGCCAAATTTGAATACATCTAGCAGCCAGTGTGATAAGAAAGCAAGTGGCATCAAATTAATTGGTGATATTTCTTCCTTAAGAGGCAGGAATGTACTTCCTTAAGATAAAGTAGTGACAAATTTTTAAGGTTGGTGGTTGTCTGGAGTTTAGCAATTGTAACTGAGTTACCCTTACAAGTCTTCCTTTCCCAGTGTTTCACCTAGATCAGACTTTTGTTAGTGAACATCTTATAAGAACATTAGATTTAAAGATCCATTTTTGCAGATCAGTGTTTCTTCTTTTGATGTTAGACACCATTCCTCAGTGTACCTATTTTATAAAATCAGCTTTTTGTTTCTGTTTCTACCTTGGGCATCCTTAGCCTACCTTTCTACTTTTTAAATTTATCTTTTCATAGTTCTTATTTTTTTTTAGATGCTAATAACTTGTTTTTAAAATTTATCAGGAACTTCATAGATTTTATTCAAAGCAAAACCATTATGGTGCTGAGAACATGCAGTTCCTGTGTGTGCGGCTATCCATGTTAATCCTGATAATTCAGTTAAGGCTCTCTGGCTGTAAATCTCTGCGGTATGTTACTGTTCTGATTTAGTGCCTTGTTTAAAATTTACTGCAGCATCGCAGATGGTATTTGAATCTTTGTGGGCTTTGGAGTCCTGTGCCCAACTCCATATAATCTCAGGGTAACATTAATAAAAATGTTGGGCTTAAAATGGTTCTTAAAAATCACGGTAGAAATTTCATTATCCTTTCTAAAAATCATAAATTTTGGGTAGATTACTTAGCTAACAAATTTAAAGTTAAACTAACCTTATGGTCTCAATCACGAGCCTCTTTTTGTTGAACATAAGCATAAAAGGTATAATATATTAGATTTTTACAAATCATTCTAAAGATCTAGTCACAGAAGTTTCTGTTCGTACTTTTACAGCTTCCTTTATGAAATGCTTTATAGAATTCACAAACACACATTGCTTTTAGTGTGTGTCCTTTGATGTCTATAAAAGACCCTTTCAAAGCTGGAGGTAAGTGCCCCTAATGTGCACAGCAGAATTTGGCTGAAGTTATTTGAAGCTATTAGAGATAACCTTTCTCTGCATGTCTTTGGGGGCGGGGAAAGCTGGTACCAACAATACCAGCTAAGCTGTAATTAGTGTAACTAACAACTAATATGAGAGACCAGACTGGAGGTCACTCTTAAGAATTTAGAGGTATTAACAGGTTGAGGTTGTAGGGCGTCCTATCCCGCAGCTTAATCTGTTGCCTTAGCTGGTGAGATTGTTGAAGTCATCAGTGCCCTCTAACCCCAAGGTGTTGCTCTCTTGTAATTTATTGGTCACATGCCAAGTTCCTCTTTCCTGCCTAGTGACATGACTTTGGGAATGGCAGATTCATCTTAAAATCCTTGTTACAAATGCCTGCAAATTTCCAACCCTTTACTGTAACTGGAAGATTATACTCTGATTTGCTTTGATGATCTTGTCCTATGATCCTTAGAATAAATTGGAATCGCCATTTTGCTACATTTTAAAATTTGATGCATTGTGACCATCATACGTATATTATGAAAACAATACTGAAGCCTAACTATTCGATCAGGTGTTCCATAAAGGATTCTGCAACATAGTAAAAATTCCACTTTCATGAGCCATTTCTTCCAACGTAGTTGCTTACCAGTGGCTTTTGTCGACTCTAATGCACTTAAGACTGTTAACAGAGATAACCGTTGCTTTCCTGCGATGTAGTTAAGCCTTGTCAGTGTCTGGCTTTGTTCATCCTCATTCCATTCTGCGGTACCAGCACAGAAGCAAGGGCAGTCACCACAGAACTTCATTCATCCTTGTACTTTCCCATTAAAGCCATGCACGTGTGACTGCTTCTTCCATTTCTATCAAGAAAACCTGGAATCTTTCTTCTTTAGAAGCAATAGGCAGCTAGTTTACTCTGTTGAGAAAGATTCAGAAGGAAACGTTTTTTCCTTTAAACTTTTTGGATTACTGCTTCTGTCTCTGGCGCCCTCAGTATACTACGTTGTATTTTTTTAACTGTAGGTTCTCTGCTGTCTATAAAGTAAGCAGGAGCAAGTCCCACTAACCAAACAAAGATTTAAGTGGGAAACATCATCTAGACAGCTCCAAATAAAATAATTTTCTTAATTACCCTACTTCTCTGGACACATGGACATTTGAATATTTTAAGTGCGTTAGTTTTTATGTAAGTAGAAAAAATAACTCGAAGCAATTGCCTCTACCCCAAGCAGAGTGTTCTCCATATTTTATATACAAACCACAGGTGGTTGGAGAGTAAACTGTAGTTTATTTGAATTGTTGTTTTTATTATAATGTGTATCAGGAAAGATATGCATAACACACAAGAGTAGGTTATTGTTATTTTTCACTTAGAACTAGGCAAGTAAAGGAAGTAAGTTGACATAGGGAGAATACTAGCGCAGCCGGAACATAGCTCGGTGGTAGAGCCCAGCTCCACAGCGTTCCCATGAGAGTCACAAGGCCATGTGAAAAGGAGGAGCGAAGCTGGAGTCCGGAGCGCAGCAAATGTCTGAAGTAAAGTGAAATTTGTAACACCGAAGAAAATGCTGAGTATTTTGGTCGCATCCACAGTGTATGCTTACATCATGGTAGTGGGAATGTGGACCGGTGAGCAAAACTGGAGACACCGTGCCCACCTGCACACCGCCTCTGCTCATTTTCTTTTAGTGTAGTACCCACAAGGCACTCTTATCTCTTTCTCTTGGATGTGGTTTGTTTAATTCACATGTATTCTTCGTAGTGCTGTCCCTCTTGTTTCTAACACAAGCCGGCTTTTCTAGACTTGAGGACTATGTGAAGTCTGTAGCTTTTTTTAAGTTTTCCATTGCCTACCAAAAGCTCACAGATCCTATTAGTAAGTTTTTCAAGGTTAGAGGCCATATCCACTTACTTAATATAAGTAATACTTAACATAGTAAGAAAACAAAATCATCATTAATGTAATCCCCACTAATTGATACACATATTCTGATAATTTTATGCATACACACACATACGCACTCACACACACACACATGCACACTCAAATGAATAAAGAATGTTGGCTACTACATCAATAATTGAAACTTTTCAAAAGTAAAGGGCAGGCCTGTGCTATACTTAAAGTTCACAGAAACCCTAGTCCTTTTTCATACAAAGATTTCTTGAGTAAGAGCACGAAGGACAGAATTGAGAAGTCTTATTTTCCCTCTTCCCCCCTATCTCATGATAGCTGTGAGAGTACATCAAAGCGGAGCTGACTTCAAAGCCTAGAACACTTAGGGTCTCCAGCTATTACTGTAACAGCGCGTCACCCGCACTGCAGCTCTTCTTGCAGAGCTGCCTGACGAAGTTCCACTCTGCTTCTCGCCTCCCCCTTGCTGCAAACTGTCAGATTAAAACTACTCCTTAAATAAGCCAGGCCAGAGAATTAGCATGTTTGCCTAATTTCAAGATTTGCCATTGAAGTTATTTACTCCTTCCAGAATTATGCCTTTTACCACAAGGCTTTGATGTTTACTGACATTAAATGTGACATTTCTTACTATGTTTGTTTCAAAAATAAAATATGTACACGTGTAAAATTGGGTAAACACCGTCTACCTTATTAGGCATCACTCAGCGATACGATGAGTGTGAATCATGAAGAAAAAGAAGAAAATCCAAAACAGATGAGTCTCTAATATGTAAAAAATACTTGGAAGCACATGCCTTCTCCAGAGGAGAGAGAAATGAAAACTCATAGATCAGACTTTTCTGGTTGGAATTAAAATATTATGTAGGCCATTTTTTTATGTATTAAAAAACTCAGTAGAATTTTTATCTGTTCTTTGGCACTCTTGTGCATGTAAACAATGAGATGAACCTCAGCTCTCCTTCACACTTCCCCAGGCACCCCCAACACATCTCTTCCCTTTAAGTCTTATCCTTTTTTAACTGTTGTTAATAATCCACCGAGTCCATTTAGGGCAGCCTGTTGAAATGGTGACTTCTCATTGGCTTGGTCCATTGTGAGTAACTATAACCACAGTTGAGTTCACGGGCGTGATGACTATGTCATGTCCCGAAGGCAGCATTTCACAGCACTCCTCGTTGCCCTTCAGCTCTACATGCTTCCGCCCCTCTTCTAGTGAGCCTTGAACAGGAGTTATTACACATAACCCATTTATGGCTAAGCACTCAATGGGAAATCATTCTCAGAAATTTGGCTAGTTATGAGTCTCTACCTTAGCTATTGATCACTACAGAGAGAAGCTTCTCTGAAGGGCAGGTTCTTCATGTTTGGTTCTTGTCAATGGAAGTTATTCACTTCTTTCTCTTATGGTCCACTTAGATTCTTTAAATGATTTTCCTTGAACCCCTCAGTACATTTGGCGGTAGATACTTGGTACCATTGGGAGATAGTGCCTCTTAAGATAGAAAGATGGTGTGCACGTCTAAAAGTTAAGCTTCTCGAAGAACTCAGAAAGGCCTTACTGATCTAGTTGTTTCCCAACCCCAGCCAGACATGAAGTTCCAAATAGATATGACAACAAAGACTTTGTACATTACATAAATTAAATAGGCTCAGTATAGTGATGCAATTGTTTTCAGAGTCAGAACGGGCTACATCATAAAACAGCAAGTTTTCTGTCTTTTGAAGTATTCAAAGGAAGACCTAATGACCACTTTCCACTAGCTTTTTTTCTTGGTGCTGGTACTTAAGCCCAGAGCCTGTTGCTATCACTGAGCAAGGACTTGATTAAGGAAACCCTTCTACTGAATGTTAGAGCAAAGAATGTTTTATTTATATGTATGGATAGATATAGATATATATAGATGGGAATGACATACAGTCCACTAATTTGATTTCATTGTTTTACAAAACAAAACCTCTTAAAAATGGTTGTCAGAAGAAGTCTGAAAAGGAAAAGTCATGGTGGCCTCAGTAGATCAAAGAAAGCAACAGGATGCCACAGGTATCTTTTAATGCTAACAGCTGGTACATAAAACATGTCTGAAATGCTCAGAAAAGCAAAAATAAGAGAAATGCTAAATGGACGTGTTTTGTTTTAGAGTGGGTCTCCATAGGGATTTTCAGGAAACCAAAGTATTTTCTATCTGTCTTACGTAAAAGAAGGAATGAAATAAAGAGGGAAAAGAAGATTTTAAAATTCCAGTTTTCAGCCAGGTGGTGGTGGCACATGCCTTTAATGCCAACACTCAGGAGGCAGAGGCAGCCGGGGATCTCTGTGAGTTCGAGGCCAGCCTGGTCTACAGAGTGAGTTCCAGGACAGCCGGGGTTACAGTGGAGAAACCCTGTCTGGAAAAAACAAAAGAACAAAACAAACAAGCAAACAACATCCAGTTTTCAATGACAAATGCTAATGAGCATTTGTAAATGTTTGATTCACTTGGGAAGCATACTTAATAAGTAGTTCTTACTAGGGACAAGAGCCCATGAGCAAGATAGCCTTTTCACAGAAAAAAAAAGGAGGAATGGGGCAGGGGTAGTGAGGATATAGGGGTCGTGTTAAGTTGTGATGAGAAAAAACACAGAAGGTTTAACAGTAGAGAAAGAAAGAATATACTCATTCAAAGTAGTAATCCTGTCTGTAGATAGCTTCACCCTTGACAGTTCACTGCAAGCACTCCCTGAGGACAAAGTTAGAGGGACTACACAGCAGGATGTGACTGCACTGTGGCGGGGGAGGGCAGTGCACACAGTGTGAGTGCACTCAGGAGGGCACAGTGCACACAGTGTGAGTGCACCCAATGGGGCACAGTGCACACAGTGTGAGTGCACCCAATGGGGGACAGTGCACACAGTGTGAGTGCACCCAATGGGGCACAGTGCACACAGTGTGAGTGCACCCAATGGGGGACAGTGCACACAGTGTGAGTGCACCCAGAGGTAGTAATGACTAACACATGGCTTTGATGACTCTGGGTCTCATCATTTTAAGTATTAGACAATCAAGTAGATGGTTTTCGTGATTCTTTGCAGTCCCGGGTTATTTTCTAATGCCTTTCTTTATTTACACACAGTTAAATCAGCACTCTATAGCCACAGAATCCAAAGAGACCAAATATTTCAGCTTGTAAGAGCTCTTTTGTTTCAATGCATGGACAAAAGCCATAGTAAAAACTCAAATAATTCGGGAAAGATCTTTCAATTTATTTTGTTATTTTGAGGCACATAAATTTTTAGAGAAATCTCATTTGTGGGCAGGGATGACAAGAGGATAGAGTTACAGAAATGACAGTCAAAGGAGCGATCCAAGGATGGGCATCAAGAGAAGACAGCCAAAAGTGAGCCCTGTTGCCTCAAAGGCCAAACAGTAGTCTGCAGGGAAAGTAAGCCTAGATGTCATTCACTGGGAATGAAGGCAGGGAAGTCTCAGTAGGTGACTCCCGGTGTAGGGGGAGACGCTATGAAGAGCCACTAGAGAGATGAGGGAAAGGCTGCAGTGTGTTACATCTACATGAACTGTCATTTAACCTAAATTCAGTTGTATACTTAGGTCCTTTTCTCAGTAATATAAGATTCCCCCAAGTAGAACGGACAGATCCTGTCTTGGCTGCTACAGTGTAATTGGGCATATTCTAAAGGTGTTGTTTCTAATGTCCTGGGCCTATGTTAAGGCCATACGATTAACCAAGGATTGCATGTGATTGCTAGTGTATTCGGGATTTTTATTTTGTGTCACGTGTGTAGAGGTGTGCACGTGTTTGTGTGTGAACAAGTTTGTAAAGCTAGAGGTTGTCAAACATTGCGCTTCCTCGGGAGCCATCCATCTTACCTTTTTAGACAGTCTCTCACAAGAGTTTACTTCAATATGCAATTAACCTTTATGCTTTGAGGTTATTTTCCAAGATCTTTATTATTCTGAATGTTTTTAATATCAGCTATGTTTCATTTCATTGCTCTGGTTTTTTCAATATTGGAACCATGGTCTTTTTGAACTAAGAGTATGAATGATACTGAAATGATTATTTCTAGCAATATTAACACTCCTATATACAAAATCATTCCAGTGTTGCTTCCTAGCTGCATTTCTAGTTGCATTCCTACCTTCGTTTTTTAATGGTGCATTAATCTATGAATTTAATTTGTCTTATGAATGGCACAGTAGAAGGTTTGGAACAAGTGTAATTTTTAGACTGTTACACAGTAGTCAGCACCATCAATGCTGATAAGTAGCATCTTCTCCTCAGTGTGCATAGTTAGTGTATTTACAGCTTCTCAGAATGCAGAGAAATTACCAAAGAGATTCCCAAATGTGTACGTGTATTTCTCTGAGCGTATATGTTGTTTTACTCCCTTATTTCCTGTGTGCCTGGCCCTTCTAACCATTCCAAAGCCAGTTTTCTCTTCACTCAGAAAAGGGATAGGGGTAGGGGAACAACTGTAACCACAGCTCTGAGTCCTTTGGCTGAAATCCAACTTGCTGCTTGTTTGCCCACACTTAGTTCCACATCACTGAGCTGAGAAGGCTGGGGGTGGCTCTGACCTATTGGTCGTGACCACGCCCACTCCATTCTGAGTGTTTTCATCTTAATCTACTTCTGCAGGTAATGTACTTCTGCAGCAATATGAGAAGATGTCAAAATCTGCACTCAATTAGCTGCTGCTGTAGCTCAGGATTCTCTGTGATTTTTTTTTCTTAGCTGTGTCATACAAATGTAAAAGAGAAATGGCAAAGTCTCTAAAACCTAAATTAAGTGTGCATCTCAAAATATTTTCATAAACAGTATACATTGATCAGACCTAGAGACTATATTTAAGTCTTCATCAAGAGAAATGATGCCTTATAAGTGGCTGCACAGGGAATGAGAATGTCACTCTTGAATAAACTCTGTTATGGAGTACAGCAGAACTTCAGTTCCAAATTTATATAATCCATCCTGTTGTACTGCTTTTTTCTTTCATTGAAGAGTGCATTTCTATGTCATAAACTGTACTAAGTATGAGCAGCGGAGTCATTTGAGGTTCATTGAAAATATAGGAGAACACCGTGTTTGCTGTCCTTTTGTTAAACCTGGCATATTGATTTTCCTTTGCACAGCGTGCAGCCAGAAATGTGATATATAGCCTCGGCAAGAAAAGCTAACCACATGTGAATTTGTTAAGTACTGCTGGATTAGCAGAAATTGTCTGACTGAGCAAATAGCAAGATTTGACTTTTTCAGTAACTCTTTATGACTTAATCAATTAAAATAACAAGTTTTGGTTTTCTCTCTGAGAATAAATCATTAGCAAAAATCATTTTCTCTTGATCATTCATTTTCTTGCATTCATTTTGCTTCTGTGTTTTAAGCAAAGTAATAAATATATAGAATTTGAACTGAAAGTTTAAAAAAATAGAACGATAAAAAACAGAATGAATGTTCCCTATTATTTTAGGATGGTTTTAAATTTTGTTGAACTAATTTTTAGTTTTTATTTAATTTTGCCCTGGCGTTTCTTTTTTAACAGCCCTCCAGAGTCTGTACTCTCTGTTCCTTTTAGGCTCAGAGGTAGCAAGATTTAGACTTGACTAATACGTCTCTCTGCACTTAGGTATGGAACCTGTTAGAAAGAGCTTCGGGGAAAGAGCTGTCTTGTCCTTCTCCTAACCTTATTATTAATCCTCTTTCTTCAATATGCTCATTATGTCTTATATGGCTTCAGAGTGGAGAGGGAGAAAGGAGGGACTCTATCTCAGCAAAGTAGGTTCCTGAGGGTCCTTAGAAGTGCTAATGTATTATCTGGTGTCCTTGTAGAGTTCTCTTGGAAGCAAATAAATTTGTTCAATTTTCTACAAAATAAAACTGTCTATTTAAAGCTAGAAAGACTTCATAATATTTACACTAGATAATGTTGTCACCTGTCTTTTGTAAAAGTACTTTAAAATATTGTAGTGTCTCTACACATAGAATTCTTTTCTAACAAGGTTCAGAGCTATTCTAACTGTATAGAAGCTCACTGAACGTGTAGACTCAGGGATTGTGCAGGTGCTTGTTTGAGTGGCTATGATAATCTAGTTCTGTTATTGTTTGTCTTTGCAAGTTCTTTACCGTAAAGTGATCTTTATTTTTTTTAAGTATATACTTTTTCCTCCCTCAAAAAATGATTTGAAAGAATTTTGTTTTCAAATTTTTCTCAGTATGCTTTCATTACTTTTAAGGTGGACATCTTAGGAAATTACATTCCAAATTCGTTAGAAGACAGTCTTTTAAATCACCTGGTAAAAGCATAAAACATGAGTTGTTCCATGATAACCAAGCAGGGAGTTGTTCCATGATAACCAAGCAGGGAGGAGGGGTGGAGTAGAGACGGAAGTGCCACTGGTCTGTTAGGTGACACTGTGCCCTGCTTGTCTAATTTGATTACACAGAGCCCCCAGAGCCTCAGGCAAAGCTGATCTGAGCTATAATCAGCTTCTTAACCTTTGGAGAACCAACGTAAACACTACCTGGCAGTGGTTAATTACGGTGCTCTGCTACTCACAGCAAAGTGCAAAGGTAAGGGCACACAAATGCTGTGACATGTGTCGCGGCCAAAGGGAGCAACAGGGCGTAAGGGGGTGCCTCAGAGCCCAGGCTGATGACTTCAGGGTGCCCACTCTAAAACCGTAGCATAGTTTTCAAGTTCTGCTCGTAAGTGATGGATGTCGTGCACTTCTTCCGGGTTGCTAGCTTCACGTTTGCACTTCTCTATAAAATCTTGTGATTTTTAGGTGTATGTGTGCGTGTGTATGTGTGTGTGAGATTAAATTTTAGAATTACAAGAGCATTTAGAGATTTCTTCCATTTTTTTTTGAATTAACAACAGCAATTGTAATAGCACAATAAGCAAAATCCTTAAAAATTCACTGGGGAAGGGATAGAATTTTTTATTCTTAAATGGAATACTGTAGTTATATAAGCAAGAGCCTAACTTTTTTATGTAAAACATGAACTCTTAGTACAGAAATGTGATGTTCCATGCAGGAAATTAATGTCTAAGATGATTGTACTGCCTGTAGTTGATGGGACTCTGGTGTGATGATGTAACTAATGAGGTAGAGAATCATAAAGAGTGAGTAAGATACTTTTCAGGGCTGTATCCTCCAAGTCATATTTGATAAAGAAATATAGGAATATTCTCCCGAGTAAAAGTTGCAAGTGACCAAGAGAATATATGGAGCTGTAAGCCATAGCCTATATCGGTAGGCTTCAGTACCAGAAAATCTACCTAAAATTTGATGTTCTGTAAAATTTGCGAAGGATAGCATCTTAAGGACCCGAGCATATAGTAATTATAACATATTAATTATAAATATAAATTATATATACTATATATGTTATATATAGTATATATAAACATAAATTATAAATATAAATATTAATTATAAATATATTATACAGTGTGTTTTACACTGTGGTTGCAGTTCACGTAGAACTTGCAGGTGATGAAGCAGCTTTAGATGTTAGGTTCCATGGGCCTCTCGAAGTTTCTGAGACATCAGAGAGCATTCATGGGTAGCATGGCTAGCGCCTTTGACCAAATCTGGCAATGTGATGAGTAAAGCTGCCTTTATTAGTAAATAACTTCAGTTTGTTCATATAAACATCATCTAAACAATGTGAAGAACGCTTTGTATGTATTGCCCTATGGTATACATGAAGCCAGATATCACACAGCCAGGTGTCCACTGGCTCCTTATAGGCATGTTCGGATTATTTTTCTGTCTTGAAATCAGCTAAGTAGGCTTCTTTTTAGGTGATTTGTGTTATATAAAATTCCTCAACTGTTTTAAGGAGACTTTTGTTCAAAGTGCTGTTGATTTTACAGCACGAAGTGCTTTTGTCCAGCAGCAGCCTGACACATGTAGGAAGGGATTGCTGAGGCCTGAGACCACTGGCACAGGGGTTCCATTTGACCTTGGTCCCTTGGGCCACTATTGGAGCTCAGGTATCACTGCCTCTGTGCCTCCAGAACACACTCATCATCCATTCATTGTGCAGGTGTGACTTTAAAGAAAGTTTTCCATGACTCGCTCTCCTAGGAGGTTCTGTATTACAGGAAATACTTCCCAGAATTCTGTACCTCTCTAAGCAACAGTTTCTTTTTATGTCAAAGACAGTAAAAATCCTGCAGTGTGTTATTGCAATAGCTCCTACATTTTACCCCGTAAAAATGCCAAGGCAGCCAAAGTCCCTTGTGAGTTAGACTTCGTTCAGAACGCCCAGTATGGGAGCCAAGCAGCAATCCTGTTCGAAGACCCCAGGTCCTTATCACATTTCGGAACTGTGCATGCTCCAGATGCCTTCCTCTCTGAGCCCCTGCATTCGGAAGCATTGAGCTAAATTTGCATCTCATTTGCAGAAACTAAATGGTAATAATACACCCATGCCTTATTGTCTTATCTATATTTTGACTTCTTCATAACATTTTGTGTTTTTGAAAAAATTTTATTGTGTTACTTGCAATACTAATGAAGTTGATTTACATATATAAACTATGCCAATTCTAAGTGTATGATTAACTGATTTTTTTTTAGTAAATTGTACTTATGTAGTCACTACTGTGTTCCTGTTTTAGAACATTTCCATCATTCTAGAAACTGTAGAATACACAACTGTAGTTGACCCTGCTTCTTCTTGTACCCCCGACCAAGCTGCATTGACCATCGACTTGCCTTTTGTAAAAAATCATATAGTTGTAAAAACAATACATATTTTTGGTGTCCAGCTTCTTGGGTTTGTAGTCATGTTCATGAGATTCATCCATGTTGTCACATGTGTTGTCTTCCTTTTTATTACCAAATAGCATTCCATTATAGGAATATTCTGCATTTTGTCATCCATCCGTCAGCGGAAGGATGTTTGGGCATCTGGAGTATTTGCTACCGTGCATCAATGCTGTACGTGCTTTCATGTCCCTTGGATGTACCCCGGATTAAATTGCATTCAGCTTTTTAAGGAGCTACAACATCATTTTCTATAGTAAACTTTATCACTTCACACTCACATATTCCAGTCTTTCCGCACCTTTGCCAAGAGTTAGTTTGATCCTCCTTATTACAGCCATTCCAGTGATATACATTGTTATCCCACTGTAGTTTTTAATTTGTATTTCAGCAATAACAACGTGGGTATTAATGATACTTAAATCTTTTAGCAATCATCTGTACTCTTGATGTGTGTTTAATTGCTCGGTTGTCTTATTATTGAGTTCTAGAAGCTCTTTGTGTGGCTGCACCTCCTTTACCAGATGGGGAAAATGCAGCTCTAAATCCTAGGTGTCTTACAGGGTTGTCTGATGCTGAGGTTCCATTTGGTTCTGATTTTAGGCACTTGCCTGAATTTAATTTTCAAACTCTCTCTCTATCACAGTACACACACTGATATCTTTGTTTTGTTTTTATTTCCTGGAGATTTCCTTTGCTTATACGTCATCATGATCACAGTTTTTGTTCAGTTTTATGCAAACCAAGAAAGGTTTTTATGTGTACCTGAGTTTTTCTGTACCATTGTTCTTTCCTGGCTTTTGATGCCAGTGTTCAGCTTTCCAGTCAGTGTCCTCTCCCCATTGAATTTCTGGCTGTTGTGCCTGTCTGCCACTAACCTACATCTTAGTCAAGCAGGGCCAGGGACTTTTAAGTCAGTTTCCCACCCAGTCTGGCTCTCCTCGCTAATCTTACCACCGAGCATAGGTTTCTTCCCTTCTACTCCAAACCAGCCCAGCCTCTGGAGCAGCAGTCCTCCAAGCTCTCCCAGCTGCTCCTCCCTGGAAGCACGTCCTGCCCACAAGACTGTCATGTTCTTACCTCCACCTGGAAGAGTTCCATCAGCACGCGCTTCTCAATCTGTGGCCTGCCTTCTCCCGGGCTGGAATGGGTGTAGTTGACAACTTTGTCAACTTCTATAGTTTTTTTAGGGAGTTTCTTTTACTTCTTCACTTGCCATCACCGGAAGTCTAGCTGGGTTCATTTCTGTATGCTTCGAGCTCTTTTTCAGAGCAAGGTAAAGATTAAACAAATAAATCAGAAAAAAACTAAAGAAAAGTAAAACAAACATAAGAATATGAATATAAATTCCCTTGCAATAATTTCAATACCTATAAAAGGTAATTCTCAAGGAAGTGTCTTGGTCTTGGTGTTGCCACAGAAATTTTTACTATTAGAAAATGGGGGGGAGGGGGCATCCAAATCACTTTTGGTGATTTGTCATTGTGAAATGAAGCAAATAGGTAGAAAAAGTATGTATGTGTCTTTAAAAAAAAAAAGGTAGCGATACCATAACACTGCTGTGGGATCTGTTTGTTTCATTTTATTCTGTCTGTCTCAAAGGTCAGGTTTCAAACATTTGTACAACTTTCTGCTGTGGGGGTGGTGCAGAAAATGCGGGGTGATCAAACCGGCAGATTGAAGGTTTCTTAAGTGCTACTGTCCAGAATCACCAGGCGTGCTTGAAACCAGTCATTCTCGTCAGAACACACACTCCGGGTGTCTGACTGCTATCCGCAGGTGCCAGAGCGTACGTTTTAGCACCAAGAAGTGTAAGAAAACACAGGGAGAGGTCTTGGTGTGCTGTAACCTACTTTTTTTCCCCTTAACAACTGTTGACTTAGTGCAGGTGTAAAGCGGGTTAAAGTATGTGCAGCCAGATTCGAAGCGTTTAACCAAGGAAAAAATCCCCCAACCAAGGTGTGCCCTTTTGTTGTATTTAACACACGGATCAAGCCTATGGAAGCTCCTGTCTCCCATAAAGGAAAAATATAATGGCTCCTCAATAACTACTGTCAGAAACAGGTTCTCCTTCACGGTTTTTCTGTCCAAATTAGGGTTAACCCTCTGAGCACCACAGTCAACTTTGCTTACATCCTTATCCTAACAGTCCTAACTAAGAAACAGCATATGTACAACTGTCAATTAGGTACAGCTAACAAATGTCACTTAGTATTTCCTGATTGCTATAAGCTCTTGCTACTTGGCTCTGGGTTATAATTTTCTTCATCAATCAATTCGTGCCTCAGCTGCATGATGGGCAGTATAAACTTAAACTCCTGCTGATTGCCAACACGCAAGCCCAGTGTCTTCTAGTTTTCCAGAGGAGCCTGAAATCTGCATGATTATTTAAAATTTATTTAAGAATCTCCTGGCATGGTGGTCTTTAACCCCAACACTCAGGAGGCAGAGGCAGGTAGATCTCCATGAGTTGGAGGTCACCCCGAACAACATCGTGAGTCCCAGGTCAGCCAGGGCTACATAGTGAGACCCAGCCAAAACAATAAAAATAAAAAATGGAATTGCAGCTAACTGAAAACTTCAAAACTGTAATACAGGGTGAGTAAAACAGCAGTCATAAAACAGGCCCATGGGCTGGCAGTTTGCAGAGTCTGGCAGGGAAAACAATAGCCGGGGCCATTGTGACGACTGCCTCTGCCTGGTTTTTTATCGTGTGTCCTTTGCATGTGAAAGAATGCACAATGTGCTCCCCAGATGGTTCTCTTTGCTGTGCCACTGTGAAACTCTAGGGTTGTCCATGCTGTCGGGAAGCGCACCAACCCACACATCTGCAAACCATGACTCTAAGACCGAAGTCTTAACCTTTGCACAGACTAGCCAGACTCAGGCCTAAGCACTCCGTGTGTATTGACTCAGTCAATTACTGTTTGGGTTTTGCTTTTCAAAGTTTTGATAGTTCAGCCACTTAACTCACATAGATCTGTTTCTTACTTGAAAATTATAGACAGTGCACGTTTATTCCCTCATCCTTTTCTTCTCCTCTTTTGCCAGAGTTATAAGTGTATGCTTATGAGAATATCCATAACTATCCAGATGACTAGATAAGTTCCCCTCCATTGAGGGACAGTCTGTCTACTCACCACACATCAAATTGAAATGTCATGTGTTAAGAAAGGGTACCTATGATAAAACCCAAATCTTTAATTTCAGCAGAAATAATTTTTACTCATGTTTTTCTTCCTCAGAATTATAATAAAATCAGGAAGAATTCTGGTGGTATTTTTCATTAAGGTAAATTTTACATAGCATAGACTATACCACCGTAACTACTTTCAGTGCATTCACAACATCATGCAAACATTGTCGCTCCCTAATTTCAGAACTTTTTCTGTAGCTTCTAAAAGAAGTCCTGTAGCCCTACCCAGTCACTCTGACCATTCTCTTTTTTGACTTGGTGTTTCCGTGCATGTGCATGTACTGTATAGAAATGGAAGCTCATTGTATGTCTGCTTTCTGTGTCTGGTTTTTTCCCCTAGCATATTCTCAAGGCTCTCCCATGTGGTGGCATGTGTCAGTTCTTGGTTATTTTTGTTCTGAATAGCTTAGTATTGTGTGAATATACCACATTTGACATTCCAAAACCAGAAGGCTTTTAGATGGTTTTCCTGGTTTATTATTACAAATCACATGAATGTTCTCATTTAAGGTTTTGTTTAAACTATATTTTCAGTTTTCTCAGAAGAAGGTTATCCTGTGTCATATAATATTTCCGTGTGTAACTCTTCTAGGAATCCACAAAGTATGTTTCTGAACAATTTTCCTTAGAATTCTTAAGGGATCTTGTAAGTTAAGAACTTCCAGACTCCTAAAGCTCACAACAAAACATATATACACAGAATCAGGTGGGCAGGTCTTTACATATACACACATAAGGAGAGTACCTATTCTTAGCCTCAGAGTGGTTTCAGTTCAAATTTCTCTATAGGTTTAATTGTTTTCACTGGAGGTCTGTTGTTCTATAAGTTCTGACCTACATTTGCTTAATTGAAGAGCAAGGGAGGGGAGGTTACTAATTAGAATTTGAGATTTTTAATACACCTGCATAAGAAGTCCTTACACACACACACACACACACACACACACACACACACACACACACATACAATTATTTTTCCAAGTTTTGCCTTCAGTTGAATAGCACAAATGTTTTACCCTACAATTTAGAAGCATGATACCAGGAAATTTAAGACCCTGATCTGATGTGTCTTAAAATAGTTATAAATTACGGAGGTATCTTCCAAGTTCTCAATAACTATGTTTTAGATTTGCTAGTGTGTTCCTGAAAAGATGAACAAATCTCCATTAGAACCTGTTCCAATATGCTTCTCCACAGTTGCCAGCCCTTTCGGTTAAAAATGTTTATATGATTAAAATATCAATGAAGTTGTAAATTCGTGAGAATTAAAATATTGTACCTTCTAAGATACAAGGTTTTAGCCTATATGGTTTATGCTTCAAGATTTTAGCCCATGATTAGTGCCCCCATGAAGCTAAAATATTTTCAAGCTGGAATTAAGCCAAATCTACTACCAACATGTATTTAACTTACACTGAACGCATTCAAGTCCTGACATCTGAATGGTCTTTTCCTTCATCTGAATTCTTTCTGACTTAAGGAAAAGTAATATTTAACATTAAAAGCTTCTCTCTACTGGGAAGCCAAACCAGAGAGCACATGGCTCTCTGTGAGTCAAGGCATGGCCTGACCTCTGTCATCTCAGAGCAAACCCAGGTAAGGAGGGGAGCTGCTGAGAAGATGCGGTGAGCACATGCCAGTGCCCTTGTCCCCAGAAAGCCAAGACTAACAGATCCTGGCACCTAGAGTACCCACGCAGTACGTAAAGCAGACTTGTGAATAGCTGATGTCCATCCACAGAAACAGCCAGGGCAGGGACGTGGGATAACCATCAGATGCCACTAGTTCAGACAAAATAAGAGGTACTTAGTGTCAGACATGTGTCATGGGGCTGTGACATGCTGTACCGCTCCTCAGACCTGGCATCTCCCCTCTAGCCCTGACAGCAGAAGGGCAGCGAGAGCAGTTTGCTGAGTCAGTGCTTCATCTTCTTCACATTGCTGCAAGCCAGTCCCAGAGATCCACAGACGATCCCAGGGCACTAGTGAGCAAAAATGCCCCAGGCCCAGGACATGTGCCAGCCTTTCCCGGGAGTCTCTGAACTATTCCTGTCCTGCCTCAGCCCCTGGCCCACTCCTACAGGAGCAGCAGCCAGGGAGAAGATGGGGGCATCTCTTTTGCTTCAAGCAGCAAATGTCAGGTTTATAAAGGTCTTTAAGGGACCAGAAAGCTGGCTCAGTGATTAAGAGCACTTGCTGAGAGCCTGGCTGTGGTGGTGCACGCCTTTAATCCCAGCACTCAGGAGGCAGAGGCAAATGGGTCTCTGAGTTGAGGCCACCCTGGCCTACAGAGTGAGTTCTAAGATACCCAGGGCTACAGAGAAACCCTGTCTTGAGAAAACAAACAAAAACAAAACAAAAGAGCACTTCCGGAGGATCTGAGTTTGAATCCCAACATAAATGTCTTTCAACTGGACAGAACAGATGCCATCTAGAATATAACCTATTACCTTTTGGGCAGTAAAACCTCCCCCAAGCGGCTTATTGCTGCTCTGTAGCAATTAGCCTCAAAGTTCTTGGGTCAAAGTTCAATGAGTAGGACCCCTCTGCCCCCAGTAGGAGGCCCTGTGGGCAGTAGACAGGCAAGCTCACTCCCACCGTCACAGTGACCTCAGCCCAGGCAGCAGCAGCATTTGTTTTCTCTAAAAAAAAAAAAAAAATCATTTTTTTTATTTAAAATGATTTTCATACAATATATTCTGATCACTTCCCCCCCCAATTCATCCCAGATCTCCACACCTCTCTACCCACCCAAATCCACATCCTTTCTTTTTCTGTCTCTCATTAGAAAACAGGCATCAATAACAACAAAAATAGTAATAATAATAATTAATAATAATAATTAATAAAAACTAGAATATGACAAAACAGAAAAAAGAGTCAAAATCACAAGAAAAACATAGATGCAGAGACACATACATTCACACACAGAGAAATCCCATAAAACCAGAAACTATAATATATATGCAAGAGCTCTAAAAGGTTAAAAAAATGCTCAAAGCATTATAAGACAAAAATCCTCCAAAAATAATTAAATTTGTCTTTTGTTGGCCATGTACTGATGGGCAAGAGGCCTGGCCTTAAGTGTGGTTTGTACACCCAGTGAGACTCCACTGGAGAAAACTTATTTTTTCTTCCCAGGGGGTTATCAACTAAAGATGACTCCTGGGTTAGGGATGGGGCTTGTGTCCCTTTCCCTTCTCAGCACTGGGGCCTCATCTTGCGTATACCTGTGCAGGCGCTGTGCATGCTATCACAGTCTGTGATTCACACATACGTCATCCCTGTTCTATCTGCAAGGCCTCGTTTCCTTGGTGTCCTGCATCTCCGTTGGCTCCTACAATCTTTCTTCCTCCTCTTACACAGGGTTCCTTGATCTCTGAGGGGAACAATTTGATGGAGACATCCCATTTAGGATTGAGTGTTCTAAGCTCTCTTACTCTTTGAATATTCTCCAGTTATGGGTTACCAACTGCTGTAGGAGGAAGCTTCTCTGATGATGACTGTGCAAGGCATTGACATATGAGTATGGCAGAATCTCATTAAGAGCCATTTCATTATTCTGGTCCAGAACAGTAGTATTCGTTTTGTCCCCTAGGTCCCTAGCCTCAGGTTCTTGGCCACCTGGGCTATGTTGGGCATGAGTTTTATCTCATGGAGTGGGCTTCAGTTCCAATCAGAGAGTTGGTTACTCCCACAACTTTTGTGCCATTGTTGCAGTATTGTATGACAGAACTTTCCCTATGGAGACTCAACACACACATCTATTCACCCCAGATAGGGAGCCCATGACAGACCAAAGGGCAGATACCACCAAAGTCCAATTTGATGAACCAGTGAGTTTTACTGGCATTACTTAGAGGAGTATGAGTGATGGGTTACTTACAGGAGCAGAAATGACTCAGAGAGAGCTGCATCACCAAAGCCCCACCCACCCCAGCCTGGGTTCCAGCTCATAAAGCTGGGAACCTGGAGCACACTGTACAGACTACAGGTAGCTCAACAGGTTGAGAAAAGTCCTTTCCAGGAGCCTCAGTTGGTCTAAACCTCTTCTAGGCAGCTTGGCTGGTTTCTGCTTCTTCCAGGCCAACTAGTCTGGTCTTACAGTCTCTGCAGCCTTTCCCCTCTGAGATTCTTTCTTACAGCTCAGCTTTCTGCCTTCCAAAGGGGACTCTCAGTTTTTATTGCTGACTCTGGCAGGGAGGGGCCTAGCAAATCTGGTAAGTTTGGGGGACTTCCTGATGCTATTTTGAGTTGTTAACTTTCCCGCTTAAGGAAAGTTGATAACATTTCTGCAGGAATACAATGTTTCAATTGCCAAGGACACTGTCACACAGCATGCGTCAGCCCTGCAGTTATCTTGCGCGGGAAGGTCACCATTGTAGCTAGACGGGTAAAGGGTTTGTAGTTGGGTTGGTGTTTACATTTTTCCTCTGGTAGTTTGCAGAACACCCTCCTGTACTGACACTAGTCAGTAGGGATAAAGGAAGAGTCAGACTTACCAGTGAGTTTCATTGCGACACCCACACACCAGCAAATAAAGCAGAGCACAGAGGGTGGCTGCTAGCAAGCTGCCTACCTGTGCAGGTAGTGTGAGGTGTAGAACATAGTATGGCTCCAGCCAAGCAGGGTGGGAAAGAGGACCTCCCGTCACACGACATCCCTCGAGCTTCCAGATCCACTGAGCTGACGGGAACTACTGTCTTCCTGGGTTTCCAGGCCTGAGGTCCAGGCCACAGCCTCACCATTTGTTTAGATGACCTCAAATTGTCTCTCCTATCTTGTGGACAATGGAAAGCAGAGCAGAGCCCAGTACCAACAGATCAACTCACATCCAGTCCCAGGGAGCTTGTTCTGCTCATGCATGTAGATTTTCCTTTTCAGAAAGCCTTGTTGTTCAACAGAACTTTTGTATCAGGAAACTTCTATGTACTTGTATACTGAAAAGTTAACTTATAAAAGTATAATGAAACTCATCCTTGTATTTTTTAATATGTTACTGATCTTCAGTCATACTGATGTTCCCTACATCTTCTTTGAAGCTCTCTTGGGGTCTCAGTATAGAAAGATTTTACTGTGAAAGGAATCACTTAGCCTGCTCCTGGACCTTCTCCTAACACCTGATATCTCATCCAAAGCTTGCCAGCTTTGCAGCTCCAGGACAACAGACTTCAGGAATCTCAGTAGTGGATCAGATCGTGCCACTGCCAGGAAGCTGGGGAAAAACTGAGGGTGCGTGCTTGCAGAATGGATTAAGAAGCATATGAGCGTAGAAAACTATGATCGTAGACCACTTTAAAGAGAGGAGATTGGCAAAAGTTAGTGTTCCAAATGAAACATCAAATATGTGGCTAAATTTCCTTCGATGCTCATTTTTGAGAATTCAGGGAAATAAAAGGAGAATATTAAGAAGGAACCCTTGAACATTTCAGGAATCAAATCCTCCCTGTCCTGCCTAATGCACTCCCGACTGCTATATTACTGAGTCCCTCCCCAGTCATTTGTTAAAAATATGTATTTAGGAAGCCATCTTGTAATTCAGACACTATTGTGAATGTTATGCACTTCACAGCAAAAAGGATAAATAAAAGACCTGTTTGCACCACTTAAATTTTAGAAAGTTAAATATGCATATGTTGTGGATAGTGGTATTGAGGTAAATTAAGTAGGGTAAAAAAAAAAGTTTTAGAAATGGCAATTAGCAAAAATCTCTTTGATCGTCACATACATTCTGTAAGCCAAACTCTTCATACATAAAATGGGAGCAGAGCTAGGTAATCATTAAACATCTGTGTGGGGAGCTGGGGGGTGACTTTTATTTGTTTCTGTTTCTTCTTTTGAGACAAAGTCTCTCTTACGTATTTCTGGCTGTCCTGGAACTCGCTCTGTAGAGGAGGCTGGCCTTGAACTCACAGAGATCCACCTGCCTCTCCCTCCCAAGTGCTGGGATTAAAGGCATGTACCACCACACCTGACTTTAAACTACACTTTTTTAAGGGCCTGCCTTTGATCCAGATAATCTTTTTTGGTATGTGTAAATTATGGCCTTTGTTGTCCATTAATTTCAGAATGTAATAAGAATGTTCATTGATTCCTAAGGTCAATTCCATTTTACATTTGAGGAATTTAGCCAAAGAATAAAACACAATCCCAAAGGTTGCACGGTAGTAAAAGAATTAAAGCTGTCTATTCCTGCCATTTTAACTCTGAAAATTCTGCCTGGCTATGCTATATAATGAGAAGAAAAATTGAACTGACAGAGTACTTCAAAATAGATTAAAGATATGTAAGCTATAGTGGATTGAAAAATTTACAAACAAGGAACTGGGTTAGTGTATCTAACTGCACTCATTATGACAGGCAAGTAAGCCATATAATATGTGTTAAGCTAGTAAAATAGCAAACTCCCCACCCCAGAAATCTATAATTTTAATCAAAAGTTTGTTTCAGTCATTGAAATTCTGTTATTGCTGCTTACAAACATTAAAGTCAATCAAAACATCAGTAGCTTTGCAAGATCAATATTTTTAATATGTTTGCATTGCAGTGCTGCAGATTTTTGGCTAATAGATCGCACCCATATTGATTTCTATGGGAAGTGGTAGTCTGATTCTGAAATAATTAAAAAAAAACAGAGATTATTGGTTTGGAATTTTGAAGAAGATAGAAATATAAAAATTGGCTATTGACTAAATTGCTTGGGGTGAGTGAACCTTGTGCACCTGCAATAAACTGGTAGCACTGAGTCATTACTGAATACCACCTTAGTCCCTTAAACTGAAAATCAATCAATAACCTATTATAAGGATGCAAATTGTGGTGGCAAAATACTGTACTTTGGATGCAAGAGCCACATTTTATCAAAATAGATCTGCATACATGCATGCACATGTTGAGAATACCTCCTGGAATGTAGCGAGTGATTTTGACTGAAATTCATGCTGAACATATTTTGAGTAGCGTTTCTAAAGAGATAAACTGCTTCAAAATAGCAGTAAAGAGGAAGCATACAATCATTCTATGAGCAATAATGAAAGTGCAAACACTACCGCATGTTAAGTGACAGATTCTGTTATTTTGATTCAGAGCAATATTACAATTGTTACTCTGTTCTCAAGGCTTGAGAGTAATGTATGCAAGCATTGGGTTAGATACAGATGCGCTCCCCACAATACAAACCTAGCGCACATTACATTGTCTCTGTTTATCAGCCTTGGTTATTGGGAGAGCCGTATTCTCATCTAGGAAGTTTACTCTGTATTTTCATTTGGTTACCATTATAAATTTATGAATTCTCTATCTCTCGGAGGCAATCTAGTATATTTGGGTTTTATAAAAGCCCCCTTATGGGTTTTACGTAGGATAATAATACTTACACGTTGGAGTTACATATTTTCTTACATATTTTTATTCACTGGATTTTGAAAATTCTATGTTATTTACATAATATGGAAATGTCTGTTTGCTTTTAGGAGACCGGGAGATTAAATTATAAGATAAAACTAAGAATTAGTAGCCACAGCTGTTACATTTTTATTGCCATCTCTGTAACCCTGGTCAATACTTTTCCTTTCATAACCTGGCTCTCTGTGTAGAGAAAATTGATCATGATTACTTCTACTGCACGGGAGGGTGATGCTTGGATAATAGCATTGGCAGTCCATTGTAATTTAGTATTCATCTTTAATCACCATTTTGTCAAATTTATTTCATCGTATTTTGACCTTCCCCATCTTTCATTGTAACTAGCATTACCCTAAATTCAGTTGGTAAGATCACTTTTTCTGTTGTACTGGATATTGATACCTGCATCTGACTCTCCTCCAACAGTCTGTGCGTAACCCATCAGCTAAACTGTTAGAGCATTCTGTTCCTGATGGAACCAACCTTCAGGATGATCTATAAGACAGGAACCTTTACTGTTACCTAATGTTGGGTACATCACACCTGAAAATAACCAAGTATGCAGTAGATACATGCGTGTAAGTTGTATAAAATTCCACAAAGTTTTTTACTAAATCGTTCCATGGATTTCAGGTTTTAAAAGTATCCATGATCTTTAAAATGATAAAATTTTAATCCTCCTAGCTAGTTATTGTACATTTTCTTGTATAATTTCTCTTCTTATATTTATAGCTTTGTGGATAATCCATCTGGAATTTGTGTCACTTATCACTGTCAGAAAGCATTATTCCCTCAGCAAATAGGAGCTGGTGTTATCCCCAGGTAAAACTTGGGGGTTCTCTAACTAGTCAATAGACATCTACTGGATCAAAGCCCTGTAAGCTTCCACAGCCTGCTCTGACACCTCACCCATGTGTCCTTCTGCTTTCCCTTCCTCTGATCATTCTATGAAGATCTATTCTATCAAGATCATTAGTGCTGTTTCTGTTTGAAATATTCACCATCTGACAACTCATTGCTACACTGAATAAGTTGTGTAACTTGTTGCAGTATCTAGAATATCCTTGTTATCTGCTGCAGCAAAAACTAAGCTGGCATAGGTATGAAGGCACTATCCAAAGACAGAGCTGAGACTGCAGTAAAGTATGGACTTTAAAACTCCTTCGTGGAACGCTGAACATTAGCTGAAATCCGTTTCATCTACAAGACAATATTCAATTATCAAGAAAGCAGTTCTGCATTTGTAAGGAATATCAGAAGATGGAGAAGTAAAGAATTCCAAAGAGTTGCTTTTATCACCGTCTCTTTATATTAGTGCTTAGTGCATACTGATGTCAGAAGTTCATACAGTCTGAACAACATGGTTACTTTCCATGTTCAACGCCATGCTGATGAAAGCTCTGAGAATCGTGCTGTCCAGCTGGACGACACCAAGCAGCTGTAGGGCTGGTGCCAATGCTGAGGCTCAGACGTGGAGAGGAAAGGGCGAGTTCACGTCCAGTCCGCCACCTTCTATCTCTGACTTTGGGCAGATCGCCTAACCCCGCTGACCTCACGTTCCTTCACCAAGACACTGTGAGGGTTAGATACACTGTAACATACATGTTAGTCCTACATACAGTCTGTTCTGACACCTACGCCGTGAGGCATGGGAATGAAAGATTAATCTCTAGTCACCTTCTTCCTACAGCCCCGCCTCCTGTCACGGAGAAGAGCTTCTCTTGTCCTCACTTGTGCCTCTCCCTCCTTCATTTGTTACTCAATAATGCCCCTTCCACCTCTTTTAAACACTAAGTTTCCTGAGGATAGAACTCTATCTTACTGTCATTGATGCTTCTGGAACTAGCTCACTTCTACTCAGTAAAAGCTTACTGGTGTGCTGGTACATGCCTTTAATCCCAACCACTCAGGAAGATGAGGCAGAAAGGTTTTAGTTCAAAGTCACCTTGGCTACAAAAGAAGAAGACCCCGTTTCAGAAAAAAAAATGAATAACTGAATAAATGTTAAGTAGGCCATAATAAAAAAAATCACAAATTTTATTATGACTTTCCTGACATAAGCAGATGCTGCCATTGGTGGATGATTAAATTTAGCTGCCTTTCTCTGGCACCCATCTGCAGTATTCCACCCTCAGGGATCCAGAGGCTGACCTGTACGTCCTTCACATCTTTATTCGAATGCCACCTTCTCAATTATTCCTATCAAGACTTCCCTTTTTTCCTTTTATTATTGAAAATAACCTTATCTAATATATTATGATCATGGTTTTCCTCTCCCCAGCCTCCTCAAAGATCCTCCCCACCTCTGCCATTCAACTCCACACCTTATTTCTCTCTCTTTTTAAAACAATCTGGCAAATTAAAAAAAAAAACAGAATTTTTAAAAAGAGAAAGAAAAAGTTCAAGAAACACATACACGCAGAGACAAACATACACACAAAAACAAAACCCGTAAAAACACACAATTAATTGGGAACCGTAATATATGATCAAAAGACTAGTAACATAAAACAAAAATACCCAAACAAAACAATATGAGACAAAAAAAAAATCTACAGAAATACTATTGCGTTCATTTCATGTTGGGCCTGCGTTCTGCTGGGCATGGGGCCTGCCTTTAATTGTGGTTTACATACCCAGTGAGACTCCTTTGGAGAAAACTGTTTTTTTTTTTTCTTTGCAAGTGGTTGTCAGTTGGATATAGCTTCTTAGTTAGGGATGGGAGCTCATGTTTACCTCCCTCTGTCAGGACTGGGACCCCATCTGGCTGTAACTGTGCAGGCCCTGTGAGGTCAAATGTGCATCCGGTTGCGTCAGGAAGACACCTCCCTTGCTGTCATCCCTCCCCTCCAGCTCCTGCAATCTTCTGCTTCTTCTTCTGCGGGCTTCCTCAGCCCTGACAGGAAGGGAGGACGGGAAGGGACTGATGGTGACATGCCCTTTAGGACTAACCATGCCAAGGTCTCTCGCTCTCTGCACGTTGTCCGTTTGTGGCTGCCTCTCTTTTCTTAAACTGTATCTCTGTCCTCGTTCTGTTCTGTTCTACTTTTCTATGACATCGGTAACAGTCTAGCTCTCTCTATATTTTAATTATTTGACCTATATTTGACTTCTTTCTGACCCTTCCCGTTCTGCCCTGGAATGTAAGATTTTACTGGTTTTGCTCACTAGTATGTCTGAAGTACCTGGAACAGCACCTGGTAGAAAATAGGCTGTACTTGAAAATTAACTGTTAAATTTGGTAATAAATTCAATGTTCCAGCCCACCAAGTCAGAAATGACCTGAAGAGTCAACCTACATTTTTTTTCTTCAAGTAGTCAGTTTTTCAGTATTTCTCTGAAATACTGGAATGATTTTAAATGTAATTCAAGACAATGTTATGCTGGGAGCATGCCTGCAAGTCCAGACATTACAAAGGTACACCTTATGTTCCTAGACATTGGAAAGGTTGACAGAGAAGAAAGCATAGAAATTGAGACTTGAAATCCAACTCTGCATTCAAACTTTATATTCTTTAAGTTCTCTGAAGACTCAGTCACTCTTACCATCTTCTAAGATCATTAAACTGTTAAGATTCTCTTCTCAAAAGTAGATGACTGGTTTTGCAGAGCAGAGTCGTGGAGTAGTCACTGTTGTCAGAAAGGTAGCTATGCGACATACAGGATTTTGATGGGGGGCAGGCGGAGTGGTAGACAGAGTGGGTCTCACGCTTTGTCCTTGATACCCGTGAGAGCTCTGTTCGGTTTCTAGTGAGTAACGAGTGCTGACACTTACAAGCAGGAGCTTGCAGTGCTGGCACACACATAGTTCTGAATTGTATAGCCATGTTGCTTTGGAAGTGTGTGTACTCATGCAGTTGATGGATTTACTTAGGGTTCCCTAGAACAGTGGCTGAGCAGCATTGCAGGTAGAGTTGTTGATGATGAACTTTTTATGGTGCTAACACCCAGAGAGTCCAAGTACCTTAAGCAGACTGACTGTGTGACATGGCCAACTAGAAAACACAATGAGATTTTAGACCATGGACTCCAAACAGTTAAGTAAGAAGTGAAAACAGATGAGGTAAACAGACAAGAAGCAGTAAATGCCCTGGAAACCCTGTAAGACTTTTTTTTAAATGTAAGAAAGGGGAAGTGTATATATTAGATGCTTAAGAGGAAAGAAGGTTGTAAAGCTAGGAAAACGTCTAGATTTATATATTCATTAGAGTAGCAGCATCCAGAACACAAATATCAAAATTGTGGATGGTTGAAGTAGACTGGAAGTAAAAATAGTTGGAGATTAAAGATTGCACAGGTCTCACTAGTAGCCAAGATTCTTCAGTTGACTGTCAGCACCGGTACCCGGGACTGTGGCTGCACTTCCTCAGAAGCACCTTTGACCATTGGCGTCTTCTTTTACCTACACTTTAACCATGTTCATTCATCCCCAAAAGACTTGTTCCTGGTCACTAAACAGTAAAACAGTTTGTTAGAATCCATAAAATGAGACTATTGTTCTAAACCTACTGCTAGCAAAATATGCATGTTTCCAGTTCTTTATATGTAAAAAGTGGCTAATATGTACAAAACGCTTATTTAGTTGATGTCTGAGACATTAGGGTACTCAGTTCATTATAGTTATTACAATGATGTTTCTGGAAGGTGACTTTTATGAGTTTTTAATTAATGTTTGATAATCCTTTTAAACTTCTGTGTATGTATGCTGTTTCATGTACACACATGTTCACATGTGGAGGTCAGAGGTTAACAGTGGGTGTCTTCTGTTATCACTCTACATGATCCTTGAAGCAGGGTCTCTAATTGAACCTGGAGCTCATTGATTTGGCCAGGCTGGCGGGCCAGTGAGCTCCAGGGATCAGCTTTCATTTGCACACACTTCCCCCAGCACTGATATTTCAAAGCAACACATCTAGACTTACTTTTGTTTTCTGTTCGCAATGAGTCAGTCAACAAAAATCTAACTCTGTAGTTGTAACTGAAGCCATTCTGACTGAGGTTTTAGTTAGAAAGTATACTCATCCTTACATGTTTGAATTTAATTTGTAAAAACATTGCAAAAAACATAAATGTCACAAATGGGTTGTTAAAAATAATGTGACTAAATATTATAGAAATTTAATTATTTGCCCATTTTAAAATTTATTTTGGTTTAGCTGGGTGATGGTGGCAAACGCCTTTGATCCCAGTGCCAGGAGGCAGAGGTAGACAGATCTCTGTGAGTTCAAGGGCAGCCTGGTCTACAGGGAGAGTTCCAGGACAGCAGAGTTACTACAAAGAAACTCTGTCGTGAAAAATCAGAAAAAAAAAGAAAAAAAGTATTTTGGTTTAGTTTCAGTTTTGTTTTATGATTTTTTTTTTTTAGTATAAATGATCCACACCTCTGTGCACTACCAAAAATCAACAAGCAAATAAAAAGAACAACTATTCTCCAAGGAACCATGTGACTAAATCTCTAAAACCAACTGGGATTAAAACAATTCAGTCAAACTAACTGAATCATGTTTCTTAAAATTACTCTTTATCTGACTCTTGCCAAAATATGCACTGGTGGTAATCGGACATATTTGTGAATCAAGTGGCAGCTGCTCCCCACTGACCCTTCCCTTCACTTAACACACTGTTATTGAGCATGCACTGTGTTTCTGAAAGGTGGTAGTAGCTATTGGAAGACAGAGATCCCTGATGTTCCATGCCAAGGTGAGGAGACAGTCAGAGACTGACGGATAGCAGATAGTGCAGCCAGAGTATAAGCACTGCACATCTGACTCTGAGCGCCAGCTTGCCAACTAGAACACTGCCACATACATTCATTTCCCCAGGGAGCATATGCTAGAGTAATTCTCTCGTCTTCTAAGCATTTGTTGTCTGCTGTGTATCAGGAGCAGTCCTAAATCCTGAGCGGCAGTGATGGAGATTGCTGTCATGGCTCATGATTTCCATGACCTCTACTAGGGGTATTTTGAAGAAAGCAAGTATAAACATATTAAAACAAGTTTTCCACATAAGACAGTAGGAATCACAAAGAACTTTAACTTGTGGACCAGAATACATGTGTCAAAATATGTTGCAGATTCAGAAATGGAATTCCTATTTATCTGTGATTCCAAATTTATCCACAGTTTTTAAAAACTTTCAGCTTACTCAATATTCATTTAAGAGATGCTTGGCTCTCTTTTTTTCAGTTGCTGGAAGGGGGCATTTTAATAAAACTAGAAGAACGTGGAAAGCCACCAAACCCTTGCATTATCTGAAATTAGATTCTATCCAACTTTCAAGATTTACATTTCAATTAAAAAATATTGCCATGAAGCACATAATCCTTTTAATGGATAATATCAAGTGAAATGTGAAGCATATTTTTCGATAATATACTACATCCTAGAAAAAGCAAACTATTAAGAGCTTTGTTGTTTTCTCAAATTAAAACATAAGCTTTTAAAACATTGGTTACAGAATCAGTCTTCTTGTTTAAAAATCTTTTCATCAGCCTAGAAATCTTAGTTTGAACTGAAACTGTTCATTCATGTATAACGGGGTGAAGCCACTGCCTTGAACAATGCCGTTACAGGAACAGCTGCTGTCCTGCCAAAGAGGCAAATATCCTGTTTAAGGAAAAGATTTTAATTCAAAAAAAGGTTCCTCCATAACACTTGTACAAAGTATGCTTCAGGTCAGTTAGCAGTCACATACTGTGCTCATTCATTAGGAGGCCATGCTTCTACTGAGTTTTATCAGAGAAGGATCATACAAAAGGGGGGAAAAATCTATGGAAAAGGAAGCAGTGGGGTCTGAAGTGTGGGCAATTGTCACTTTGGCTGTTGTTGGTTTAAGGAAATTAAAGGGGAAAATCATAGAGAAATTTGTAAGCAGCATTTAGAGTATCTAGTACGTTTACATTGTAATTTACAGGCCACAGAGCAAATGTGGTTTTTGGCAGGGAAACAGGGTGAAGGCAGTACATGCATGCATTTTCTCTGCAATGTGTGTATAGGCTGGGTGGTTAGAAATCAGAGTCTGGATAGTGTTTTCCAGATCCTAGAGGAATATTTAATCATTTAATCCAGCAACATGGCTCTTCTAGGAAAGGATTGCATTGGAGGCCTGTGTAAGAGCTAGGATGGGATCAAATCCAGGGGTCTGTATGAAGGTATCACATTCAGAGGCCTGTGTGGTCCAAATGGAATGTAGAAAGAATGTAGTATACATCTTTAATCCCTGTATTCAGAAAGTAGTGGTGGCACACGCCTTTAATCCCAAGCACTTGTGAGTCAGGAAGCAGAACTTGTAGACAGGAAGCAGAGCTGAAAAGGAATCAGTGTCAGACAGGAGGTAATGTCTGAGATGAGTCAGAGTGAAGGGCAGACAAAGTAAGGAATCAGAGGAAGAGTTGGCAGAGTGAATCAAAGTGAAGACATGCCCAACTCTCATGCTAGAAAAGCAGGCTCTCAGCTAAGAGAGGCTGACTGAGGCAGTATGGGGCAGCGAAAGCTCACAGAGACAGAGAAGCAGTCTGAGGAGCCTGAGGAGAGACACACAGGCAGCTTGTCTGGAGAAGCCAGTATCAGACAGGAAGAGTGAGTCAGTTTGAAGTCAAGCAGAGCAGTTCAGTCTGAGGCAGTCAGAATCGACAGAAACAGAAGAGTTCAATCAGAAACAGTCAAGCAGCTCAGAAAGTCAGTTTGAACCAGTCAGCTTAGAGAAGACTTTGAGCCAGAACAGCGAGTGAGATAAACCAGAAGAGTTGATCAGTACAACTCAGTATAATTCAGAAGGAGCTAGTCAGAGCAGCTCAGTCAGCAGCAAGTCTCGGAGACTGAAATGTTTTTGACTGTACAGAGGCTGAGGTTAATCCAGTTCTAGGCTTACAACTAGATTGTATGGAGGCGGAAGTGCTCCAGGGTTCCAGGACTAGGACCGGGAATCAGATTAGACAAGGAATAAATTGCCTTTGAACCTGAAGCAATGGTTATAGGATCTACTTGAAATGGTAATCTGAGAGTTCAGAAAGTAACAAAATCTCTTCATTGGAAGAAAAGATTTTCATCTCTTCATTCTTGATGAAAGAAAAAATGAAAGATCATATGTTAAATTTCCTTTTGTAATTACAGTGTGCATTAAAGGTCTATACCAAAGAAATGCAAAATTATACAAAACTATTTACATATTAAAGCCTTTATTCACTGCATACCAATTTGCAAAGCGATCAATGTGTTCCACAAAAATCAGTAGAAATTTTGGTCTTATCAGTTACCTAGTAGTAACAGGAGTAAAAGAATATGTGAAATTAATTTTTCTGTCTCCAGAAAGAAATTAAAATGTCAGTCTGAAACTGCATGTCATCTTCCATTTATTTTGAATGTGTAGGTAGGTGTTTCGCCAGCATGTATTCTGTCTGTGCACTGCACATATGCAAATCCCTTGGAGGCCAGAAGAAGGCATCAGATCCCTTGGGACCAGAGTTAACAGGTGGTTGTGAATTACCATGTGGGTGTTGAGGTCTGAACCCTGGTCCTCTAGGAAAAGAAACTAGTTTTCTTAACCTGAGCCATTGCCCCGGCCCCTGTGTTACCTTTATTTTAACAGCTTTCTAGTCAAATTGGTAGTGCCTTCAATATTTGTTTGCCAGTTTTCTCTCTTGTACTAGATCATAAATACCCCCAAAGTAATATTAACCCATTTTGCTGTCTTATTAATACTAAATTAAGAAAGAATATTTATTAAATCAGACATACTGAGAAAGCAAGCGGGTCCATGCCTATGGTTACACAGCAAGGCGGTAGCAACAGATTGAAAGTAAACACCACAGCAGGATATATGGAACTCTAGCTATGGAAATGCTGAAGTTTAAAGGCAAAACGGTGTGTTTTAAACATAACTCTAACTAGCTGTATGATGTTGAAACAGCTCCCTAACTCTGGTAAGCTATTTCTCCATCCAAGTTGCAGCTCCAAATATTGGGAGATACCCATTTTTTACAATATTTTTAGTTGATCAAAAATTAATTGGAAATACTCTAATGCGAGACCACATCTAAATATAAGAGTTTTAAGTATTTCTTTTAATTTATGCTTATGTAATATTCCTGAACTTCACAACTTCTTTTTCTTATTTTCCTCTTCTATCTGGGCCCATCAAACATGATGAAATCTTTGAAAACACAGCAGCCTGTGTTCTTACATAATATTAGGGCTGGAAACTTAAAATCATAAAATGTGAAGACTCCAGTTGTCAGAAGATCATAAAAGGCTTTACTTTTAAGGACTGTTAAAAATCACCTTCTGTGAGATCTCAGCTTTGGGATTTTTCTGACATTTCAAGGCTTAAATTTGAAAGTGTAGAATCTCTATAAATACAACATTACCACAGCCCAAAAAAGTCAAGAAATGCAAAAGGTTAGATTCTTACTAACTCCTCTCCCACATTATGCTCTAAATTAAGTTATGTATGTTAGAGTTAAATATGTAATCAGGAATACTTGATGTGAAATACAGTTTAAATTATGACATATTAAGTTTCTCTCTGAATTTTGGAGAATAAAACTATGTATGTAAATCATTCAATAGCACATTTTTTGCATGTGCCCTTAAGGCTTTTTTATGTTTTCTTCACATGGTCCCTCATTTACAACTTCATCTTGCTGTGGACGAACCATATGGGAAATCCACTATTTTAAACTTAAGCTATTTTTGTGGTGTTACTGCATAAGAAAAAAATGCCTTGAGAGTAAAAAAATCATATACTTTTTAACCAGATTATATAAATAAAAATTAATTTTTTTTCTGATGGTCATCTTTTTGGTTCAGCTCAAGGCGCGTTAAGTTCAGTCCCCAAATATTTCCGGAAAGCTTTGACTGCCATGACCTGGTAAAATGCAAGCTATCAAAGGATAAACACTACGAGATACGAGACCTGGCCATTCTGGATGTGCTGAAGACTCCAAGTGTGTGTGATTTACATGAGGCATACAAACGAAAGGATCGGCTTCACTGGTTTTTTTTTTTTTTTTTTTTTTTTTACTTGCTTTAAAAATAGGGTATTTCTCTTCTGCAGCAACATCACACATCTCATACATATGTGCATATTTAGTTTTCTACGTAGCTTTTGGTCCCAAGAACACTAATTATAATTTTAGATCATCAATAACATATAGGCTTGTACAGTAGATGTTGGATTTCTTATCTCTTGTAAGATTCCCTGTCTAAAGAAAGCAACTGCTTTATGTCTTTATTTTCATTTTTTTAAATCCTTAGGAACTTTATAGTCACTTATGTTTCACCCTTTTTTAAAGTCGAAAATGTGCCTTGCATTTGTGTGTTAAAACGTATGTTACTTAAAAAAAAAAAAAAAAAAAGTATTGCTGAAAACAATTCCTGAACACACCAAAACAGACAGGGACCCAGCGCCGCGGTCCGCACCGCGTTCAGACCGGACCAGCTGCAGGCACCGCTTTGCAGACCGTCTTGGTCCTACTTACACAGTGGCCCCTGTGGGTTCGTTACAATGCCCAGAACGATTGTTCCAAGAAGCCTTCTCCACACCGCGCTCGGGGCTTTGTGGGGGTTGTTGTTTGTTTGTGTTTGTCGTGGGTATCTTTGAAATGCTTCTGCCTACTGTGACTTCTATTGACTTCAACAAAAAATTGCCCGACAGTAGTTCCCATCCTACTGATCTTTCCGAAACCTGTACCCTAACTTTTATACACTTCTTTTATGAGGAAAGGCTGAATTCTATAGTTTTATCATCTTGGATATTTGACACTCACATGAAATTCCTCAGGGACTGAGAGGCGGTCTCTATAGAAGATCCAGTCTTTGAACCTGATAAAAATGTTAACATTTTCCATACAAGGAAAAATACCATCTGGAGATTAGTGCCATATTAAAGCCATGCTTTACCAACCAGCAAGGTGATTCCCAAGAATGGCTCTCTCAGCCCATGCAGTTGTTCCGTTGCTACTGCCTGTCTATGTGCCTGACACACATAGACAGATGTTCCTGTTACAGTGGGTAAGAGGCAGGCACAGGACTCAGATACCCAGGACAAGGCCCAAGGCCCACTTTGGACCTTCTTTGGCTAAATTCCATGTTGGACAGCTCTTGTTTCCATTTGATGTGTAAGGTTTAATTGCTTATCTCTGAATATAAGGCTCCATTGGTGGGCACTTGAACAGGGTCAGCCATTTGCCCTTTCCTAAATTAACACAAAACTGAACATAATTAACAGTTTGTTTTCCACAGGGATACAAAAATGTTAGCTTTATCTGGCTGGTTTTGGCCAGATTACTCTCTGGCTTATATATGATGTCACTATAGCCAGCCTGGCCACAGGGTTCCGTTGTTTTGGAATTTTATCTTAGTGGGAATCTCGGTGTAGCATCTTTGCTCACAGGCAGTGGAGTGTGGTGCTGTCCCCATTCACGTCCCTAGTGGCTACGATCAGATTATGCCTTCTCGGGGTTTCTTATGTTGGCCTACAGTGTTCAAAGGGACTTGAAGTCAGCCCTTAACAACAGACAGAAGACAAGGAGTCCCAGGAGGGCTTACATATGTCTATTGATAAGGGAGTTCAAAATAATCTAGTACCAAATACTCCTATCTGTGAACATTTTTAGAGCGAACTTTTGTGCATCAGTGAATTCTCCAACTTTAACATTTTCTCAGCTATTAGGTTTTAGCTTGCAGTTCTTAGGAATTTCCATGGTATCTTCATGAAGATAGAAAAAAAATATTCATTGTTCATATTAATCGCCGATGATTTCAGATCATCATTAGTAAAGCACAAGTCTCACCATGCCCACTAGGTATCTGTGAGATCGTGGTAATTACTGCTTTCTGCTGACATTAGAAAGGAGGGCACAGTGTCCAGCATCACTAGGGCATTATCCAGAAAGTTGAGAACTATTACTGCATTTCTTTCTTCCATCCCACAGATGCACTCACTGGGCACTGAGAATGTGAGGATCTGTGGGGGACTAGTTATAAGGGGTGAGATCGCTAGACTGCCTGCTCTTGGAGCTAGAAATTTAGCCTTGACAATTAATGTTCATCTGTAGTAAATTTGCTTAGACATGTCTGTGAATCATGCTAAACTAATCCTTGTACGTGAGTTGTGAACTAGAATCAGAAAAGGACTTTACAACGACTTCTTCTCGTGTCCTGTCCTCTACGTGTTCATGTAAGCAAGCAGAATGTGAGACTCACAGGTCAGTGTTCAAAACTGAAGAGACCATGGCCATAGGTGGAGGACTATCTACACTCCAGGCAACGCACTGATAAAACCGTTTTGTTTCCTGTCATTCACACTTGCAGTAGGCCTAACAAGAAATCTTGGAAAACGAAGCCTCAACAATGTGGTGCCAGTTTGATTTAAAATCCCTAATATATGTTTTGTAAACAGAGCTTATAAAACTTAGTAGTCTACTAATTAAATAACAAGGAAGATTTTATGAGTACATGAAAAGCTGGAATTGTAAATGCCTGCAAGGGGAACAGGTGCTGCAATGACGTCACTGTGTGTCACGTAGCTTTTTTCCCCTTGTGCTTGTATTTGGTCATAATGGAAAGAAATTGATTCCAAATGTGTTTTTGACCCCCCCCTTCTCCATTCATGTTAATGCCTAACCTTAAATGATGTTGCTACAATCTTGGTTGTATTTACAGTAATTATATGCATAATGTAGCATATTATTGTCCAGACTTCCTGTTTAATCAGTACAGCGCTTCTTACAAGTGCAGCTGAAAAGGGCAAACAAAATTAAAGCTTTATATACCAAAACAAGTTTGATTTGCTAAGCTCCCAGCATTCCAAAGTACACAAATTTGTTCCACTAAGTTTTCCGATGGCTTGCAGATGGGCAATGATTAATCAGAGAGCTAACTGTGAAGTAGTTTGCAATTAAACTGGAAAGCTCTGAAGCATGCTAATTGAATCAGAAAATTAGAGACACTGAACAGTAATTGGCTATTTCTCATGCAGCAGGTGCCAGGCCACTCATCTGTGGAACAAGGTATTTAAGGCACATTAGCACTAGTAAAAATACTTCTTGATATGGAACAGTTAGATTTTCTGCTCATTTTCACCGTGGATGTCAAAACATACAGCTGTGCTATCTGGTACTTGCAATTCATGTCTAAAGACTCTGAGTTAGGTAAACATATGGGGGAGACGTGGTGGGCAACCTCTGAGCACACAGGAAGCATTTTAGAAGTGAAACCAAATATGAGGGGCCAAGGTTTTGTTTTTCAACTCAATCACTCTTGCTTTCTTAAAGGACGTTTTTAGAAGTTGGGTTTTCTGCTTGGTGTTAGTTTAAAGCAGCATCAGTATAAATCTAGTACTGCTGTGAGGTTTGTAGATACATAAAGCCAATTCATATCATGTCTCAGCATGAGTTTATGTCTTCTAATTAGTACCACCATTTTATAGCGTGCGCACATGCTATGAGACTTTGTCTGCCATGCCGACAGGGACCAGGATACGTAGTTTCTTCTTTAGAGGAACGATGCTGCAGTAGGATCATGAACAACTGTAACCTAACCAGTGGGTAACCAGGCAAGAATGGGATTTAATAAGTTCAACTGTAGAGGTTTCAAAAAAAAAAAAAAACACCATGTGCATCTTATCAAGGGTGGGGCGTATGACGCCTGCTTCTTGGTGCTTCCGCTGGGACTCAGATTGTGGTTAGAAAGTGAAAGGTACAAATGAAAATAAAAACATGCTCAATTATACTGTGTTGGGAAGCAGAATGCTGTAATATTCGCATGTTAATCATATTACTTAGCAGATGACTATAGAAAACAGTAAGTTTGAACCAAGAGACATAAATTATGAATTATAAATCGTAAACAGTGCATAAGGGATATGTTATAACAGCACTCATTTAAATTAAGGCAGGGAGTTTGCTCTGCACAAATAGTGTTCCTTCATTAAGTTTTAAAGTTTCCTTTATAATGTTTTATTAAGAACATTTGGCTGCACAAAGCCAAAAGAGGTTTTAAGTTTAACAGTTTTTTTTTTTAAGTTCAGCACATGAAAAACATAATACTGTGTGTCTCCGAGCTATACATTTTTGTTAAGTTAAAGCAAAGCTTCTCTTTTGTAATCCTCCTCCCCCACCCCCAACGCACCATGTGCATTTTGCATTCTTTAGTTTTAGAGCAGTTCTGAAGCATTTACATGATCAATGTCTTTTGCTTGAGGGATAAAGTTTGCTCTTCCATGGACAAGTGAGAACATATTGATCATTTTATTCTATTTTCTATTTCTAAATTCAATATACCTCTTGAGTCGATAAGCAACATCGAGAGCATATTCTTTTTTTGTGTGTGCCTGGTTGTAGCTTGTTCTCAAGATCCAAGATACATTTTTGATTAATCAGAAATGCTTGGAGGTCATGGAGAGCAAATGTGTTTGTGGAGTGTCAGCTGATGCTGTCAGATAAATGTCTTAAGCTTAGCCAGGGTTCATGCCCCAGCTTTAGGCTGTGCCAAATGCCTCCCCTTGTTGAGGAAGATAACAGCTACACTGGAGGCAACTGAACTGCCCGTTCGCTGCAAGGGCTGACCTTGCCATATGGGGCTACAATCAGGTGATAGAAAGAGTGTGGATGTTTTAATTGAAACTTAATAAATTTAAACTTCATTTGAGTCAGACGATCTTGGTATCCACAGACATTCTGAGCCTGTGACTGCTCTGATCGTAACCTTGTCTCTTGTTTCCAATTAACTCCTTAAGATAAATAATTTCTTCAATATTGTTCTTGGTATATTCCGAGAGCATTTTGGCACCATCGGCGTGTTGTTAAAACACTGCAAAGACATGAAAAGGTTTCTAAAAAAAAATAAGTAAAATAAAAAAAAAAAATTCCCTCGTTGGGAATGCATGGCAGAAATTCTTGCTTTGCAGCGTTTTCATTTCCACTAAATAAAAACATGGTCTGGGCAAAGAGAGGTCATCTGTGTTAATGACCCCTGTCCGTGTTCCCTCTTATCTTCAGAGGACTCACTTAATCACATTTACCCCACTTACAGTAATTTGTCTTATTTTACTAGACAGAGTCTATAAATAGGAAATAACGACAAACTTAAGCCAACACCTGGAAATGCTCTAGGCTGGGGCTTTCTAGTCTGAGTGGAGGCAATTGTGTTGGTCACACGTGGTGCATTCATAAAAGGACCCACTCTCTATAGGACCCACTGTTTGTGGTTTTGAAAGTCCCTGTTTCTGTCTTATCTCAGTTGCTTCTTGTCTGCCAGGAAGCTGGTCTACTTTTTTTTCCTCTCAAGAAGTTCACTCTGCCACGGGTAAATCATCAGTGCTAATGAGACACAATAAAGCTGTTTAAAAAAAGAAAGAGAAATAACACATCTGTCATGAACTCCCACCAGATCTCTTGGAAATGAGACATTTTAAATATTTTATGCTGAGCACAAAATATCTTGAGGAAATAGTTTTATATTCTGTATCCCAAAACAAAATGAACAGTGTCAGTGAGGATCACCGCTAAGAAAATCTCATTTTAAATGGCTTCCTTTAAAATTGCCTCTCCCTTCAAATACAGATTCTATTGGATGTATGTATTTCTTCCCCTGATTATAAACTAGGAGAACCCAATAAAACTAGAAGAAAATGGGAGATAACTAATAAGTTTGAGGGCTTTTATAATACTGTATTAGAAAAGAATTTTACTTCACTTCATTGGCTAGAGATAAACTGTGACTCTGTATGATGCTGTTAGTGAACAAAACGGTTGGGTTTGATTGTGTACGTAGAAAACTGAAAACTGATACTAATAAAGGAAAATCCTCTTCTAACACTTGGAGATAATCCTTAACATGACTGAGAGACTCTGTGGTGAGACGAGCAGAACTTGGGCAGGACTCTCCCACTGCTCCCCATTTTCGCCCACAGCACCCTGCCCATTCTTTCCATTCAGGTAAAGAAACTCACTTTCTACATCGCTCCTTCGTACCAGCTTCTACCTTTATTCTTTCCCAGGGTGGGACGTATGGGAGGCGACTCGTATTTGGAGGTTTAAGTCTACATGCACGTCTATTTCAGTGACCAGCTAACCTGCTCAGGAATGAGGAGGCGACGGGAGGAATGAGTCTACACATTACCTTAGTTTCTTTCCTAGGTTTTGAACCTCATTCACAGTTTTTTTTTTTTTTCCTTTCCTCAGTTTGAGATGTTATTTTTTTAAATTGCGGAAATAAGCAGTAAACGTCCAAAATGTTTTCCTGTAAGTCAGGTTTGCCAACATTTTTAAATGATAAAGTATGGTGATAGTTTCAGTTTCTTGCTGAAATTTTAAGTCTTGCTTTCATTAATTAGATGTTGAAAATGGTTTCAATTATAGCATTTCTCAACCTGTGGGCCGCAACCCTTATGGGGTTTGAACAACCCTTTCACAGGGTTCCACCTAAAACCATCTATCTGCATATCAGATATTTACATGACGATTTATAACAATAACAAAATTACAGTTGTGAAGTAGCAATGAAATTAATTTTATGGTTGGGGGGTCACCACAACGTGAAGAACTGTATTAAAAGGTCGCAGCATTAAGAAGGTTAAGAATCACTGAATTATAGAAAAAAAGGTTTCTCTTAAGGTTATTAACCTTAGGGTCTGGAGAGATGGCTCAATGGTTAAGAGCACTGGCTGCTCTCCCAGAGGACCCAAGTTCAATTCCCAGCACCCACACAGTGGCTCACAACTGTCTGAAACTCTAGTTTCAGGGAATCTGACACCCTCACACAGACAAAACACCAGTGCACATAAAATAAAAATAAAGTATTCAAAAAAAAAGATAAGCTTTAAAAAGGTTACTAACCTTCAGGTCTTATTTGCCGTTTAGAACAAATTGTGCACCAGTAGGGACACTTTATCATCCAAAGTGACTTTTAACATTTCAGTTTCTATCTTTGTTCTTCACTTCACATATCAAAAACATGACGCTGAGCTGGGTTCGGTGGTGCACGCCTTTAATCCCAGCACTCAGGAGGCAGGGACAGGTGGGTCTCTGTGAGTTCTAGGTCAGCCTGGTCTACGACAGCCGGAGAGAGCTACATAGTGAAAATCTGTCTAAAAAATAAAAATATGATGCTGGAGTTCCTGTATGGTTCCTGGATGTTCTATGCTTCTTTAGTCAATTGTAAAACTGATACCAAACCCTATTGACAGTCATTATTTAGCAACAACTGATACAGCAGTAATGACAGTCTGATTTGTCTTTAACTTGGTTTCTTTCAGATTATGGAGGAATTTGAAATTACTAGTGCCCTGTCAGATAAAATTATGCAAAATATTTTGTTTTAATGGTTTCTATTGCTTCCCATACCGAGGGGAAAACAGTTTATCATTTTCTAGTGTGTAATCAGTGATAGCATTTTGTGTATTGCAATGACAGTCCTGAGACAGTGGCGTTCTGGGTACTCCTAGGAGGAGCCAACAAACCTATCGTAAGGAAATTGCTTTCTTCTTATAAAGCACTTTTACAGAAATTCAACTCAGGAAAACAAATTAGAGAATTAACTTAAATAGTGCAAATATAAATGAAAGTAATTTTGAACTCTTCAGCATTTATGCAGTGTGCCAGTCTCCAGTGCATTTTACCCAAACAGAAGACTGACTTGAGAAAGCTGTCTCTTGATAGACTTATAATTTTTCCATATTCAAAAACAGGTTAAGAGATGTTATATTTATTATCTACCATTTCTCATTACATAAGGGAACAAAATCTACAAAGACTAAATTGTACTTTAAACTCTTCCTCTGTGAATATTCATTTAAATAGTCTCCTGGGAGGAGGAGGATCTTGTTTTCCAGGCATAGTGGCCATGTCTTTAATCCAGCACTTGGGAGGCAGAGGCAGGGAGATCTTTGTGAGTTTAAGACCAACCTGGTCTATATAGTGAGTTGCAGAAAAGCCAGAGCTATATAATGAGAGTCTGTTTGAAAAAACAAACAAGCAAGCAAAAAACCAGAGAACATTTCTAAGCAGAAATGATACATACCGTGTGGCCTGAGTTACGCTGAGTAAGTTTCATTCACCCTCAGAAATCTCTACTGAATTTATCTCAGACTTGAAGGACCACAGAGTCACTTTAGGTAGACTGAGGAAGAGCTGCGTAGTACAAGGAACAGAGGACAATGGTACCAGGTACAGGTAGATCTGGAGAGATGTCTCAGTGGTTAGGAGCATGTATTGCTCTTACAGAGGACCTGGGTTTGATTTCTAGCACCCACATGGTGGCTCAGCCATCTGTAATTCCGGCTCCAAGGGATGCAATTCTGACTCTGACTCTGCAGGCACCAGTGTGCATGTGGTGCACATACATGCAAGCAGGCAAAACGTTCACAGAAACACCATTCTAGTAAGCTTAACAAACAAAAGTAATGCATAACCTAATATTGCCTTACAAGCTGGGAAACTTTAAGACCCTGTTTTAAATGACTTAAGTATATTCCTTTGGAAGGTTTTCTCTCTTCCACCACGTTCAAGTGTGATAACAAAAACACACCCGTGATCCCTTGTCCATCAGTGCGAAGACTTGTTCCCACTTGTATTTTAATCTGAAGCTGCAACAATTGCCTGAATACAATACCCTTGCTTTTTCTGTCACCTGTATCAGAGGTAAAGTGTGTGTGTGTGTGTGTGTGTGTGTGTGTGTGTGTTTTCTATTTTATTCATTTGTTCACAAGTCAAAAAAGCAAAGTTGCCTGCCTTGGCATTCTTATTTTCATTTTATATGTGTTGAGAAATATAGCCGTACCAAGCAAATAATTAGGGATGGATTAGTTTGGCATTTCAAAAATGCATCTTGGAATGGCGCTTATTGTCCCTTCAACTTAGATACTCTGGAAAGCACTTCAGAATGTTCCAGAATGATTATGAAAACATTTCAGGATCTCGGGCTTCTATGTAATTGCCAGCTTGTAGTTACCAAACATCAAATGATGGGCCAGTCGACTTTCCCCATGTCAGAGCAGCGGACCCGATCGAGATCATGGCTCTGGCAGAGCTCTCCACCCTCTCTACTCTCTCTTTCATGATCTGATGATCAGTGAGGAGAGGACTGAATCACGGGCAGCTCTAGGTTCCTGTGCCCCTGCTGTCGTCCCTCACCATGACTAAAAACAAAAATGACAAAATATAATCTTAAATTCATTGGCCTGAATGGACACATTTGTATTTTCTTTTCTGTCTCCTGATTTCTTGTTTCTGTGTTGCTTTTCAAAAGCCTGTCTCCCAGAGCCTTCCCTTGGTTATTTTATGTCCGTATGAAGGTGGACTAGATAACTCATTTTGCTGTTATAAATCATAATCCTTACAAATAAACTAGTATTAAATCAACACACTTTTTTTTAATTTGGTAATAGTTGGAGTGCACATATGGAGGCCAGAGGACAACTCTCAGGAATAGGTTCTCCACCTCCACCGTGGGCTCAGGGCATCCAACTGAGGTCATTGGGCTTATATGTTCTGTGCTTTTACCCTCTGTGCAGTTTCGCTGGCCACAACACATTATTTTTATATTGTCTTTAAAATTAGTGTTTCCTTAATGATGGAAAAAGAAACATAAGCACAAGAGGAAATTCAGAGATCAACAACCTTTGTCATGGTTAATAAAAGTAAGTATGAAGTCATATGGTGTTTTTACTTCTCTGCTGCAGTCCAGACTGTGTCCTTTGAAGTCACTGCATGACACTCAGGCTGCCCTCTCCTACAGCAGTAAGAGTCACCATAAAGGGACACAAACTACAGCATGAATGTACATGTACATTTGCACAATAACAGGACAGATATGCTGAGCTGAATTATGGCTTGGCCTTCAAAAATGCATTTTAAGAATAGCAGAGGTCATCTAGCAAAGATAGTCTAAATGGCTAATGGGGTTTCTTGGTGTGGACGTGCAGGTAGGTAGGCTTCCTGTGATTTCCCACAGTGCAGTGGGTGTGGATGTGCAGAATGGCAAGTAGGTTTTCTGTAATTAAGATCTTGTAAAGGAAAATGCTAATTTTGACTTCTTGAACTATTAAACAAGCAATGACTAAACAAATAAGGTAGTAGACAAGAGACCTAAGGCAGAAAGAGTCTTCAGCTTAGAGAGGGGCTATTAAAAAAGGAAAAGAGAGATGGCAGAAGCAGTTGAAAGGATTAAAAAGAAAACTTATAGTATGTAAAATACACAGAAATAATTAAGCAGATAGAAACCTGTTTACTGCCAGAATTCCGATGTATACAACTCCTCACCAAGAACTGCTAAGACTTAAATCCCATAACTCTTATTAAGTTTTGGCATTTCTTCAGTCTGAATTGTGATCTGGAATTTACAGATTCTGCTCTGGACTCCAAGTGAATAAAGATTCACAATTTCCTTTTATGAGCCGCAAATTATACATTTCTTATATTTACAACTCATGAATAAAATTTATTTTTAAGATTGTGGTCTGTGGTTGAGTATTGGGAGCCCACATACACAGTTAGTAGTACTTACCAACAATCATGTATCTAATTACGACACCAAAACTGGAGCTCTAAGGCAGAAGTTCCGGCACAGTGGGTTTTGAAGAAATTTGAAGGCAGTTGGGGACTGCTTGTTTAGTAAGAAGACAGACGTGTCCTGAGGCGGAGGAACGTGGGCTACATGCAGCCATGAGACAGTAACGAAGGGACAAATGTTAATTTTTATGACATGGTTACCTGTCACTGGCTAGGAGGCTGCGGGATAATGGTGTCTCAAGACTAATCTAGTAATGAATCTCCTTTTCTTTCTGAAATGAGCCAGGACCAGTGTTGTTCATTTTCTGTTTCTGGAAGAGTGATTATGGCAATGCATATTCTCATATTTTGATAAATGTTTAGGTGTCAGGCTAACTACCAAGGAGCTCTGAGTTTAAGAAAATGCAGCTTATCCATTTTCCCTGTCCCAGTGTGAGAGGTGTACCTGGTCTCTTACAAACAAACCTGTTTATTTTCGAGTTGCCTGGACAGATTTCTCATCACCAAAGTGGACAGCGTTGTCTGTTGCCACTACACCACTGCTGCGAAATAACTGTTTTCTGAATAAGCTCTGGATGAAAGGATGTCTGGTGCCTGTGTGCGTTAGAAGCAAGGCTAGACTCTTTAAAGATCCCCACCTAGGTATCTTGTGTAAATCTTCTATCAGGATTGTATCTCTACCTCAGTTTGTATGACACTACCTGTTCTGAGTAGGATAACGACTCATTGCTGCTGTCAGGCCTGTTTTCACAGTAAATATTCATCTAGTCCTTTGTGGCTGCCATTTCTATCAGGCGTTCGCCACAGCTTCCCTGTGCTGACCCGCCATTTTCCCGCAAATCACTGCTTCCCACGTATGATCTCCAGCGAGACAAGCTTGGACCGGGCTGCTTTCACTCCGTCTCAGAGAAAAGAAATGTCTCTGGTGCCTGTGCTGTAAAGAAAGCTGATTCATGTGTAAATTATCATTTGGCCTTTATTGCACGGCCTGTGGAGAGTACGCACACAGATAAAAAGCTGCACAGGTCAAGGCTCAGTACGTGCAGGTTTCTCTGGTGGCCACAGTGACGGTGGTAGAATTGTTGTCACAGATTATCAGACATGCTAGGAAGGCTTATCATTATTTATTTGCAGTTTTCTGTGTAAAATAAACTCCAGCGTGAAAGATGCTCCGGCAGTAATCTAGCGCTGCGTGCCTGGTCCCTGTTTATCATCCTTCATTCTAAAAGTTAAAACTGCTTTGCATTTTCTGGATGTTCACACCGATGTCTTTACGCCTGTGCCGTCTAGGTTCTGTCTCCAGTGTGACTTCTCTTTCTTATTCACTTGCTGTGCTTTATTTCTTCAAACTTGATTGCCATCCACAAGTGTGGTGAACCCTTGGTCCTATCTTAGTGACATACTTATTAAATCAAGATAGATAGAAACACTGTTTAGAGAGTGAGAGACATCTGAGAACTGTGCAGAAATTAGATATTATAAATGCCACCAAATCTGTAATCGGTGACTCAACTTGTCTTCTGTGGAAATCACTTCACGCAGACTCATTTCTGCCTTCACTACTGAAAGGAGTAAATAGTAGCCTGGGTTGTTTCTATCATTACAATGGCTACCTATTTATTGTAGTTAAGTCTCATTGATTTCCTATGTATATACATGTGATTCTAGACAAATTGATATATCTTAAATCACTCTGCCTCCTTTCTTAAGGTTCTACATTATCTGCACTAAGGCTGGGATAATATGTCTACTTGTGCAACTTTGTTTATATAATTCTTATTAGTATATTTGTTATCACAGATTGGTCCCTGTTATTTTTAAACTATATTAGAAACCAAGGGAGTGTACTTTGTAGTCTTTGTTAATGCTTACCAGAACATCTTTGATGCAATAGTACTTTGATAAGCTTTCCTCTTATAATAGTTAAATTAAATGATTTTTTTTGTTTTTAGATTTATTTGTTTTTCTATATATAAATGTCTTGCCTACGTGTACATATTGTGCACCAAATGCCTTCTTGGTACTCAAGGAGGTAAGGCAGAGGGGTCATCCCATGGAGCTGGCATTGCAGGTCTCTGTGAGCCACCATGTAGGTTCTAGAAGTTGAACCCAGGTCCTCTGGAAGAGCAACAGGTTCTCTTAACCACTGAGCCATCTCTCCTGCCCCTTTAAATGGGTTTTGGTGGTGGTGGTGGTGGTGTTTTGTTATTTGGTTTTTGAGACAAGGTTTCTCTGTGTAGCCCTGGCTGTCCTGGTACTTGCTCTGTAGACCAGGCTGGCCTCAAACTCAAAGATTCTCCTGATTCTTCCTCCCAAGTGCTGGTATTAAAGTTATGGGCCACCACAGCCAGGCCAATGAGTTTTAAACGTAGTTAGGATGATAAAGTATCACTTTCACTTACACCCCAGAAAAACAAAACAAAACAAAACCCTTTCAACTGTTAAAGTAAAAATGTCTAGAAGCAAATGTCTTCACTTGACCCAAGAGATTAATTTCTCATTGGAACTTCTGATATTCCCCTGGCAACAATCCACTCTTCCTTTAGCAACATTTGTAATTAATGTGAAAATTACCTTTGACATGTGAAATGGTGTTCACTACCTTCTTATTTCTCTCCCTTCCCACTCCTAAAGTTCAGCTGCAAAATGGAAGGGGGACAGACCCACTCTGTTTTGAGATGTCTCCCTGTGCGATCCATCCCACAGCCTCTGTGTTCTACATGGAGAAGCAGGAGGCAGGTGGGCAGTCAGCCTGAAGGAGCTTCAGTAATTATTAAAATAATTTACAGAGCTCAGCCCAATCGGAATGGAAAAGCCTGGTATAAGCCTCTGCCTTTCTCAGAGGAATGAAAAGTAGCCCAAGGAGCCAGGCATGGTAGTACAGGCCTTTGATCTCAGACCTCAGGAGTGGAGGCAGGAGGATCTAGAGTTCAGGGCCAGTCCCTACTACATAGTGAGTTCAGGCCAACCTGAGCTATAAGACTTTATTTATATAAGGGCAGGGGGAAGACAGATAATCTTACTATAAGTACCCGCATAATCCCAAGTAGCAACTTAAATATAAGCCCATCTGTGAAACAGGTTAACATCAATAGCTTAATTATTTTATCGCTTGACTAACTGCAGTTTTATATTTTTGTTTCTTGCAGGAGAGGGACTGGAGAAAGCACAGTTAGGGGAAAATACAAGCAATTGGCTGAGAGAAAAGTGTAGGGTTGCTTAAAGGTTTACCCACCAAAATTCAGGTGCTGCCAAGGCCTTTATGAAAAAATCAGGTATTAGGCACATGACTCATAAGAGTAAGGCCCTAGTAAGTAAGATTAAATGCTTTGGGAAAGGTGTTGATGAAAAGTACGTCTCTCCTCCCTTACATCATCCACCTTGTGAGGATACAACAGGCCTCTTTTTTGTAACTACACAGCCCTCATCAGAAAACTGAACCTAATGACACCTTGACCTTAGACTACCCAGATTCCGGAACTGTGAGAAATATGTTCTTTGTAAGCTACCCCCTCAAGGATCGTTGTGGTAACAACACAAACCAGAGATGAAACTACCAGGCTGTGAAGATAGCGCAGTCACTTAAGTGTTCACCACTCAAGCGTGGGGACCTCACTCCAATCCCCAGTGTCCATATCCTGAGCACAGTGGGGTTCGCTTGTAATCTCAGCTTGGGGGCAGGCGGCCTCATGGTGGCATTTGTCTGTAATCCCAGCACTGGGGAAGAAATGGCAGGTAGAATCCTGGAGTTTGAAAGCCTGTCCTCAACAGAGCCTTGGGTCTGTAAGACCCTGTAAGAGACCCTGCCTCAAAAATCGAAGTAGAGTGTTCTTATGGAACAACACCTGGGGATGACTTCTGACCTCCGCTGTCATGGAGGGAGGGAGAGAGTGGGGAAAGGAGAAAGTGGGGGGAGAGGACGGGAAGGAGGGAGGAAGGAAGGGGAAGAGAGAGAGAGGGAAGGAGGGAGTGGGGGGGAAGGTATCAAGGCACAGACTTGCCACCATCTGTTTAGCGATCAGCACTAAAGAGTCGGAGGAAGGGGCAGCAGTACTGACGCTGGGGAGTATCAACAGTGCTGCTCACGCTGCAGAGAAGTATGAATAGGTTACATCCTTGCATTTATTGCTTCAATTGTCAGTTCTGTTTATTGGCTTACTCTGTCTGTTGGTATAATTGGTATCGTACTAAAGACATTTAGTTAGGTGTGTAGGTGTATTTAAATATATTTCGTCTGCATGTGTCTGGTATATAACACACAAATATAACATTTGAGTGTAAGTATCAACAGTTGTGGCAATTTTCCTAAGAATGTATCCCATACATCTGTGTTGAGATAAGCTTGCTATAATTATGACAATTAAAGACATTTAAAAGTAGTGAACAGATTTGTTTCTGTGTGTAGTAATATATTTACCCTGGTAGCTGAACTCAATACAGCCTCTTCTTTTTAGTTTACTTCTATCCAATATGGGGTGACCTGTTTTAATTGAGCCTTTTTCCCTAAAAAGAATAGAAACTTGCAGCTAACTCAACTCTCAGCTCTCACAGTGAATGCGTAATTTATCTCCTAAAGAAGGTTCTTCAAGAGAATGCTGAAAACTGGATTCTACATTGCAATTGTAATTGAAGCCATTTCGACTTTCTAATGTTGCTCTAATGTGAAATGAGCCCAGGTTATCATGAGTGTAATCATCATCTTGTGATTGAAAAGTCATTGAAGATTAATAGTGCTGCTATTTAATTTAAAAAATTTAAAATTTAAAAAGGCTGTTCTTGCTCACCGAAGACATCACATTCTCCTCTGCTTCTCTTTTGCTAACTGGCCACCTTCTGCTTTCCTCCGCTGTCTCTCTGCTGCGAACCTTTGGCAGATGCACAGCCTCCAGATGTCTCCAGTCCTAGCTTCACTCACGATAGTTGAGCTTCAGTGCTCCAAGGACCTCTTGGTTTCTTCCATTCTAGTTCTCCAGGGAGTAACTTATTTTCATCCATTTGCTTAAGACCATACGTGGCAGGCCAGTGGACTGTCGGTCTCAGCTCAGTCCTTGTCCCTGGTTTAACAGCTGTGAGTGGAGATGACCCTTTATGGTCCCAAAATAGGTCTGGCAGCGATGCTGCCTCACAAGAAGGGATGAAATGTGAGCGGACATTGTGACTGACACTCTCTCAGCACGCTGTACCCCGGTTCAGGGCCCCCAGTTACTAACAAGACCATTATTTAAATGTTATTTCTCAGAGAAATCCCATACTGTACTCTGTGTACGCTCCTGTCATACTTTCTCGTATACTCTAGAACTCTGTCGTAAAACATACATATTTCTGTATTGCTGGAAAACCCATGCATGTTGTTATAGATACTTTCTTCTCTCATAGACTCTTATAAACTCTCATGAACTTCTAACCTGTAAAAACAGGAATAGCATTTGTCCACAAATCATTCTGTCCTCTGTTTTGGCCAAATTGCTGGTTTATTATCAGTGTTCTGTCATGTATTTAGTAATTTCTTATAGGAATTATTTCAATTTGTATTAAAACATTACTGTTCTTGTTAGTGACAGTATCAATATCTTCTTCTCTCCGTATGACAGTCATCATAGCCGGGGTCTTCTTCCTCTCCCTTCCGTTAGTAATTCTTCGTGTTCTCAGTACCACTGTCTTACTCCTGCCTTCTTCACCTTTTCCTGTCTGGTCTCCCCATCTGCGGTCTCTTGTTTGCTGTTACATCCTGTGTATCTCTCTAGAAAACAGCTTTTCAGATCTTTCTCTGTATGAAAAATAGCTTGTCTTCCCTCTTCCGAATAAAGAGAATCCCAAATTTTGCATCTTGGTTCTGCCAAGCTAATAGCATCTACTTCTCTGCAGCATGAGCTCTTAGTCTGCCCGAACCCATTATAAGTATTGCTATCCACCACTTTCTTCATTTATTTTCTTGTTTCCTTGGTACTTAACTATTCCTACCTTCTCCCGAAACCCACATCAAGTTCACTTTCTTCACAAAAGTGTCTCTACCCATTCATACTAATTACGTCTTCCACCGTTAAAGAACACATGATACCTGCCATTCATCTGGGCTTTGACATATGCTACCTCACCATGGGCAGCAGTCAAATGACCAGGTTAAATTCCTACCTCCAGAAGAAGGCACTAAATAACTGAGTTACTTAATTCCTGTAAACTTGATTGTACCTTCTCTAAAATGGCAGTAGTGATGACATGTATAGTAATGATAACACATATGGTGAAAATACCATATAAAGCATATTGAGTGTCTGTGACTTATCTCAGTGGTTGGAGAAGCTTCCATGCAGACTCGATGACCTGAGTCCAATCCTTGGAGCCCACTCCAGAGAGAGAACAGACTCTCAAGAGTTCCTCCGGTCTCCACATCTATGCCATAGCATGCCTCAACATACGTATACAGATATCTTAATTACTTTTCTATTGCTATGAAAGATGCCTTGGACAAGGCAGCTTATAAAAGAAGGCATTTAACTGAGGGCTCACTTACAGTTTCAGAGGATGAATCCATGTTCATCATGATGGTGAGCATGGCAGCAGGCGGGCATGGCACAGGAGCACTAGCTAAGAGCTTACCTCCTGATTCACAAGGTAGAGAGGTGGGGGGCAGGCATGGGCTTTTGAAACCTCAAACTCCACCCCCAGGGACATAATTCTGACAAGGTTATGCCTCCTAATCCTTCCCAAAACAGTTTCACCAACCAGGGACCAAGCATTCACATGTGTGAGCCTATGGGGCTGTTCTCATTCAAACTACCACAACACGTATGTATACAAATAAACAAAGCAAATAAAATAAAGCTTTTTAAGAGCATAGTGAACGCTAAATAAATATTTTCATAAGACTAAATGCATATTGTTGATTAATAAAGCATCTTTAAATACCTGGCATATGCTAGACACTCTGTCGAACTATGTACAAGGTACAAAATAAAGATGTCTGACAGCAGGACATGACCTCTTTCTTATCTACCAATTAGATGTACAACCTTTGTGTTTCCTTCCTTCAGTTCATACATATTTATTGGAAATCTGCTATCTTCAAAACCCCATGGTATGCATGTGGAATTACAGGCAGGGAGGAGGGAACTTGTGGGGGTTTGGAAAGAAGAGTAAGAAGTTTTTAGTATTAAGGAAACAAAAAGTTAGGTGAGAGAGAGAGAGAAAGAGGGAGGCAGGAGAAAGGGTGAGGCTTATATTTAGAGAAAATGGCTAGATTCCTGTGCTCAGAACTAGAGTCTTTCAGGGCCATTATAACTAAAAGCCCTGTCGCTGTGTTTTCTGCATGGTGAGATCTCAGTAGCCCTCCATTGGCATCAATGAATAGGGTAGTGATGATGAAGCCTTAGAACACCAGCTCCAGCCTCTCCTTGGAGCTGTTAACTTTATTTGGCATCTTAGCTTTTTCATTCTCTAACGAATAAATGCCAGCAAGTCTTTCTAATTTTTTTCTATCTGATCAAGACTTAGATAATGTCTGCTTCTTTGGTAGCTAAACGTCCCCTAAACTGAGCTTCATGCTGCTGTGAGAAGATACTATGGTATTGCCAATGGAAACCACTTCACATTCGGGCAACATCATCATGTCAAAATGGCTCAGATTCAAGTTTCAGTATAGATCCTGGTTCCTGCACATTTGCTGTCAAAAACCTACTTCATAGGAGCCAAACAGTGGAATCCTTCCAACACTATTAGAAGCACCATTAGAGTACTGAAGAATTTGAGAGATGATGAAATTTGATTTTTTTAATGTAGCATGTTCTGTGGTACTTCTATGAAATGTTAATCAGTTCTTGTTTCTTCTGTGGGGCTGAAGGAGATTGAAATCCTCGTTTTTAGACACCATCATGGGATTTAAAGATGAGTCCAAGTTGGAGCTTGTATAAAAATTTTATGTGACTTTATACAAAAGTGAATATATAGAGCGATTTTAGCTTTAAAATGCAACCTGAAAAATACAACTTTAAGAAGACATTGTGGTACTGGAGTCCTCTCCCTATGGCCTTTCCTTTGGGTGGGCTTCAAGAACTAAGATAGACATAAAACATCATAGCTAAAACAACCATTGTTATTAAGTTAGAAACTAGTTCAAGATAACAGTAATTGGCCATCAGCCTATAATAAAACAATCACATCAACAGATTAAATTTGTCTCTTAGTTTCCTTACAATCAAGACAAAAAGTTGAAATGATGGCTGGCAAGGTTGACCTTGCTTAAAAAGCAAAAGCATGCAAGCTCATCTAAAAGACTGTATTCTGTGCACTAAGTACCAAAGAGGTAATCACATGACATTTTCTCATAAATAAGCTGTTATTTATTCACATCTTTGCTTGATGCCTCATTCCTCCAGAAGACTGTAAACTCTTTGAAGTCGATGATCTCATCTTTTTGTAAGCCTCTTATCCTCAGCTCTTTAGAGTAGATGTTTCTAGAAGGAAAACAGAAGGTAAAATCATATGGATTGATTATTATCCAAGAAATAGAAACTAAGACCGTGGGCCACATCTCTCACCAAAGTACTATGAAATAGTCAGCATCATTTACATTGTTAGTACTTTATATCAATGATCCGTAAAAGCATACAGTATAACATTGTATATAATTAAATTCTAGGATTTGGGGGCAGGCAAGCTACCCTGATATTTATCTTAACTCACTGTATGATGGAAGAATATAAAATATATGTAATTTATGAACTATTTTCAGTGTTGTCGTTATAATATTTTTGGTAGGCAATGAATGCATAAGACTAAGAGCTCTGATAAGAAGCTTAACTGAGCATGTCTTGAGCTTCAAGGAAGAGTCTAGAAAGCTGAGAGTGTGGTTGCTGTTGCATTAAAAATAATAGAAGCCCAACCTAAAATCCAGAGAAAGGCCATGTAGATGATAGCCACTTACTTATTTAAAATACATGAAAATATGAAGCACTACTTTAAAACAATGCACATGAAAGCAAATTTGGTTACAGCTGTTTCTATAGGAATTTGGACCAAAATGAGCAGAACTTCTAAGGTTGTTACATGACTTCTACTCTTCTAAACAGCATTGTATTTAAACTACAGGTGCAGATATTTTTAAACATCTCTGTATTGAAACATAAACATCTTATCTATTTTAAGATATTTTCTGTTTGCTGACAAACTGTAGGACATGCATGTCAAGGAAAAATCAATTGTGATTTATCTCGCATAAAGTCAAGAGTTCTAATGGAACTTTGCACTCATCTCCATGCTAGTGTCAGCCCATGCTAGTGTCAGGCTGTTATGTTGATCTTGTCAAATAAACTGTGTCTCGGTTTTCTCATTTCTGGTACTGCCTCTCACAGAGCAGACACCTAAAAACTTCAAGAAGGGTGCAGAATGATTGGAAGTTTGTTACTGTTGGCTGTGCTCTCAGAGAGGCTGCACCCTCCAGGGTACTGATATTCTATTCATCTTATCTGAGATCTGCAGATAGTAAAGAGTGTTAAATTACCCTTGTACACAATCCTCAGAGCTCTGTCAGGCATATGGAAGTCGCACTCTTTACAGAGTCTCATCTTTCACACTTACTGAGATACGATGTGTAAGGCACCTAACCCCTGCTGAGGAGCTAGGGCAGTGTGGAAGAAATTCAAAAGAGAGATGGCCCTGAAGAAGCTTTATCCAAAAAGCATATACCTTAGTAACCTGTTACTAATACACAGAAGGTTCCAGAATTCGGTTCTTACCATGTGAGTGATTGTGTAGGGGTGAAACTGCATCCTGCCCAAATTTCAAAACCCTGACACATTTTGTCGTGTCAGTGTCTGTCTGTCATTTGTTTAGAGGAGCAGAAGAAAGCTGTGTAGTGTTTGCGTATGTTTGTTTCTTTTTAAAAATGTATTTAAATGTGATGAGGTATTAAACATCAAAAATAGTAGAACAGTGTGCCCCATTTATCCTTTCTCTACTTTTAAATAAAAAATAAAAATAAATATGAATAGCACATGAATCCTTAAGATTGTTTCCATGGGATAGAAATAGCTTTTTTTTTAGTGAAAACCTTATTAATTTTTTAAAGCAGAAAATAGCATTAAATTTAGTTTTAACCAAATGTATTTTTAAAGTCATGTTTTCTGTATTTCCAGAAGCCTTGACAGTCGTATTTATATGATCATCTTACCAAAATGATGAGACTGCTGAGGATAAGAGGCTTCTCCATGGGAGAATGCCAGAGCACGCGTTAGCTTGTTGCTTTTCAGTATTTGGAAGCTGGCGCCCGCTTTTATTCTTTAAGCATTTAAAGAAGACCTTTGAATTTTTATTTTTTTAATGATACTGTATTACTTTCTCTAGAAAATACAACGTTTGAAGTTAATTACTTACCTCAGAAAATTTCCATTACTAGTTTTTAATGAGGTTCCATGTCCATTGAGTTCCCACGATTTCAGATACATGCCTACTATGTGCAAGCTCTCACCGAGACACAGCAGAAGCAAAGTCTCTGCCTTAAAGGAGTGGACATTTTTAGACAGAAGGAATGAGCAATGAGCGTGGGCCAGGATAAAAATATGTCTAGACTCAAGAAAAAAAAGAACACAAATATCTCATATATCTGACACTGGAGTTTATATTTCCATTTGGATGGTGATTTAGAATGTATAAAATCCTTTTGCATATATAATTTTATAGACTCCACAGAAAATGACCTAAGATGGATATTATTGTTTCCACTTTACATGTGAAGAAAAAGAAGCTCAGCAATGTGGTTTTCAGAGAATCATAAGCTAAAAAGCGTTAAAAATAGACCTATTACCTGGGGTTATGCGTGTGAGTCTTGTGTGCTTTCCACAGTGCAGCTGTCAGTGATGTCTTCAGAGGAGCCAGGCACAAAAAAGAAACCACTAGAGATGTGATAGGCTTGCGAATCTGAAACTGGGACCGTCACATCCATGGGGAAGTCATCAACGGTGTCCTTTGGCCATAGAAAGCTACTAAACTATGAACGGAAAAATGGGTCCCAGACTCAGTCCGGAAAAAAAAGAATGCTTTTTTTTTTTTTTTATTGTTAAGAATGTTTCTTTAGTTTCCTCTCTCTCACTCTCTCACCCCCCACCCTCCCCTCTCTCTTTTGAGTTTCTCAAAACAGTGTTTCTCTGGAACTCACTCTGTAGACCAGGCTGGCCTTGAACTCACAGAGATTTGCCTCTGCCTCTGGATATTGGGATTAAAGGCGTGCACCACCACCAACTGGTTTAAAGAATGTTTCTAAACATAGAAGTTGTATTCATAAAAGTTACACAGGTGTTACACGGTGACTCTAGACACAGGTAAAGAACAGTACATTCCAGAAGGGTTTAGGAAGGACCTTGAACGTTTTCAGTGTAGAGAAATAGACGCCTATTTAATTCTTAAAAAAAAAAAAAGAAAGAAAGAAAGAAAGAAAGAGAAAAAAACACACTTTAAAAATTTATTAGTCATGCCAACTCATCAGTTTTAGAAAATGGGGCCTCCCAATAGAAATGAAGATAATGACATTGACAGGAAAGTACGTGTCTTTTTGTGATGTTCCCATTACCGTGATTCTAAAGTAGAAAGAGGACTGGAACGTACAGTTAAGAAGGTATTTCCAACTAAAGGTTTCTCTGCCCCCACCCCAGTGCTCCTTTCCCTATTCCTGGTCTCCATGGCTACTCCAGATTCAACACACTAAGAACTCATACCCAGGATCCACGCGTGAAAGAGAGTGTGTTTGTCATCTGGGCTGGGCCACCTCGCTCTGGATGTAACTCTCCAGTTCCATCCACTTGCCAACTGCTGCCCTTGTTTTTAGAGCAAATGTGATCCTAGTCAAAGGATTTGTGCCTACTTGTGTGTCTATGTACCCCTCTTTTTTTCTCTCTCTAGAGGGTTTCAGATCTTACACTATTTTTTTTAATCTCTTTGGATTTGATATTTGTGCAGAGTGAGAGGTAAGTATCTAGCTTAACTCTTCTGCATGTGGATAGCCTATTTTTCCAGCGTCGTTTGTTGAATAAATAAATTAATAAAAGTCAATAGTCTTAAACTAATGTAAACATTTCAACTAGGAGCATGGCCAATAATAGTAAAAACTGCTTCTTCCTGTTTTCAGCCAAGAGAAACTTGAAGATTAATTCATTTAGTCTTCACAGCACAGTCCTCCACACTGACTGTTACCTAAAACTTCTCTGTGAGGATACTTCAATATTGGACAGTATTCAACAGAGTGTATGAATTTGAGAATCTCATGCAGGACACTTTTGGCATATTCACCTTCCCCTCACCCCATTCCCACACAATCTTGAGATGCCTCCTTCCCCCCCCATCTAGTTCAGTTTGTGTTTCCCAGATAGTCTTGGGGGCCAGGCCAAAGGTTTGGTTCAATCTACTAGGGATCACATCATTAAAGAAAACTAACTCTCCCTCTCCTGACAGCTGTCAAATGCCAGTAGCTCCTGCTTTCATGGTAGGATATTATACCACCTTCTGCCCTCTACGCTGGGATTTTGTGTGGCTGCAGCATACACAGGACCTATAAGTTCACACATGCGGCTGACCTGGTATGTCTGGGAAACATGTTTCCTAAAGTCATCCTCCACCCCTGGCCCTTAGAATCTTTTCATCCCCTTTTCCATGGAGACCTTGAGCTCTGCAGGGAAGGTGATATCTATGTCCCATGTAGGGCTGGGGTCCGCAGTCTCTTATTTTCTCCTCACTGACCAGCTGAGGGTCTCAGCTTCTGACAATTTTTGACTTGTAGTAGTTTTTACACACAAACAAAGTACTACATTGTCTCCTTTTACTCTGAGAAAGCAGTGGATACGTGCCTGGTTATACTACTTCTTTGTCAGATATCTTGCTAGGATGTCATAGGATTTAAATTATTATATATTCCCATTAGTTCTGCTGCTTTGGGATGTAATGACTCATATTAGTAATCTAAGTAATAAAAAGGGTTGGTGAATTTTTACTGGACTGTCCATTTGGGACTGTAATTTTCAACACTCTGTGGAAGCTTTGCCAACCCTTTAGTGCTCACGCATTGCCCTTATCACTGACAAGTTCATGGATATTACATCTGTTACCTGCAGATGTTGAACACAACATCATACATCTCTGTGACAGGTTCTTTACTTGAAGAGTTACTGAGTATACTTGGTTAGAATATTGCCATCTTGTAGGCAAATACAGTGATTTCGAAATCTTGTTAACATTGACTTTAGATTGGGCTCTACAGATTAGTTGAAGAGTCTATTCTTTTGTGAGACTTTAAATCAATGAGAGTCAAAAATAAGAAGAAAAGTCTGGTACTGACAGGTTAGTTTGATTTCTAGTACTTTCAGGACTAGATTCCTAAATTGGCCAGTCACCTTGCCTGCATCATGTTGGGGGAAAAAAAGTGTGTCCTACCCATAGGGGTTGTGATAGCATGCACAAGTTATAGTTATAGTTATAGTTGTAGTTGTAGTTGTAGTTGTAGTTATAGTCAGCCAAAACTCCCAGTAGAGAGAGGGAAGATGGGCATGGAGCCCCGCCTCTAACTAAGGGGGTGGACATGAAGCCCCGCCCCTAACTGACGGGGTAGCCATGAAGTCCCGATGCTGATTGACAAGCTGTTGGCAATTGATGACTGATGGGCGAAGAAGAGTCAATTTTCTTTTTAAGAGTGCAGTTTCTGGTCAATTGACCACTATGCAGTAGAAGACCACACAGCCAAGAGTATATTGGAAGCACAAATTGGATTCAGTGGGTTTTTAAAGGGTGGAGGGAGATACAGAGTTGGGTGAATTGGAAGGGAGGATAGATCTGGGAGGAGTTGGGAGACCGAGATGAATATGACGAAAACACATCGTATGAAATTCTCGAAGAACAATTTTTTTTAATTAGCAAAAAGAAAAAAATGATTTTTAAAAGCTGTTCTAAATCAATGAGGTAACCGTATTCACTGATATTTGCTATTATTCCATATGCTTCTAAAGTATGATACCTGCTATATTTGTCTGTAAACTTTTAATTTTTCATCTAGATTATATTTTTCTATTTTAGGTATAGATTTTACATGTGACAAGATATTGGATTTTCAATATTTAACTCGATGGGCTTTGAAAAGTGCATATACCTATGCTTTAGTGCCCTTTGTGCTAAGTAGTTTATAATGAAGAAAAACATATTATATCATGGGTCCAAGGCCAGGAAGTTAAAGATTGAGGGTCCAGCCTGTGATGAAGGCCTCTTTTTGCTCTATGGTAACAGGGCAAAGAGAAGCCAGGAGAAAGCAAGTGTTTGAATGTATAGCACAAGTCCCATTCTAATTGGAATTAGTCCATTGATGGAGAGCCCTTATGAACTAACCACTTCCCATTAGATCCCACCTTCAATCCTGGCACATTAATATCATGTGTTTTTCCTTTCTGTTTTAAGAGATGGGGTCTTATGTAGCCCAAACTAGCCTCCAACTCACGTAGCTGAGGATGATCTTGAACTTTTAATCCTCCTCCCTCCACCTACTAAGTCCTGGAATTGTAGGTGTGTGCCACCATGCCTGGTGCGTAGAACACTGGAAATCAATGCCAGGGCTGAGTGCATGCTTGGCAAACACCCTACCTCCTTAGCTACATCCCAAGCCCTCAGCATATGATGTTGAGGGATAGATTCCAACCATCAAAGCTTACTATATTCATGATTATAATAAAGAGCAAGAATATGGCCACAAGTCTCAAATTTTTCCTTTTCTTATTATAAAAGAAAGCATTTATCTAAGCTTACAGTTCCAGAGTGTTAGAGTCCTTGATGGCAGCAAGATTAGCTAAGAGCTCACATCATGAAGCCCGAGCGGGAGGCAGAGAGATACTGAGAATGGCATGGGTCTTTTGAAACCTCAAGCCCATCCCCAGTGCCACACCTTCTCCGACAAGGTCACACCTCCTAATCCTTCCCAAACAGGTCTACCAAAGGCTATTTCATTCTGTGGGTTGACAGTGGAAAGGCCTTCTGCTTTGCTGTTACAGCACAGCCATTAATGTAATTCCAGGTAGCAATTCTTATTTTCTCTTCTTTTAAATCTTATCTAGGAAATCTACATGTGCCGCTATCCTGAAATGTTTTACCGTGTCTTAGTTTGGGTCCAATATGGTTTCGTTTATGTTTCCTTGTCTCCTTGAAGTCTCTTGTGCTTTCACATCATTTTTTGGCAAGGTTCCAGTTACACAATATTATTCTTTGTATTAAAAAATCACTCACTGTTATATTGGGGCCCAAATCTCCTTTTTACAGCTGGCAACACTTTGTTTTTATAAAGTTAGATGCTGTTCCTACACTCAGCTTACAAATTTGCATTTCATTTTTATTTTCTTCAAGTACCTTTGAATATATTTTGCGTATTTCTTCCTGTTTATTTTGTAAATTTGATAGTTTACCAGATTAGGTTTTTTTCTTATTCTTTATTGACATATCTATTTTTCTAGTGGGATTTATTCACAATTTTGATGATGGTATTTACTTACTTCTTTCTGTTCTGGGTATAGAACAGCATCTTTTATAACTCAGGTCTAGCGGTCATGTGCCCCCTTGATTTAACTTTATCATGGAAGATTCTCACTTCTCCTTCGGCTGTGAAGGACAGCCTTGCTGGGCACAACAAAGTACATCATTCTATGCCCTCCTAATATTTAGAATTCCTTTCCCACCACTGGAAGCCTTGCCTGGTTGCAGGAGATGGCTTAGTCAGGCTCCCCATCCCCCATTGCTAGAAATCCTTGCTGAGTCTTCCTCACAGATTCCAGTGAGTTTCCACTACACTATGTCTTCCAAACCCCCCCCCCCAATGTCCTCTAATTCTGGTCATCTCTCCATTTATTCCCTCCCTCCCTCCCTCTTCCTGCACCTGGTCCCCTCCGCTCCCATTCCCACCCTCCCCCCCCCGCCCACCTCCACCATCCATCCTATTTTCTCTTTACCCAGGAAGTTCCCTGTGTCCCCACTGGGACCCTACTTATTGCATAGTCTCTCTTGGTCTGTGGATTGTAATACCTTTCTGCTTTTCTTAACATTTAATATCCACATATAAATAAGTACCTATCATGTTTGTCTTTCTGGGACTGGGCTACCTCACTCAGGATGGATGACTTTTTCCAGTTTCATCCATTTGCCTAAAAAATTCATATTTTTAAAATAGCTGAGTAATACTCCATTGTGTAAATGTACTACAATTTCTGTATCCATTCTTCAATTGAGGGCATCTAGGTTGTTTCCAATTTCTGGCTATTATGAATAAAGCTGCTATGAACATAGTTGAGCAAGTGTCCTTGTAGTAGATGGTGCGTCCTTTGGGTATATGCCCAGGAGTTGCTATACTAGGTCTTTAGGTGGGTCAATTCCCAGTTTCCTGAGGCATTGACTTCCATAGTGGCAGTACAAGTTTGCATTCCCACCACAATGAAGGAGTGTTCCCCTTGTTCCACGTCCTTGCCAGCAGGAGCTTTATGCTACAGATCTTAGTCATTCTGACAGGTATAAGGTGGAATCTCAGAATAGTTTTGATTTACATTTCTAAGTGGTTCAAGGACCTCAACATAAAACCAGATACACTGAACCTGATAGAAGAGAAAGTGGGACATAGCCTTGACCACATTGACACAGGAGACAACTTCCTGAACAGAACACCAATAGCTCAGGCACTAAGATCAATGATTAATAAATGGGATCTCATAAAACTGAAAAGCTTCTGTAAGGCAAAGGGCACTGTCAACAAGACAAAACAGCAGCGTACAGAATGGGAAAAGATTTTCACCAACTCCACTACTGACAAAGAGCTAATATCCAAAATATATAAAGAACTCAACAAACTAGACATTAACAAAACAGATAATCCAATTTAAAATGGGGTACAAGATCTAAACAGAGAATTCTCAAAAGAAGGATCTCAAATGCTGAGAAACACCCAAAGAAATGTTCAACATCCTTAGCCATCAGGTTCTCAATCTTAATGCTACAACCCTTTAGTACAGTTCCTCATGTTGTAGTGGCCCCAAACTATAAAATTATTTTTGTTTCTACTTCATAACTGAGTTTGCTATGTTATGAATTGTAGTGTAAATATCTGATAGGCAGGTGGTCTTCAATGACTCCTGTGAAAGGGTCATTCAACCCCTAAAGGGGTCGTGATCCACAGGTTAAGAACCACTGCTCTAGGTGGCCTATCCTGTGTTAATAGGAACTCAGATTCCTCAACTTTCTACCTGTAGACTCCCCCCAGCTCATTGGAGTCTTCCTTATGCAAACATGGTTCATAATTGAACCAAAATATTCAAGAAAAATATTTGCAAATTACTCTTTTCTGTGGTTAGCTCCTTTCTATGAAGAATACCACCTCTTAGTTCCCAGCTCTTCTCATACCCCAAATTCTATCCATAGAAACGTCAAGGCAGTGAAACTGAGTTCCTCTGCTTACTCTGCACGAGGAGAAAGGCAAGTTCTCAAGGTAAAGGCACACCGAGTACAGAGCCCTTCTTGGAAGGATTTAATGTCTTCCGTTCTGACTACTTTGGGTTGCTCTCTGATGCCATCAAATAACTATTTTATATCTTATTCATATTTTATCTTTTTACAAATGGGAGGGTTAAATGAAATCAAATCAAGAACTCTGTGTATGCAGTCTCTCATTAAATGAATTAGTGTTGGAATACAGTTTATTTTCCAATTATTAAAGTTGTGTCAACAAAAATTGAGGATATGCTCATGAGAAATGCCTGAAAAGACACATGCCAAGCTGTTGTGGTAGCTTCGGTTTCTTTTTACTGGCTTGAGTTTTGTGCTTTCTTGCTTAACGAATGCACGGCAGGTAGGTACTTTCCCAGTTTTTCTAAGAGAATGCCGTGGCTTTGATGATTCTCTGTAGGGTTTGCCCTGTGCTCTTTTGCTACGCCTTAGATCACAAGTTCAGTAGGTTACCTTGTGGGGTAACCTTACTCGGTTTCACTCAGTCTGTCGTAAACGGTATCCGTTCTGCCTTTCCGGATAGAGAAACAAAGACAACTCAAAGTTAAATAGCTTACTCGGAGCTGCAGGAGTGTTGATAGAGCAGCCAGAAACAGTTCCTAATCATTAAGGCTCTCGATTCAGCTGTGTACACTCTCATTCCTCGGCATCATATATGCAGTTAATTGTACACTTTCTAATGAGTATGGGAAAGTTGTCAGAGTTAAATATAAGCCTCAAATATTTTGGGAACTTTACTATAGTCACTGATTTTAATCTCTTCTATCAAACATTTTACTGAAAGCTCCTAGCAAGTACAAAATTTGCCTGATATTAATTTTACTACAGTTAACCCTCTGAGGACCAACATCAAAATAGCAGGAAGGCATGCACTGAGGTAGAAAATGGCTTCCTTCCTTTCAAATTGTAAGCTTCTTTATTATTTAAGACACAGTCAAAAAGTAAGTGTTTAATATAGTTATTCACTGGTAGATATAGAAACTTAGCTAGGCATATTTTAAATCATATTCTCACCATTTTTACTAAGATAGGTTACTAAAAATATCAGAAAACTTGCTGATGAATTAATTAGTATTCTCATTCTGAAATTTCACATCGAAGTAAAATTACCATTTCAAAGATTCAAAATAAAGGGAAGAGAAAAATGAGGCTTCAGGAGAGGGGTCCAGAGCGGGTGAAGGATGGAGTAAAGATGATTTAATGTGCGTGAATGTAAATGTCACCATTATTTCATACAATTAATATATACTAATTAAAATGATCCCATAAAAGGGAATCACAGCAGGGCTGAGGGAGTACTGCAGTTTGTAGAGTGCTTGACGGACACCCACAAAGCCCTGGGTTTGATCACCAATACACATACAACCAGATATGGCAGCAAGCTCCTAGAGACCCAGTGCTTGGAGAGAAGTAGATAAAAGTGTATGTTGATATGACATAGTAAATTCCATTGACTTCTGCTAGTAATGTATAACATGACAAAAAATGAGTGGAAATAAATGCATAATTATTAAATCTTAGTAATTTTAAATTTTATAGATTTATTTCTTTTATATGCATGAGTATTGTGCATTCATGTGTGTATGCATGCCACTTGCGTGCCTGATGTCCCTGGGGACCAGAAGAGGGTGTCAGAGCCTCTAGGACTGGAGGTGTGGATGGTTGTGAGTCACCATGTGGGTGCTGGAAACTGAACCTCTACAAGAGTAGCAAGTGCTCTCAACCCCTGAGCCATTTCCCAGCCCCTAAAGCTTAGTAATTCTCAGTATGTAATCCTGAGCTTAATTCTGTTCTGCAAAGTGTCATGTAAGGACAGCAGACAAAGTGACATGCAGGTTTAGAGCGAGACACTGTGTCCACGCACAGCCTGCATTTGGTAGGCGCACTGTGACCATAGAAGAGAATGCCCTGTGGTTAGGAACTATGTTCTAAAGGGGATGGTATTCTAGCCTATGCTCAGCCAACTCTTCTGTGTGTGTACATACATGTGAGGATGTAGACACTCTTCCATATGTGTGTACATACATGTGAGGATGTAGACACTCTTCCATGTGTGTGTACATACATGTGAGGATGTAGACACTCTTCCATGTCTGTGTACATACATGTGAGGATGTAGACACTTTCTGTGTGTGAAAACTAAGGAATCTTGATAAATAATAACTAAAAGTTAACTCTCCTATAATCTTATGAGTTTGAAAGTATTTTTCAAATAAATCTGTGTCTAAACTTAGTTTTATGTTGTTATTGTTGTTTGTTTTTTTAATGTTTTAGATGTTCTGTTGTTACATGTATAAATGTTTATCTGCATGCGTTATATGCACCACATGCATGTCTGGTGCCCAGGGAGGTCAGAAGAGGGCATCAAATCCTCCGGGACTGGAACGTGGTCAGGGACCACCACATGGGTGCGGAAAGCTGGACCTGGGTCCTCTGTAAGAGCAACAAGTGCAAAGAGACTGCTCAGCCATCTCTCCAGCTCTGTGTTGAGGGTTTAAGATTTAGTTTTTTTTTTATTTGTCCATGTGTGTGAGTGTGTGCACATGTGTGTATGCAATGTGCCCATGTGTATGATCACATGGAAACCAAAGAGGGTCCCTGGTGTTCTACATCACATGACTCTCTGCCTGTTCCTTCTCTAAGGCAGTCTCCTCTTGAACATGAGGCACACATCTGGGCCAGGCCGGAAGGCCACCAGCAGTCTCCCTGTCTCTTCCCTGCTCAACACTGGGATTACGGGCACTTTCAGGAATGTCTGGGTGCTGGGATCTGAACTCCAATTCTTAGGTTCCCAGAGCCAGAGCTCTTAACCATAGAACCATCTCTCTGCTCCTGTTTTGGTCTTCATGAAAAATGGTCCCACACTGTAGCCCAGGCTGGCCTGGAACTCACAGTGTAGATCCAACTGGCCTCAGGCCCATGGCACTCTACCTGCCTCAGCTTTCTTAGAGCTGAAGTTGTAGGTCTGCACTGAACTTAGTATTTCTGAATGTATTTTCTTAGAATATTGTATACTAAAATGTTTTTATATATGCATATGAAATATTAGAAGTATAGCACTATGATAATGTATCACTAAATCTAATGTATTTTTGAGTTTTTTTTTTATTTTTGAGATTATATTTCTCCCTTGTCTTTCCTCCCTTCAAACTCTCCCATATACCCTTCCCATCTCTCCTTCAAATTCATGACCTCTTTTTTGTTGTTTTTGCATGCACATAATTATATACACATATATTCCTAAATATAACCTACACAGAACACAAAATGTTACTAATATGCATGTTTTCAGGGCTGGCCTTTTGGCTGGCACTGGAGAACCAATTGGTGTGCTCTTCTGCTCCCAGCTTTCCTCAGTTGACTGTAGTTCTTCCTGTAGGGCTGAGGCCTTGTTGGCTCTCCCAAGTCCACTGTGGCATGCCAGTTGGTGTCATCCTTGTTGAGATCAAATTTGGGTGGTCATATTGGTGAGACATTACAGATCTGGCTTCCGACATTACTAGGAGATGCTGGGTTTTTTCTTTGGGTGAAATTTAGGAACCTTGGGCCTGTAGCAGCCTTCACGTTTGAATATACTTTAAAAGATCAGATAACTCATTGTTGAACTTAAACGTGGAAAATATTAGAAATGCAAAACAGCTTTATTAGAAATGAAACACTTTCAAGTCAATTTTTAGTCATGTGAGAATTGCTTATAAAATGAACTACTACGTTGTGCGTTCACTATATGCAACTCTGTAAGTGGCCTTTGTGCATCCACCGCATGTAACTCTGTATGTAAGTGGGCCATTGTGTGTCCACCATATGTAACTGTATGTAAGTGGCCTTTGTGCGTCCACTGCATGTAATTCTGTATGTAAGTGGCCATTGTGCGTCCACCGCATGTAACTCTGTGTGTAAGTGGCCATTGTGTGTCCACCATATGTAACTGTATGTAAGTGGGCATCCACTAGCACATCTATGGGTTTGAAAGTTATAGACTCTTGCACTTGGGCCTCAAGCTTCAACATTTAAAAGATCTCTTCAAAGACCTCTTAAGGGAGTGCTTTTTACTTTTCATTTTGACATGGGAGATGATTAACTAATACGAGAGTGACTCTAACCAAAAAGATTGAAGGGTGGACACCGTCTCTTATTTCCCCACATAAAAATAGTTTCAATTTGAAATTTTGCATTTGCCTCCAAAGATTATTTCAGTCACTTCCAGAGGCAATGTTTGAGATGAAAGAGATACTAATCCTGTACAATGATTCATCTTGTCTTGCCATATAATTTGATAAGATTGTGTAAAAGATAATGTTTTAAAATACATGGCTGTGATAGTCTGAGGTTGTTCTAAGAATGCAGTGCAGGAAAGCAGTTTATAGCCCACAGGACCTACTTTTCTGTTGGTTTTTTTTTATTATATTTTTATTGTTTAGAACAATTTTAAATTTAAATGTATTTTGATCATATTCTTCCCCTCCCCCAAGTTCTTTTTTAGGTTAGGTCTTCTCCTCACTAACCACCCAATTTCAAGTTATTTCTCAAAAAATAAATAAATAAATAAATAAAAATTTAAAAAAAAAAGAAAGAAAAACCAACTACAACACAAAACCCTCCAAAACCAAATCAACACCCAACAAAACAAAAAACCACCAACTGTAGCCAAACAAAAGCACACACAGAAAAACTGTAGAGTCCATTATGTGTTGGCCAGCTACTCCCGAGTGTGAGGCCTTCCCTGATGTGGTTGGTCCACCCAGTGTCACTCGACTAGAGAAAATGTATTTCCCACTCCCAGCAGGTATGAGTGACAGTTCAGTTGCTAAGCTTTGCCCTAGTGGCTATATTTCATTCACTCGTCATTCCTTTATTCATTCATTTTTTAAAATACAACAGAATAAAAATAAGCTAAAAAAAACCAAAAACTATCACATCAACATTGGACAGGACAAATCAACAGACAGAAAAAAGCCCAAGAAAAACACAAGAATCAGAGACCCACTGGTTCACACACTCAGAAACGCCACCAAAGCACGAACTGGAAGCCATGATATATACACAGTGAACCTGGTGCAGACCCCGTGCAGGCCCTGTGCGTGCTGACTCCGTATCTGTGAGTTCATACAGCTTTGCTCATGTTGATTTAGAAGGTTCTTATACTCCCTTTACTTCCTCTTCCATGGGGTTCCCTGAGCTCTGAGGGGATGGATTTGATAGAGACATCCTACTTAGGGCTAAGTGTTCCAAGGCCTCTCACTCTCGGCCTAATGTTTGCTGCTGGAGGAAGCTTCTCTGATAATAGAATACCAGCATTAGGAGCCATTTCATTGTTACTTTTTTTTAGAACAATTGTATTTGGTTTTACCCTGGGTTATCTAGTCTCAAGTTCTTGGTCACTCAAGCAGTATTGGGTATGGGTTCCGTCTCATGGTGTAGGCCTTAAGTCAAATTGGATATTGGTTGATTACTCCTACAAGCTTTATGGCACCATCGAGTAACCTATCTTGCAGGCAGCACACCATTGTAGATCAAAGGGTTTGTGGCTGCCTCGGTGATTACCTTTCTCCTTTGGTAGTGTGCGGAGTACCTTCCTGTACCAAAGACGCCAGAACATAGGTGGTAAAGGCTCTATGTAGGCACCAGCTCTGTGTCAGCATGTTCAGTGAGTTCTGGAGAAGTTGTCTTCAGCGATGGGTCCTTGCTGTTAATTTGTAGAGAACAGCCTACAGTCTTGGAAACAGCTTGGGTTGTTTGGGGATTCCCACAGGGCCTCCCTTGTCAACAGTAGCCCAGTCTCCGCACTGGAAGCTTCGCTTGGTGACAAGAGAGGACCAATTGTGACTCTGTCTCCCCCATGATTGGTGATTTCATTTAGATCCCCTTAATATATGAATATATTTTAGGAAGTTTCTACCATATTAAGTTTCCATACTGCCCCTCAAATGCCCCTTGACTTCAGCTGTCTCTCCCCATATTCCTCCCCACAACTCCCTCTCCCCGCCACGACTTGACCCTCTCATTTTAGCCCCCCCATCCATCCATAACCATCTATTCTCTTCCCCTTCCCTATTGAGATCTATCCATTCCCTCTAGTCCCTCACTCGATATTTGCTCTTCGTGGCAGATCTCATTTTTAATGAAGTTCTTATTTAAAAAAAAAAATAACCTTCTTATTTCAGCTCACAAAAGATTTGTTCTTTTAAATAAGTTAGATATTCCTTCTGCGGTCATAATATTTGGAACAGTTACATTTGAATCAAATGAAATTCTAAAGGAAAAAAAGTGGGAGCTATTGTTGATTATAGAATAAGTACATTATTGTCTTTTGCCTGAATAAAATACAGGTTTTAAATCCAAGTGCAAGCTCTTCCCAAAAATTCCAAATCATTCTCTAATAATTATTTTGGATACCATATCTCAGTGTATTAGAACGGAATTGTTTTCAAAATATACGTTGCCCTTGAAGATAAGAAACGGGTTTCCTAGTGCTCTGCTGCTGCCCACCGCCCTGTTGGCTCCTTCGTGTCAAGCAGACACATGAATCACATAAAGGAAAAAGATAAGTGCATGAGTGTAAAGAAACAATGCCCATACGTCTTAGGAGGGTCGGGCACTAATAGCCTGTGTGTCGTGTTAGCTGCTCTCACAGTCTAGCAGCGTGTGTGGACCCTCATTCTGTCTGGCGCTAACATTTGTGTTCTGTGTCTGTCTTTAAGTTTTAAAATACCGAGTCAGGAAATCGGACCTATCAACAAGTTTTTTTAATCTGTCTTAAAAAGATAAAATCAACTGGGCGTGTAATACATGTTGGGAAGTAGAGGAAGAGGGGATCACTTTCTGGTCTAATACAAGAAATAGAGTGGGTCAAAATGTTTTAAGAAAGAGGGATTTAGCTCAGGGATAGAGTCCTGTGTTTTGTCCTGGGGACGGCGGGCCTCACAAAAGAAACAGGCGGTCAAAGCAGTCAAACTGCCCAAAACTGAATTTATCAATTCTCACATGTCCTTAGTCCTGTATTGTGAAGTTTTTTTTTTTCAAACAGTCATAACGATTAATAGCAAGTAAAATTACCTTATTACGTTTTTATCAAAGGAACAGAATGGCATAAATTCTTTAGAAATTAATCCACAGCATTAACAGTCTAACTAAAGTGTGGAGAAGGGCTTCACATGAAAAGCAGCAGCAGACATATTTATATGCCTGTCTGATACTCATATAAACGGAAATGGGTGAGCGTTACGGTATCAACAAAAACCTGGTTTACAGAAGTACAAATATAGATACAGATAATTTTCAGCAAAATATTTAATGCATTCTTTCTATTCAGCAGTACTATGATGTGGGAATTAGAAAAAAATGGCTGTTACAAAAGAACATGGAACATAAAGTTATGTTTATGTTTAATGTTTTGCTTGTTTTTACTTTATGTGTGTTGGTGTCTCGCTCACACGTATGTCTATGTGTGAGGGTGTCTGATCCCCTGGAACTAGAGTTACAGACAGTTGTGAGCTGCTGTGTGGGTGCTGGGAATTGAACCCGGATCCTCTGGAAGAGCAGCCAGTGCCCTTAACCGCTGAGCCATCACTCCTGCCCCAAGTCATCCATTTTGAAAATGAGAAAGTAGAATTAAATGTTGACTCATTTAAAATGGCAAAGAAATACCAACATTTGATCTAAAAATCCTATGTGTTCGTATCGCCCTACCTCCTGCTATCCTGGTGTTGCGGTTTTCACCTAGCCTTCCCTGTGCATGATGTTGGCGTGGATACCTTGTAACAGGCTACCATGTACTTTCTGGGGACTTCTGTCGCCCACTGTGTGACGCGGAGTCAAGCTGTTCTCGTTGTCTTCCCAGGATTACGCTGCTTGTGTGTATTGGAGCTAGGATCACACTATGAAGCCCTGGAGCCTTCTTGACTCATTTCCAAGTACTACAGTAAACTTCAAGTGCTTGGAATTTGGACTCAGAAGTTTCACTATTTATTTACCGAGAACGTCTAAAGTGTCCTGTGTAAGAGAAATTAAGGCTCAGCACCCACAAGGTGGCTTTATCAAGTAGAGCTCTCGCCTCATAGACCTGACCTGAGTTCAGTCCCCAAAGAGAACCAACTCCCGCAAGTTGTCCTTTGAACCTGTGGCCACACATACGCACACGCATATACACAAAATAAACATTTAGAAATGTAAGGCAAAAATGTAAAGGCTCACCAAGATGTCACACACTATGAGCTTTGTTAGGTTCTCTCTCCACCTCATCTTCTTCCTCAGTGTAATGAAGATAACGCAACTGCTCAGGGCTATTCCCAGGATATGAATCAGTATATTAAGGTACTTACATTCCAGGACCATAGTAAATCCTTAGCACATTTGTTTTTCATAACTCAGATCAGAGTACCTAAGAGAACAACTTAGAAGGACGAATTCTTTATGGAAGACCTGTGGTCTCAGAGACTTCAATTCATAGTCCTTGGCTCCTTTCTCTGGACGCATGGTGCAGCAGAGCATCATGGGGCAGAAACACATGGCAGAGACTCATGACAGACAGAATACAGAGCCAGGTAGGAGCCTAGGGGTGGAATATGCCCCCAAGGACCCAACCCCAGGACCTTACGAAATTTCTAGCACCTCCAAAACTTCCACCATCAGCTGGGAAGCAAGCCTTCCATTTGTGAGCCTTTCATGGTGACTTTTGATATCCTAGCCATAACATTTAGTTAATTTTAACTTTCGTTCTTATCCTATAAAGATAATAATATAATAACCATATTAGAACTTAAAAGTCTATCTGCTTACAACTAGATTTTAGTTTTTCCATATTCTTTAAACAATTAATCGATAATGCTTTATGGCCAGAGTAATACCTGAGCAGAATACTTTACAGTCCTGTTGTCAGAGTTGGGACTTCTATAATCTCCTCATATACAAAAGTGAACCCAAAGCCATTTTCTTTTTTAGTTGGTTCTGTATCAAGTTTATTTGTAAATACAGAACACCAGCCATGTGCATACTGGGAGAGGGGAAGAAAGGAGTCACAGCAGTCGAGTGTCTTCTCATTGGCAGATAGAAGCCTTCACTCTTCGACCTATAAGGAGTAGAGGCATCTTTGGGAGTCTGATTTAGAGCTAGAGCTGTAACAGGAGCTGGAGCTGAAGCCTGAGCCTTGGGTTTGGGTCTTGGCCTTTGCTTGACAAGGCTCTTTGTCATGTAGCTAAGAATCCATTTCCCAGGCTTGGGTTGAGTGAGGAAATCAAGTCACTGGAGCACACGGTACGGACCCTCTACATCTTGGGCTTAACCTCTTTGGGCTTTACATGGGCTTTAGTAGCTTCTTCACTCATTGCCTCCGTACAGTTTGTCTAAAACTTCTCCAGGCCCTTCCTGTGCTCCTCGGGGGGGAAAAAAGAAACCCTCATGTTCCTCAGGACCTTGGGGTCAGATCCCTGTGAGTGGTATTTTTTTCCATGCCATCTCTGTGTAATTTTCAGGACTGGATGTGTGGAATGTGATCCCTGAACTTGACCATATATACACGGGGTGTGTGTGTGTGTGTGTGTGTGTGTGTGTGTGTGTGTGTGTGTGTGATGTTGTGTGTATATGTGTTTGTGTAATGTGTATGTATATGTGTGTGTCCCTTGCTCATCATGTGCCACTCCTGCAGTTCACCCTTCTGAGCACACGTCAAGGTTAGGCCCTGGGTTTTCTGCAATGGGAATTAAAACATATCGGTATGTACAAAAGTACCAAAAACATCTATCATCCAGTTCCTCGCCAAAATTTAAAACAGTAGCTCTATACAGCCACATCTGCTTCTTCTTGCTTCTCTGCTAGTCATCTCACTTTACCTCGCTCTTTTATTATAGTCATATGTCTGCATAAGTCATCTCAAGTTCATTTTCAAAAGAAGGTATGAGTAAGTAACCACTAAGCAAGCAAAGAAAGCTATTGCTCTAGTCATAGTGTCGCTAAGCTTTCTATTATTAAATAACTATAAAGTTTTACCATGCCTGAGCCCACTTGATTATAATTTCTAAATATAAATGTTTTTCTGGGAAACATATTATGGCATTCTTTATGTTGGGATCCCTAAAGTGTCTTTGTTTGATACTATAGGTTTTCCTTCATATACAACTTCCTTTAGGAAGGTTTTTCTCAATCCTGTGTTTCTACTGATGGGTATAAATTTTAGTATGAAAACATTAAATTTCAAGTGCAGATTAACCTTCCACCTTTGTCTTCGAAGTGGATTTGCAGACACTCCTTTAATATGACTTTTTAAATTTTCTCTGTGTCATAAAAATAAAATAATAGATGTGATAACACAGTGATAGTAAAATAAAATAATACAGATCACTATACCCAAAGAGTATCTGAGATTCTCTGGAAAATAATCCATATCCTTTAATACAGTCAAATATAACTCTCACATTAGTTTTAAATTACTTGAAAAAGGACTTTCGTAGCCAGGTAGTAAAATTTAAAGTATCACATACATGGAGCTGGAGAGAAGGCTCAGTGGTTCAGAGCACTGGCTGCTCTTCCAGAGGACCCGGGTTCAATTCCCAGTGCCACATGATGGCTCACAACCATCTGAGGATCTGAGGATCTGAAACTCTCTTCTGGCCTCTGTGGGCACTGCACACATGTGTTTCACAGACATACAGACAAAACACCCTACATATAAAATAACATGACAAAATTAAAATGATTAAAGTATTCACTACCGCCAGTATGTGAGAGACGGGAGAGGAACTGGCAAGTTCTTGTCAAGTTCCGCAGCGTGCTGCAGTTCATCTACATTGTTAAGTCTATCCACTCTCTGTCACTATGTATCAAATCCCAAGACTGTAAATACTTATAAATGCAGACATAAGCTTGATACCAGAGAAAGAAAATGTAATCTCATAAGCAATAAACAATGGAAGATATTAGTACATGGGTCACCTGGAAAGTTTCGGGGGGGCACTCTTTGAAAAGCCCAGTTAGAATTTTGAAGTGTTACGTTAGAAGACAGCTCGATATAAATGCTGTCAGGTTTATGACTCTAAACAATCTTTATAAGTTTTCCTAGTTATTGTTTAGTCGTATCTGGCTGTATGCAGTTCTTACCAGGAAGCAGCCCTTAGTGAAAGTCTATGTGCAGTTTAATTATTCATAAATTCTCCATCCTGATACTCTTCAATACCATCTGATAGCAAGTGTTCATAAAGTAATCCACATAAGAATTTGCTATTCTTACATGTTACATCTGTGAATATATTAAGTTGTGCCATGTAAATAAGTTCAGCTTTTTTAAGAAATGTTGCCATGTAGAAGGCAGTGGTGTTTAATTTTTCAATGAGCTAGGACTTTGCTGCAGGCTTGTAATTCCATTTTTGAGTGGTTGAGACAGGAGAGTCAGAAGGTCAAGATTTGCCTGACCTTCAGAATGAGTTAATACAGCAAACCAGGTGGAGAATGGTTCCATATTTCTGCATAACCGTGCCTAGGATGTAAAGAAACCCATAGTAGACATCTAACTGGCAGCCCAGAAACTGTCACGGCCTTTCCTGAGGACACCTGCATGACCACTAGCCAGTAACAAACAGTATTGCTGATGGAGCTGCTCTTCCAGGAATACATCAGCAGGAAAACAGTAAAAACAGAGCACAGGATGTGACAACTCTAGGCCAATTTTGCATTGTTCCATAAGAATTGCACTCAATTAGCTAAGGTTATCAGTACACCAGAATCTATTTTGTTTATAGTTTAAAGTTTTATAACTAGAAAAAGTAAGGCATCTAATGGTTAGAAAGGAAAAACCAAACTAAATTTATTCACACTATCCTATGGTTATGAGTATGTAGAAAACTCAAAATCTAGAGATACATCTCTCTATGTCCTGCAACTTGCTCTGTAGACCAGGCTGGCCTCAAAACTCAGAGATTCATCTGCCTTTGCCTTGAATCAGGTGCGTGCACCACCATGCCCAGCTAGAGATACATTATTAGGCTAAAAAGGCTGACTCAAGAAGGTTTTCAAATAAAATTCAATACATAAAAATGCATCTTATATACCAATAACAGTTAAAGGTAAAGTGTTTAAAATCCATTTATTCTATCACCAATGAATATTCAATACTAAAAAATGTAAGTAGCATGTATCTGTACATTTAATCACCCAGCATAACAAAGTGCCAATTTTTCTCAAATTCAAATGTAAATGCTTGCACAACTTTTTTTTTTTTTAATTCCTTCCATTTCTTTTTCCATCTTCTTTCTAGACTGGCCTCAGACTTGTTGTGTAGTTGCAGGTGGCCTTGAACTCTTCCCCTTCCCGCCTCTATCTCCCAAGTGCTGGTAACAGGCATAAACACCATCTGCCCTCCCTCCCTTCTCTTTTCCTTCCCTCCTCTTTCCCTCCCTCCCTTTCTCCCTGTCTTCAAATGTATTTATTTCTTGAGTCAGGATACGCACAGAAACTACAGTGAGCACATGTGGGCTCTGAAGAACAAACACTAGTCCTCAGGCTTGGGCTGCACCCTTTCTCTTCTTCTTTCCTCTCCTCCCCTCTCCCTTATTCCCCTCTCCACCCCCCCACCCCCACACCCCCACCACCGGCTGCTTTCCTCCTCTCTCCCCTGTCCCCTGAACACTCTCTCCTCTGCCCTACCCTCTCTCCCCTCTCCCCAGAAGGCTGACCTTGAATTCCTGGCCTCAATCAATACTGGTCAGCCTCCTGAGCAGTTGAGATTACAGGCCCACACCACCATATCAGATTTAGCAGATATTTTGTTTAGTTTGTTGTTTTGGTTTTTATACACATGAAGTTCTGGATTCCCAAGACCACCTTCACATTTGGCTGTTCTACCAGAATGGAAGCTTTATAGATTCATAGCCCTCACTGAGAATGGCTACAGCTACAGGTAAGTATTTACAACATAAACTGCTAATAAAGCAGCACACAGGACACAATACAGGGCAGCACATGCGCAGCCTCTCGTCCTCCTTTCCCAGTGGAGGGCAGCACTGTTTTAACCCTCCCACAACAATGAGTGAGCATACACACGGAATATGTCAAATCAGAAGCTCTCACCAAGAGTTTAGCACCCAAATTTTTAATTTTTTATTTATTTATTTATTTTCGTGTGTGAGGTATTTTGCTAGTGCGTGTGTATGTGAACGAGGTACATGCACGTAGGGCCTGCAGAGGCCAGAAAAGGACATTTAATTTCCCAGGACTAGAGTTACAGAAGGTGATGAGTGCTGGGAATGGAACCCGGGGCTCTGGAAGAGCAGCCACTCTCTTAACTGCTGAGCTGGCATCTCTCCAGCCCCGGCATCTAAAATTTTTATCAAGACTCATTTATACTGACATGCTTGAGCACTCGTGTGGCTGACCTTAGTCTCCAGACCTTCCAGATTACTTCTGGATCAAGGATAGCCTAGGTTAGTTAGGCACCTCTGTCAGTGTGGGCATTTCCAGACAGGATTAACCACAGAGGGAAGACTTGGCCTAGAGCATAGGTAGCTCCATCCAACAGGTTGAGTGCTACATGTAATAAAAGAGGAGAACTGGCTTCACTGACAAACCAGAGGTGTGCCTTACTTACCAAGTAGCTGCTTATTAGTCATCATACCTACCATGCTTCCATCGCTCCCAAGGATTTCGTGACTGTGACAGCCTCTTTCTTCGCGGAGTCCCATACTCGTTCCTCCCAGGCTCTGCCCAGAACTTGCCCCAGGACTTTCACCCAGCTCTCTTATAAGCCAGATCTCTTTTGTTTAAAGCCTTCTCTGCTCAGCTGTAACTGATGAGCACCTTTTCCCTTCTATTAACCCACCCTCCCCTTAACATCCCTTACGTCTTGTACTCTCCACGCTCGAAAGTTACTATTTTCATTGGTTACTTCTAATTTTCTATCATCGCCAACTAACAGTGATGCTTCAAAACTAAAGCTCGTATGTGCCCTGCTTGCCACTGCACTTTAGATCCAAGGAGCAGAATATGGGAAACAGTAAACATGCGTGTGGTATGAATGAACTAAAGTCGGGAACGCTGGGAAAAATTTCATGCCCATAAAGAAGTCCATACCCGAGTCGAGAACAGTAAAGTTTAGACAACCGATCCCGTGCAGGGTTTGCTTTAGTTTTGTTTCTAAAAGAGAAAGTAGCATTCAGGTCTCTCATCCATCTTTGGTTTTTGTGGATGGTGTAAGGGTTCAGTTTCACTCTTCTGGGGAGTGCCAGTGTTCTCGGTACCATTTGCTGAAGATATTCTCCACTCCTCACCGCATCCTGTGAGTTGACTGTACGTGGCTCAGTTTTTCAGGCTCTCTACACCACTCATTGCACTATTTTGATGATGGGAGCATCCTAATGCAGTCTTAAGTCAGGAAGTGTCATCTCTCCCACATTGGTTTTTGTTTGTTTCATTTTGTTTTGCTTTTTTCCCAATCCTGCTTTGGCTAGTCAAGTTCTGTGATTCTGTATAAATCTGAAGATTTTTCCCCCTATTTCCCTGGAAAGTGCCATGGGAGTTTCAATAGGGGTTTGTCACAGTATGGGTAGGATCTGGAGAACTTTGCTCAGTGAAAAAGCCAGACATAGAGAAAAAAAATCATATACTGTCACGTGTGGAGTCTTTAAAAAACCAAATAAAAGCCAGGCATACTGCTGCACACCTGCAGCACTAAAATAGCAGAGTCGGGCAGATCTCTGTGAGTTCAAGACCAGCCTGGTCTACATAGAGACTTCCAGGACAGCTAGGGCTACAGTGTCAGATCCCAGCTAGAAACCAAAACACACACACACACACACACACACACACACACACACACACAGAAGGAAAGAGAAAGAAAGAAAGAGGGGGGGGGAGAAAGAAAGAAAGAAAGGAAAGGAAGGAAGGAAGGAAGGAAGGAAGGAAGGAAGGAAGGAAAGAAAGAAAGAAAGAAAGAAAGAAAGAAAGAAAGAAAGAAAGAAAGAAAGAAAGAAAGAAAGAAAGAAAGAAAGAAAGAAAGAAAGAGGAAGGAAGGAAGGAAGGAAGGAAGGAAGGAAGGAAGAAAGAAAGAAAGAAAAAGGAAGGAAGGAAGAAAGGAAGAAAGAAAGAGAATCTGTATATCAGTTGTCTAAACTCAACAATGAAAGTAATAAAAATATATCAATTTTTATTGGCTTAGTGGAGGCTGATCAGAAAGGTTTGCTCTGAGATTCAGTGGGAGCCACCTGTAGTCACTAAAGGCTCTACTCTGCCTCAAGAACAAGTTTAACTTCAAGAGTTGATTCTGTGCGTCTTAAACTACACAGTATTTCTCACTGTCCTCTTGGAACCCAGTAGAACTAAGATATTTTGCAGAAAGTTGCTAATCAACCAAAAGAACAGGCTTATCCAGGAGCAGCCGATATCTGTGGCTTCCACATCCAGTGTTTCTGTCTAAATCTCAGCCTACCACTTCATGTAGGTCAGTCCTGACATCTCACAGCTAGAGTCTCAGCACAATGCCTAACCCCCACCCTGACCCTAACCCTCATCCTGACCCTAACCCTCACCCTAACCTACCACCTCCTGTGTGCAGTCTCTCCCTTGCCACTTCAAACTCGCAGGCTCTCTTGGAGCCATTCTGTGTTCAGATATAATCTGTATTTTTTTAATTATACTCCCCTTAGAAATGCTGGCATTCATTTTAAAATAAATTCTATGGTTATACTTTCTTTTTAGGAGGTACATTCTTTCTCGGGGCTCTGATGCTTCTCTGATTCTTTATAACTGTTGGTGAGCTCATAAATTCATTAGTTAATCCCACTGGGCTTTACTAATACATATTACAGTACCTTGATTTTTATATATGAGATATTTCTCAAGAATTCCCTTACCTGTTATTATCAACATTGCTGTATCGACAGTGTCTTCATTGCTTCCTAATTGTGCATATTTCTTTTCCTTGTTAAAAATCAATTTTTAAAATCAAACCTTGTCATTTTGAAAGTATCAGAGACATGTTATCCTCTTAAATATTAATGTACCTCCTACACTCATATTTTCCCCTTTTTTGATAGGAGCTTACAATGTTTATTACCTTTGCTTTAAAATGTATATTCTTGTCAGCAGGAACAAAGAGAGAATAGGGTCACGTGAACGAGAGAGTTCTCCTTAAAATAAAGATACGAGAAAATGGTCTGTCGTATTCAGAGGTGACATTGTGAATATTCCCTATTCTAACCAGAACCTAACATGTGAATTATCCATCTAATATTGAAATTATTCTATGACCTTTTGGTCTTGGGCCAGGTAAGATAAAGTGACTAGTAATAATTAAAACAGTAAATCAAATCAAGAAATTCTTTTGAATTATTTGTGGTAAAATTTCTCCACAAATATAATGTTATTAGGTCTCTATTCATTATGTGTAATTTACCAGTAAACCTCATATCTTGCAAGTCACACGTGTGTGTGTGTGTGTGTGTGTGTGTGTGTGTGTGTGTAAAATATCACTTGATAGATTGTTTGGAGAACTGTTTTGGAGAACTTCCCCTCTATTACAGAATTTGTTGGTGGTATAAACAGTATAGTTTTTCATTTTAAGACAGACCTTTTACTAGACTTATAGTGTAGCTCAGTAGCAGTAGCACATACTTGCATTCAAAGGCCCTGGGGTCAGTCCATCACCAAATACACACACAAAAATCTGTTTGCATTTAACCTTTTAAAAATTTGTTTTTATCATTTTTAATTATGTGTATGTGAGTACCTGTGCATGTGAGTTCAGTTGCCCGTGGAGATCAGATGCTGGAATCCCTGGAATTGGAGTTACAGGTGATTTTGATCTGCCTGATACAGATGCTGGGAACTCGGGTCTGTGAAAAGTTCTTAAAGATGGAGCCCCTTATATTTGACTTTTAAAAACAACTACTAGAAGAAAAATGGGTTACAGCTTCAAAATAGTGTACTTTGCCAAAATATCAAGATTTTTACAGCTAAATCAGTATTGTCTTTATATATATTTTTACCCTGGGCATACCCTGTCTTCCTCCAGAAAATTATAAACATTAAGATCAAACGAACAAGAATATAGGCAAGGCCTATGTCTATCTTCTTTCCCTGTTACTGTGATAAAACATGCAAATAAAAGCAACTTAATGAAGAAAAATCTTATTTTGCCTCATAAATCAAGGGTGTGGTCCATATCATGGGGAATTCAAGAGAGCAGGAACTTGAGGAGGCTAGTGGCTTCGCTCACACAGGCAGAGCATGGACTACCCGCCACCCAGATCCCTCCCCACTTGTAAATCCAGGGCCCCAGCCAGGGAATGGTGCATTCCTACCTAGACCAGCGCAACCAAGGCCAGGTTAACACTAAACATCACAGCAGACCCGTAAGAAGCACTTAGGTTAGAGTTACCCCATGAAGGAGTGAGTGAAATAGACACAGCAGAAAACAGAGCAACGGTTCCTCCTCTTACCCTGATCACTGAGCATCCGTCTCAGTGCTCCATTTGTTTAATAACTTCCTTTCTTACCGTTCTAGTACAAGATACTCTTTCACAGAGGTACAGGCTTTCAGAAAAACAGCAGATGCATTTTACCAGCTTCCCAGTTCCAGGGTATCTAAAGCATTCTTCTGGCCTCAGTCACATACATGGTGCACAACTTACATGCGGGCACAACACCTACATACATTAAATTAATAATTTAAGATTTTAAAGGAAACAAGCATTCTGTGCTCTATACAAGGGATAGTAGAGTTCTTATTATTGACAGAATTGGTTTCTAATGCAGTAAGAGAGTCTTTCACTTTTGGTTAAGCTGACCCTTAATTGCATAACTACTTCCTTCTCTAACAGTATTATTGGGTGCTTTTACAACACTGAAATATGTTCCAGAATTACCCGCCTGTGTAGAGGATAGTGAAACTATCATAATACTGGAGCTAACATATAGAAGCAATGGAGAAATTCACAGTAAGATTAATATGCTTTTCAGTGTTTAAAGAGATAATGGAAAATCTACATAAGAAGGCCTTGTCAAAAGAGGTCATATTGTTGGTCCTACGCTAGAATCACGACAAATTTAACAAGTGTAGTGCATGCTCATGCGGCTATACTTACTGGCCATACAAGTACCATGGACAGTGCTTCTATTAGCAACAGGGGGTTTTTCAGAGTATTACATGGTACCATTTCAGAAAACACATATGCACAACCCTCCCAATTTAAAAGGTGTCTTTTATTCCTAAAACAAAATTTTAGTGTATATTAAAATTTTACAAAACGTATTTTTTGTTTAGTTACATTACAGACTCAGATTACAAACCCGTACAACTACATGTAGGCTTTTCACCTACATGAATAGCTGTGAAACACTCGAAAACCATATGGGATGCAGAATAATTCATCATGCTATATGCCCCCCACATTATGGGATATATCCACCCAACCTCAGCCTTCTCCCACACAGTGCCAATTGAATCTACCCATCACCATGACCACCAGAACTGTGCTGGCCCACAGATGGTGTCTTCCCCAATATCTTTTCCTTTGTTTTTTGAAACAGGGTCTCCTGCTGAATCTAGAGGTTTCTGATCCGGCTACACTCAGTGGCTTGGGAGCCCAGAGGATGCTCTGGCCCCTGCTGCACAGGCCTCTCTCTTCACATGCTTTCAGGGCACAGACCCAAGTCCTCCAGCTTGTCCAGCAGGCACTTGAAACAACCAGAAGTCCTCGTACAAATACCCAAAATGCCTGCAGAGATAACTGTCATTCCCTCCAAGAATCTCAAATTTGGGATAGACCAAACAAAGCAACTTGTTTGTAATGACACACTGGGACTCTGTTACTCACCTCTATAGTGAACTGATTTTTATAGATCAGGAAACCGAATTCACTCCAGAGTGAATTATCAAAGGATGAACTTGCCAGTCCCAAAGGATTACAGAAGCTGTTCCCGGGAGCTGGCTGGTATTTATTGTGGGAAAGCCCTTCGCTCCCTCTTCCGTGTGGCCCTATCTAAATTAGGAGCTTGGGAGTTTGAAATATAGAGGTCTACACAGTGCCTGAAAGGGGGAAATTTTTTAAAGTATAACACGGTGCTGGGGGGAAAAAAAGATTCATCTCTCTAATGTGATTTTTTTTTAATTTATTGCAAAATGAACTAGTGTCCCTTTAGATACTTGTTCTGGTTTTTGGTGGTGGGGGGGGGGCTTTTTGTTTTGTGTTTGTTTGTTTTTGTTCCATTCTTCTTGTTATTGTTTTGGATTTTGAGTTTCTCTAGACAGGGCTCATCTGTGTAACACTGACAGAACTCCCTCTGTCAACAAGGCTGGGACTAAAGGTGTGCACCGTTATACCTGGCTTGAGTGCTTGTTTTTTATAGGTCTAAACTTTCCCCCATTTTTGTCTTTACAGAAACAGATAGCTTAATGGCCTGGCACTTTTATTTTTATTTTTTATATATTTATTTATTTTAACTTCTAATGTATTTTTAAAGGATTATAAAGCTGCTCTCACAGGTTTTTATTTACTAGGGGCTAGAAAGATGGCACAGTGGTTAAAAGCAAATAATGCTCTTCCCGAGGATCTGAGTTCAATTCCCAGCACTGACATCAGGTGGGACATTCTTAGTTTGAGTTAATAGTGCTCTGATGAAACACCATGATTTGGTGAGAAAGGGTTTATTTGGCTCAAGGAAGTCAGGACAGGAACCCAGAAGGGACAGGAACCTGGGGGGAGGGGCTCATGCAGAGGCCATGGAAGGTGCTGTTTTTCTGCCTTCCTCCCATGGTTTGCTCGGTCTGCTTTCTTATAGAACCCAGGACCACCAGCCCACAATGGACTGGCTGTTCCCACATCGATCACTAATTAAGAAATTCTCTACAGACTTGCAGCTCAATCTTATGGAGACATCTTCTTAGCTGAGGTTCCCTCCTCTCAGATGACCATAGCTTGTGTCACAGGACAGACAACTAGCCAACACAGGTGGCTCACCTGTATTGTAGTTCTAGCTCTAGGGACCTGACACCTCTGGCCTCCAGAGCATTCACTACATGCACACACTCACGCAGACACACACACATTCACGTGATTTTAAAATAAATATTTGAAGTGGTCATTCTTTGAGCACTATTGTGTGTGGGTTTTCCTATTAACTTGACAACTTTTTTACAATAGAACTTTGTTTCTCAATTTTTTTTGTTTGTTCTTGTTTTTGTTTTGTTTTGTTTTATTTGATACAGGGTTTCTCTGTTGTAGCTCTGGCTGTCCTGGAACTCACTCTGTAGACCAGGTTGGCCTTGAACTCACAGAGATACACCTGACTCTGCCTCTGGAGTGCTGGGATTAAAGGTGTGCACCACGCCCAGACTTGAAATTTTTTAAGATTTATTTTATTTTATTTAAGTGCATGACTGTTTTGCCTGCACTTATGTCTGTGCACCACGGGGCCGACAAAAGCCAGAATAGGGTGTTGCATACTCTACAACTGAAGTTACAGGTGGTTGTCAGCCACCACGTGGGTGATGGGAAATGAACCTGGATTCTCTGCAAGAGCAACAAGTGCTCTTAATTGCTGATCCACCTCTCCAGCCCTACAGAATTTTTTCAAATGATCTCTAAACATATACTTGAAATGTGTGCATGCAAACCAAGACCGACATGTAATTATGCATCTTCCAGGTGCTACTTTTTAGATGTTAAAAACCCACTTCCAGTGATAGGAAGATGGCCTGTCAGTAAGATGTCTGCCTCTCAACCACAGGGGCCTGAGTTAATCCCCAGAACCCGCATACAGAAAGCAGGTGTGGCGGTGTGTGCTTGTCATCCCAGCACTGGGAAGGCAGAGTGAGACAGGCACATCCGTGGGACTTGTGGCCAGCCACCTATCCTACCTGGTAAGTTCCAAGGCCAATGAGAGACCCTGCCTCAAAAAAATAAAAAAATAAATGAAAAAGAAAGGAAAGGTTGTTACCCGAGGAATAGCACCTGAGGTCATCCTCTGGCCTTCACACGCACCCACACGTGTGCACCCATGCACACACAGAAATGCATGCACAAAGTCCACTTTCCAAAAGTTAAGAATTTTTTAATTAAAAAAAGTTTTATTTGAGAATTTCATGCATGAGAACTTTATTCACAATCCTATCCATCCTCCTTCTCACTTCAGCTCCTCCATGTTACTCCCTCCTTCTCAAATTATTGACCTCTTCTTATTATTGCTGCATATATATGCATATATCAACCTGCCAGGTCCATTTAGTGGTGTGTGTGTGTGTGTGTGTGTGTGTGTGTGTGTATGCGCGCACGTCCACGTGGGATTGAATAGCCTGTCATGGGCTAGAGAAGACAGATACTCCCTATTTCAACAGGCACTAATTACCTGTAGCTCTTCATCTAGGGATGGGCCTAAGGAATGTTTGTAATTTCCACATTACACTTGACATGTGAGCCATGGCACACATACAGAGGTTAGAAGACAACTTGCTGGGGTTGTTTCCCTCCTTCTGCCTTGTGGGTGCTGGAGACTGAACTCAAGTCGGCAACCGCTCCACCTGCTGAGCTATCTCACCAGTCCAAAAGGCGAGATTTTTAAGAGAAATTCAAAATGCACATTTACGAGTTCTTACCTTAGAAGGAATTCTGTCTTTCTGCCCTAACTCAGTTACCTAAAGTAGACAACTCAGTTGGCAGCCTACTCTACTTAACTAGTAATTTTCCCTCTTCTGAGAAAAGCATACAATCTATTTCATCCTTATTTGCAAGGGTAAATGTTGGGAGCAACTACAAGTACTCAATTCTTTATACATTGTTTCCCACCCCCCCAGACCATAACTACTCAATCAGAGAGTTCTCATAAGCTTAAATCAAAAAGAATTTTGTAGTGATTTTTATCACCAAGGACATTTATTCATCCTTCAGAAAGATTGTCACTAGGCAAAAGGAGGGTTAAAATTGATTGAGACCACTGACTCCAAGTCCCTCCAGAGTCATAGATTGAACTGGGTTTTCAAGGAGTAGGAGGAATTGTGAGAGAAGCTCCCTGAGAAAGCTACAGATTGATCCTCACCTGGGCAGCTTCAACTCCTTCAACACCTCCATGTTACTCCCTCCTTCCCAAATTGTTGACCTCTTCTTATTATTGCTGTGTATATATGCATACATAAACCTGCCAAGTCCATTTAGTGGTGTGTGTGTGTGTGTGTGTGTGTGTGTGTGTGTGTGTGTAGGTGTAACCGATCCTTGTGGACAAATGCCAAAAGTGAGTAGAAGGTTAGGGAGTAGAAGGGAAAGAGACAGCTGACACTTGGGGAAGGCTTACTGCATTCGGGAATAGCTTGTTTGTTGCCCTGTGTACTCATCTGAGAATGATCACTCAAAAGGAAGAAACACGGATTAAATATTCTGCCCCCATGAGTGCAGTTTCATAGTTCTAACTGAACTGGAAGTGGATTTCAGACCCTACAGAAAAAGACAAACTTTTCATAAACCTGTCCAAAGACAGAGTCTCCTATTAGAAATACTCATGACATTTATCTAAAACAGGCGTGTTTGAGGGTGTCTAGGACTGTTCACATGTGTTTTGAAAATATAACAACCCCCAAATTCAAAGGAATCCTTGATGGGCATCATTTGACTTAGTAGGAAAAAAAAAAAAAAAGAATGTATCATCAGCATGTGCTATGTGTTTTAAAGAACTTGAAATTTTACACACATACTGTTAAAATCAGACTTTTCCCCCCCTACGAATTCTGTTAAGAATTGTCAGAATTCATTCAGGCCCTTCGGGATTTACTAGTAAAACCTATACTCATCAGACCCTTCCACTGAATAAACTGAATTTTGTCAGAAATGCATAAGCAAATAGAGAAATAACCTCATTCTTCAGTCTGAAGGCAGTGGTGTTGGAAGGTATGTCTCCAGAGTATGACTTCAATATTGGATCTCAGTTCCAAGACCAGGTTCATAAGTCCAGTCTGCAGAGAAGACGGGGTGCCTGTGAAGGGCACCTGTGAAGAGACCGAGCTCCCCGGTGGGGACAGCTTCCACAGCGAAGTCACAAGCACAGACTAGCCTTCTGCTCTCTGACCAACCGGGTGCAGCCATAGCATCTTTATTGTTGTAACTCCCAGATTGTGATACTGTCACAAAACTGTTGCTAGGCAACAAATGTGGTTACCAGGTCTCAGCGAATAGCTGAAGGGGGAAGGCAGAGTGTCGCACCATTGTAGAGTAACCATAGCAATGACCTACTATTACAGACTGAAGAATTATCATTAACAATGTTAAAGTATCAGAGGCCCTGAATTCGTAGACTTCCAAGCAGTATCTGCATAACCGAGTGATTGCAGACAAGGTTTCAACTGTTTCAAAGCCATCCGCTCATAATTTCTATGTGAGAGTGTTTGTAATTATTTTACTTTTAATTAAAAACTCAATTATGAAGCTATTGGTTAAATCGTATATGCTATCACAAATAGTGTTGTTTAAGCCCGGATTATTTCCTCGTGTATTCTCACGCCTACATGTTACTTGCTGCCTCTGTCAAACCGAAGGTTCCATTTGATCTGAAGAAAAAAAAAAAAAAAAAAAAACGGGCCACAGATGAAGCCGTAGTAAAAGTAACCCTGTAAATTGAAAATCTACGACTTCTCTGAATCCCCCGACTTGAGCGGGAGGCCTAAATGATCTGAGTAGTTCCGCTTTGAAGCGCTTTTTGTCTGGCTTTTCTGGACCTGTCCTCCTGAAATCTATAAAGCATGTGGCCCGCCTAGGATACTGTCAAGGCCCCTGGTCGCCTTTTGAGTCTGGCCTTTCATTAGACATCTCCAGTGATCTGGTCCCAGTGACCTCGCGGAGACAGTCCAACATCAGAGCCTGGGACAGGCCGGGGAGAGAGCCATCCCCCGGCCTCCGCGGCGGCGTTCTGGGGTGGGTGTGGTGGAAGCGGGCTCTCGCAGGCTGGGGAAACCAATCCCAGGCCTGGGGAAGTGGGTGGTTTCTAGGCGGGAGAGGGAGTGGCCCTTCCCGCCGAGCTTCTGGATTGGCCCGGAGGGCCCGAGGCCCCGGGGAGCTCCGGGCCGCACCTCGGGCGCCGCCAGGGCGGGTCCGCGGCGGGGGCTGCGGGACCCGGGCTCGGGAGGGCGCGCGGGGCGCCTGGTCGGGGGTTAGGGGCGGGGGGGACGGGACCCCGGACACCTTGTAACCCCGCTGTGTCTCCGCAGGCACCGACCGCCACGAGCTGACCTCCTGGAAGAGCTTCCCGTCCATCTTCAAGTTCTTCGCCGACGCCTCGGAGGCGCGGAGCGGCCCGCAGAGGCCGGCGCTGACGCGGCGCTCGCACCGGATCAAGCACGAGGAGCTGTGAGCGCAGCCGCCGCCCCGGGCCGGGTCGCGTCGCCTCCGCCCTCCCGCGCGGGCCGGGTCGCGTCGGTGCGCAGCGTCCTGCGTCCCCTCCGGAGAGCAGCGCCGGGGTCCGAGCGCGGCCCCCGGGCCTGGCCAGGCCGGCGGCCCCCGTGCGCTCCGGACCCCGGCGGCGTCTGCGCGGTCCTACCGCCCGCTGCCGCCCGGCCTGCGCCGCGCCCGCTTTCGCTCCCCTTCGAACCCAGCAAGCTTTTTTTGTTTGTTTCTAGTATTCAAACTTGCACACATCGGGTCGGCGTGTGAGCCCCTCTCTTTTTATAGAAAAGGCCGAACACCCCAGCCCTAGGAATGCTAACTTTAAATTCAGAACATGGATGTGGTGCTGTGCCTGTGTGGTTCGGGGAGTGCAAATTGTTCTCCCCCCCCCCCCCTAGAACGACCTATTTTTCAGGACCGAAAGAAAAACTTTGCATAAAAACCCATGAAGTACCGGCTCCGAGTCCTGTTTTTTTTTCTGGACATCCCTGCCCAGTTGGACTTGGATCTTTATGTCTCTGGTTTCAGGAAAGAACGCTCAAACGAAAACATAAGCAGATCTTTTAGATGTATGTCCAAGAACTCATTTTCAGTGACATTTCCAACTTCCTTATCAGAACTGACCTCACTGTTAAATATGTAACATGATGAGCGGCATTGTGATTCAGATGATACACTTAACGTGCTTTTTACATACCACAGTGCAGAATGGAGGCGGTAGTTGCTGATCCTTGCTGAGTGTACTTTGACCTTTATTGCAGTAAATCCTTCCAGATACAGGATTTTTTTACTATCATCAAGAAAATAAAGAAAAAAATATTTATTTTACTATCAAGAAAATAAAACTGCATACTCTCTTCCTTCTGAAAGACCAAATAGGGTTAAAATACTTCAGTTTTCGTCTATAGTAGGAAAAGAGAAGTGTAGTGCGAACAATTTTCACTTTTATATCCAAAATTTCTAGTGTTCCACTTCCTGTGATAGTATTTTACCCTATAATTCCAACAGTTAGGTCCTTTAACCCAACTGGGATCTGGCCAACACTGTGAAATATGGAAGATAAAATAAGTTGACATTTTGCTGGCTTTTGAATTAAAAGCATTAAATATTAATTACTTGAAGAATTTAATTAGTGAAGATTATATCCAGTGGATGAGATTGTGAAATTAATACTTGCATCCTTTTTTTAAGTGAATTCAACAAGTAATGTGTCTGCCTTATTTGAGAACATGAGAAAATATATCCAAAATGACTCTGAGGCACTCGCAAACGCTGAAGGAAGAATATTATGAACTGATTTCAGCAAGTTTTAAAACTGGTCATATCTCCTGCTTTTTGGCATATGCATACATTCAGTAGTTCTGTAGTTGAAGTGATGTTGAAGTAAAGACATGGTCGTGTCTGGGCATCTTCTGATATTTCAGAAGCAGAAACAACTTACGACAAAAGTCAAAATGGCATTCTGGCCAGCTCCTGGGTGGTTTAAAATGTATTACTCCAACAATACCAAGCACGTTTCTCTATCATAGTGACCCTTGACATTTCTGATTTTATAAGGATTGGTGAACTCTGTAAAAATAATGGTATCTTACCAATGACTAGGTTTGAAAACTTGGTGTAGATTGAGTGTATCTTACCATATGTTTTAAAACGGTATTTTCAGTATATGAAAATGTTCACAAGAAACTAATTTTGCAACATTAAGAAAAAGCCCAACACTCATACGCAGTGCTGAATTTGTGAAGCTTCTGCAGCTGAATTAAAGCAAAGTAAATGTGCTCAGCTTATGAACCATATTCCTGTTCCTCCCCTCCAGGTCCTCATTTCTGTTCTTAAATCTTGGACAGTGAAAGTCACTGTTTTATTGTGATGAGTACTTGCAATCTCTAAATTGTAACCTTGTCAACTGTCTGGTAGAGAATTATTTACAAAGTTGTTACTTGTGGATCTGCGCTGTAGCAACCCAGAGGGAATCAGGCAAAGCACTCCAGATCACCAGCTGATAAGTGATAAGCGGTTCCTTGTAATGTAGGATCTCTTAACCTGTTGATAGGGATGCTGCTGCTGGTATGCCTAATACTGCTATTCACCTCGGTGTTCTTGGGAAAACCAAATAGGAGTGGCCAGCATTACTGTATCTGCTCTGGTCTTCTCCCCTGTTTTATTTCCTTAAAAAGATTGTAGGCACGTAGGAATATACAGGTAGACTGTGGGCTTTTTTTTTTTTTTTCCAATCCTATACTTTGTTCTTAGAGTAGATTGAGAAAGATATTGTTGCTAAATTGGAGGCTCAGAAGTGTCCTGTTGAAGCTTCAGTGCCAGGCAGTCGCTTTGGAACTTTCTAAAGATACCTAGCATGCAGTCCTTGAAAGTCACCCTGGATATTTGTAAGACCATCCACTTGTAATAATTGTTCTTTCCTCAAATTCCTGCCTTGTGCTTTCAGGAATGTATTTTTGTTTATATGTCCCAAAAAAATAAAGGAGAGGAGTTTCCTATAATCTCTGTTTAACATTTTAAAATAAAAAGGTTTTTCCAACAAGCAACTGTGTATTATTCCTCCTCAGAAATATCTTTTTTCCCCCCCACCAACTGCATAGAGGCTTTTAAAGCTGAAGCCTAAAAGGACTGATGGGATCAACCACATTCATCAATATTATAAGCCTTAGAGCTACTTATTATTACCGTTATTTTTGCTGTAAGACTATATTGTAACTTCAGTTGAGTCACTGTTTGGTTCACAAATATCAAAAAGATAACCTTTTTAGCCAAATGTTTTTAATACACAAGAATCTTTTTAAGCAAGGAAATTGGAACTTATCTCCAAAATGATTTATAAAATAAACATTAATATACAGTAAATGTTTTCTAAAGGGAGTCTGGTAAGAATAAATTGCTCCCATACTGCTGATGATAGGACCTTATATAGTGTGTTCAGTTGTGAAACCAACGTGTTCACATTTATATTACAGCTATTCCTTTCTAAACCTGACTCCTCTGAGGTTTGGGTGACAGCGTGTGTTAACTAAATTAGCACTGCTAACAAACTAGGATTTTTTCCCCCATGTTTCTCTAGATTGCCTAGAGTTGCAATCCAAACATGTGTATCTTACATGTTGTAACCATTGTTTAGATTGTCAACTGATAGGGCCCTGTTGGAGGCCGTACTCCCAATTCATTTTGAAAAGATTACTATGAAGTAACTTTCACAGTGTAAATTTTAAAAAAATTTTCTCATAGCTTGTGGGGAGGGGTAGAACATGAGGCTTTTGTATATTTGAAATATGTATGGCAAAAAGGGGAATAATTGTAGTGGCTACTTATGAAACCTCTGGGGTAATATTATAAAATAAACACTCTTAAGACATACCCCTTTCAAAAAATGTAACTCCTTCCTTCCCTTCCTTCCTTCTTTCCTTCCTTCCTTCCCTCCCTCCTCCCTTCCTTCTTTCCTTCCTTCCTTCCTTCCTTCCTTCCAACCTTCCTCCCTTCCTCCCTTCTTTCCTCCCTCCCTTCATTCCTTGTAGAGAATGACTGACTAGGAGTCTCTTGAATTGTTCATCTTCCTTTTATCTAATATTCTATTAATCTCCTAAAAAGATTAGTTTGAGTTTGGAAAAGGGTTTTTAATCAACACTTCACAGATCGTAAAGCTACCCCACTTAAAGCATTAGCTTTGTGAGGCAGCTTTGGGTTTAAACCATTCCAACTGTCCTGCACCGTTCTCCGATGAAGGATGCACACCAACGGGAAGATGGCAGGAGGGAGATCACATAAAGTACATTAAGAGAGGTCCAAGAATAGAAGTGCTTACCAAAGCATTCCACCATTTATCTTGAAATCTGCATAAGTTTTTTTTTTTTAGGTGACAATGATAATTTTAAACCTCACACTTAGAAGGGGTGGATGTTGATTTAATTGATTCATTTGGATCAATGTTTTTAAAGTTTCACACCACTGCTCTTTCATGAAGTGATGTCTTTAGCAGTCTGTGGTTTGACATGAAACCTCTCAGATTTCATCAGTGGGACTCTCCATGACATCTAAAACTATGCAACAGCCTGTGTGGTGGTAACTTTGGTACTGGGAGATCTCAAGGCTAATGTGGCTGATAAAATGGAGAGTTCTTGTTCACTCTCAGCACAAAGGTTTTTTAAGAATCATAATGGGAAATGAAGCACAAAAGCTAAAGATTTACTGGTTAGAGAAAGATCTCCTGAAAGTTTGATCAATAACTGGACATCAGAGTGGCCAGCATTTTCCCTGTGGATGTAAAACTTAGAAAATGAAAATTTGACTTAATCCATGATGTCTTTCCAGGCAACTTTTCCTGGCCCTTGCCTTGAAGTTTGTGGAAAACCTTTCACTATGCTCTTTGTATTGTTGGAATTGAACTTTATTTAAATAGCTATGAAACATGTTTCTAGGAAGAAATGTGTGGAGGTCCTGCATCTCTCTCCAGATCATTCAGCGTTTTCTTCCGTGGCTGTTACATTGGGTGATATGCAAAGTTGTCATAGGTAAAATGATATTGAACTTACTCTGTAACCAAAACAAAGAATCCAAAATGAGAAACAACCAACACCCCAAGAACGATATGTCTCTTTTTAAAGTTTACAATTTGAATAATGAACTTGGATAGAAAGTTGGCAGAAAAACAGACCATGGCACCGTCAAATCACAAACCATTTTCACTTTTCTGTCCAATTTCAGAGTGCATGTGTTTGTGAGTATTTCACTAGATCAGTGACAGCTCTTTATTTGCATAATTATATGCTCTGGTCTGAAGAGAAAACTAACCCCCAAATTTCATGGGTCACCAGACTGCAACAATCAATGTTTTATCACGTATGCGAAGCAAAATCTAAGAAGCTATATGAAGTTTCTTGGGGAGTTTTTACTCCTCAGAAAATTAAAGAGTTTTCCTCTCCTGAATAGATTCAAAATCTTTCCAAGTTCTTTGTAACTGAATTCTGTTTGAAGGCAAAACTAGAGATTAACATGTAGATCTGATTGTAGACTCACTAACATTGCTTCAAAGTAGCCTGAGAAGACAGCACGTTTGCTTCACTAACCCTTAAAATTCATAATATGAGGGAAAAGTATTGGTCAAATTATAATTTGCCAAAGTGAGGTCCAAATTAATTACTATTGAATATAAAGTTCATTTCCTTCCTCAAAATACCTCAGGGTTTTTTTAAAGACCAAATAGAAAAAAAAATGTGTGCATATATGCATATATGTCTCACATATACATCGCTTTTTATGGACTTATGTCCATTTGCTGTTCATTTCAGCTGAAATCTACAGACCACATATACAATATGTTTATGTCTAGTTAGTGCCTGTAAGGTAGTAGGTGCTCTGTATGTGCTGGTTTCCATGAAAGTTTGTACATTTTTTCTATGAAATGGATTTTTCATGTTCAAAATCTTCAAGACACTGTAATAAATATTTTAAGTGCTTCAAGCCTGTTTGCATCTGTAAATCCTTTGCTTGTATGTAATGTGTACTTGTGTGTAAGGTTGGCTTTATTTCATTAAAGAAAATTGATTTAAACTGCTAACGTCTTTAGTTTATAGGCGCTCTGCCAATTTTGAATACAAAAGAGCATAGAGACACATGCAGACCATGGTTTTTGTTTTGTTTTGTTCTGTTGGGTTGTTTTTTGTAGCATTAAAATCTTGGAAAAATCTATCTCTACCTAATTTTTTAAGGAGGATGGGAGGGGTGAACCTCTGCAAAGGCACTGGGATGTGAATTTCATTTAAAGTTTCTTCAGACAACATGCTAGAATTAAGAAATGGAAAGCACTTGGGGGTGAGGGGAAAAGAATGGCATAGTTGCAAAGTATTTTATTCTCTGAAGAATAAGAGGTCATTGAAGTTGGGTGTTGCTATCATTTCAGTGAAGAGCAAATTCCCCTGTTTTAAATTAAAGTTGAATTCTGATCAAAAGCTATTTTCTGGCTCTCACCATCTGAGAAAGCACATCTCTACTGTGGAGAGTCCCCGGTGTAACTGTCACCTTCCTGTCCCACTGAGATGGTGCTCTTCCAGTTGCATCTCCTCTGACACCCTCCCCAGGAGTTTCTGTGCAGACTGGAGGCCTTGGATTCCTCTAGGTGGAAACTCCCCCAAAAGATAATCTGTAAAAACCAACAAATCAAAGTTTAGAATTTTACCAAATAAAGCTAAAGGTTAGAGAGCTGTGTTGGACTCAGATTAACAGCACTTCATTAAAGGAGAGCTCTTTTAAGAAAAATAATAGACAATATTTATACCTACATGTTTTTTCTATTTTACCTTGGTGAGAACATTGCTTAAGCGGCAGATGAGGCTTTCAGTTCTACTCTGCCAAGAATGGAGAAAAGTCTGTTATTTCCCACTCAATTCCACACCTGAAGGGAAGACCAGAGTCTCCTACCTTCTATCATGCACATTGATGCTTGTTCAAATACACCTAATTCTTACACTGTCTGAAAGGTTGACTCTGATCCAGCTCATCCTCCTGTGTCTCCTAATAATTTTTCAAAAGCTTTTCATCTATTTAAAAACCATACTTAAGTGATTTAAAAAAAAAAAAAAAAAGCATTTTTACCTTCCCTGGACACACAAGGAATCAGAATTTCTCAACCCAGGAAATGTTCGTGGTGTGTTTTGTGTTCTGTTGGTGTTTTCTGCCACCCCCAACTCTCCCCCCCCCCCTTTTGCTTTTGCTTTGCTTCAGTAAATTACTTAATATCATCCCCTGGAATAACCAGCTCTAAAAATAACAGGAGCACAGAGTGACATGATTTGGCTTTCATGCAGTTTTGAAAGAAAACCATTAAAACTGCATTGATCTCACAAATATTGATCTAGTGCTTGATATCAAATATCAAATGAGATGCTGTCAGTTGCTGCTGATCCTTGTGTCAGCTGTTTGAATTCATGTCCTCTCCGTTCATTGTCTCCTGGATTCAAGTTGCTGAGGCTACATAAGATTTTCGTGATTAAAACAATTAAGGTCAATTCTTTTACTGTTTCTCACCATTCTGGCTTTACTAAACACAGTGAACATTCTATCTGTTATAACATGCGTGTACAATGCTCTTCAAGAACATGGCTTCTTACTGGGTAGCTTACATTTCTATTTACTGTTCTTTACCTTAATATTGAAATTATCTGAATCCTGCTTTGTTTCTGATCACTAGCCTTTTTAAAAAAAAAATCCAGATTGTTTTTAAATAATGCAATCAAAAGTATTGCTTTACAACACAGAATGAATTCTTAGCCATACTTTACAACAGGTAAGTCGCTCCTTTTATTCTTTTTGACAAAAAAAAAATATAGCTATTGGGTTTTACAGATGTAGAACTCAAGAATTATTTAGGTGAAAAAATATGTCTTTCTCAATAAAATATGAGCAGATTTAAGCCTCTGCTTTCGTTTCCTAGTACTCTGGAAATAGCTGGTTACTTATCCTTGGGTATATTTAGAGTCTCAAGACATACTTTTTTTCCTTTCCTCTTTATTTTGCACATCAGCAATAGCTGATTTCATACGTTGAAGTTATGATACACTTTAAGGAGGAAAATACCCTACAACCATGACCAGTTAACACTGCTGTCTACACTTTAATGACCCAGAAATAAAAGTGGGACCTGCCTAGGTTGTTTTTAATTGCACTGCCACATTCGTGTATTCCACATTTGCTAGGAAGGAAGTTTTCTGCTCCTTTCAGTTGGTGTCCCTTTCCGTTTTTTACACCTTGTCTTGCTTTGAGACAAGAGAAATGAAAGGACGAGAAGGCGCGGTGCTCTCCCCAGCACCATGGACAGCGCCCCGCGCCCCCTCCTTCTTCCCTTGGCCAGAACCCCAAAGTTCTGGCCTGGCGGGGTTCCTCTCTCCAGCCACTCCCCCGCCATAGGATATTCCCTTCTGAAACCCCGGCATCTGAGCCCAAAACAACAGTGAGCTTGAAGACTGTAGTTTGTGGGTGGAGAGTCTTGCTTGCTCCCTGCCCGGTGTTAATCAGAGCGTCCAGAGTTGACGCTCCATTTGCCTGCTAGGCTCCCGAATTTGCATCCACCCTGCGCTGAACGTAGCTCCACCCCGCAGTCAGGGCTGTGGTGAGGGTCTTCCCTCCCCCAACCCAAATTTCCTTGGACCAACTTTTTTTCATCAACACCCTTCAGCTGGCAAGATCTGTATCAACTCCGCTTTTTAAAGGGGTCTCCGCTGGGACCACTTTGTTCACAGGCCCAAAATCTCAGTGGCCAAGGATCTGTGCTTCAGAAAAAATGGACATCCGGACCCCCCTGCCCGGCTGGTAGCTGAAGCTGGCGGGCTAACTGTGGGGCTCCCCAGCTCAGCTCAGTCACCTCTCCAGCGAAGCGGGCAGCGGGCTCCCGGCTCAGAAGCTGGACCGCAACTTATTTGACAGCACCAAAAGGGAGCGCCTCTGGCTCTTAGCCGCCACTTTTTTCGTCCTCTCCAAATCTCAGTCCTAGCTGCGTTTTCCGTAAACCTCCTTGTTTGCGCCCCTCCCCACACATCCCCCCAATTGACGCGTTGAGCAAAGTGCAATAATGGAAGACCACTCCCGGGTGGCATCTGGTTCACTGAGTAAGTCTCCCTTGGCAACCCCTGCCGCCACTCCTAAGACGAGTTTTTAAAGATTTCAAATACAACACCTTGCTGTATTGAAAATCTCGCCTTATTTGTGTGACTTTGAGTGAAAAATCTCTCCCCTCCCATCAGAACACATTTCGGGTCATCCGCTCTCCTGAGTCAACATTAGGGGGTAGAGGGAAGAGAAAGGAAAAAAAAAAGAAAAAACTATGTTTAGAGTAGATAAGACTGTCAGAACCAAAAGCTATTAAAGGTTGAATTAAAAACCGTTCGGAAACAACTTAATGCAATTTTTTTTCAAGTAAGAGTTGATTAGTAACTGAAATCCCTGGCAAACGGATTTCAACACAGTTCTGTACAATAACACGAACTATATGATACATTTCAGGATAAAACTATTCTCTGCCTGACACAGCATTACAATAAAGATGTCAGCGAGTTTCTCGGTTTAGCAGCAATTTAGTTGCAAAACACCGTGGTTTTTTTTTTTTTTCCTTCCATTGAGACACATAAATAATTGGTTAAATCTCTCACTGGCTAGCAATTTCATTTCTTTCCCCAGAACTGCCGGAAGCCTGTTCCTCGCCCACACAGCATCGCTCAGCGAACTCGATGCCCCTTCCCTCTGTGCGAAGTCGCTCCTGAGTTTGCTCCCTTCACAGAGAATTTTCCTCTTAGTTTGGACGTTTACTTGAGTCTCAAGGGTCGTTGTGTATAAATCCCTGCTACTAGAGTAACTCAGTCATTCTGGAAGTTGTTTAAACTAGCAGCTGGACCCACTAGGAAAACTGACAGAAACTCACCTGGCTTCACGCAGTTTGGCAGCTGGTTTGTTCAGGGTTACAAAGGGGACCTGTTGAATCTGAGTGACTTGGGGGACTACCTTATTCTGGTCTAAGGTGTACCACCTCGCACTATATGAATTCACAGCTCGAATATCTCTAGGTATTTGTAAGTCACTGGTCGGGCTTCCCCCCCCCTCCCATGCACTGAGTTTCTACTTTGGAAAATGTTTCATTCTAGTCTTCTGGAGTCCCGAGCAAAGGGGACTAGGGTGCAAGGATAGGCATGAGGTTTCTTTTGTCATAGAAAGTTAAGGATTGTGGTGACAGGGAGGGCAGTGAGAGAATTCCTGGGTGATAGGCTTTGCTCTCAGTATGGAGAGGTCTTTCTTTTCCATACAAGCTTTTCTTTATTAATAAGTTTTTGTTTTGCATGAAAGAGAACTATATTCCTGATTCAGTTTCAGAAGGACTTTTATGGGTAATTTAACTAAGTTAGAAACTTCCAGACATAAGTGCATATTTCAAGGCTTTTTTTTTTTTTTTTTTTTTTTTTTTGCCAGAGGAAACTGAATACAAAAACTGTATGAGCTCGGTTTTTTATAATTCAAAACATTGAGAATATAGATTAAATAAGTCCCTGTGAAAGAAACATCTCTATAAGTGTTTGTTACCTACCTGTATGTGTTTGGTGAAACTTTAAAGCTTCCTAATGCATAGGTGACTGTTTTTTCTCCTTTAGTTTTTCAAGTGTTTTATTCCAAACCTATCCCGTGATTGCTGATGGCCTAACCATTTTTGTCCCTCAAATCTTTTGAAGTAAATTTTCTTCTACCTTGACCACTTGTCAATGTGAAATACACAGTGCCTATTTGGCTAAAGAAATACATTTCATATATTACAAAAGAATAGGTTCTTTGAATGAATTGGGGAGGGCAGGGATTAGTAAGTTCTATTCCTTGGGGAAGGAAGAAGTATAAGTCATAACTACCAAATGTCAATAGGACAAGATTAGCTCAAGCATAGAGGAGAGACCATCTGGAGGTAGAGGGAATGGTGAAGGTCCCAAAATCCCGCAAGAAGTTATCCAGGTTGCCTGATGCCTGCCTTTCCCCTTCTTCACCTTGCCCAGCTACCTTAGAGATTGAGGGGTCAAGTAAGCTTCCTTACTGAGTACCTTACTAGTCAAACTGGACTTCAAACAATTCGGTTTGGGAGATAGCTGGGGGACTGCAGTGTTACATCCCACCCCACCCCCCAAAAAAAGAGGCACCACGTTTCAGCTTTTTGTGATGCAGTTTAAGGTTGTAGTGACTATCTTGTCCCACACTGTGAAAAAGAAAATCATCACACACTCTTTACATTAATAAAACTTTCAAGGAACTTTAAGATAAACGGCAGCTTTGCATCAGCTCTTTAACTAGTAGGCATTTGGGGAATTTAGAAAGCCCTTAGGATTATCCTTTAGCTGTCAAGTGATTTAGAGGGACAAATATACTCCGTTTGCAATTTACCCAACTTTTATAACTATATGTGCCTCTGGAAAATAGCACCTGACTACATTCAACTTGCAAAGGAGTCTAAACTACTTATCTCAGGAAAGTAACAAGACGTATGAAGTCTTTACGTAAATGGTCTGAGGGGAGATCTGTAAATACTTGAGGTCCTAGTGATCCTTGGAAGTCCAATGCACTTAAATTGAAATTTTCACAATCAACTCAACCTTGATAAAAAAAAAATGAGAGCCATTTGCTTAACTTAATCTGGAACATATGTTTGCACCAGTAGCAGGTTTTTTTGGTGTGTGGCTGGGGATGATCAAGTTGTAAATTTTCCTCTTTAGGTTTTCAGCGCCTGCTAGTTTCAGCCTAACACCTAGAGAGAGACTTTGCCGGAATCTTCACCAAAGCAGCCAAGAATTTACAAAAGATTTCCAAACCACTCAGTTTCTGGATGTTATCAATATTCCCAAAGGTGAAACAGTTCTATACAAATCAGTTCCCAATGGCTAAAAACAAGTTCAGTCTCTGTTGTTAAAGTGTCCTGTGTCTATAAAGACATACATTTCTTTCACTTGGAGCTTTGCCTTCCTCACCTGCAGCCCTCTTCCTAAAGGGCAGACAGTACAAGGGCTGTACATGCTGTTAAAAATGACACCTTCATTCACCAAGCAGTATATAGCTCCTTTTGGCTCATCTTCATTTTCCTATCAGAAACTTAGAACTATTTATTTGTGTCTCTTTGTACTTCAACACAAAAGAGCCCCCCACCTAAAAAAAGTGTTTTGAATATCTGAAAATCTCTTAATGGTTAAATGTTAGAATCCACAAATCATTCTTCATTAAAGGCAAGCTTTATGGTGGTTTTTATTAATATTTAAACATGTGTCTGTAGGCATTGAGTCTTAACATTTAGGCTTTTCATGAAGCAAGCTACATTTTACATCAGTTAACGTTACCCCATGAGAGCAAGTGGATGTAGTAATGAGAGGTGGGGGTACACATTGGGCTCTTGGGCTCTGCTGGTGAACCTCTAGGATTTTAAGCAAGTATTTGGACTTGCTGATTTATCTTCTTCCTAAAACCCTCTGTCAGACTACTTGAGGAAAACTCCAGGTGCTTTCTGAAATGGATCAAAACAAGTAATTGAGCCACAAGTATGCCAAAAATTCAGAGGCAGAATTTCCCTCTATTTTATTATTATAAGGATTAAGATGAACAGCTCCCACCTGGATGCTACCTTAATGAAGAAAGAAAGAAAGAAAGAAAGAAAGAAAGAAAGAAAAGAAAGAAAGAAAGAAAGAAAGAAAGAAAGAAAGAAAGAAAGAAAGAAAGAAAGAAAGAAGAAGGAAGAAAGGAAAGGAAGGAAGAAAGGAAGGAAGGAAGAAAGAAAAGGCAGGGCAATAATAACATTACCAGCACTGTGCTAATCAAATGCCCGCTACTTGCTCAGAATGGTGCTAAAAAGCCACTTTGATTCTGAATTGGAAGGTCCTGAGACACCGAGCGCCATCTAGCAAGCAAAGTTAGAATCTAAGAGTCTGCGTTGTAAGCACAGAACATCCAGAGACCAAGGGAAGGAGAGGGAAATGGCAGCTTGAAGATGTCCTTGCTGCGAATTAGCCACAGCCGGGTCTCACCTGAGACCAGCTTCACCTACAGGTCTCTACTCTTCCCGTCACTGGCCAACGCAAACAAACTAACTACTGAGGTGAGGTGGACGGTTTCTGCCTCAAGCTAAAGCTAAGGATAACTCCTCTTTGATTGCTTATTGCCTTTAATTAGAATTGGCAGCTTCTCCATCCCTCTCTCTTGTGTCCCCCAAATCGGAACAGCATGGACCGTTTCAGCACCCTCTATCCAAATGGGGACAAAGAGCAGGGGCTAAAAGGCTCACCTTGAGCTGAAATTACTACCAAGGCTTTAGCGCAAAGGAGAGCATGTCCCTGGGGAAACCTAGCAGAACTGAAGAAGTCATTTTGAGCTTCTAAGTCTGCCCAGATGTCTCCTGACAGGCAATCTGAGATATCTCTGAGTGACACAAGATGTGGATTTACTTAACAAGCCACAAATGGTCCTGGAAACTGAATGGTGCCATCTAGATATAAATAGTATAACTTTTATTCTTCTTCAGGCAAGCTGGTCTTTCCTGTTTCCTTTAGCTGAAGGAAAGCCAAAGTGACTAGGACACTGCACAACCACCCCTGTGGGTTTGCAGCCATAGGGATGAAACAGCACTTTTCAGTTTTTACATTTTGAATGATGTTATCAATTTATGTGACTATTCTCTGGAAGTGGGCTAACAGTACAACTATAAAAGAAAAGCTTACGGGATATCCATATGAAGAAAGTAAAAAGAATACTCTCTATATAAGCAGGAAACCCATCTTTTTTCTCTTAAATCAGTAGCTCTCCATTCAATGGACTAAGGAAGTTAATATCAGCAATGTTTCTCTTCTAAAGAACTGATAGACCTTTCTGTGATTTGATTTCAAGGCTGAGAAAGAAAGAAAGAAAGAAAGAAAGAAAGAAAGAAAGAAAGAAAGAAAGAAAGAACCCAGCCTAAACTATTCCCAATTTTCTGATATTTGATGTTTACCACTATAAAAATGTACTCGTTCACATTGTTCTTAGAATATAGAGATAGGGCTTGGTTTTCTATTGTTCTCTCTCCTAACATCTCCCACGATATCTCCCAGTAAAAAGTTCTATAACAGAAAAGAAATAACTAAAAAATACTAAAATGTTATAGTTTAGCTCTAGTGGTACTCAAATATCAACTTTTTTTCTGGAAAAAACAAGCATAGCAGATAGGAAACAATAGTTGCCTTTTTATTGTACTGTGTTATTGGCTGTGTAAAACAGCCACATGAAGAATAAAGCATCAGACACAAATATGCTAGACGTTCTTATTACAACATTTCTACAGGTTAAAGTATTTACAGAAAAAAAAAATGAAACAAAAAAAAATTAAAACCTACCCCACAAACTAAGCCAGTAAGCAGAGAGGGATTCAGAGCATGGCTTGACAATTTAGAAAGAATCTAAAGCACTTGTGCAAAGCCTCCTTGTGCTGGAAAATGTGTAAAAATCTGAGGGTGGGCCAGAGAATCCATTCACAGTCTCTGGTCCCTCTGCTTTTCCTGTCTGAAGTTCAGAGGAAATGTCAGAGATGCCTAGCCCCTGGCTCTCCACGTAATTCTAAGTGTGTTTGTGTGTGTGTGTGTGTGTGTGTGTGTGTGTGTTAAATAGCACATTTCTCCCATCAAGGTCTTCTTAAACATGGAACCTTCTCCTAGACAGGGTACCCAGCTGTTTAATTTAACATTGATTTATTGCTTTTAAAAGTAAATTTACACACATGCCAGCAGCGCTCTGTTTTGTTTCCCCAGACTCTGAGATTTATTTTCTACTTAGCGCTTGTCTGACAAAACAATGTCCTTTAACTTTATTACACATCGATGAGGAAATCTGTCTTATTTTTGCTCAGATTTATCGCTGTGTTACTTGTGGGGACTTTTGTGGTCCAAAAAGGCTGAGGTCCAAAAATAAATAGAAAATTAAGCAGAGTTGATCACAAAATAATACGGAAAACAAGAAACAAAACAACCTTAAAGTCTGACCCAGCATACACCAACTTGCTGAGGAAGGTAGGAAGAAGGAACAGGCAAAGTAACCAAGGAAGGAAAGAAATTACTTCAGCGGTCAAGTCACTGTTTGAAGGAGGAGTAGCCAAATCTGAGTCCTGTAGTACCACCAGGTTGTATGTTAAAATGTGTCTGAAATTAAAGAGCAGGGAGTTGCGTCTGAGTGACTCCCCACCCTGGCCACCTTACCTCGGTGTAGAACTCCCAGCTATCACTGATGACTGAGCCCAAGGGAATTAGATGGACTTTGAAGCAGCTTTTGTGGTACCCTTCATCTACATTTGGGTTTTCTTTAGTCCCCAAGAAAAAAAGGCCACTTTCTTCCCTTCACTCATAAACTGTCTCTGTGCCCTTCGCTTCACAGGCTTTAAAAAGTTCTCCCATCAGATCAAGAGCAAAAAGGAGGAGATGACATAAGAACCATCACACTCATGGTAACAACAACAAACAAGTGTGAGTTTAAATCTACGTTAAACGGTTTTCTCCTCTATAAAGCATGGTCTTTCCATTAGGTGGGGGTTGGGGGGGAGCTAAGGTTGGGAATGTTTCTGAATGTAATGAAAGCAGGCTTTGAAGAAATCTTCCTGTGAGATAAAGCTTTCTTGTTCATCATGATTTCTCACAGAGACATCTAATATCAATTTACAGGCTTTCCAGTGAGAAAATGAGGGTACGGTATCTTTTCTGGTTAATAATAATAAAAATAATCTGGCCAGATTTGTCATTGGGATGAGGGAGAACTTTTAAGAAGGTCCTTTTCTTTCCTCTCCAGATACAGCGTCTTTAAAGATCCTTGGACGAGACCCCGACCCCTCTGCTGCTGCTCCAGTCTCTGAGTACACAAAAACACGCCAACACGTTGGCTGCAGTGATTTTTTTTTTTCCAACGCAAAGAGATTTTTTTTTAAGTGAATGGCTCACACTACTGAAAATACATCAAGACATGTTTGGCCAGGCACCTCCAACTTAGCATGAAATAAAAAGAAAAGAAAAGAACAAAATGAGAAAAGAAAGGAAAATATCTACAAGGGGGAGGATTGTGAAACCCTGAAAATTCTCCTATTCATATTAGGATACCCCCACCACCACCCGCGCTTGCCCTTTGAAAAGGGGTCCTGTCACTCAGAAAGAGCTGTTTCTTCTGCTTCCTCCGCATCCACCCTCCAGCCTGCCCTGCTTGGTCTTGCAGCCCGGCTCTGGCCCTCCCCTTTGCCCTCCCCGCGCACACACAGTTCCTTCCAAGGGCTGAAGAGATGAGAGGTGCAGCTTCTCCAAAGCTCAGCCAGACGAGTGCTTCTCACCCCGACAGAGCGCGCTCGACCCTCCGAGGCCCGGGCAGCTCTTTTTATGTCAAGAAGCCACCGGGCACCCTGGGCTGCCCGCCCCTCTGGGTTGCGGGACAGCGAGGCAGCGCTCTGGCCTGTCACGTGGCCGCTCCGGGAGCCCCGCAGAGCCCTTTGTTAAGCACCTCGGTCCCCACGCAGCGGCAGGGGCCGCGCAGCCAGACGGGTGGGTGCAGCGACGGGACGATCCCGCCAGTCTGGTTCTGCTTCAGCTAGCAGAAACGGCCCTGAGACACTTTGGGTGGGTGCCCCAAGCACTTAGCAAACCAAGATTCCCAGCCCTGGAGGGGGAAACCACTTGGGCCACCTCCAAAGTTTCGAACCAAAGGCACAAAGGGGCCAGGGGCCCAGTGGAGGGCGCTCCTCTGCGCGCTGTAACCATTGGGCCGCCTCCCCTCTGCCCCTTCCACCCTACGGGTCTCCCATGGCAGTCCTCCATCAGGCTCAGTGGGTGGGAGGAGTGTGTAAAGTGTGTAGCATGTGTGCATGTGTGTTCAGCTAGGTGGAAATTTCAAAGGACATATCGACACAGGAGATGGGCCCTGGGCAAAAGACTGTTGGAGAGTTTAAGCGACTTACGTGGGAGGGAACAGAGGGTCAGGTCTGCTCTAAGTGGACATCTGCAAAACATTCAAGCAGCGTACTCAACAAAGAAGCTAGCCATTTACTATAGAAATAATAAAAAGCCACTAATGATTATGGTTCCCACCCCTTCCCCCAAAAGGCCAAACCCTAATGAAATAATTCAAAGGTAGGCCTCATTTCCTAATAGTGGAATTAAACAACAAAAAGAACCCTACTAAACTTTCCAACTCTGCCTTCTTAAGGGCCTGGGAACCTTGCTGAGAAATTAGGTAAATAAGAGCTGAGCTCTTCTTGCTCCGAGGCCCGCCGAACTGGGTTTACATATAGTTCCGCCTTAATACACAATTAAATTACAGTAAATTCCCCTTTGGGTAGGAAAACTTGGAATACTCCTCAGAATTCAAAGATGTCTAGGGTTAAGTAGTTTTAAAAACATTTTTTGAAACGGATTGTGCAATGAAGCTACCTTGAAGCCCTAAAACTATTATAAATATGCTATACATCTGGGTGCCAGTTTATCTCTCCATATTTCTTTCTAAAATGAGGAAAGCATTCATAAAAAGCTACTTGGCACACTTTATTTTCGGAAAGCAGATGTTAATTTTTTTCACGTATCATTTTATGACCAAGTACATGTGTAACGTTGGAAGGAATCCAGACGCCTCTATTATTTGCTAAATGACTGTTAGTTGAAACATATTATTCTCGGCCTAACCATGGTATAGGTTATATCAATAAAATAAACGTGTGTGTGTGTGTGTGTGTGTGTGTGTGTGTGTGTGTGTGTGTGTGTGTGTTTTAATCAGGGGAGGGGCATAAAGAGTTAGTATAAATGACAGAGAAAGAAAGAAAGAAAAAAAAAAGAGTTTGGGAAGGAAGAACACACCTGTGCTGTAGAAAATGGCATATTTATATTGTTCGGTGCAAAACAAAGTCCCCCAATCGGGCACTCGGGGATATTTACATGGCGGGAGATAAAGTTGAAAGCCTTTCCCGGCGTGCCAAATGGGATCTCCCCGAGGCCTTCTGCGTGGCAAGATAACAGGTACTGAGCGCTGCTGGCGGCCGGGGCCTTCTCCTGCCGCCCCGCCTCCCCCCTCCCCCCAGCTCCCGCCCCAGGCCGGCGGGGCTCGGGACTCCCAGGCACCGCGGAAATTTCAGCGGGGTTCCCAGTCTAGAAGTACGCTCGGGAAGCGTCCTCATTTGCCCTGCGCCGCTCGAGGACGCCGGAGCCCAGGATAAGCCAGTGGCGTGATAATTAATGGAATACAATATTTATGGCCCAATGTATTGACTCCGAGGCGAGCGCACCGCGTAGGCAGTCCGTGGGGGTCTGGCAAACGGGGCGCCAGTGAGCGAACATAATGACCCGAGTACTTATGTCTACCGGGTTTGCTCACTTAAACCCGAGGTATGTAACATCACGATAAATATTAATATCCACCTCCTCAGCACCGCCTTTCTAAACTCTCCCTTCCTGAGCGCTGCCCCTCACGCAAAGGCCAGAGAGGAGGTTTGTTTTTTGTTTTAAAGAAAAAAAAACATAAAATGCTGCAAATATGAAAAATAGGTCACCAATAAAATTGGTCTCAGCATGGAGTGTAATTGCAACAAAGTGCCACCGAGTAAAATCGAGGAGCGAGCTGGCTGGGGCGGCACAGTCGCGAACCATCTGGTGTGTATTAAAAGCGGTGCTGTAAATATTGCTAAGAGCTAATGCATTATCGGCTTCTATAAGTGCACAGGGCCTGTAAGCTTTCCATATGTTAGAGCATGTAGATCGGGTGGGAGCTGGAAAGGTGTTCTCTCCATCACCAGCTTCGAAAGCCCTGTCTCCCCCACTTTGGGTGGAATTTTGGCCGAAACCCTTCGAATGGATATTTCCATTTTCTGCCCCTCCCAGCACCCCTTTACCCTTGTCTCAGCTCCTCTTTCTCTTTTTCTCGAGCTTTCCCCTGCTCCCATCTTCCAACCCCTCCTCCTCTCTCCCTACTCTCCAAGGGGATAGGGCAGGCATTGCTGACGTCACTTCACATCAGTAAAAGAGTGTAACTGTTTCAGAGAGAGGGAGGAAAAAAAAGATCATGTGTTTTTCATCAGTGCTAATTTTTTTTTTTTTTTGGCCTTTTTTTTAATAGAAATGAGCCGCCCAGCACGGGTATTCCTTCTGTTCTGAGGCTTGTAACCACCACCGCTCTCTTTTGTGGGGTGGTCCACGAGGTAGGGAGATGTTCTTCATCCTGGAAGCTGAATGGTCCTGGGGGAGAGGGGGGGTTCTACTGCCCAAATCAGCTCTTTCGGATGAAACCAGGGGAAAGTAAGGTGCAAAGAGGATGATGACTTCTGGTGAAGATTTCACACCCACAGCCCCCAAGCAACCTTCGCCAAGCCTGCTGGAGGGTTCCAGGCTCCAAGGCAGTTTGGGTTTGCACCCAAACTTCTTTTCTCTGGGCTGTCCCTCCGTAATCCCACCCCCCACATACTGAATTGCCACACACAGTACAGCTAATAATTTTCCTGCTGTCACGTTACTTTTCGGGGGGGGGCAGCTCAAGTCTTCTCTTTCCCGATGATACCCCATATTTAAGCGTTTACTATAATTATACTCTCGTCTCCTGAGCTCCCCACCCCCCACCCCACGTTACTCAGCTACAACTTTTTACCCAAATCCAGTGGTAGGAACTGCCTCTATGTTGTCCCACAGAGATCGCTTTCTCCAAGAGTTGGCCTGCTCTCTCTCATTCTTACTGCTTCTTGCCACCCTCCCCTTCCTCTCCGGCTTCCTCCACCCCCTCAACCTGTGTACCCAGAACAAACCTCAGACTTCAGTGTGGGTAAACCTGCTGGCCAAGGCAATCCAGGTTCAATCAGCAAGTAAATAAAACTCTTACTTTCTTGGGTTTTTGGCTGCGGGCTTCATTCCCCCTCCGGCGGTGGGCTCCTTTAATTATAGGAGCCATATTTCTTCCCTGGGAGACATTCGAGGGGATTTTTAGTTGAAAATTTATTTCTGCTGAGTTATTTTGGATCCTGGACCAGTGAGTGAGTGGCCTGGCCAGGACCAAGAGGCTCTGAGTGAAGTGCAGATTGAGACATATCGAGTTTCTTCTAAAAGGATCATTTCATGTGGGAGGTTGGACACAAAGTTTGCACTCGTGACTAGCATTCCAGTGAGAGACATGCATATTTTAAAACAACAAAGCAAACTGGAAAGAAGGCTTAGGGGAGGGTGTGGGGGGACTTGGAAAGAAGTTACTAAGTGACAAACATCTGTCAACATGGGATAATTTGTACACTCCAATGCAAAACTATCTGGCCAGCTTTGTGGAGCTCAAGGAACAGAATCTAGGATAGTAAAGTAGGTGCATATTTGTCTCTGGGAGTCCTAGTAAAGAAAAAAAAAAGACCCCCCCACCCCATAAGTATAAGGACAATTAAAACTGCACAAGTGAGTATAATTTTAAAATTATGTTTTCCTTAGTTAGTACAAAGTTAGATTCTTTGTGACTTTTAGAAAATATATTCTACTTTAAAACAATAGGGAGTGATAAAATAATAAGCAGAGTGTCTAGGATACAAAACAAACCCCAGCAGAAGAAAGAGGCAAATCTCAAGCAGCCCCTGTTTGCTGTGTTCCAGCGATCTTTAACTGAAAGGATCAGTTTTACATGTGTATGTGAGCCAAACACAAACACCCACCTCTCTGTTTTCAGGGGATTTTTCTCTCTCATTTAAACTTGGACTTTCAACAAGCACAAGCACGTTACAAGTTTAGAGAAAAGAAAAAGAAAAGAAGAAAAGAAAAGAAAAGAAAAGAAGAAAGAAAGGAAAGACAGAAAGAAAGAAAAAGAAGTTTCTTCTTGAGGAGGGAAATTGTTAAAGACTGACTGAAAGGTGATGCAAAATGCTAGTAGGCTTCTCTCTAAACACACACACACACAACCACACACACTGAATCTCCAACAATCACATGGAAGTTCAGATTACAGCTTCCACTGAGAAATCTTTTTCTCTTCCCTCTTCCAGATCTGAAGACAAAGGGAGAGGAGGCCTGGTGGTGAGCGGGATATCTCTGTTAGTTGTCAGCGCAGGTCCATGGGTTAGGAATGCTAATGAGCCTCTCTTGGCCAGCTCAAGACTTGGTCCTAGCTTTCGTACACGCTGATGCTCACACACACTGGGGTCGTGCAAGCTGGCTGACAGGCACACAGACGGAACATCCTGCCTGAGCCTGCTCTCTTCTTTTTCCTCTGAGCCCAGAGATCGATCGCTGACCCCACTATTGGGCCAAAGCTTTATTTATCTGGCTGTGCAATGATATTATCAGCCTTAAACGTTATATACAGCAAATGTCTTTCTAAATCAACACAATAGGGGAGCTTGCAGAGACCAGCTTGGTCTTCCCTAAAGAAATCCCTAGATATCCCTCTCTCTCTCTCTCTCTCTCTCTCTCTCTTTCACACACACACACACACACACACACACACAGAGAGAGAGAGAGAGAGAGAGAAAGAGAGAGAGAGAGACCCCTCTTTTCTTTCTTTACAATTGGGGGTATTTTATAGGCTAGACTTGGGGATTTGGCCCCTGCTTTCAGCTTGATTAGAAGAGGCCTTAGCAGTTCGGAAGAAGTATAGACATCATTATTTAGCTATCACTGAGATTCTCATCAGGGGTTCTCTTGTCAGCAGGATCCAATTGCCAAGACCCACACTACTCTACATGATCCGGATTTCTCCAATTCGGATATAGAAGGGAAAGCGAGGGGTGGGGAATCCGATGTGCAACCTTCCACCGTGCTAATTGTTTTCTTTCCTCTCAATTACATTCATAAACCTATTTTCTGCATTGCATGTTATTTCTTTGTGCTTCAAAATTGAAACCACGTGCAGTCTTTCCCCCTCCGCACACACAATAAATGCACTGCCCCCTCCCCCAACCCATCACGCTACTGTTTACATCTTGGTTACTCACTCTGTGATCCGGGCCCCAGAAGAAGAAATTGGCCAAATGGAAACAGGTGAGGCTTTGTCAAAGTATCTCTTCGATCCGAATCTCCAGAAAAGACTCCAGGTTTTGCTTCCTTGTTCTCCACCTACCTCTGTGCCTTGCACAGGTGGTTGAAGCTCTCAAGGAGGAGGGGGGGGATTAGCAGAGAGAACTTCCAAGGAGACAGTCTGCCCAGAAAGTTTGGGTCTGGACCACCGCCCACCCCATCCCTTGCTCTCCGACCACTCACCGATATTATTCCCTGGACCAAGATCTTGGGAGCAGCAGACCCTGAGCCCCCGAGCTGCTGCTCCCTGGGGAGAGGGTTTTTCCAAGTGAAGAAGTCCAACGATAAATAAATAAATAAATATAAATAAACAAACTCAGAAGGGGGAGGGGAGCTGGAAAATGGATTCCCTGACAAGAAGAGATAATAAATGAGAGGCGCTTTCAGATAGATATCTCAGACGTGAAATTGCACCCAGCTGGTTGTGTAAGCAAACAAATAGTTTCGTGTTAGGAACTCTCAACTTGTGGCTTGATGAATAGAACGAGACAGAGGTAAATGGGTCTTTAACTCATTTAGGAATACGACTCTTTGGCTTCCCAAGTAAAAAGCTCAGTGACGCCACATATCCTGAACAGGCCCTTTAACAAGAGTTTTATTAGTTCCCACTTCTGTACACTCCTCCCTCCCTCCCCATGCTTCTCTGGCTCTCCTATTTGCAGAGCATTCAGGTGATTTGTTCCAAGAAACAGAGGCGCTCCCCAGATGTGAGCCAGCCAGTGTAGAAAATATAAGAGCTGCCTATGCTTGGATAAAAGGAGAAAGAACATTTTCAAAAATAAACTTTTTCCCCCCTCTCACTGCTCTGAAGAGCTTGGGTTTGAGTTCCAGCTCCCCAGTGTTCCTAACTGCTTGCTGCGAGGTGAAGTCTCCAGGAGCCTCTCCTCCAGCCCTGCTGCTGCCAGAGGCTCTGAGCCCCCCGCTAAGGCTAAGGAGGGGCCGAGTTCTAGAAGTGCAAGGTGAACACGAAAGGCCCCACACCTCTGTTTCTGGGCTTTCTTTCACCGGATCTGGTCCCAAGTTAGAACTGGTGTTGGCAGAACAGGGCATGCCAAAGGCCATACCTTTCCATTCTGCCTAGTCGCGTGGGGAACAGAGGCACGGTCTAATTTCCCTAGCAATTTCTCGGAGCAGCATGGCCCCAAAGTGGCTTTCTAATATTTTCAGCAAAGGTCATGGCTAGGGTAGTTTAAACCTCCTTCAAAGTCCCTAAAGTTCTCGGGTGCCCAGCAAATGTTTGGATTAGAAAAGAGTACTAATCTCTTCCTAAACCACGGGTAGTTTTGAGAAAGAAGTCGCTATACCTGGGTTGTCTCCTATTTTAAGATATATTTCCACTTGTTCTAGGGAATACATTTTTTTCCACATTCTGTTAGCTAGTCTCCATTTTCCCAACTTTTAGATGCAGGAGCTCCAGAGCCTTACACTGACCTAGAGACTCACACCCTGCTTCCATGGCTCCCCCTGGTGCCTAGCATAAAAGCGGCTCAAAACTGAAGACAGGGCAGTCAGGCCACCCAGGCCGAAGAGGCTCCCACCTGCTCTACCTTGCCTCCTATTGAGGCCCAGAACCACAGAAACTATCAGAGCCTGAGAAAGCACAAGATGCTCATCCGGGCAGCCTGGAGGCCTCGGGTCTGGCCGCAGAAGCACCCAACAAGGCCAGCCAGGAGCATAGAACTCTTCCCTGGCTGTAGGGGGGCGCTTCCCGGTTGTTAGTAGGCTCCAACCACAGATTAGGGGCCTGCAGTCTTGGTTCCCCAACATTCCCTCAGGGTGAGAAAATGTGTGTGTGTGGTGGTGGGGGGGGTGTTGTTCTGTGCCCTGGTATCTGAAAGTCTGCGGGTTCAAGCAGCTGTTCAGCCTAGCGTGGGTGAGCAACGGCCCCGGAATCTCATGGTGTCCTCCTCATTTGTCTTAGGAAGTGATGTAGAGCTCTGATTCCAGAAACACAACTTTCTATACGTGTATATTGCAGGTGGGGCAGGCAAACCTACTGCCTGGGATCCCCAAATGGGCCAGTAGGCACGCAAATATTCCTGCCACCACCCACCTCAGAGTTTCCTTGCAACTGGGGGTGCCCCTAGAGAGGCCTGCTCTTTTTTCCATATTGTAGATTGGTTGGGAGGTTGGGCCCAGGTTTACAGAAGTCCTTGGGGTTCTCCGATCCCAAGCACCCTCCTGACAGCCAGCAAGAGTCAAATCATCACTGACACCCCTAGAAACCTGAGGCAGTGCCTTGTACATCTTAGACCTAGGGTATCCACCTTTTTTTCTACACTGGGAGCCTTGTGCTTGGGCCTCCATATTGAAATTAATTGAAAAGTACGTTTCGGACCTACAAAAAATGTTTATCTGTTTTCATCAGAGGGATCACATTGTAATGAATATATTTACATCTCATTTCAAGAAGGCAGGGAAGATCGGTGAGCTCTCCTGGAAGCTCGGCTCCCCTCCCCCCTCAGCGCCCTAGCTGTAGCCCACCCTTGAACCCACACCCTGCCAAGAGGAAACCTAGGAGGCCGCTGGGTTTAACATGGGTATCTTTCTATCCCCTCTGTCTCAGACGTCCAGACTGCAGGAAAGTGAGTTTAGGCCCAAAAGCTCCAACCCCTGCCAGACTAGAGATGCAGCTTAGGTAGTCCTCTGGTGGTCCTCTGGTGGCCTGGTTTGAGACCATGGACCTACACTGTCATCCTGCTACTCAGATCTGTGCTGCACACAGATTATTAAAAATGTCAAGCGGATGAGGCTCGCTTAAGAATTTTGGGGACTTCCGGACAGCAGAGCGAAAGCACAAGATAATGGAAGTGAGCTCTTGCCTCATCGAAGCCTATCTGAGACTCAGAGAGTGGAGGATGTGTGTGAGAGAGGTTTTATTTTTAAAGATCGGGCTTTATTAATACGTTAAGGAAGCGCTCCCTTGGCAGTATGTGTTACAGCTCCAGCTCAGATCCCATTAAACATTCATACCCCGAAAGCTGTCACAGAGCTTGCCCCTCAAGCACGCCCAGCCCAACTGCATGCCTCAAGGAGAGGGATCTGTCCTCTAAGGGCCACTAGGGCCCAAATGGCACTTATAGGAAGAACCCAATCCAGCTTAACTTCCTGACTCCTATTCCTAGTTTCCGAGTCCAGCTTCTAAGCACCACAAAGTAGATGTGAGGGACATCTTCTGTTCACCGACCATCACCCACCAGAGCTCCAGGTCCTACTGGGAAGCCCATGACCAGAGACGGGAGAGAAGGGCAAGCCACAGGTAGACAGATCTCCAGGGGAGCAAACTCAAAATTCCTGGTGCTGATTTCTCCATTCTTGCCCAGAGGCAAGGAGAGGCAAGACCTAGAGCTGACAGCCACTGTTCATCCAGTCCACCCAGAGTCAAAAGCTCTGAGTACACCTCGCCCCCCCCTCCACCTCCCCAGGGTCTGCCAAGTAAGCCTTTGTGAACCCTCACCAACTCAGCAAGTCCCCTACTGCAGTTAGAGTCTGGGTGTGGTGACACTGGGCCGCTGAGGAAAGCTGAAAGGCCCATGTGCCTGCAGCCTGCCCCATCCTCTGCCTAGCTGTGCTCAGGGTTGCCTTCAGTGTGAAATCCCAGAGACTTCTGTCTACCACCGAGGCTTCTGCCCCCTCTTCTGACCCCCATCACACACACACACACACACATGGGGCCTGGCCTTTCCTTCAGCCTTACAAAAGCGGTGCAGTGGCTGTTTGAAGAGACAGACGCAGCCAGCTTAGTATTGGACCTTAAAAGTCCCCTCTCCATCTCAAAAACCCAGATTCTAGTAATACTGACGACAGAAATTATTCAAGGGTGTCTCTCAGTCTGAGGGTATATAGTTCAAGCAACCAGACACATGGGTTTTGCTAAATTCTTTTATTTTTGTTTAAATTTTCACTTCAATTTTAATTCTTGAAGAACAGCCTCGACAACATGTATCGCACTCATATAAGAAGCAAAGGGTTATATCAAAAATTATTAGTATAGAATCACAGGAAATCTGGTTTGGAACCAGAAAAAAATACAAAACAGATATAGATACATAGACACAGGACAATTTTTTTTATAATTATTTGGAAAATGTTATTTCCCCTAATTCTTGTTTCTTTTTATGCGCATACGATGTTTAAATTTTACAAAAAAATGAAAATAAAGACTAGTATTTTACAAAATGAATAACAATGTTCAGTGTGTGTTTCTACATAGGATTCAGTCCACTTCCATATGAGTTGTTTTCTGTACAGAATATATCCACATCCATCCACAATAAATCCTGGAAGGTCCATTAGAGTCCTTCTATTTTATTAAATTTCTCATGGTCCTCTCTTCCAATTTTTTTTTTCCATTTTCTCACCAGACACGAGCCTTTTTCTTTCCTTTCCAAAGTACTTACAGAACAGATCCTAAATGTGTCTCTTTTTCTCCTGGTTTGCAGGTCAAGTTGCATTCCTGCAGAGTGGGCTGCTCTTGTCCCCAGCCCTCCTCCCCTCTGCCTGGCCTGCCTGGTCCATCATACCAGCATCCCCAAGGCTTCTGTGTCCTTGGTCTGGGTGAGTCCTCTTTGTCTCTAGGGGTTGGGGGTGGGCAGGGGCAGGTGGGAAAGCCCAAGGTCTAGGAGCACTGAATGGACATGTAAGGCCAGTTGAAACTGCTGCCAGACAGCAACATATCTCGGATGAGAGTTTCGATGGGGGTTTTACCTACCAAACGGACGAAGAAGAGCTGTTCGATGACGGAGGAGGACACCGTGCGAAGAGACGGCAATCGCAGTAGCAGTTTGCCAAAGCGGCTGGGCTGGTTGGGGTACTGGCTCCTCACATATTCCTCCAGTGCACACTGTGATTTCTCCTGCAGGCTTTCGATGTGGGCAGCATCCGACAGGCCACAAGCATCTGCCAGAGCAGCCACAGGAGGGAGAGACAGGGAGAAGGGGGGAGACTGTTAGGTGAGTGAGCAGTATAGGCACACAGACCATTAATGTTTTGAGGAGAAAAGGAAAAAGAGGAGAAAAAGAAATTCTTCCTTCTGTGCCTCTTTGCCCCTTTCTACACCACTGCCTTTCCTCATCCGCTATACAAATAGAAATAAATCCAACCCCCGCCTCACGTGTTCACAGAGGTACAACCTTACCACCCCTTTGCTTTTCCTCTTTCACCTTTGGATTAAATAATGTACGATGGTGAATCCATGTTGGCTGTGTATATAACAACCTGTTCTCTCCTGCAGGGGAGCAGCTTTCGGGTTATGCTCATTAAAAGAAGGGCGTTTGCCCCTTTCCCTCCTGATTTTGGGGTGCTTGGGACCACTGAAGAAACGTGCAGCCTTAGGAGCAGTTTTTAAAGGCTTCTTGGAGTCTCCTCTCAAGCCCAAATGACCCCAACCAGCAAGCTCAAGGAGAACCTAGATTGTGCAGTGAGTACACGTGGCAGGGGGTAAGAGATCACAAGCTGGCATAACCGAGAATCACATCAACCCCATGCTACAGCAATATAGGATTTGAGATCAACTATATATGCAAGCAAGGACTCTGCAACAAATCCTCAGTGAGAGTGGACACTCCTATCTTCTCCTTAGATCAAGTAATTGAAAACTGGTCACATCTCTGTAAGCTGTATAATAACCAGGAGGAATATGGCTCAGTTACTCCAGGCTGCAGAAAGGAAACCTCCTCAGCGATCAGACACAAAGCTAGGCTAGAGGCAGCTGATGCTTCTGTCTCAGAACTGGGAGAGTAGAGAATTAAGGAGGGATTTGGGGGAGATAGGTTTCCTGTAGCAGGAGCGGGGGACAGGACACCTTTATACAATGATGGTAACTGAAAACCTTTGTGCTTAGTTCAAATCGACGGAAGCCCTTTTTGGTCCTCTAAAAACGTTTCAATACAGCAGATTATCCTGTATCCACTAACCAGGGCCAACCAAAGGGAGAGGGAAGCAGAACCAGAGAAACAGAGTGAAGCTTCTCTCCCTTACTTTCTATGTCATCTCTTATTATTAATAATACATATTTTAAAAACAGCACGATCACAGAGGAACCCTTATCCAGTCAGGAGGTTGACTAGAGATCAAAGACAGAGTTTGCTAATATACAGATCTGGGAAGGAATTTATATATGACAATGCCTATAAAAGGGCATTGTATAATGGGGGAAGTGTGACCCTAAGAAAACAACAAATTATTCAAATCAAAATCTGTGTCTGCTGTTTCCATGCTGTGTACCCTTATAGTTCAAGGAGCAGCATTCACAAAGCCTTCTACCACCTTCATCTACAAGGGTATGGCCTCAAGCAAATATATAAAGAAAACTAGTGATAATTCAAGAACTTCTAAGGCAAGTCTCCTTTGACCTCGGGTCCAGACTAGGCTCCTCTTAGATGTCTAATTACTCCATCCAGCTGGTGCAGTGCATCGGAGTTGGGAAGCCAGGGATATTGCTATAGCCAGCAGGTCCAGAACAGGAGCACCTTGGAGCTTCACTGCTTAAAGAGGAGACTCTGAGGTCTGCCATTGGGCCTTCTTTCTAGCATAGCCTTGCTGAATGGCCATCAGACAGACTTTGTTTACATAATAGTATAACTTAGGTTGTATACATTTTCTGTCTCTTGTGCCATGAGGTAGTCTCAGTCACAGACAACACAATATGAGAAGGATCCACTGATATCCCAATGGATTTTCCCTTAAAGATCCATATGACAGCTCCTCAGGTCGGTAAAAACATTTATCCTGGTATTTATGATTAAGGTCCCTAGAGTGGGAGGTCACTTCCACAACCCTGCATAGGCTGCTCCAGGAAGGAGAAGCCTGGACAGGTACACCTGGGTCCTACACCGGCTGCTTTCACATCCTTCTACCTTTGAAATGGAATGCTTGTAGCTGGGTCCTGCCTGTCAGGTACCATCCATCCATCCCTGTGGCCTTCATTCATCAGGACTCCTGGTTCTGGCCTAGTTTCACACACTGAGGAATCACCCCCCCCCAGCAGGATTCTCCCATCTGTGGACAGACAGTATGAGTGCTTGCTTGAATCAATTGGTGGGTTGTGGTGGCAAAGAGAGGTGAGCAAAGGGTGTAATTTAGTACATATTTGCACTTCATGAATTATATTCCAGATAAGAAAAGGAGACAGAATATACAAAATCCACGTCTCACTTTTTATATGGTAGTGTCAATGTGGGAACCTTCAATATTTTCTTCTACAGTATATGGAAAAGAAATTATGTAAATAAATAACCATTACTGCTCAGACCCTCCCGGCTTAGCCTTTGTAGTGCAGAGAATGTATTTCATGTTGTGCATTCAGAAGAGTTTAGTGTTCAGGAAATATAGATGTAATCAGCTGCCATAACTAGAAATCAAAGTTATTATTGTGCTGAAAATGGATTTATTGTATTTATGTTAACTAGATGGCTCTTTTCAGAGCCAGTCTCATTTATTTGAAGGAATATTTAGGTACATGAATTAAAGAATTTTTTTTCTTAAAGCAAGTTCAGGTCGTGACCTAGTCTTTGGATGCTGTCCAGAATATTAAGGATTAAACATACCATCCGGAGGCCAAATGTGAAATCCACCACGGGGGACCCCCCATGCCAGCTTCAAATACTTAGCCAGAGCAGGCCACATTGGACAGTATGTCTAAAACTGTCTTTCCCATCATTCAAAGTTTGCTTAAAAGTTGGATGACTTTGAGAAGACTTCCCATGAATTCCCTTCTTCCCATGAATTCCCTTCTGGCTAGCAATCAAAACAAGTTTAGTCAAAAGTGGAAATGTGCTGCATGGAAGGAGGGTGGGTGAATTACTACTGACAGCTCTCGTTCCATTTTCAGATATTCTGTTTGCGATTTCTCAACAAAATAATGTTATTGTTTGCTTCTCAGCACCCCTAAAGACTTAGTTCAAAAAACTTCTTTGGAAAACTTTCTTTTTCTTTTTTCTTTTCTTTTCTTTTTTTTAAGGAACCTTTCACAGGAATACTTTAGGATGGAAAGTTTAAAAGCAAAGCATGCATAATTCCACAATGTACCCTGCAGCCCACACAATCCTAGGTCTCTCTCTGGGAAACAGTATGAGATCAGTAAAGTCAAGGGTATTCAAAGAACTCTAGAGGCACAAGGAAAGAGGAAGACAGACCTTTCCTGAGAAAACCTCTGTCCAGCTCCAAGTCACACTTCTGCTCCAAGACACTTCACTGGGTGAGACTGTAAAACCCTAGCTTCTCTGCACTGGCTTGCTTCCTGATGGATTTGGCTAAAGAGATAGGTAGTAGAGCGCCAGCCAGGCCCAGGCCTGCCAGAGTCAAAGGATCCTGGTCGCTGCTTCCCAGGCTCTTTGTCACTTTTGAAAAACACATTTCCATCAAGAAGACTTATTAAGATGAAATGCGCTCAAACACCGAAGAAGCTATTCAATAAATCTTCCATTTATTTTAAGTTTTTCACTTTATCCCTTTGCAAAGAATAACCCCTCCTCTCACTAGCAGACCTGCATTTGCACTGAAAGAGATGGGGGGGGGCAGCCAAAGTCCAGGGCTCTGGTCACCTTGCATACAAATGAGCTGCTCTTGTCTAAATAAATTATCTTCTGTTCAGATCGATATCAATACTACATTTGCTACATTACAATATTGTGCAAATTTAAGAGTCATTTTAATACAATGTAAATATGATTCTTCATGCATGGGAGTCAAGAAATATTGATAGATTACCACACTGCTTACTATTCAACAAGGCCTTGGGAAAGAGATTTTTGCCATCTCTGCTCAAGAATGGTTTTAATTTGGCTTCTGGAGGGCCCGGCTCTAGGATAGATGTCTTAGAATGGTTTATGTGTTCTCCTAATGGAGGAATTAAAAACAATAGTGCCAATAATAGTGGTAAAATCGCAGCTAACCTTACCCACATTGGGCAAGGCCTAAGACTCATGTAAGCAGCTCTGTCCCCGACCACAGTCCTTTCTAGCTTTGTCTCTACCCCCACCCCACCCCATTACCTGCTGTCCCCGGTGTTTATATGTTTCCCTCTTGCAGGTTCCAATAATAAAAGGCGGTTAGTGTTCTCACAAGCTCAGACCAGAGCCCTTCAAAGGCAACGTTAATGCACTTTCCTGGAAGTTAATTTGAACCATCTATCATAAGAGAGATTGTTAACATGCGTGTTACCACCGCCTACACTTAATTTGATATTTTTAAGGCACCCTTTTAAATTTTCAATGTTGGTGTGTTTTGCATAGCTATGAAATTTATCTCCCGGCCCGGAATCCTCTCATGCTTGCGGGTTTTACAGTATTGCTTTTGTTTTTTATCTTTCTTGTTTAGATCGAATCCGTTTTTTACGACCCTCAATAACCTCAGCAACTGCAAACATGAATGGTTTCCGATAAGGGAAAATCAGGCAGCAATAAAGCAGGATTATTTATGATTTATTTGTGCGTATTCTTCTCTTTCCGCCTCTGTCTGTGTCTCTCTGTCGCGAAACTCATGCAAGGAGAGTGCCACACAGAGTAGGAAGCCACCTTCCCACGTTCTCCTTCTCTTCCTTCTCATCATTCCTCCCCCAGAAACGCTGAGCTCTGGCACACACACACACACACACACACACACACACACACACACACACACACACCTCGCACACATGCAGCCAGACGATCCAAGTCCACTGTCTCTCCCCTCCCCAGACGCACAGTCGCCTCTGTCTCGGGCTGCGCCGGGGTCCAGGCCATCAGGCCAGGCCGCCGGCCTCCCCGCAGCTCCTCCGCTCCAGCATCCCTCAAGCTCCCAAGATGGCAGCGGCGCGGCCCGCAACATCCACGTACCCGGAGCCGCAGACTCCGGGCAGGCCCAAGGTGGGGGGTGGGGGGGCGGCGCGGGCCCGGGCCTCACGGCGACCCCGGAGGCGCGGGGTATGCGGGAGGCCGGGGCTCCCGCAGCACGGTGCCCGCGCCGGCTCCCGGAGCGCGCAGCCTGCCCTCCCCGCGACCGCAGCCTCACCTGACGTGAACAGCACGATGGCTTTGAGGCAGCTGTACTCGGCCGAGTCGACGTGCAGCGCCTTGAGCTTCTCCACCTGTTCCTGAAAGATGCGGATGTGGTCCATGAAGGCCACGACGCGGTCCGCGGACATGGGCGAGGCGTGCAGGCCGGCTGCGGCCAGCAGCGGCGCCACGTGCAGGGGCATGGAGCACTGGGCCGCGTTGAGCACGAACAGCTCGCTCCAGGTGAGGCGCAGCAGGGACACCTGGTCGGTGATCTGCAGATCCGGGAAGAAGGGGATGTTGCGGGCCCACTCGACGGCGCTGAAGAGGAGGCGAGCGGCCAGCTCGCAGATGTTCTCGATGCCCATGATGTTGTTGGGCTGCATGCACTGGCTGCCATAACGCGACGTGGGGTAGGGCTCTGCGCGCAGTAGCAGCGAGATGTAGCCGGACAGGTAGCAGTGGCCATTGAGGGGGTCCCCGTTGGTGAGTGCGTACTGGCCTGGATTGGGCTGTGTTGGAGGCATTCTTCCTCGCTGAACCGCTGACAAAAAGAAAGAGAGAAAAGAGGCAATGTGCATCCAGGGGGCTTGTGAACATCGCCGAGCCGCAGCAGCGCGCACCCAATGCAGTGCAGTTCGTTCCCCCGCAGTCCCAAGCTCCCGGGGCATCTTCTCCTGTTGGCTTTCACTCACAGACCACGCCACAAGGAGATCTGGGGTGAAGCCCTCTACCCTCCATGTGTCCATCCATACCCTGCACCCCTGGCTATTTCAGCCAGGGAAGAACTAGGCCTGACTTCAAGGCCCCAAGCTCGGCATCGCCAAGAAAGCACCACCCAACCCCCCCAGCTACCGAGAAGCAACACACAGATAAATGAAACCCCATTCATCCTTTCAGAACGATACAAATCAAAGTTAAAAAAAAAAAAAAAGTGAGTGAAACCTGAGAAAGCCATAGTCCCAGGCACAAGCCTCAGAGCACTCTTCGCTTGCAAGCAAGCAGCATTTAGTGCAAAAAAATGTTCCCATAATCTCTAAAGTGCTGCAGAATTATCTTTAAAAGAGATACAAGTCACATATCTTACTGACCACTTATAACTTTTGACCAGCGAGCAAGCATCACTCACACACACACACACACACACACACACACACACCCTCCCATCTCCCCTCCTCCTGGTTGCCCCATACAAAGTTCTCAGTATTAAAAGCAACAGAAAATTGAAAAATTTCAAGAAAAAGTTGAACTTACAGTAGCCAAACATTATTGAAAAAAGTAGGAAATATAATTAATGTCTGTCCTGCGCGATGCCACTGCAACCTGCAGCCAGCTTTTTGCCCAGTGAATGCACGAGCTTGCAACTGCAAAAACACTGGATTCATTAACCATCTGAATGCAAAACGTAAGCATGCTTTGAGTTCTTAAAGCTGACCAAAGTTTTTTTTTTTTTTTAATGTGTATGTTTTACTTCTACAGTGCCAGCATTTTAAATTGCCATGTAAACAAAGACAACTTTAGGGAAAGTTAGGGCTACTGAACTCTCCCCCCTCCCAACCCCCACATCAAATTAGTAGAGATAGGTCCATGCCTACAGAGCTGTCCTATTTCAGGTTGTGCACTGTTCTCTCTGGTTCTAATTCCAACAAGAGTTCCAGTGCAATTTACGTTCTCCAAACACAATGCTTAGAATACTTTTTCTAATTATAGTTTTGAACTTGGCAGTTATTTTTCAATTAAATGAGAGCACAATTCAAAGTTTTTCTTTTCTTCCTCTTTTTTTCAGATGCCTACAGAACTCTCTGGAGCTAGAAATGAAGTCGTCATATTTGCCTCCTCGTTGAGATCTGAAGGAATTCAATTTCTTTTCTTGTGGCATATAAAATATAATTTTGAAGTCAATTACAAGAAGAAGTAATCTACATTCTGCAAAATTGACTGGTTCACTAATTTGACTATAAGACATCTTTAATGATTGCCAGGAGATAAACTTTAACTATAAACCGCTACATAGACTTGTAGACTCCATCTCATGCCACATGAACATGAAGCATATCCAAATCCAACATCCAAAGTTGTGTTTAATAAAAAAACAAAAACCCATACAACACATCGATTAAATGATGCAGAAACTCACGCCAGCTGCAGTCTATGCATTATAGTCAAATCAGAAGGATCGGTAAATGCCGTTGTAAATCGTAATTTGTATGCAGTATTTAAGCAGAGGGTGAGTTTGATGAAGAAATAAAGCGAGTATCAAGCTTTAAAAATGACACTACTATGAAGGCAGGGTTCAGTCACAAACTTTCCTTTCAAAGTAGAGGGGTGAAAACGAGGGCAAAGCTCTGGAGGAGGCGGCCCCAGATCCCTGAAGAGGAGAGGGGACCAGTGAGCAGGCCAGAAGCCCCCCTTCCCCCCTAATTAGACCTACAAGTGCAATAAATCTCACTCCTCTTTTTCCAAGCTAAGCTTCCTAAAGGGTGATGGCAGCAGCAACAACTCTAAGGTTCGGGGTCCTCCAGCCCCAGTCCTCTCCCGTTATAAATAAAGGGTACCATGAGGTGCAGGGAAGGAAAGCAGAATGGAAACAAACAAACAAACAAACAGAATACAGGACAGTTTTCTGCGTGGGGGGGGAGGAGGAGGAGGAGGAGGAAGAAGCACCCCTGCCCAAGTTCATGCCAGCACAGCCCCGAGCAACCTCACACACAGGCGGGAGCGAGATACACACGGAAGCACATCCAACGGAGGAAGGGAGGGAATTTTTTTTTTTTTAAGCCACAGCTCACGGTCCCAGGGACACAATCCTGAGCAGGCAGCGGGAGGGGTGGAGGAGCCGGGGAGAGGAGCGCAGGCTGGGAGGGGGAGGCAGCGGCAGCGAGCTGGAAGGGGGGGGCACGCTGGGGGAGGAAGGCAGCGGGGATTGGGGAGCCCGGGACCGGCTGGGACCGCGGGAGCCCGGTCCTCAGCGCCGCAGCCGGCAGGGCGAGGGAGAAGAAAGGGCTGGGAGGCGGGCGGAGCGCAGGGGGAGAAGCAGAGAAGAAATATTCACCTTCCCGCCTCATGCCCACTTTGAGGCACTTCTTGAGGCGGCAGTATTGGCACTGGTTGCGGTGGTGCTGGTCGATGGGACAGTTCCTGTTGGCACGGCATGTGTAAGTTAAGTTCCTGCGGACGCTCCTCTTGAAGAAACTTTTGCAGCCCTCGCAGGTGAACTGGCCGTAGTGCTTGCCGCTCGACTTGTCCCCGCACACCACGCACTCGATGTGCTGCTGGCTCTGGCCCGAGCCGGGCGGGCCCTGGCCCTTGTCCCCCGCCGTGCCGGGGGTGGCGGGCGCTCCGGGCTGGCCCGGGGTCTGCGGCGTGTGCGGCGCTCCGGAGCTCGCCTGCTGCTGCTCGCCGCCGCCGCCGCCGCGGGCCGCCTGCGCTGCGGGGTTGGGGCCGCCGGGGTTGCCCCCGGCCACGTCGTCCTGCGGATCTCGCCAGCTGCTAACTACCATTGCCATATCTTTGGGCCCGGGGAGCGCTGGGGGGGAGCCGAGCTGCTCGCCGAGGGCCGCGGGGCGCGCGGGCGCGCCGGGAGGGGAAGGGGAAGGGGAAGGGGGGAAGGGGAGGGGGCGGGGGGCCCGCCGGGCGCCCCGGGGTCGCGGGAGCCGAGCCCGAGCCGGGCACCGGCCTCTCTGCCTGCGCCGCCGCCGCCGCCGCCGTTACCGCCTCGGCCGCCCCGCCGCCGCCGCCGCGCGCCCGCCCGCCCTGCTGGCGTTTTGTTGTGGCTCCTGCTGTTTTCTTTCTCTCTTTTTGCAGCCCCCCCCAAGGCTCTCAGGCTCCCCCCCCACCCCGACACCCCTGCTCCCCTCGCCCGCTCCCCCCCGCGCTCCGTTCCTGGGGGGGGCGCGCGCTCTCTCCCCCCTCCCCACCCCCGGCGAGCGAGAGAGCTTCCCCTTCTCTTGGCTTTTTTTTTTTCTTCTTCTTCTTCTTCTTCTTCCCCCAAGTTGCAAAAATCAGAAATGGCACAGGCGGCAGCCGGGAGCGGCGCGGGGCGCAGCGCCGGGGGCGGCGGGCATGGGCCACGGCGCGCGCACTCTCGCCCTCCGCCTCGCCCGCCCGCACCCCCGCACACACACGCTCGCACACACACTCGCTCACCCGCGCCGGCCGCCGGGGCTACGCGCAGCGCGCGGGCTCAGCCGACATAGCGGCGGCGAGGGCGGCGAGGGCGGCGGCGGAGGGGGAGGTCGCGGCCGCGGGCGCCGCCGCTGCGGGCGCCGCCGGGGGAGCCGGGGCCCGGGCCGGAGCGCGAGCCGGAGTCGGGGCCGCCGCCCGGGCGCGAGCCGAGGCCGGGGCCGCCCGCGCCGCCGCCGCCGCCGCCGCCGCCGCTGTCCCGGCGGGAGCCCTTCTCGCCGGGCTCGGAGAGTGCGGGCGGCGGGGAGAGCCGAGCTGGCTGCGGGGCGAAGCCGCGGGCGACGATCAGGGCGCTCGGGTGTCGGGGGGCCAGGTCCAGGGCCGGACGCGGCCAGCCATTCAGGAAGGCAGCGCCGGAGAGCGGGAGGCGGCCGGCGAGGAAGATCACACACTTTGCTCTTTTTGTTGTGCCGGTGGCGCCGGGTTCCCTCTGCCTTCTTCTTTCGAGAGGTGACGGAAGGGGGAGAAAAATACGAGGTAATTCACGCCGGCGACGAATTCACGGCGAAATAGGAAAAAAAAAATCAGAAGAAAAAATACTTGAGGAAAAAAGGAAAAAGAGAAAGCGAGAGAGACATCCAAAGTAGGTCGAATAAATAATCTTCTTCTTTTCCTCTTTCTTGCTTCTGCTTCTTCTGCTATAACACACAGAGCTAGTTAAAAAACCCTGGAGATCGCCCAAAAATGTTCTTTTTTTAGTATTTTAAATAAGTGCTCTTCAGCCGGGAACCAACACCCTCCCTCAAAAAATCATATATGTATAAAATAACGATAAGAAGAATACTGAGGGGGTGCCTGCTCCTCCTTTTTTTTTTCAAGTTTAGTCTTCTCTCTTCTGCAGGAAAGAAGTAAGAGGGAAAGAGGAGGGAGAGAGAGAGAGAGAGAGAGAGAGAGGAAGGGAGACAACTAGTAGACTATGTAAGAAAGAAAGGGGAGAGAGAGGGCAAGAGGAGAGTGGGTAAGAGAGGAGAGGAGGGAGAGAGGGGCGAAAGAGAGGGAGGAGAGGAGAGGAGAGGAGAGGAGAGGAGAGGAGAGGAGAGGAGAGGAGAGGAGAGGAGAGGAGAGGAGAGGAGAGGAGAGGAGAGGAGGACCAAAAAATTGAATGCGTTTAAACGGGAGGACACTCAGAGCAATGTTTCCGAAAGGGGGATCTGCGCGAATGTCTGTATATAGTGAACTTTGACACTACTATTGAAACTGACACGTTTCTATGGAGATCGCTGCCTTATATGGAGCTCGTGTCAAGGAGCCAAGAGAAGGGCTGCTGGCAACTGATAATCAAAGACGACTGACTGGTCAGAGCCCTGAATGCGGGGGGGAGAGAAAATGGGAGGCTAAGGTTAGCCAAGCCTCCTGCACACCATTGGTTGAAAAGCCCTTTACCCCTCCCCCCCACCCCTTAGCTACCTACAGTCTGGGACGTCGAGGGAAGGAGGAGGGAAAGTGAAGGGGGGGTGTGTGCTTCTGACAAGCGCAATTTACATTGAGCTCGCCCTGCGCTGCTATTTACTCTGAGACCTGATTAGTATGGGTCGTGTATGGTCACACACACACACACACACACACACACACACACACACGAGGGGAAGGGGGTGATGAGGGAGGAGAAAGCGCTGTGATGGGGGAAAAACGAGAATGAGAAAGAAATTATTTTATGTCTTCTGAAAAGTTTTTAAAATTAGATTTTATGAGAGTAAAAGACTGTCATTGAAAACGTTAGGAAAAAAATTAATGAGAGTGAAACTCCACCATTTTAAGGATTTGTGAAGTATACTGGGTTTAGAATCTTCGTTCATGTTCAACACAATCCTAGTCTGGATCCTGCTCGTTTTATATTATGGAGGGGAAAAAATGCCTCCTCGTTTTAAAAAATCTGAAGTATATCATAGTTTCGAAGGCGTAATTACGACAAAGCACACTCATGAAATTGCAGCTACTGCCACAAATTCGATCCGAATCGATGGTTCCCATTCATCCCAGAGAAGATCTTAAAATAAACTTTCCGATCAACCTTGTTTTCCTTTCTTCCGTCGTTTTTTTTTTTTTTATACCCAGGATGCTCCAACTCCAAACAATGCTTCAACAATTATTAATAAAGCATCAATAAGTCCTCATATTGTCGTGGGGCGGCTGTTCATACCGACAAGTCAGAGTCACCGGAAAAGAGCAAACGAACGGGAAGATGGGGAAGAGGGAAAGGGGCGGAGGAGGGAGGAGGAGGAGGGAGGAGGAGAAGGAGGAGGAGGGGGAGGGGGAGGAGGAGGAGGAGGAGGAGGAGGAGGAGGAGGAGAGAGAGTCCTCTGCGTGAGTGTGTGTGTGTGTGTGTGTGTGTGTGTGTGTGTGTGTGTGTGTGTGTGTTGGGTGGCTGGGGGTGGGGGTGGGGGGCTGAGACCTCGTTCCCGGAGGTGATTGGTCGCAGGAGGAGGGGCAGGCGGGAGGAGCGGGTCCCGCCGCGGGGCTCGCAGGAATCGCTAGGTCCGGCTGCCACCTAGCGGACGGGAGCCGCTCCCGGGGCTGCGTGCATCCGAGTCCCCCTACCGTCCCCACAGGCAGCCCGAGCCTCTTCTCCGAACCCAGACAGCACTTTGAAAATTCTTTCAATGGATTTTTTTTTTCCTTGAAACATCGTACTGGGGGAAAACGATACTTCTATTAGTTACATATTCTCCAATCCCACACTCGTGTGTCCCCCCCACCCCGCCCCCCCCGTTTCCAGATCGCTCCCCTAGGCAGGCTCTGGCGGGCGCGGAGCCGCCGAGCGACAAAGCCGCGGCTGCCGCCCGGGGTGGAAGTCCCTGTCGCCGGCCCACCCCTCGACTCGGGAGGGCGTAAAAGTTTGTCTCAGCTCGAGCGTTCCGAGCGCCCCCGGGGAAAGGTGGAGGTAAATGGCCAAGCTGTATTGGAAGAGGTAGGGTTCCTTTTTTAATACTGGTTCCCGGTTTTAAATCTCACTAGGGAGGGGTTTGGAAAGCGCTGAGTGTTTGGGGGTACGCTTTGCGCTCCGCGGTCTCTTGGAACCTACCGCTGAGTGTCCGGTGGTGATTTATTTTCTTTCTTTCTTTCCTTCTTTCTTTCTTTCTTTCTTTCTTTCTTTCTTTCTTTCTTTCTTTCTTTCTTTCTTTCTTTCTCTCTCTCTCTCTCTCTCTCTCTCTCTCTCTCTCTCTTCTTTCTTTCTTTCTTTCTTTCTTTCTTTTTCTTTTTCTTTCTTTCTTTCTTTCTTTCTTTCTTTCTTTCTTTCTTCCCTTCCTTCCTTTCTAAGGAACAGAATAAAGACTTTCTTATGTGTGTCCCGCAGCTCTCCTATCTCGAATAATGGAGACTGCACCCTGCGTGCTGCGGCCCATTGTACCGAGCTGATGGAGAGGCGGGACAGGGGGTGTCAGGGGCTCCTGGCCTCAGCCTCTCATCCTCTCAGCCCTAATATTCGTAATCAAGTCTTCTGGTTCGTTCGTTTAAAGGTGAAATTGATATGATTTAAAAAATAGCCCCCCCCAGCCAAAAAAAAGGAAGAGGGAGAGCAAGCGAGAGCGCGCTGTTTATATAGAAAGTCTAAAATTTACTCTACTCCCCAAACAATCAGAGACAGGGAGTCGTCAGCAGCCGAACGGAGCGGAGAACGGGAGGCTGGGGGAGGGAGGAATCGCAGAGGAGTGGGAGAGGAAGCCGGAGCCAGCGTCCGGGAACCGGAGGCCTGCTGGGTGCCGGGTCCGTCCGCCCAGCAGCCTTCGGACTCTGGACCGTGCGCGGGAGGCACCAGACGGAGACACGGCCAAGCCCTGCCCTTCCAGGCAAGTAACGCCACGGTCGTGGTTTCCTGGGGTCTGTAACCTTAGATGATGTGGCGAGGCAGACCCGCATCCTCGCCTGGCCTTGGCAGCCAGGGACCGGGTCCAGGCAGCCCAGGTGCGGCCGGGGAACTTTGACCTGGCCGGGAGCTACGGTAACCCGTCGTTTTCGCTGCACCTCCTTGGAGGTGAGCATCCCTGACAGCGCATCAGTGCAAATCCAAAACCGATTCTGCCCCCTCCTTCCCCCTAGAATCCTCTCCCACCGGGCGTGGGACGGGCTGCGTAGGCAGGGGACCCCAGCCTTGCATCGGGCTTGGCACCCGCGTGGCCCGCCCTAAGCGCGCGGGGCGGGATCCGCGGTTGGGGAACCTGTGCGGAGCAGCGCCGCAGCCGGGACCTCCGAGCCAGCGGTGGCCGCGGGGAGAGTAAGGCGACCGATGGCTGCGGTAGGCGACCGTGTCAGCGGATTAAAAGGGATGTCAGCGGTCTCCCAAACTGAGAACCCGCGGCGGCCTGGGGTTGGGGGAGGTGTGTGTGGAGGTGGGGGAGGAAGCAGCGAGGTAGTCTAGCCGGATCTCCCCAAGCTGGGCCGGGCGGGCGGGCTGGGGGCGGGGAGGGGGTCGCCTCCCAGGAGTGGGGACAGAGGTTGCGTGTGTGTGAAAGGAAGAGCTTCAGTTAAAACCAACGGGAGCGCTCCCCCCACCCCCCTGCGCCGGGCAGGGGCGCGCGTTTGCGTCAGAGGGCGCGCAGGGCGGGCTCGCCCGGAGGGGCTGGGGGTGGGGAGCTGACACCCGGGGACCGCACCCGGAGGCTGGGGAGGCTTTTAGATGAGTCAGCCATGCTTGGAAGGGCCAGTCGGGGGTCAAGTCTTGCAACCAAGCCGGGGGACGAGCAGAGATGGAGTGGGAGAGGAGGCGCCCACCCATCCTCACTGTGGCCTCTTCTTCCGGGGTTCCCTTCTCATCCCCAAGCTTCCGAACTTGCAAAAAGGGCCTTTGGGGCCCAGACTGACCCCCAGAGTGGAGGAAGCCGGCCTCTTGGGGCCTTTCCTCTGGAAGGAGATTGTAATTCTCAGCCTCTGCTCTAGGAACAGGGATGGGAGGCCTTTGGCTGGTGGTGCCCACTATAGGGGAAGCCTCAGGCTTTCGGCAAAGTGGAGCTGCTTGTGCTCTTTGGAATCAAGTGTCCCCGCTCTTTATTTTTGGGAGGGGAAGGTAGGAGTTAGCATGAAGCAGAGACTTTTTGAAGGGGGTCTTGCCCACCTATGGGACTCAGCCTGCTGCGGCAGTATCTAGGACTCAATGTCTCTTCCAGATTCAGTGCTTCAAAGGGCAGTTGCACACCCGCAGGGAGCCTCACTTGCTTTCAGACCCGCAGTCAGGCCTCCAGCAAAATGGCTTCCATAGAGGACCTGACTGGTCAGCCCAGGTCTTCGGGAGCTCTGGCTTTGTTTCCTAAAGCTGTGGTTTAGGAAAAGCAATGCAACTTGCCATACTTGCCCTGGTCCTTATATCTGTTATTGGATAGGGCACCTAAGAGAAAGGGCTCATATTTTTTTCAAGGGCACGAGTCCTCAAACTGTGAAATTCCACACACATGTCCAGGCACACTCAGCAGCTGGAATAGAAAAAGCAGTTGCAATTTCCACCCTTTCCTCCCTTCCATTCCCCTTTTCAGATCTCCTGCCCTCACTTTTCACCCACACCAGCAGAGCCCTGGGAAAGTTAAATTGAGTTGAGAGTTTCAAGTGGACCCGCTTGCATTGTGGCATCTTACCCCAGCGCTCTGAAGTGTCTTGCCAGCTAGACCCGAGGAGAGTGTGGGATCGAGGGCAGGGGCATGATGCTCTGCTTTCTCCAGAGCTATTCATTACTGGTCAGGCAGGTCTGGAGGCCCAATGGCTTTGGGGAAAGGCCTCAGATCCATAACGTCCTTTTTGTAATTTTCTTATACTCTCCTAGTTCCCACAGACCGGCTCAATACACAGGGTTTCTGGTGCAATTCCACCTCGAATCAATGAGAAGGTGCTCTCTGCTTGGGCAAAGGAATTAAGCTGTGAATTTACTATATCCTGTATGGACTTCCATCATCATGGTTGGGTGTTAATCACTTTAAAAGAAAAAAAAAAAAAAGCTTGCCACACAGCACTTGATCTCCCAGTCAGGCATCTAGTAAATGACTGGTGGGAGAGGGGAGAAGCAGAGTCTGTGGTTGCCATATTGTGGGAACTGGCAATTCAAGCCCTAGAGTCTGAATCTAAGTGGCCTCTTTACCCTGGTTACATTACCTCCATAGCTTTTCTACCAGGCAGGAAGTAGGCCAAACGATTCTCCACTAATCCTTTAGCCTCTCTCACATTGGCAGTTTGCTCTCCAGAAAGACACCAGATCATACATTTTAGTTGTCACACTGAAGAAAAAAAGTAGCTTTGAAAAGACATTTCATAAATCTAGATCTGAGCCAATGAGACCTACAAATGGCCACATTTGTGTAGAAAATTCTCTTGTACACCGCTTCCATACCCTTAAACCATTAAAACAGTATTATTCTGTTTAGAGAAACCACAGGACAGAAATAACTATCTTATCAAGCTCACGTGGAGTGATGAACAGGCTTGCAAACACCTGCAAGAAAGGTCAGCTCCTCTGATCTAGATGCAGACCTTTCCCAAAGAGCTTGTTTTAAAGGTACCAAATCAATTAGTCTCCCTTGGCATGAGATTAAAGCCAGGGAGAATACTGTTGAAGAAGATGTATTTAACAGGATATGGAACAGAGCTTTTGGAGGGAAACAGTGGAAAGGGGTACAGGAATGCCTACCTAATGCTTTAAGATTACTAAAGCTAAAAAAATAATAAAACAAAAATAAAACAAATGCTCCAGGTAGATCAGAAAAATGTCCCCCACCTAGTATGCATTAAAGCTGCCCAACTGTAATATATATATATATATATATGTATATGTATATATGTATATATATATATATATATCAGACTGGAATTTGGGATTCTGTTGATCTGAGTAACCTAGCTGCCCATAGGGTCCAGTGAGCCTTGGAACTGGCAGACTTCCACAGCCACTGTCATTCTAGTAGTCCGGGGATTTCTTCTTTGTCATCTTTGAGAAAGAAAAAAAAAAAAAAAAACAACAAAACAAAACAAAACTCAGAAATAAGTACTTTACCTTAGTAAGTGATTTAGTTTTTTATCTATCTCAGGCCAAGATATTTATAAAACATATTTTGTGAAAGATAAGAGAGCCACTCCATTGAGCCTGGACTTCCAGTAAGAGGGCTCAGGATTAACAACCTTGGGGTGATGGCAGGGGAGCAAGGAAAGAGCTGATCTTTGGATGCAAACCAAGAAGTAAAATGGCAGTCATTCCTAGTACAACAGGGAAGCCAGAGCCAAATATTTACCATTTATAAAAAACAAGTCTTGAATATCTTAGGATTGGTGCAAAAAAGAAAGAAGGAAGGTTGGCTTTCTTATGTCACAATACATATTCTTTTATTTTTAAGTACCCAGCTTGAGTGAAGAATAACTGCATGGCTATTCTTCCCAGAGAAAGTGGGTTGGTTCAGATGAAAAGTTGAAGTTTTGAAATGAGTTTGAAGGTTGTTAGACTATCCTGAAAATACAATCAACTGTACTATGTAATCATTTCCCTTAATAGTTACCTGTCAGAGCACCTATTTCTTTTACTACAGGCTTAGCCATCAGAAGTAGAGCTGAGTTGGACATTTCACTGACTAAAGACTGCTTGAATATATTTAAATCTCTAGTACCATTTTTTTCACTGACTATGATATAAACTAGTGACTAGGAAAAAGTCCAGCAAGTCCAGTAACGACAGTTATATTAGAATTGTATTTACCTACCAGAAAACTGATCATAATAGCAAACCTAATATTTTCTTCTAAACTGTCAGTGGAAAGACATGTTTATTACAGTGTCCTCCATCTTTGAAGGGGGGAAGGAAGGGTTCAGGTAAAGTTTAAAAAAGGATAAAGCAGTACATGCTGATACAAACCATACAAAACAGTAAATAATTATGCTCCCTGTTAGAAGAGCATATGTATATTTTAGTTACCAGTTTCAGAGGTAGAAAAATCTATGCAGCTCATCCACGGGAGGAGTTAATAAAGTATTCCAAATGCATGACCTAACAAGACTCAGGGCAGTTCTATGTTTTATTGTTAACCCCTTGCATGGAATCTTCTGAAGGTGAATGGAGAAAGCAAAGGGCTTTTGTGTTAATTGATCCTAGGCTATTCTGGGGCTCAGGTTGGTGTGAAAGGGATGAGGAGGTCACTTGAAATCTCCTTTTATCTACTCTTATTTTCTCTCTGGATCAGCAACTTTGAATAGACATCATCTAATCGCTCTTAATGGAAAGAAACTATGGGAGCGACAAAAATGCCTTTGCCCCAGAAGAGAATGCATGTTGGGGACGGCTAGCTGAGCTTTCATAGGACTGCATCTCTGCACACAGGAACTTAGGGCATTCTGGAAGGACCTGGATGGATGTGTGTATGTCTCATGCACTGCGAAGGTTGAGTAGTGTTGTTTGTGCCTAAGAGGGTGTTGTTCTTTGTATATAAGCATGCATACACGTGTAGGTTTTAATTCCCCACCACATCAGGTGATGCTTTTAGCTGGCTCCCCTTAACTATTTCTTGTCCTTGGTTTCTGGTTCCATTTAAGTATTATAAAAGCTCAAATAAGTAAGAACTCAATTGTTAGCCTTTTAGAAAAGTCCTCTTATTTCCTTCCCGTTTTTTAACCCAAAGTCACCTGATTGAAGGGTTTCTCCTCAGAGGGTGGGGAACGACAGGTGGGGCTTACTGGTAATAAGCCCTTTACTTTCAATTTCTCTTGCTTCAAATTAAATGAGACAAAACACAGTAAGTGGAAAACAGGAACTGAACACAAAGTTGCTTGAAAGTTTTTCTTCCTTCAGATTTATATCCCCAAATCCTTGAAGCTGATAATTGATTACAAATTATTTTGGAATCAGAATTATTTTAGTAAGACTCAGGCTGACTCAAAGAGGACCTAATGTGTCTTCTTTGGGGTTCACTCTGTTTTCTTTCTTTCTTTCTTTACTTATTTGTTTTACAAAAAAATACTAATAGCTATCCAGAAAAAGGACATTTAATTTCTAGGACTGAAAGCAATGGGCTTTCCCTCCCTAGGAAGCACCAACACTCCCCCCCACCCCCTTCCATGTTCTTCTAAGCAGAATTCTAAGCCTGGGACACTGCTATAAATTCCTTCAGGGGAATACTCTGTTACCAGGGCTACAAGTTCTCATGTCAACCTGCCAGCATCTCTGCCCCTGATACAGATACCCTTGGTTGTAGAGTCTGGGAGTTCAGGCTGCCCTTCTCCTACCAGCCTGTTGAAATTGCAGCTCAAAAGTTAGAGGCTGGGTGGGGGCAGATTAATCCCTCTTTAACTCCTCTCATTCCTGCCCAGGATTTTGAACCCCCAACTGATATATTTACTCGGGTTTCTTGGTGAATAGGAGCACAGGGGCAGCCCTGCCCACTAAAGATTAAATGAAGTAGAAGAATCTTAGCCGTGGGTTCTTGGAAGCTGCCGTGGGGCGTCAAACCAACGTTTAACACATTGTTTCCACTCAGTGTGCATAAATCCTGGACCGATTGCGTTTAACTTTAGGGAGGAAGGAAGAAAAAAAAAGACCTCGAAAGAAAAAAAAAAAAAAAAAAAGAGGGAAAGGGAAAACAACAAAGAAAACACAGTTAAAAGTTATGGGAAAAAAAAATCCCATTTTCAAGGGGCAAGTGGCTTTGTGCCTGGAGCCGCAGCAGGCAGAAACCAGGCTTCCCGACCTTTCTAGCCTTTCCTTTCCGGAGCCACTTTGGGAATTCGAGGCTGTTTCCCCTCCAGATGAGAGCTCAGAACTCTTCTTGGGTGGGTGTTGTTTGATTTATGTTTATCTCTGAGAGACAGTGGGGGTGGTCCTGAGTGGAAGTAAGGAAAGAGTGATTCAGAATCCCATTGCTTCCTCTGTATTTTGATTTTAAGATTTTAATGAAGGTTTTGGTAGCACAAACTGACGGCTTTCTCTGGTTTCTGCCCAGCAGAAGAAACAGTGATTTTTCTCTGTTGGTATTCAGCCTGATGAGTACCGACCTTGAAGCTCAGACTGGATGGGGCACCCTCCTACCTTGACCCAGGAGTCATTCTGGCCCCCAAATATCAGCTGTTTGTTTCAACCTGCTCCTTTGGTCCCTGGGTGCAGTCTAGAAGGGGCAAAAGGCAAGTCCCTTTGTGGCAAGGGCTTGTCCATGCAAATTCAACACTGAATAAATTAACCTCAAACCGGCAAGTTGGGGTGTAGTAGTTTAGCAGGACTAATTGCAGACAATGTAGCTGAAATGACTTTTCCAATTAGCTGCTGGTTGGAGTTTAGTTGGAGGAACTGTCAGCTCCAACGATGGGTAATTGCTTTATTGCTCACAAAACTATCATCTATTTAGAACATATGTGCTAATTACTCTGGATGGGCGTCGAAAAAGAGACCATAAATCTAATAGCACTTTAAAAAGTCTATAGTGCTCGTAAGCAACCCCCTAGTCCCTTCACTTTCTGTTGGGCCCAGGTTAGTGTGGTAGATGGCTTTCAGTAAGGAAGGCACAGGTTGGGCTGGAGACGCCAACCGGGTGCTCTGGTCAAACTGCAAGTAGAAGAGCCAGCGTCTCCTGCTCGTGTTCGGTGTGAAGGAGATAAATCACCGTCATCAAAAACAGACCCCTCTTTAACCGTACACCTTTAAAGTTTTTTTTTTTTCGTCAAGGATTAGTTTAGAAATATTTTAATTGACTTAGGTTGGGAAATTAATCTCCCTCAGCCTTGGCTTAATTTATTGTGGGTAGTGACAGGAAGAGACCCTGCACCAAGGGTCATGTCCCTTTGTGTCTTTCCTTAGCACTCCAAGGTCTCCCAGATGCGAGAGACAGTGGTGCCTCAGTCTGGCTGGAAGACCACGGGAGCCCCAAGTCAGTCTCCTTTGTCTTAAGGCACCTTTTTTGCAAGGGACTTTGTAGCTTCAGAGTCTCCACCGCAGCGCGTCTCGATCCACTAGGCGTTCTAGGTTTTGGGGGACCTGCTACCCGGGAAGGAGGCTGGAGAGGCTGGTGGAAGAAGTGGGGTATGTGGAAGGAAACTGCCATGCACATTAGCTAGTTTGCCCTCTCCATCGTACCTCCCCCCCGCCCCCCCCCCCCCGCATCTCCAGCTGGGAGCCAGCTATTAACTGATAATTCTCCTCCTCTCTTGAGCAAAAACGCTCAGCCAGCTCTTGGCATCGTCTCCCACTCGACTCTGGAGACACGTCTCATGGACGTGCATAGAGCTCGAGACCGGGCCAGGGTCAGTCCCTAGCATCTGAGCATTGTTTGGGCTGCGACCTCGGGTCCAGCATCCTCGCGGCGCGCGGGAAGCCCGGTCCTGCGTTGCTGAGGAGGGAGCGGGAAGCAGAGGAAGAGAGGAAGAGAGGAAGGGGGGGGGGTGGAGAACACGAACTCCGCCGGCCGCACCTCAGCGGGAGATAACAACATCTGCCTGAAACGGGATACCTACTTTTGCAGCTCAATTTAGCTCTTAATAGCAGTCCTCTGAGGTGTGCTTAATTGATGGGGATGAAGGCGTAATGACTTGACGGGGAGACGCCAATGATCCTTTAATATACTTTTAAAAGAACAACAACCACCCCAAACACCCGCAGGTCCTCGCTCGGTAGGGTGTCTGTGGGAGGGGGAGGGGAGGGTCTGAGGCCGGGGAAGTTCTCCGGTGCCACGCATACCTGGGAGCGTCGGGGAGCCCGGGCGGATGGGACCCAAACTCTTGGGGAGCCGCCTGGGCACCCAGTTCGCTCTGACCCGGGGTTTTCCTCTAGCTGGTGGCAGGGAAGGGGAAACAAGTGGCAGGGCTGACTGAAAGGGAGGAAGCCCAGGCGGGAAGATGCTGTCCCTTGCTAGGCTCTGGATGGCCTTACGCCTGGCCGGGCCTCTCAGGCGTGCTCTGGTCTAATGCCAGCGAAAGGGTCGTGTGCGGGTGCCCTGGGGGGTGTCGCCGAGTCCCGCCCTCCAGACAGCCTTAGGAAGGGGCCCCAGGCTCTGGGACGGAAAAGCACGCGCCCTGTGAAGAGTGCATGCGCGCTCAAACCGCCCCCAAAAGCGGAGCTGGGGCACAGCAGCCCTGAGCACGTGGCGGGGTTTAGGCCCGGTATGCCCTGAGGCCAGGCGCACACGGATTTACCTGCTCCGGAGGCGGGTCCCGAAGCCTGGTCAGAGCAACCCCTGAGCAGCTTCCACTCTCAGGACCTTTGCTGACCACCTCTCCTCAGCAGCTCCCCCTTCTCTGGCCTAATTTCCCTTTGCATAGTTCCACAGGAATCTCTAGAGGGTCAAAGGACTGTTTCCTAGGCCCAGGACAGAACTCAGGGTCCACACCATCACTGAAAGGACAGCGGTGAGAACTCAGGTCACCTTTTCTGTTTCCAAGAAACAGGGGTGGGGGTACCTCACCAGGATGTGGGCGGCAGTGCCTTTAGCTGCCCTTTGCAAACCTCTTGTTGCACATTTTGGAGTAGAACAAGCTTAATGCTTCAGGGTTCGCTCCCTTTGGATGCGGAAGGAGAAACGGCTGGAACCACTCTTCAAATTGGATTGCTGTGAGAGATCACAGGTGTTTAGGCTGCAGCTACTGTCTACCTTAAGCACATATAACAGGGACCAAAGAATGCCTCGAAACTGATTTTCCCCAAACCCTCACGTGGAGGGAGTCCTCGTTGCGGGACTAGGAAATCTTGGAGGTCAAGAATTTGAAGACCTGAAATTAAGACTCCTAACTCCAGGCGTGTGTTTTTCTCGGCGTGGTTCGGTCCTTCTGCGGTCGCTGTCCAGCCTCCCCTAGAGTGGTTCAGCCCTACGTGGCTCTCTAGAAAATCAAGATTCACTGCAGCTTAGCGTTGAGCTAAGGACCCCTCCGCAGCTGAAAACTGGGAAGGATGGCTAGCTGGTTCCTGGGACCAGGCACGGCCCTCAGGCTCTTGGAGTTAGGAGGAAGGCCCCAAGACTGAACTCATGCTCTGGCCGATGACTCTTGCTCAGATGCGACTCTCTCCTGCAAGATGAAGCTGGAGACGGGGCGGGTTCTGGCGGAAGGACCTCTCTGACCAGGGAATCCAGGGCTTTTCGGGAAGACCCAGTGCTCTTTGGGCGGCTAAGGTCCTGACCTGTCTGCGGAGCAGCCTCTTCTACTGGAACGGTGACCAGGGAGGCCTCCCTGCAGCCAAAGCCAGGCCCCTTCCCATCACAGTCAAAGGCCCTTATGCTCCTGTCTCCTCATCCCCCAAAAACAGGCCCTGGGGGCGCGGGGAGAGCGAATAATTCGGTCTAGGGACTAGGCTTTCCTCACCCGGGCTGGGGAACTGCAGTCTCATTTGCCACTCCGACAAGTGCAGCTTCTGCAAGCCAGAGCCACATTCTGCCCAGGTCCCAGGTTATCCACCCCGGAGCTGAGTGCGAGTGCGGCGCCCAGCACTGCAGGGGTCCCTAGCCAGAGATCTGAGTACCAGGCCGCCTGTGGGACACCAAGAGGCCGCGCTCTTAGAGGCACTCAAGACCGCCAACTGATGAGCGGGCTCAGTGACAAAGCCCGCAGCCTGCGCAGGGGGGATTTAGGAAGGAACTCTGGCCTGGCCTGGGGGTGGCGCACGCTCCCTAAACAGGTGCGGGCGCCTGGGTCCGCGATCACTGCGAGGTGCGTGTCATTACTGCTAAGAGCGGCGGGGGGTGGGAGGGGGGTACGGGGGGGGGGAAGGGCCCCGAGGGACTGTGAGCTGCCCCAGCCCAGCCCCGGAATATTCAAAGATCCGCCGTCGACTGAAACTGCTTTTGCGCATTGCCTGTGCGTTGGCTAGAGCTTTGAGCCCTCGCAGCTCCCAGAGGCTGCCTGGAGATGTAATTTGCCTGTCTAGGGACTGCCAGGGCGCCTAGGTTTGAAAGGGGGAGGACTGGGGGAGGGAGACCGATCTAAGGGCAAGGTAGGAGAACCTCAAAACGGATTTTTTATTTTAAGGAAGATCCTGGGTTTAAAAAGCTGGAGAGCTAATGGAAGGGAGTTAACCGTGGTCTTCTATTTTTCAATTAACACCTCCCAAAACACCCACACTCACACACACATACACGACCCCTGTGTGGCAGTGCGCATGCCTTGGCACTGTGTCGAGGTCAGAGGACGATTTTCAGGATTCAGTTCTTTTTCCATGGGGTTCGAACTCAGGTTGACAGGCTTGGTAGCAAATGTCTTTGGATCAGCGGCAGCCTTTCGCAGGCTCCTTCTGTAACTATTAAATGCAATTAAAGCATCCAGCTGCGAGATAGGACCAACACAGACAAAGCTGCAGTGTAGTTCATAAAATACCAACTCTTAAGAGTGCTTCTAGAGACTATTGTATAATCTCTCTTTAGGGAGACTGTCTGTCCTGCACACCAATGCATTGAATAGAATCTTCCTTCAGACAGGGATCAAGGAACGGAAATACCTTCTAACCAAAGTGTTGCAAGGACTGATTGCAGGGGCACTGGTGCTCCAGATGCTGCACTAGAGGGGCTGCAAGAGTGAGCAGGTAATTCGGAGAGAGTGACATTGTTAACAGAAACCATCTAATTAACAATGACTTCATTTGATTGGAAGGATGAAGAAGCCTTTTTAAATCAATCCAGATTTACAGGCCTAGGCTCAGCCAATTTATGAATATGGAGCCCAACTGGGGTCTGCTTTCTTTCAAAGATGTCATCTCAGAGGTACCAGCATAGGTGAAGTCATTTGGTTACACTGTGGAAACTTTTATAGTGCCTTCCTTGGGAATTCAATTCAGTGCCTCTTCATTTTATTAGGAACAGACTGACTCCATCAACCGGGCTCTCTCTGTTTAGAGGAAGACTGCTTGAAGCAATTAGGTTCACAATTAGCATAGTTTCCCTGGACCCCAGCAACACCACTCCTTAGATTAGCCATTTCTTCAAAGTCAGGGAAACCCAGGCAGAGCATGCTCCCCAGTGTCCAGGCTGGGGAAGTAAGCATACAAACAGGGTGCGATTCCCCCCAAGACTTTGCTGGGTTTTGGTCCCCTTTCTGGTCACTTTAGAAACTTCTCTCCTTTGTTTCTATTTTGTCAGAACTGCCTTTAAGAAAATGATTTCCCCCTCAGTGTCTTCTATCCTTCTCCGTGCTTAGTGGGAAATGGTAGGGTCCAGGGAAAGGAGGCCACTGGTTGACTCCTTGAAATTCTGTTAGGTGACAAGAAGGCTCAGGTGTGTGTGTGTGTGTGTGTGTGTGTGTGTGTGTGTGTGTGTGTTGTTTCTTAAAACCGACAAGGATCCAGAGTGGTTCAGGAGGATCAAGAATTCAGGGTCAGCCTGGGCCATGGAGTGAGTTCAAGGCCATATTGGACTGCTCTAGTAGAAACAAAAACCAGCCTATGACGAGAGGCTAGAAGGTAGGTGTGGGCTAATAATTACCTCCTCAGTTCTGAAGGGACCTTTGGAAAACTACACTGCCGCTCTTTCACTGTCAGATGCGCCTTTAGTGAAATAAAATGTCTGGAGTCCAAAGCGCGTCTGGAAAAGAACAGTTTTTGCTTCTGCCACTGTCATGAGTAGCGAGTCGTTACAAACACGTGAGCGCCGCGCCTTTCCTGTCTCTCCCATCTCTGAACATACATTTCTCTGTAAGATCTCACTAGATTAAATTGCTGACAGTTCATCAGTAGCAGCAACAATGTAATTCCCTTAAACCTTATTAAATCAATAAATACTAGATTCATGCATTGAATTAAAAATCCATCAGCATGGCTAGGGATTGTGATCACATGGCTACAAACCTTGGGGTTGAAGATTCCACCTAAATACTGAATGGCTCGCATTTTTAAAATCGAATTTTCTGTTTTGGATTTGTGATTACGTATTCCAGGATTTCAACATTTCAGGACTCCTTGCGGTGTCCTTTTGTTTGTGTTTCTTTCGTTTTGATTTGTTTAGTTCTTTTACGCCTTCTTACTGACTCCTCATGTGTACCTACAGAAATTATGCCTGCACGGAACAATAATAAAATGCTGTGACTCCTAGTTCCTGGCGTTGCTTCTGCTTAGAATACATTAGCCTAAGAAATATACTCAGTGTGTGGATTTATACATTAAAGCATGTAAATTTAGATAATAAGTTTTTTGTTTGTTTTGGGGTGCTACATACCAAATCTAAGATTTTACACATATTATTCTGAGTCTGACACTGAGGGTACTTCCAGCCCATGTTTTTTGTATGACTAAATATTCTGAGTATGAATGTTTCATTGTACATTGACTATACTTTTGTTTTAAAAAGAAACTACATTTGTCTCTCAGCACTGTTGACTGTTATACACAAAATAATTATTTATCATTTAAAAATGATAGTTATTTGTATATTTGGTTTGCTTGGTGAAATTCACACTGTAAGAAGTAATTGAAAAATTTAACTCTTTAAACTTTACCTAGCCCTTAGAAAATTGCGTATATCTCTAGCATTACATTTGATGCAGAAAGAAATACCTTATATGGGGTTTACTAGAAAATGTTATATAAGTTGTAGATTTGTATGTAAATTTCCAGTTAAACCCTACTGAGAAGGGGACATGTCTAACATGTGAAAGCTGGATGAGAAAGGTAAGATTACTCGCCGGATATTTGATCATACTAATTAACAGGACAAATGACTTCAAAGATGCATCCCCTATAGATGTCAGCTAGTACAGTTCGTACCAAAGTCTGAAGATCTAGTCATGGCCCTTAGGTTCACCACACTGTGGAAGAAAAATATTTATTTGACAAAACAGGCAATCAACTGAAATCTATCCTCTTTAAATAAACTGATCCTTCAGTGTTTTCCCAGTGTTGGTGTATGTTGTTGTCTGTGATGTCCCCCAGGGCTCTCTCCACTGCTCTCTGATTTGGTATAGAAGGCAGCTCTGAATGATGGATTACTGTGTCATTGCAGCCAGCGAAGGATTAATTTGTTTCATTGATTTCTCTTTAGGCAGATTGCCAGAATTTGCTGCTTCCCACCTTTCCTCAAGACTTCTAGAAGTAATAGACGGTAATAGTCTAAGACAAATCAGCCCCTTCTTGTACAATAGCACAAGGAAACTAAGAGTCCTAGGAAAGCTGTGGCAAATATTTTTATTGGCATTCCAAGGAGAGCAATTAATAAGCCACATTATTGGCTTTAGAAATACTTTTAATTGAAAAAATTCTGGAATTGATGGCATATAATAGAGCATGTAGATTATAAGTAAGAACTTATATTTATCCCATATAAATATTTATCCCACAAATGTTTTATAATTTGTAGGTAACTTGTTTACTTAAGGGGAGAATGTGTATTACCTATATGATTGACAAATGCTTTTCTTTCTTGGCCAGATTTAGAAATTAAATATAATTTTACATAATTTTAAATAAATTTAACTTAGATTTTTTTTGGTAGAAATATTTGATCAAAAACTATTTGGAAACTTTGGAAGATTACAGCTGTATCAGAACATAAAAATACAATATTCAAAGGAAAAAGAAACCCACAGCATTTTCTGATTAAAATGTAGTGTCTCCTCATAGGAGAGAATCTGTAAAAATTAAAAATGACATTTTTTTTGTTTTTTCCAACCCATTTTCTTCCAAGAATTTAAATATGACTAAATTATTATTAAAGTCATTTATATTGACTTGACGGTATTTTAACACATGCACTATAATTAATCATTGTTCTACTTTTGGAGAAATGAGATTTCTAATTTTTCATTATTACAAAGATGTGCATTTAAAACAAATCTTTAATCATATATGGCTATTACCACACAATACATTATTAGAGAAAAGTAACTACCTGCACTGAAGGCACAGACTGCTTCTTAGATTCTTTGCATTGATGGCCAAGCTATTTTCCAGAAAACTTCTAGCCATTATACCAATGCTCTAAAAAGAAGCTCTCTGTAAATGCAGCATCCTAATTCACATCGCACATGCAGAGACAACAGGACAGCACCCTTTCCCTCGTGTTCTGACAGCAGTGGTGGCGTTTTGCATATATTTAGTCTCTCAAAGGTATTTCTCCAACTGCAGATATGAAATAGGGAGGCTAGTTAAACAAGTCTATCCATTTCCCTCTGTCGTGCTGAAAATTGCATTGATGTAATGATCTCAAGTTATACTTTTGCACAATTAGTTGTGCAGTAAAAACTAATTTTGTCACGTGCTTGATGTCTTTTCCCTCTGTTGTGCTGAGGTGGTAGTCCACACAGTATCAGCAAGTTTACACTTTCCCTGCGTACTGCTGAGAGGAAAAAGGAACATCTGTTTCCATTGTATGTCTGCATCATCATGACAATTAATGAGCCATTATGGTAGTATACATCAATATATTTTGCTGAATGATCTATACTTCCTTGTTGGAAAATTTCAGATATATCGAGCCACTTGGATTTTACAGGTAGGGTCCATGTAAAAGCTTAGAAGGACGTTTGCTTACTTTAAGGTAAATTACGGCAGTTGTGACTTGTCTTAGTGAAAACAGCCAACATTAGGCTCTCAGATGGTTCTCCCAGGCATACGTGTGGAGTATGAATCACTGGGCACCGTCTCTCTCACTGTTCTTAAATGGGTTCATCAAGCTACCAATATAGTTTATTTTGTCTTTTGTGCCTTTTGCAAACTTTTTTGTTTTTACTAAATGGAAGACTGGAAATTAACTTAAAGCATATTTTGTTTTTTTCTTATATTGAGGGAAACTAATAATATCTACCCCTGAAAATGTAACCCTAGGGATGGAAACCAGGTTCTCGCACACGCTGAGCACATGGTTTTGTGAACTGCGTCCTTCCTCTCCATATTTACCTTGTAAGCTCAGCAGGAGAGCGTTTGAAACCACACACAACTACTTCCATTAGACTTTAAAATTCCAAAGAAATGTTTTCATTTATCTTAGCTTTTTGTTTTTGTTTTTGTTTGTTTTGCTTTTCAAGACAGAGTTTCTCTGCTGTAACTCTGGCTGTCCTAGAACTCACTCTGTAGACCAGGCTGACCTCAAACTCACAGAGATCCACCTGTCTCTGCCTCCTGAGTGCTGGGATTAAAGACATGCGCCACCACTGCCCAGCTATTTTAGCTTTTGGTTAAAGATGCTTTGGTGACTAAATAAAAATAATTTAAAAGCATTTCATATTAAGTGATTTATGTATATGCATATATATATATATATATATATATATATATATATATATATATACTCTAAACTTGCTTGAGGAATAAGGCATTACCTGTAACATTAAGCCCTCTATAATATGTTCTCAATATGGCTTCTAAAGTCATGACCTTATACTAAGTTTGATGGTTATTATATTTGCCTTTAAAAAATACATTGTCTACAATGTGATGTCAGTGATCTGTGCTTAAATAATTGAAAATGTTGGGTCTATGATTGTTGTTAGAATATCTGTTCACCTCTAACCAGGCATTTCTGTGTGTTACGATCTTTGTCCATGAAGTTGGTTTCTGATGTTATTGTAGTCATATTTAAAAAATAGAAATTATTGCATGTTCTCCATATTAAACAAAATGAAAAAAAGTAAAGATGGTGCTTAGAGAGTTTAGTTAGCTTGACCAAAACCATACAGACAAGGACCAAACTCAGTTCTTCTGACTTCTATTTAGATTTAGATACTCCTCTTCTACTCCATGGTATAGTGCTTATGCCTTTTAGATATAGTTCTTAAGGAGAAGAAGGGGGAAAGAAAGGGAAGGGAAGGAGGGGACAAGGAAGAAAAGACTTCTTTCCCCAAATATTTTAATACTTGTAGGAAAAAAGATTAGCAAAGTTACATCAGCCTAGAAGCTTCAAATAGAATGAGAAGACCATGTATCCCTTAGAGTCTTTGGATCCTTTTTGTATTTTTCAAAAAAAAAAATTTCCTTAGAAAGAGTGATTGTTTAGATACTAAGAGTGTTTTTACTATTCTCTTTACCTTAGTTAATTTTCTGATCTCCTTAATGTAATTGGACCAGGCAAATAGGAATGGCCACAACTATCTCTTCTCACGTGTCTAGTTTTTGATATATTCAGTCAGGAAGGACTTGAATTTCTTTTCTCTTTATATAGTGCATGCTATGTTCGCAGCAGAAATGACTTTCTGTTTGAGAAAGCATTTGGTTTTTGCTTATTTAGTCAAAGAGCACGGAAGTGAAAGTGGTACAAATGAAACGATTTGCAGACAAGCTCTTAAAATGTCTTTGGAGAAAAACCTTCTAAATGTAGCGACGTAGAGCCACATGCATGTTCTTTCTCTTTCAGGCTTTTAGTCTAGCGAATTCAACTCGTTCTAAGAATGACTTGAGATGACTAAGCCTGATTCATAATGTTCACACAGGACCATGCTCCTCTTATGAACAAGACAACAGTTAGAGCTCATCTTTTCTCAGATGTGTTCCTTCAAGATCAATTAGCTGGTTTAAGAGATGACTTGCTTTCTTCCATATGGACATACACTTAGGAACTTACAAAGCTATTAATCATACTCTTTTTTTTTTAAATAAGGTTTTTACTTATTCCTTGAGGAATTCATATAGTATATCTTAAATCGTATTTTCTCCCAACTCTTTCTAGACCCACCCATATCTTTATCTACTCAACTTCCTGTTCTATCTCTCTCTCTCAAAACCAAAGCAAAACGAAACAAATAAACCAAACAGCAAAACCACGCAGTCCAGTTTGTACTGACTGACTACTCCTGAACTTGGGCCTGCCCTGGAGTGTAGTTGATAAACTCAGTTTCACACCGCTGAAGAAATCTTATTTTCCCTCTCCTGGAAGCTATCCTTTGCAAATGGCTTCCTGGCTAGGGGTGGGAGTTTGCACCACCTCCCCTTTTCCATGCTGAGATTTTGTCAGGCTTGAGCTTGTGCAGGTCTTATGCATTCCGTCACAGTCTCTGTGAGTTCAGATGTGTCCCATTGTGTCTGGAAAATACTGTTTCCCTGGAATCAACCATCACCTCTGGCTCTTAAAATCTTCCCTCCCCCTCTTCAATGTAGATCCTGAGCCTTGAGGGCAGGCTGTAATATAGACATCTCATTTAGGGCTGAATATCTCAAAGTCTCGTAGTCTCTCACCTTTTCCAGTTGTGGACCTCTGTGTTAATTATCACCTTCTGCAAGAAAAAAAAGCTTCTCTGGTGAGAGTGGGGAGTGCAGCAAGCCATCTATCGGTATAGCAGTATAAGTATGTCATTAAGATTAATTTTATCACTGTGTTCTTTTAGCAGAATAATAGTAGTAGGTTTTCCACATTAATCATGTTCTTTAGGGTGCTATCAGTGTTTTCTGAATGGTTTCATTTATTTATTTGATTGTTTGCTTAGTCTTTCTTTCTGAAGCAGTATCTTACATGCAAGCCCAGGTTGACCCTTTCTGCCCCATTACCCAGGAGTTGGGATTACACGCAGCAGCCACCATGCCTAGCGTATGATAGTTGTATTATAATAATCAAACCAGGCAGCATACTTGTCTTTGAATATATTAGGTCAGATTATCTTATGGTGGTGGACCTGGAGAGATGGCTCAGTGGTTAAGAGCACTGGCTACACTTCCAGAGGATTTGGTTGGCTCCCCACTACCCACACAGTGGTACACAACTGTCCGTAACTCCAATTCCAGGGATCTGCTTCTGTCTTCTGACTTCCATATGCACCATATGCGCATGGTGCAAGATATACGTGTAGACAAAATAGGAAATAAAAATAAATCTTAAAAGAATTGTCCTATGTGTTCAGTAGATTCTGGTAGAAAAGTACACCACATCACTTTAGGCTGGGTCATTGGACTCTAAGAGTTCATGATCTTTCTATCTAGGTATGGGCTTGGTCATGGTTACTATATACATTTTCTCTCATCTGGAAAGACTTTTTGAGGGGGTATGTAGTTGAGGAGATTCTAAAAAATGTTTTTAAAACTTAACTGCAATTTGTGTTGAATATTTATAATATAAACATTTTTCTAAATTTTCTCCATTTTGTTCCAACAGATAGATAAACCTAAAAAGTGTGGTACTCTTTGCCACATGTAATTTTTTTTTCAGGATCAATTAACACAAATATGATCTTTCTTATTTTATTAATTTTTCAACACTCTTATAATCTCTACTCCTGTTCTTCAGTTCTTAGCGACTTTATTTTAGTCCAAGTTGAAATCTATTTTCAAACTAGCTATATAATTTTCCATTTACCCAGCCAATATACAATTTGTTTCTGTGACCACAGAATTTATCTGTGGGTAAAAGGGTTAGAATTTTATTCAATAAATGTTAGATTTTCATGTTACAAAATTTTCTTCATGTCTTCTTTTGAATTCCCATCTCCTTAGGATCCATTATTTGATTTTTAGAAAACTAATTTTTAGCTCAGTGTTTTTGAAGTATAAGTAACAAAACATTTATATTTTGTTATAATTAAAATATACTGAATTGATCAAGACATAGTCCTTATCCTCAAAAAGATAGCAATGATCCTGCATTTTACCCAGAATTTAACAGATTCCTTTTTTTAAATTAAAATGTTCATGTGATTTTATTTATAACTCTATAGTAAGAGAAAAAAGAAAATACATCTCATTTTCTTTATGCTGTATGTTTTTTTTTTTTTTTGTTTATTTCTTGAGACAGGGTCTACATATAGCACAAAAGGACTTCAGTCTCCCTAGGTAGCTGAGGATGACTTGACATCTGGACAGCCTGCCTGATACCATTAACTAGATCAAAACTTCATGGCTGGATAGATTCTGGGTCCTAAGGAAAAAAATCAAATACCATTATTCTAATGGACATAGTAATAATGGTAAAATTATAGTAATAGTAAAAATGTCCTCAAGTTTTTTGTCTTTATACCCATAGATAAGTGCATCTCTTAAACACATCTGAGAAGGTTCTCTTTGCAGTAGATGGTGATGAATAGCTGACCCACAATCAATCAACATGTAGAAATTAAGAGACTATGGGGTGCTTGGGTCTAGAGGAGACATCGATATCACCCCTATCCCCAAGGCTCAGAGATGATCTCAGAAGGTAGGACATAAAGATCCAGAGTGGTAGCTATCTATAGTGGAATGGATATGACAGTGCAGTTGCATACATGAGCTCATTATGGCTGGGACTGCATGCGCAAGACTCGCGTAAGATCAAGCCAGTCAAAATCCCAGTATAGAGGAGGGAGGGAGCCACGAAGTCCTTCCCTTCACTGAGGAGCTATTGATGGCTGCTGAGGAGGAATAATCAGTTTTCTTTAAGGATGTAAACCCTGAAAGGTGGCCCATGTTTCAGTAGATGGTCTCATAGCCATGCCCATACAGGCAGTGCTAAATGGAGTCAATGGGTATTAAGAAAAATGATCATATGAAGTTGAGGGTGAAAAGCAGGGTAAGGAGGATAGGAAAGGAATTGGAGGCAAGGGAAGGAATGGTGGATTTGATCCAAACCTACAATATGCGTGTATGAATATTAAATAAATGATTTTGTAAAGGATTACAAGAATATGCCATCATATCAACCTTGGTGTGTAGGTCTTGGAAAAAGTCTTCAGATTATGGTCTGGGAACAACGAGAGTATTCGTGCTGTGTGTCCTGTACAGTGTACGACATTTGCTATCTTCATGTCAGCTGTAGAGTTTTTCTCAATATTTCAAAAATATTTTGTTTAAATTAAACATGTCAATTTAAATAAAAACACTGTGTAATAGTAATGCTTTGAAAAGAGGTCCTTATGTTGTTTAGGTTAGCAAGAAATAGATTCGTGTTTTTCTAAAGTGTAACTAACAGCTTATTTAATTTAAAGTTAGGGAATATTAACTACAAAGGAAGATTAGCTTTTATAAATGTTTAAAAAAATTTGTCTGGTCTTAAACACACATGGACTTTTGATATTAATATGGAACTTTTAGAGAATTGATTTTTTTTAACTCAGCAAAGTTTATTAAATAATATTAAAGAATTAATATTTAGCTTTCTTGAAAGAATTGGATTTTTGATATACTTTCCATTAAATTTATCCAAGTGCAGATAGTTGTCTTAAATTTTAAAAGGTTGGTAAAAATGCCAATATTTTCTATATAAAAATTGCAGCCTTCCTTGGCCTGTATTATTTTTTCTTTTTTAAAAAAATGTAGATGTTGTTTAATCTTTTGTTTGTTTAATCTAAAAATGTAGATGTTGTAAAATATTTCAATTTTGAAGTTTTGTGGGTAGCCATAAAAGGATAATTTCCATTTTGATTGGTGTGCTTTCATAATACCACAACATTTGCTTGGATTTTGATGATCTATTGGGTCTTTTTCTTTCTTTCTTTCTTTCTTTTTTCTTTTTTTTTTTTTTTTTTGGTGTGTATTTCTCAAATTAAAATTTTGAGTTCTCTTTTAAAATTAGTTATTCTTATTGTTGTTTTTTTGTTGCAGTGTTGGGAACCCATTCCCAGAGGCTTGTGTATGCTAGCCGAGTGCTCTACCACTGAGTTATAGTTCAACCATTGTTAATATTATATATACATACATATCTATATCTATATCTATATCTATATCTATATCTATATCTATATCTATATCTATATCTATATCTATATCTATCTATTTGTTCTACTCATATTTTTAAAGAGACAAATGAACACATCAGTATACCTGGTAGAAGTTTATAGTACTTTTATTATTATTACATGATTCTTATGCCACTTTTAGTTGTGAAGGTAGCATTTTGACCTGGCTAACCCTGGTGATCTAAGAGAAGAGAGATGACATTATGAGACTCTGAAGGCACTACGAGGAATGCCTGTGATAAAGCCCAAAGTCACTAAGATCTTATTTCTAGTTCAGTCCTAAGAATAAGTTTGATGTGTTTTGGGAAACAGTTTAAAAATTGTGACAGTATTAGGGTGGTAGTGGTACACACCTTTAATCCCAGCACTGAAGAGGCAGAGGCAGGAGGATCTCTGAGTTTAAGGCCCACCTGGTTTAGAGAGTGAGTTCCAGGAAGCCAGGGCTACACTGAAAAATTCTGTCTTGAAAAATCATGAGGAGGGCTGGGGGAGAAAGGGAAAGAGAATTGGGAAAGTCTTGTATAGTTCTACTGAGGAATTAGACAAAGTCAAAGTCAGTATTTTTTATATACTGTGCACATCATCAAGATGGTGACATATGCCTGTAGCTTCAGCACTCTGGAGGGTGAGGCAAGAGGATTGTTGAGTTTGGACCATGGTGGGCAACATAGTGAGAACTAGTTTAAAAAAAAAAAAACACAACTCAGTGTTAGTGACAGAGTTTTATGACAGGATACCTGCCTGGCAGGCTTATGTCCCTGACTTTGATCAAAGCCGCAAAAACCACTACTGCTTCCTTCAACCTTAATTTATGGATTTTCCTTTTCTATAAATAAAGCACAATTGCATCATCATGGGCCAAGCACTGTATGCCAGACATTCTTCATATATTATTTAATTCATTTTAATGTAAAATGAAAGCTTCCTATTTTTTTCTGGTAAAGAATTTGAGCTTGGGGCTGGAGAGATGGCTCAGTGGTTAAGAGCACTGGCTGTTCCTTTAGAGGCGGGTTCAATTCCCAGCATGCACATGACAGTTCACAACTGTCTGTAATTCCAGTTCCAGGAGATCTGACACCCTTGCATCAATGCATATAAAATAAAATTAAATAAATAATTAAAAAATTGAGTTTGAAGGCTGGAGGGATGGGTGAAGGATTAAGAGTATGAGCTACTCTTGCAGAGAATCTGAGCTGGGTTTCCAGCGTCCACAGAGGGTGCTTGATGACCACCTGTAACTTCAACTCTAGAGAATCCAGTGCTCTTTCCCACCATCATAATTAAAAATAAATCTTAGAAAAAGAATTTGACACTTAGACATTCATTTTCCCAAGTCAAAGAGATAGTGAGTGTTAGAACGCAATGCGTATTAATCTGGAACCCATTTCTGGTTGATGATGATGTCATTGTTTTTAATCAAGTAATTGATTACGTTATCTTTTAACAATGCACAGAGTCACAATGTCACAGAAACCTAAAGCTGCATAAAGCAACTTGTATGAAACCAAAGGAGAATTTATATAACTTCACATTCTTCTTATATCCCAATGTCTACAGAAGGATATTATTTGCTAACATTTGATTAAATGACATTATCTTTATCAGTGGTACTATATAGCATAAAGGAGTAATCATGTCAATAATATGGAGGATGTCTGGCTTTGCTACTAAGTAGTGTTTATTGGCAGACTGAAAGGAAGAAAATTTAAGTTTTTCATTTCTATTTCTTTATCGTGACCTTCAGGGAGTAAAAGCATAGTTTTGCCTAGAAAGTATATTATCTTTCTTGTGCTGCTAAAGTCACACAGACTTGATGACTTAAACAACAGAAATTATTTTTGTCCATGGTTTTGAAGGACAGAAACACAGGGTCAGGGTATCAGCAGGGCTGGCTCATTCTAAGGTTCTGAGGGAGAATCTATTCTCGGCTTTGCTCCTTCCAGGAGGCTGTTTGACAATCTTTGGTAGTTTTGGCTTGTAGATTCGTTACTCTGGTCTCTGCCTTCATCTTCACATGAGTTCTCTTCATGTGCATGTTTGCCTCTGTGTTCAAATTTCCTATTTATAAGCATATAAGTGATATTGGATCAAAATCTCCTTAATGACTTCATCTGAATTTGATCATTTGCTAAGACTATTTCCAGATAAGGTCACATTTACAAGAACTAACATTAGGACATCATCATCTTCTTAGAGGATACAGTTCAACCCATTAACAGTAGATAATGTTTCTGAGACAGTATATTTGAAACTCTTCTGTTGTTGTTTTGTTGTTGTTGTTTGTGTGTGTGTGTGTGTGTGTGTGTGTGTGTGTGTGTGTTTTAGACAGGGTTTCTCTTTGTAGCCCTGGCTGGCTGTCCTGGAACTTGCTTTGTAGACTAGGCTGGCCTTGAACTCACAGAGTGAGTTCTGCCTCCTTAGTGCTGAGATTAAAGGAGTGTGCCACCATTGCCCAGCTGAAACTCTTTAGTAGTAATTTTATGTATAAGTTTGAAGTTTATCAAAACATGGGTATAGTTATATGAATATATGCCAATAGATGAGTTACATATGAATATTTGTTTTTGAGATAGGACTGATTTTGGACTTGTCTGTTCTTACAAAAATATATACATACATAGTTTAAAGGAAAAATTTCCACCTGGGCTGACAATTCCCCCAAGAGCCATAGACCAACTACCAAAAACCCAAACACCAAGTATGAGACTCCTTCTGAATTGTCCAAGAGATTCCCAAAACATTATGGGCTATTACTTTTTCCCTTGGCTACCCCTAAAAGCAGAAAACAAGCTCCTCTTGCTGAAGACATCAAGTGCTTCAGTCAAAGGAACACATTGGGTCCAACCTGAAAGTCTCTTCTTTGAGGACTAACTTGCATGTTATCAGAAAGTGCCATACATGCTCCACAGGAGGAAAGCAGCCAACAGTCCTACCTGGACCCAGCTATGGTTGTTATGACTCATAATAATGACCAGAATGGCTCACTAACCCTAAGGGTACAGTAGTGGCATGCATACCTGTTGGTAACCAACAGCTCTCTAATTGGACTTAAGGCCTTCTCAACAAGAAGGAAACCTAGTCAATTAGTCAGGGCTAGTGAAATCATAGATCTTGAAGGAGAACCTACAGCCACTATTTTACTAAACCAGCATAATCCCTACTATGTTCTGAATCTTTGTCCTTATACCATAGGTAAGTGTAGTTCTCTTCTCTTTGCAATATATGGTGGCCACTGCAGAAAACCACAAGCAATCAAAATCCAGAGTTGTGGAGCCTAGTCCCAATTGATGCATCTACAATGCACCCCCTGCATTTTGTATTTGTACTATAACTCTAACCAGAAAAGAATGACCCATAGCTCTAAATCTCAGAGATAGACATTAATATCTCTGAACTATCATAAAACACTTGTCAAGTTCTTGTCATATTTTTCATTGACAATTATATTGTGCATAGTTTTCTAAAATAAGATTTCATACTATGCATCTGAATTTAAGACCCATTGGGTATTCGCCCTGGTGGTCATTGGTGATGAGTAGGGTCACTGTATTTCCAAGCGTCAGTAGGTTGTCTTGTGTGACTGAGCCCTTTGCCATCAGTCTTGTCCCTCCTGCTTTCAGGTATTTAATGACCCCATTGTTCTCCTGGCTTCACTTCTCTGTGAGGACAGATCTAGCCCTTTGGTCTATTGGGCACTCCTGAAATCCTCATGTCTTCTCACCACACCTTCTACTTTCTCCAAAGCCATCGATGTTTTCAGAACACAGGGTAGTCCTTCTCACCGCCACATCTTCCCCCATTTCCCCCACCAAGGAACCTCTTGTGCCACTTGTTTGTCTTTCCGATGAGCATTTCTTAGTATTCATCTCAAATGGTAGTTTCCCTCTGAAACCTTTATTGTAAGCTAGATTTCCCTTCTTTTAGTATCGGTAGTATTATGCATAAAACTTATTGTAGGACTGATTAATTAACTGATCAAATTAACTTAATTACTTACTAATTGTTTAATTTATTCTTTGAGGATTTCATACATACATGGATATAATATGTTTTGATCGTATAGACTCTTGTTTAGTGCTCTACCAGATATTGTAGAAATGGGAAACCAAATTGGAGAAACATCTTCAGAGTTTGTAGCCCGGTAGAGAGTGAGTGCCCTGTTTCAATGATATGGGTGATGGTGGCGAGGGACATTATGAAGACTTCATTGATAAAGAGAGTATACCTGGAAGGGAAAAGGATGGAGGGAGAAAGTATAAGGAGAGATGACCAGAACTGGGGGACATTTACGGGTGACTTTGAGACCTAGTGCAGCAGAAGCTCCCTGGAATCTACGAGGGTGACCCTAGTGAGGACTTCTAGTAATAGGTAACAGGGAGCCTGAACAGACCATCTCCTGTAACCAGACAAGCCTTTCAGTGGTGGGAGTGAGGCACAAACCCAGCTACAAAACCTTCCACCTATAACCTGTCCTGCCTCCAGTATCTGCTGGGGCAATGGAAGGGCAGAACCCCACCCCAGGGGAAGGAGCTCATGCCTGACTCTGCAGGGCTGGCCAGGAACCGGAGACTGGATAGTCTGGAGACGATTCCTAATGATATTCTGCTAGGCTTATGGTTTGGTGTCTAATCCAATCATCTTCAGAGAGGCTTCCTCCAGCATCTGTTGGGAGCAGATGCAGAGGCCCAGGGTCAAGCATCGAGTGGAGCTCTGGGAACTCCAAGGAAGAAGGGGAGGAGGGATTGAGGGGATCAGAGGGGTCAAGGACACCAGGAGAACATGCTCCACAGAATCAACTGACCAGAGTTGATTCGCAGAGACTGAAGTGGCAGACACAGAACCTGCATGAGTCTGCTATAGGTCTTCTACATACATCTTATGGTTGTCTGGCTTGCTGTTCTTTTAGACCTCCTAAAAATTGGAGTGTGTGTGAGGGACTCTCATCCTCTCATCCTCTCACCCCTGCCCATGGGATCCCTTTCCTCCCGCTGGGCTGCCTGTGCAGCCCTGATGTGGGATTTGTGCCCCATCTTATTCCAACTTATTATGCCTTGTGGGACATCTGCTTGATTCTGAGGGGAAGAGGGAAGGATATCAGGAGAAGAGGAGAGATGGGGGGAGCTGGGAGGAGGAGAGGGAGGGGAGACTGGGGTTGGGTTATAAGAGAAGAAAAAAAAATAAAAAGAGAATATGCCTGAAAAACCTTTAAACACATAATTGTGACTGAAGATGCTTTTACAGTGCTCTAAGGCTAATGGAGTTTATCTGTTTACAGGTGGCCTTGGATTCGCGTCCCAGGTTGCTGCAGATGTTTTCAACAGCTGGATGCTCTCCACCCGTGCCTGCAAGAGGAACCCCAGGCTTCATCTATGGCCGTTGCTATGTTCTAAGTATGATGCTCTACTTTCTCACTGAACTCTTCCTGCTCTAGCTGAGGAGCTCGCCTATAATGTAGCCTTTTCTTTTTGTAAGTAGTTATACACAGCCGAGACAAAATTCTCTTTGAAGTATAAACAACAATTTTATTGATTTTTTTTTAAAATTGTACTTTAAAGTTATGGGTTCTCCCTAGGAATCACAGATGCCACTCTTTTGATCAAATGCTTGTATTTCTAACGTTGCCCTAACCTGGTTACATTAGTAAAGTACATAGAATATATTTGCCTACTACAAATGCCAAGTAATTCAAACTCTTAAGAACATATAAATTCAGTGCCCATAACAGTGCATTCCACACGACTCGTTACTCATCAGAGACTGGGGATTTGTTTATCTTATTTTTCATCCCCCCCTGAAATAAACGTTTTGATAGGATCGATGCTGCTGTTCTGAAATTGTATAGTAAACTGTCTGTTCACAGAGCTCCCAAATGGTGTTTTGCTCTTAGTACTATTATTTTGAGTTGTATTTGTTAACTGCTTCTTAAGGATTTTAAACAAGTGTCACTAGAATTTATTATCTTTTTATGTAACACAGAGGCAAGGCTTAACATTAATTTTACTTGCAATGTTTTTCAGTAATGTCTAATCCTCTCCCCAACCCTTATGAAAAGAGTCAACTAGGTACCAGTTAAATTCCATTTCAAGAACTGGTAGAAGCAGTTTATCACACGACTTTTGTATTAAGAAGGATTAATACAGTAGCTAAAAAATTAAATTTTTTTTTCTCTTCATGAAAAGTGGGAATATTTTTCAGAATTCTGGGAAATGTCAAAGTAATTTTGGCTATAGTCATAATGCATTCAATGCTATTGAGAATATTGCTAACATTAACAAAAATATTCTGTAATTTTCCCAGTTATTGCTGCTGGTGATGAGGGATGTGAATTTGGCACGCATCCATGTTTGGAGCATTACCATTAGACACATCTGATTCTGCACGTCAGAAACAATCTCTGCTTTTAAGACAGCTGAGAACATTTCCAGTTGGGGGTAGAGGGTAGGCTTGATTAGTCCATATCTGCATCAATGATATCTTAGAGTGTAACAAATAGTCCAGAGCAAACACAAGTGTAAACTTTCATTTAATAGACAATTTAAAAATATTTCTGGTTTTTTTTTTTAAGTTTATCAGAATATAGTGGTTTGGAACTGAAGGTGAGTTTTCCTCTATGCTAATCATTTTATCTTTTTTCTGTGATGTTGGCAACATTCATCTTGCAGGTAATAAGCTGTTGTTGAGGAGAGAGCTTTGGCAATAGAAGTAGCCAACAACTGATCCATTTCCACTGTCGAAAGCAGCTGGAAATGCATCCCTACTGTGAGTCAGTACCATATTCAGATGTGGGGAATGCTATGAACATTACTGTGTTCAGTGAGACACTATTGGATGTGGAAGTGTGATTCTTCATTAGTTGAGTGTAAGCAACCAAAATAGGAGTGAAGAAGAAATAAGTGTGGCCTGGGCAGACGGCTCTGTGGACGGGTAAACTCTTCCTGCCACAAATCTGAGGGCTGCACTGGAAAGCTGTGCGGGATGTGGCTGTAACCACAATACTGATATTGAGTGAAGGCTCACTGGTCAGTGACTAGCCCAGATGGTGAGCTTTGGGGTCACTGAGAGAACCTGTCCCTAAAAGTAAGGTGAAGGGGCTGGAGGGATGACAAAGTGGTTAAGAGTACTGACTGACCTCCCAGAGGACTGGGGTTCAATTCCCAGCACCCACATAGCAGCCACCAGCTGTCTGTGACTCCAGTCCCCGGGGATCCAAGCCTTCTCCTGGTCTCTATGGGCACTGCATTGTGCACAGACACATGTTCAGGCAAATAAGGTGAGGGTGATTGAGATGATATCAACCTTTGAACTTTGCAAAAATGGGTCTCTCTCACAAACACACACTCTCACAACACTGACTCACTCACACACACACACGCACGCACACACACAAACACACATTTTGCACATACCATACACACTTGCCCACATTTACATATATATATGCACATACACACAAACACACAACATACACATGAGTGGGTGCACAAACACACACACACACAAACATTTAAAATGTTATTACTTAAATTTTTTTACATGATTTGTCTCAGTGTTTTAGTATTAATTTCATTATATTGTTTTATGTTGAGTCTACTGTAAGTCTTTACACTGAGAATAGACCTTGGGGCTATTGTGATATAAAAGATAGATTTCATGTACACATTTGAGTTTATAATGGCTAGAATAATTTTTTTATGGCTATGGTAATAAAGATCTTGTCTTCTTAGATCTATGCTAATTGTTTCTTGTGCCTTATCTGTCACCACCACAGTCATACGGTACCGATACCTAATCAAGGGCTGGGGATGAGGAGCCATTACTGAAAAAGTCTGACTGTATCAGGTCAATGGATGATGCAAGATTCAAACCGAACCACTAGCTGACAAGTCCCTTCTTATAAGTGCTGCATTAAACTGCATGAAGCTTTTATGGAACAAATGGGACAGCAATTGACTGTAGCGCCAGAGTGTGTCTAGCCAGACTTTTGTTGTTGTGACTTGAGATGGCTATACCTTTTGACATCTTTCAGCATGCTAGGTACTCTATTTAGTGTTTTATGTTTATACAGTCATATGTATGTATTTCATGAGCTCTTTTTTTTTTAAAGCCTTGCTATATAGCCCAGGCTGGCTTCAAACTCAAGATCCTCTGCCTCAACCTCGAAACCACAGACATTATAGGCACATACCCTCTTGCTTTTTTAGAAATTTCTTTTTTTTGAGCTCACAATATAATTACATCATTTCTCCCTTCCATTTTCTCTTTCCAAACTCTTCCACATAACCCCTCTTCTTCTTTTCCAAACTCATGGCCTCTTTTCCATTATATATATATATATATATATATATATATATATATATATATATATACCTGTAGATGTATACAGATACATGTACACACACACGCACACACACACACAAATAACATCATACAGACTGAGCAGGTTGTATTTATGTATTTAAAAAAATATATACACATAGATATATGTATAAACATATACATATATTATTATATGTATATACAGACTGAGAAGGTTGTATTTATGTATTTAAAAATATGTATGTATATATACAGATGTATGTATATATATACATATATACATATTTATATTTAAAACTATTGTATTTAATAATATGTATGTATTTATGTATGTATATACATACATACATATTTTTAGATATATAAATACAACCTGCTCAGTCTGTATAATGTTATTTGTGTGTATAATTTTCAGGGATGACCATTTGGTATTGGATGACCAATTGGTGTGTTCTACCTGTCAGACTATTTCTGTCCTTAACCTTCCTTAGTTGCCTATAGATCTCTACCTAGGCTTGAGGCCTTGTGGTCTTTCTCCTGTCTACTTTGGAGTATCTATGGTTGTTGTTTTTATTAAGCTCATGTTTAGGTAGTCATATTGGTGAGAGTTTATAGAAGTAGCTTCTGACATCACTAGGAAACACAATCTCACAGCAGACTCCCTGATCTTCAGACTCATAATCTTTAGACTCCTTCTTCCACACTGATCCCTGAGCCTTAGGTGGGGGAGTTGTTCTGTAGATGTATCCATTGACACTGCACACAACTCTGCATTTGATTGGTTGTGGTTTTCTGTAGTGGTCTCCATCTGTTGAAAAGAGAATTTCCATTTATAAGGGGTGAGGACTACAGTTACCTGTGGGTATAAGGATAAATATTTATACTGTAGTTAGTAATTATGCTGGTTTAGTAAAGCGGGAGTAGTAGGTTTTTCTCCAAACCCATGACTTCACTAGCTCTGGGTGGTTGGCTAGGTTTCCAGAACCAGGCATGATTTTCCTCTTGTTGAATAGGTCTTAAGTCCAGTTAGAGAGCTATTGGTTACCCCAAAGTATGCGTGCCACTAATGCACTCTTAAGGGTTATCAAACCATGCTGGTCATTTTTGTGGTTCATAGGCGCCATAGCTGGATATGGGCAGGACTATTGCTTTCAGGTCAGTTTCTGGTTGAAGTTCTTTACGTAAACTCTTCATGATACCTCCTTGGAATATTTAGGCATATCTTGAATATCTGTCCTACTCTTCAAGTAGTAGAACTTGTATTAAATTCTGAAGTTTTCTAGAGGCTGATATTAGGATTCTGGGAAATACATTTAAATATAGGCAGGTCCTCTAAAATGGTAGTTAATTGGTTGTCTAGCAGATATATCATGAAATATGAAATGTTTAACAGTTGTCTTAGTTTGGGTTGCAATTACTATGATGAAACACTGTAATGAAAAACAATTTGGGGAGGTAAGGTTTTATTTGGCTTATACTTTCACATTCACAGTCTACCACTGAATCAAGTCAGGATAGCAACTAAAACCAGGTGGGAACTTGAAGGTAGGTGCTGATGCAGAGACTGTGGAGAAGTATTGCTTACCAGCTTACTGCTCCCCATGGCTTACTAAGCCTGCTTATAGAATCCAGTATCATCAGCCCAGGATGATACCACCCATGATGGGTCGGGCCCTCCCCTGTCAGTCACTAATCAAGAAAATGCTCTACAGGCTTGCCTATACCCCACTTTTATGGAGGCACTTCTCAATTAGGGTTCAATTGATGACTTCTCAGACTGCAGCCCAGAGGTTCTCAACGCATGGGTCGCAATCCCTTTGTGGGTCAAACAGTACTTTCACAGGGATCATCCAATAACATTTACATTACAGATATCTATCTTATGATCATAACAGCAGCAAAGTTACAGTTACAAAGTAGCAATGAAAACAATTTTATGGTTGGGGTCACCACAACACGAGGAACTGTATTAAAGTGTCACAGCATTAGGAAGGTTGAGAACCTCTACTCTAGCCTAGGTCAAGTTGACTTAAAATTAGCCAGCACGACCACTGTCAACAAAAAGTGCATAATTGTTTAGAAATTATGGAAACCCGTTTTTCTGTAAGGTGTATTTTATTTTTTGTGTGGTGGTGAAGATTGAACTCTGAACCTTGCACTTGCTAGGCTAGTGGTCTACCTGAGGTATGGCCTCAGATCTTTGTAATTTTCATATTTAAAATGTTTTGATTGGCTTTTTTCTTGTTTATAAAATGTCTACATTCTATTCTTTTAGTCTTCATACAAGATCTTCTGCTATCTGGCTACTGCAGATTGCTTCATCCTCACTTCAGACTACCTTTCCTTTTATCCTGTAGCATCATGGGTAGTCCTTTATACAGATTCTAGGCAAATTCAATAGCTTCTAGTCTTTATTCCTTTATTCCTCTTTTTGTCTTGAGCATCTTAGTATTTCTACTTTGCCCGTCTTGTAAGCAGTAACTTTTCATGTGAGGTTCAGCTTTGTTGGTGACTGACTTCTGTCACTGAGCTTTTCCGGTTCAGGAGTCTGTTGTAGAATTTGTAGTTTGTTACCCTTGGTTGTACACTTCTTTCTCGCTAGATGGGGTCTCTTTTAAGGGTAAGCGCAGAGTTACATGTTTGATGGGTTTTGCATTTCCAGTTTTTGGTGTGATCCGTGGCACAGGGTGCCTCACAAACAGCTGTTGAATTAAAGAATGGCTATTCTCTCTAGGAAAGAGAAGGAAACGTACCAACTGCTGCAATGAAGGCTGTAAAGTAGATTCCAAAATGAAAAGCGAGTGTGCTTTTCAGGGAGTATGCAGTGTGCAAAGAGCACACTTCCCGAGGTCTCCACGACCACACTAGCTTCTTGGAGTCAATGCACAGAACTTTGTAATTTTGAACAACTACTTGTCATTGGAAAATGACCAACAAAATTTAACAGTTAGTTTTCTTAATAGATTTTAGATTTTAAGGTTCATAAGACTTTAGCACTATCATTTTCCTAAAAGAGTACCCCACATGCTTGGGTATTAATCAGTTCAAGCTGGGAAAGGACATTTCTGCTTGGAAATCAAGAAAGGGAAATTGAAGGCTGTCCCATATTCGATCACATGATAAGTCTCGTTTGCTCTCAAACTGTCATCCTGATGTCGTGCAGCCTTGATTAAAATGACTAGATGTATAGAATTACTAAACGGATGTATTTTTCACATGATTCAATAGTTTTACAATTACAAATACCCGTGTATCGTATTACTCTGTTAGCAATGCTTTGTATTTTGTCTGCTTTACAATTGCACAAGTGTATATCAACTAATGATTAAGTATTCTTTTTAATATCTGGTTATGTTATAATTTTGACTAAGGAAAGAATGTACAGTAAAGATATTCAGTGGAAGCTTAAGGTCTCTGATATAAGCTGTATACCACCTAATGACTTATTTTGGAATATATATAAATAAATTAATGAAATGTACAGAATTTAAATGAACTTCTCTGAATCTCATATTCACTAACTAATTTAAAAATAAATGGGGAAATGGCTTAGAAACAATATTTTCCTTATTCAAGCAACAAACACTACCGCTTAATTTTGTAGGAAGACATTAAATACTTTGGCCATTCAACTTGTATATCTTTTAGCCTAATTAATAATGAAAAACTTTTAGGTAAATATGGGTGATTTAATTTGTACTGCTAAGAAACAGTGATCAAAAATGGCAATAAAAGTCACATAATGAAATACAGTACTAAAAGGAAAAATCAGAGGATCTTACTTGGCCTATTATTCATCCAGTTTCTGGCAGCGTTTATGACTACAAATCACTTGATTGACTAGACATCCTCAGAGTGAATTATGAGTCAGATTCATTTTTTCCTGGTTGATTGTTGGCACATGCTGTAACTCTTCTTCTTTGTGATACATCAAATTTTCCTAACAGAATAAAGGATACAATCAACTCTTCATTTCAGAAAAACTAAATTGACTTAAAAAAAAATGAAACGGCTTTGAACATCTTAACAACAATATAATTTCTGCTTTTGTATTTAAAAGTGGGTTCACGGTGATGAACTTATTTTTCCAATTAAGATTTTAGGATGATTTGTTAACAAGCATACAATGTCTATAAAATGATATCTGTTCTATAAGCCACCTGAATAGCTGCCTGATCCGAGGCTGTAAAAATCAGTTGTTTTCCTTCCTTAATACCAAAGAAAATGCAGGGAGGATTGGGCATTTAAAAAAGACTTTTGTTAAAAGAAGTGTAGTATTCCCTAAATGTCTACTTTGTAAAGAGGCCGCGATGCTGCCAATTTAAAAAGAAGGGACATTTCAATGGTGGTTAGTAGGGAGGGTCTCTTTATGAATAGGGCAAAGGATCCTCACTGACCTGAATCTTGAGTCTTTACATTTGTAAAACTGAACCAATAGGATCAATTCTACTTTCAAACATATTTGTTTTCTTTTGACTTTTAAAAATTCTTTGTGCATAAGTATACTGGCAAGTGAATGGCAGGAAAGTTCTTTACAACAATCACATCGTCTTTAATTCCATCCACCCAAATAATCACAGAGAAAGACTGCATGGGTTTTATCTGCTTGATAGAAATGTATTTAGGGCTGGGGATCTAGTTCAGCCATAAGTCCCTTCCCTGACATGAGTGAAGCCCTGTATTCATTCTTTAGCAACGGAAAATTTTTTTTAAAAGAACTTGATTTTGGTGTCATACATAGCTATAGAAATAGATTAAGAGTCTATTTTATGTTCTGCCCTTTGTAAAGTTTGAGGCAGGGAGTGGATGCCATCTTCTAGTATGTGGATCCAGTTTTTCTTTTTAACTATTTGAAAGGCCATCTTTTCCCTAGTGAATTTTCTCAGCATATTTGTTGAAAATTGGTTGACCATACACGTAAGAATTTATTTCTGTCCTTTCAATTCTGCTTCAATGATTTGTATGCTTCTTCCTGCCAATATCACATTATGTTAATAGCTATAGTTTTATAATAGGGTCATTTAAAAATTTTATAGGGTCTCACTGTGTATCCCCTGCTGGCTTGGAGTTTCGGAACTTCCTGTATAGACCAGACTGGCCTCAAACTTAAGGCATTTTGCTTCCCAAGTGCTGAGATTATAGATGTGTGCTATAATGATTGGCTAGGTCAGGTTTTAATATTGAGATATATGTTATTACTTTGTTATTCTTTTTCTATTCTTTGTTATGCCAAAAATTGTTTTTGGCAGAGAGAGAGAGAGAGAGAGAGAGAGAGAGAGAGAGAGAGAGAGAGAGAGAGAGGGAGGGAGGGAGGGAGAGAGGGAGCAAAAGAGAGAAACAGAGAGACAGAGAGAGAGAGAGAGAGAGAGAGAGAGAGATGGCAGTCGGGCAGCAGACAGAGTCTGACAGGGCTCCAGCCGCTCCCTCACCACCTCCACTCAAGGCGTCCCCGCTCCTCCTGTGTTCATGGAACAGGAGCTGCCACACAGACACATAGTTTTCCAGCGAGGAGAATTATGAGAATCATAAGGGACTGGAAAGAGGCAGCGAAGGTGACAGATCTGGAAGAACCACTGACTGCGCGAGAGAAGCATGGTGGACCCATGGCATGGAGAAGACATGCTCAGTCTAGGCTGGCAGAACACACCTCTTCTGGGCAGACCCATGTGTCTCATGGACACCTACAGGGCAGAGGCTCCCACTCAGCCTGCAGTTTCAGCCTACGGGTTCAGCCTGCAGATTCAGCCTGCGAGTTCAGCCCATGGCATGGAGAAACGAGCCAGAAAAGGAGGCTCAGGGCAGAAACCTCAACAGAGAACCCTGAGAATGGGCCTGCCAGGCACCGTAGCTACCTAACAGGCTGGTGCTCCCACCCAGCCCACGGTGCTGCCTGAGACATGGAGCAGGAGTCTAAGATGGAAAAACAGCTGTGGCAGCAGGGCACAGTAGGTGAAATCTGACAGGGCTCTTGCTTCTGCCCAACACTTCCACTCAGGTGGCCACGGGCTCCTCACATATTCATGAACCTGGAGAACTACACTGGTGCCTAGCCCAGTGGGAATAACTTTGTGAATTGAAAGTGGTTGGAAAGATGCAGCCGTGACACATCTGGAAAGTCAGCTGGCTGTGAGTGAAGAGGAGGGATAGTGGAGCCAGGGATAGATCCTCAGTCTGCCACCAGAGAGTCCTGGCCTCTTCACTGCTCTTCAGGCCAATACTGCTGCTTCCCTGGATGTGGCTGCTGCTTGTATTGCTCTCCCTGATGCAGGGAGGGACAGCACAGACTGGGAGCACAAAGGATGAGGCTGCAGGACAGATGGTAATAAGGGTAGGGTGGTGTACAACAACCCAGAGCTTGAGCAGCTCCTACTCCCAAATGCTCTGCCACACCTCAGGATCACCCTGATCCTAAGCAACAGCAAGATATCCCAGCTGAAGAATATTCTATACTCCAGGTTGAGTCTCCTCCTTTTGGAAGAGGTCTTAGAAACCTCAAAACACTCATGTGGACCAGAACAATTAGAGATCTGTCTGCATTGCCAATATCCGGAGCTTGAGCCTGGCTTCACGAGGCATTCATTCTGGCAGGCTGTCTAGTGCCTACATGAAGTCCTGGTGCCTGCCTGAAGTATGACGTATGGGTGTCAGCATGACTTCCTGGTGCCTATGTGGCATATGGTTGCTTGTGAGATGCCTAGGTACCTGAAGGAGAACCAGATCTCCATGGGATAGTTGGGTCCATGCAGGATGGCTGGATTCCTGAGGGGAGGGATGCTGGATTCTTACAGGAGTTCCAGACACCTGTGGGGTGTCTGGGTGTATGTGATAGGTTCTGGTACCTGCGGGATGTCCTGGTGCCTGAGCGATGGCTGAGTGTCTGCATGATGTCTGGGTAGCTTATTGATGCCTGCATACCTGTGGGTTTGGATAGTGAAGCCCACTTACATATCAAACTTCATCATACTTAATCTCAGCTAATATAGGCCAAGTGAATGCATGATCAGAGCGGTCTGCTGCCTCTAAAAACCGTGGTAATGTTCATGATCCATGCTTCCACCACACAAGCTGGATTTAATTTTTATTTATTTATTTATTTATTTATTTATTTATTTATTTATTTATTTATTTATTTATGGCACAAGGTGGGAGGGTGGACCAGGGATGGATGGGAAGAGGGAGTTATTGAGATATATTGTATGAAAGTTATTAATAAAAGTATTATACAACATTGTTTTGGCATCTTAGATCTTTTTCAATTCCATATAAATTTTTAGGAATATCTTATCATCTTCTAAAAAAAGCCCTCTGAAATTCTGGTACGAGTCATGTGGAATGTCTGAATAACTAGGGGAGATTGGCCACTTTAACACATGCAACTTTTTTCTGCCACATATTTGTTTGAACTTGCATGTCTTCTTGTCTCACCAGTTCCTCCTGTCTTTTGAAGGGAATCTGTCCTCCTCTCCCTACCCTTTTGGCTACCTTTAAAGTCTTTCTCTTTGCTTTTGGCTTCAAACAAGTTCACATTGATATGTTTGACTATGGATTTCTTTTTATTTATATTTTTTAGAAGTTTAGGGTTTCTAGAAAACGTGAATTGTTGTTTTTTTATGAGTTCTGAAAGTTTTACCTCTTCAAATCTTATATATATCTATATATATAATTATTATATGTAATATAATTATATATTATAATATAATATAATTGATATATAACATCAATTGTAAGAATGCTATTTATGTACCAATAAAAGAAAAAATACTACAAAATGCCTCAGTAATAGCTTCTGTTTTTTCTATCTTTTGAATGCTGGGCTCAAATGTGGGGTCTTGAGCAACTGCTGAACTGCCCCTCAACCCAGCAACCTCACCATGGCATGTATGAATTGTGTTGTATGGATTCTGGTTGCTTTGAAATCTGGGATTTTCCTAAAGTAAATATTTTTTCAGTTATGTTGCTTGACATAAGCAAGAAAGAATAGCATAGTTTTATATACTCATGTTTTCTTTATTGGGTCATATAAACAGTACTTGTCAGTTTGCAAGAATATAACCACTTTATTGTGGTGATTATTTCAATTATCAACATTTGCTTCTGTATGTCAGTCTGGGAACCTATCTAATACACTTTATTTTTTAAATTGCTTAATTTTGTGTGTGTGTGCCTGCGTGTATGTATGCATACCATGTGTATGCAGTATCAGAGGGGGTCAGAAGGGATATCTGACTCCCTGGAATGGGTGTGATAGATGGTTGTGAGCTACCATGTGGGTGCTGGGAATTAAACCTGGGTCATCTGCAAGAGCAGTAAGCACTCTTAACTCTTGAGACATCTCCCTAGCCTTTCTATAAATACCTTAAACAAACTTTTCTAAGCTATAATAGATACCACAACAAAATGAATGTGCCTCCTAAAGTTTGTGTGTTGGTACTTAACTTCCAGTCTCTGTGTCAAGAGGTAGGATGTTTGAGAGTTGACTAGATTATGAGATTCTGCCTTTGTGAGTGGATTAGTGTCATTATCTAGGAAATTGGTTAGTACTGAGAGAATAGGATTGTTATAAAATCGAATTTGGGTGGGCATGGTGGTGCACACTTTTAGTCCTAGCACTCAGGAGGCAGAGGCAGGAGGATCTCTGTGAGATTAAGGCCAGATTTATCTACATAGCAAACTCCAAAACAGCCAGGGCTATATAGAGAGACCCTGTTTCAAAACAATAGCAACAACAACAACAATAAACAACAATAACAAGACCTGAGCTTGGATCCCCTTTTCCCTCTTCCTCCTCCTTTTCTCTCTCATTCTCTTCTTCTGACGTTAGATGACCATAGCAAGACCTGTTCAATGGAGGTTTCTATTTGTCCCAACTCTGGACTTGTAAGAAATAAGTTCCTTTTCTTTAAAATTTACCTAGTTTGTAATATTCTGTTATATGACACAAAAGGGTATAAAACAATGGTTTTCCAATGCTAATATATAGTTCTCAAAGTCATTTCAACAACAAACTCAACTTCTTTTCCCTCTGACAGACAGTATGTGTACATCAACTGATGTGACAGCAACACAAACAGCGAAGATGTAACAGGACTGCTTCAAGGCCAAGAGGCATTTTAAGAAGCCACCACCTTCCCGGTACGTCTTGAGTTCAGAGCTGTTTTAAAAAAGTCTGTAAGTTTCCATTGATAAAGTATGTGAGTGCTTCTGCCTGTAATCTTTCTGGAGCTGAGAGTAACTGTATATTAGATTTTCTTACCTTTTTTTTTATTTGCTTGCTGGTCTTAGATTGTTTCCTGCAGAGATTCTTCTGTTTGGTTCTCCACTTCACTAATTCCTTCTCTCCGGGTTTAACCTGCTACTAAAGAAATACACTGAGTTTTAAATTTTGGTGCTTATATCTTTCATTTCTACAATTTCATTTGGATCTTTCTCAAATGGCTTTTTCACTTTTGTAGTTTTATGCCCTTGTATGGCATCATTTAAAATGATAGTGAGCATAGTTTTATATGATAACTCTAGTATTTGGTCTCTCTCTGTGTCTTTGGATGCTTATGTTTCTCATGGTCCTTGTACCATTATATGATGTGTTTTGAAGGCTGACCATTAAGATAACTTCTTTTAGGAAGCATTTGCATTGGCTTTTGCTGGCACTTTGGATTATTAGTCAGCATCCTAGCTTGACATTCCTTGGTCACTTAGGTGATGAGAACCTGGCCAGCAAATGTCCATGAGCACCAAGACAGAGATCACTCTCTCTTGCTCTCTCTCTTAAACATTTCCCCTGTTCTTAGTGTCAAGACAGCCTTCCTTTATACCGTGTGGAAATAGGTATAGGCTGTGGGATGGGCTTCAGACTTGTTCGAATCTTTACCTTTTATTTATTAGGTATTTTTGTGATGTGCGCATAATAATCTATGTATGTGTGAGGAGAGATGAGAATATAACAGTGCACATGTGGGTGTCAGAGGGCCATTCTGTGGAATTGATTTTCTCCTTCCACCTTTCATGGGCTCTGGGAGTAGAACCCCAAGTTGCTAGTCTATTTATTTAGCCTTTTGAGTTCCATCCTAATGTGAAGAGGATTTTCGCTTAGACATTTCATTTTAGGTGAGTTTTGACGCCCAACCTCTTGTCTTAAGTGTTTCAAGATGGAAGCTTAAAGTTGCCAATGGGCAAATGTGTTTAAGGAAAAATCGGTTGATATATTTGATGTTCTGTTAATGCTTCCTCTAGAATTCTTATCACAGTTTCTCATTATCTTGAAAGTTCACTGCTTTAAGTGGTTGCATTTAAAAGACTGCTTTCATTTTCAGGGACCTGGGAGTATGATTGTTTGATGTACTCAAGGTCCTAGGTTGGACCCCATCACCAGACAAATGAAATTTGCTTTGTTCCAGTAGGAGGATGGATTTAAATAGTGACTTTAAACTTCTCTGAGGGGCATTTGATAAAATCCAGAAACATTTTTAGTTGTTGGAACCGGGGTGGGAATCCACTGCTATTTGGTCGGGTAGAGAATACTAGTGTCAAACATACTCTATGGTCAGCCATCCACAGTGAGAGAATCATTTGCTCTCCAATCTTGATAATGTCCAGGTCTCAATATCCCTACTTCCATTCCTAAAATGAAAGTTGAAGAAGAGGTTTTATAATTTCAAGTTTGGAAGGATTAATGAATTATTATACTTTTACAAATTTTATTTTATACTAAGTAATTTATATCAAAATAGCGTATCCAAACTACAGATTTCCTAAGCAAAGTTTTTTTTCTCCTTCATGACCATTATTGCTAAAGTCATATATATATATTTTTTATAAAGCATGTTTAATTCTGATACTTTTTTAGCAGAACTAGGATGAGAGGAGTGACATGCTAGTTTTAAGCACCAAATTCACAAAGAACAAATTTCAAAACTGTAAGCAAAGACAAAATTACCAACAGTGCTTTGGTATATGAGAGTCTCAGGCAAAATGAAAACTCAGTAATGTTGTTTATTTAAAATTTTAATGCATCATATATTTTCACCTTGATTTTGATTGACTAAAATACCACATTAAAATATTTATGTGTGAGCTGGGTGTCTTGGCTTATGATATTAACCCCAGCACTTGGGAGGCTGAGGCAGGAGGCAGGAGGGTTGCTGTGAATTCACAGCTCACCTGGGCTACAGAGTAAGAGTCTGTTATAGTAGCTTAGTTGTGATTGCTGTTTTTTTTTTTTAATTGCTGCGATAAATAAACTAAGTGACCAAAAGCAAGTTGGAGAGGAAAGGGTTATTCTACCTTACAGATTATAGCCAATGATTTGGGAAATCAAGGCAGACTCCACGTGTGAACTTGGAGGCAAGGGCTGAAGCAGAGACCATGGAGGAAGGCTGCTTACTGGCTTGCTTCTCACAAATTGCTCAGCCTATATGTTTATGCACTAGTGCATTGCTCCCAGAGGGCTAGACTGTAGATGTAGATTCAAAGGCTTTTTATTCTTTGGTTAATTCAATCTTAAGTCCTATTCCTGGAGCCTTAGAGTATTTCTGTCTCCATACAGTCTTGTCTTCAAGATGATAGCTCAGACCTGGAAGGCTTCAGCCTCAATCACTGTACAATCTAATCAGCCTCTGAGACTTACTGCTGACTAGCTCTTTCTGAATTCTGACTCTTCTGGTTCCTATCACTTGCTGTTCTAGCTCAAACTCTTCTCAAAGCTGAATGGTTCAAACTGACCTTCTGAGCAGGCTGACTGTTTCTGACTGAATGCTTCTGAACTGCCCTGCTCTGCTTCAAACTGATTCACTCTTCTGACTTCTACCTTATCCTCTGTCTGCCTCTGTATCTCTGCTCAATTAGACTGTTTCACTGTCTCTGTGTCTTGTCCCTATAATGCCTGCTTTATACTGCTTGCTGATCTAGCTAGCCTCTCTGCCTTAACCTCTGACTGTCTGCTTCATACTTCCTCTGTAACTGACTCCTTGCTCAGACTCCTCTGTGTCTTTCCTTTGTTGGCCTCTCTAACTATGTATCTCTGAGTGGAGAGCCTGCTTTTATATCTTCAGAGTTGGGTGTATCCTCACTCTGCTAACCCTTCCTCTGACTTGTCACTTTGCCTTTCCTTCACTCTGACTTACCTCAGACATCACTTCCTGTCTGATGCTGACTCCTTCTGATCTCTGCTTCTTGTCTCCCAACTGCTGGGATTAAAGGGGTGCACCACCACTGCCTTCTGAATACTGGGATTAAAGGTGTGTATACTAGAGCAGCTATGCTACCAGATTAAAGGACTAAATATTACTTTATACTGGACACTCTTACATCAATAATTAATCAAGAAAATGCTCTACAAATTTTATTATAGGCAATCTGATGGGGGAAATTTTCTTAACTGAGGTTCCCTCTTTCCAGACGACTGTAGCTTATTCAAGTTGACAGTACAAAACCCAATCAGGAAATTCGTCAATCTTTATAGGTTATAGTGAGGTGAACACTTGTTTTCCTCTTTGTAGTCCTGGCCAGAATAGCTCATACAAGACAAGGAGATCAGGGACAATCTAGATTTTATTTCTAGGGAAGGACAGGTCCTAGGCATACAATCTTAATATAGGACTAGGGGAAAGTTTGAGGAACAATGGTGTTCATTTTCAATTACTTTTGGTCGTATTCTGAGTACAAATTCTTGTTCAGAGGGTCCAAGGTAAAGCAGGAAGGCCTCTTTAGGGTATCATCCGTGCCAATAAGAAATTGAGTTGTTAACTTCTAGCCAGAGAGGGAAGACATATATAAAACAGTCATCTGGCATCATGAGAGAGGAAGCATTGTCACCAGGACTAAGACAATAGTTATCAGGATCAGGGTTATGATTTCTATGATAAAGAGCAAAAGATTATGGAGGAAATACCTTGGAGAAAAAAGAGGTAAGTAAATAACCAGAGATGAGTGTGCACTGAAGGAGTTTTGATGTTACTTAACTCACCGAAGATGAATTTTGGAACTCAGTTACAAAGGTAGGGCATATCCTGGGGGAGGAGGAGGGTAGGACACTTTTGGACACTCATATTGGGGTTAGGAGAACCTGAGACAGGGAAATGAAAGTGGGCTAATGTTAGAAAGCACTTTGAGGTATTTGTGTGTAAGCCATCGAAGCAGAAACTCATTTTCTTCTATTGAACCAGAAATATGTGTGTCATCAGGAGCACCTACACGCACAGGGCAGAGTGGAAACTGTCTTCCTGTGCTGGTGTTCCTATAAGGTCCGCCTTCTAGAATATCTCAATTCTAATTGAATTATAACATTTTTATTGCATTTTCTACTGTGTAAAAAAAATAGGTTTTTCTAGGTTTTTGCATTTTTTTTAAAGGAAAAAAATTCCCTTTTTGGTTTGCATATTTCTAGAATAAGTTCATGTTTTACTCTAGCACTTTACTAAAATTGTAAAAGGCCACTTTTGAATTAAGACTGAAAAACTATGTTAAAACTATCACTATTTGTGCTATGAAGAAATACTGTGGGATTCAAAGTAATTTTTAGTGTTGAAATGTCAGAGAAGGTCATGCCATGGTGGCGCACACTGTTAATTCCAGCACTTGGGAAACAGAGGGAGGTGAATGTCTTTGAGTTTGAGGCCAGCCTGGTCTACAGAGTGAGTTCCAGGACAGCCAGCGTTACAACAGAGAAACCCTGTCTCGAAAAACAACAACAACAACAACAACAACAAAACACCCAAAACCAAAAAAAACAAAAGAAATATCAGAGAAGTAAATAGACACTAGTAACCAGATAGGAGTTTCTGAGAAGCCAACCCCATGAGCCTTTTGGTGAGACATTAGGGCCACAGAGGATGAGTGCCTTTGCAAGATGCTCTTGAAAAGCAAAGAAAGAGAAAAAAGGAGCAGGAACAACTTAATGAAGAACAGGCTTCAGCATTCTTCTGGAGGTAATACTTTCTGGAGGTGCTCCCTTGACTACAGACACCCAATGTGGACGATTCTTCATGTTCTTTCTCATGACACATTTACCTCCATGTCCACAAACAATATTTTTGAATATTTATCAAATCACAGATGGTGCCAGTAATGATTTGAAAGCATTCACAATAAACTGACCACATAGAAATTTGTTAAGCTAATTGACCCCCTTGAGTGCATTTATAGTTATGAAGCATATCCTAAGAGCCAGTGATCTCGTGTATTTATTTATTTTGTTCACTGCATGCTTGCTAAAAAACTCATAGGTTTTCTGGACTACCTATAAATATGTTGCTGTGTTCTGTATCTGTCTCTTTCATTCTTTGTTTTGTTAAAGCAGATTTGTCTTATTGTATATCAATATTGTTTTAAGGTTTCAGGTTGTCACGGTTAGTACAGACTACTAAAAATTCTCCATTATTTTTATTATAAAAGATTTTTCTTAATAATTTTGTTTCTCTTTTAATTTTATCTTAAAATTTTTTGTTGAAAATAACGTTTTTTTTTCATATTCTCATCAAGTTTCTCCTCTCTCACCTTCTCCCAGATCCTCCCCTTGTTCTTACCGTTTCAACACCCCATCTTCTTTCTTTATCTCTTAAGAAAACATGAATAAAAAAGCAAACAAGAATAAAACCAAACAGACAAAAAGAAACAAAGAAAGAGCATGTGAAACACACAAACACACCATAAAAATAGAAAATCAAAAACCATAATACACAAGCAAAAGACCAGTAAGGCAAAAAAAAAAAAAAAAAGCTCAAACGAATCTTTATGAGAAAAAATATCTCCAAAAGTACTGTTGACTTGGTTTTGTGTTGGCCGTCTGCTTTTGAGCATGGGGTCTGCTCTTAACTGTGATTAATATACCCTGTAAGACTGCGTTAGAGAAAACTGATTTTTCTGATTTTTGTGAGCAGTTGTCCATTGGAGATGGCTTCTGAGTTAAGGATGGGTGCTCATGTTTAGTTCCCCTTTCAGCACTGAGACCCCATCTAGGTCGCACTTCTGCAGACTGTGCTGCCACAGTCTCTGTGAGTTCACATTTGTGTCAGTCTTGTGTCTAGAAGACCTTGTTTCCTTGGTGTTCCTATGCCAATGGACTCTTAACACTCTATCCATATCCTCTTCGGCAAAGTTGCCTGAGCACCAAGGAGAAGATTTTTAGCTGATTGATGTTTACCTTTCCCTTCTGGTAGCATGCAGAGTACCTTCCAATAAGTACCATGAATACTAGGCAGTAGGGCTGAAGACTCTAGTTAGGTACCAGATTGACTTTTCCGTGTTCAATGAATTATATAGGTGTTGTGTTCTGCAATAGGTGCTTAACCTCAGTCTGTGGAGTGCAGCCAATTGTCTTGGCAATAGCCTACATTGTTTAGGGGTTTTCACAGGGACCCTTTGGCCAGCAACTTGATTATATGCAATCTTGGCATTGGGGGTTTCACATGGTGGCAAGAGATGTCTAGTTGGTACTATGTGTTCCCCATTATTTGGTGATTCTATTTATATTTACTTCCTCTATGTATATATTTTAAGAAGCTTCCACTGCAGTGGGTTTCCATATGACTCCTCCATGGATGTTAGTTTTAGTTGTCCTTTCCCACGTTCCCTCTCTCTCTTCCCTTCCCCTCTGATTTAATTCTTCTGTTACAGCCTCTCTCCTCTCATCCATCCATACTATATCTTTTATTTCCCCTTCCTAGGGAGATCCTTCCCTTCCTCCTAGTCCCTTACAGTATAACATTTGGGATTATATAGTTTATAGCCCGCTTACCAAAGATTTAACAGCTAACATTCACCTATAAGTGGATATATAGCATTCTTGTCTTTTTGTGTTTGGGTTACCGCACTCAGGCTGATTTTTTTCTCCCCTAGCTCTATCCAGTTATCTGCCAATTTCATGACTTTGTTTTTTAAACAGCTGAGCAATATTCCATTACACAAATGTACCACGCTCTCGTTGTTCATGTATCTGCTGATGGGCATCCAGGCTGCCCAATTTCTGACCGCTATGAACAGAGCAGCCATAAACACGATGAGCAAGTGTCACTGCGGCAGGCCATAGAGACCCATTTTTAATCGTATTACTTGTTTTCTTGATGTCCACTCGTTTGAGTTCTTTACATATTTCAGATGTTAGCCTTCTATTGATTTGTAGTTGGTAAAAATCTTTTTCCATTTTATTGCCTGTCATTTTATCTGAATGACAGTGTCCTTTGCCATGCAGTAGATTTTCCAGTTTCGTGAGGTTTTTTTTTGTTTTTTGTTTTTTTTTTTTTTTTGGATTTTCTAGACAAAGTTTCTCTTCTTTAACTAACTCAGGCTGTCCTGCAACTCACTCTGTAAACTAGGCTGGCCTCGAACTCACAGAGATCTGCCTGCCTCTGCTTCCTGAGTGCTGGGATTAAAGACGTGTAGCACCATCACCCACTAATACATTTATTTTATATTATGCTAGCCTCTCCTCTTTCTCTCATATCTTTCTTGAGTTTTTTAAATAATAGTTGCAGTAATTCCATATTTAATTCCATAGCTTAGCCAAAAAGAAAGTACAACAAACAAGCAGAGCCTTTATCCTTTAATTTATCTCTAAGGAATGAATCTCTCAGTTCCAGGAAGGCTTTTATAAAATTTCTTGTTTGGGAACACAGGAGTTAACTAACCTTATATAGGTTCTACTCTGTAGATGTCATATCAAGACATTGGAAATGAAATTGCTTCCTAAATTTGCATACAGCACCTATAGGAGCACATTGTGAAATATATTTTATGAAACAGATAGTTAACTGGTTTGGTGTGGCAGCAGAGGATTAATATTAAGGAGAACCCCATTTAGGGTGTGATCCTACAACGGAATGCTGACTTTCAAATAGCTTCTGACATTCCTAGAAGACTCCCGGATCCTCTGGCTCTTACAGTCTTTCTGTCCCTCTCCTACAAGGTTCCCTGAGTCCCGGGTGAAGGAGTATTTTGTATATGTGTCCACTGGGACTGGTTTTGGTTTTCAGTAATTGTCTCTGTCTGCTGCAAAGAGAAGTTTCTTTGATGTGGAGTGAGAACTACACTTCTCTGTGGGTTAAGGACAAATGTTAAGATTATTGTTACAGTAGTCTCACTGGTCATACAGACCACACTTTAAGGCAGGCCCCATGCCTCCAGCAGTAGATGCTTGACACAAAACGAACTCAGTGATATTTTTGGAATTCTTTTTCTTCTCATAATGCTTTGTCTGGTCATTTTTCTTTCTGGTTTTCTTTATTTGATTCTTATTCTTCTTCTTCTTCTCCTTCCTTCTTCTCCTCTTCCTCCTCCTCCTCCTCCTTCTTCTCCTTCTCCCTCTCCTTCTTCTTCTCCTCTTTCCCTCCCTCCCTCCCTCCCTCCTTCCTCCCTTCATTTCTTTCTTTCTTTCATTCTTTCTTTATTTTGGTGTTTGTTTTCTAATGAAAGAGAAAGAGAGAAAAAAAGATGTGGATTTCAGTGTGTGGGGAGCTGGGGAGAACCTGGGAAGAATTGGGGGGAAGGGGAGCCATAGAATATATTGTATGAAGAAGTCTATTTTTAATTGAAAAAATAAAAGATTGTTTTAGGGATTATGCTGGTTTAGTAAGATATCAGTTGGTAGGTTCTCCTCCAAGATCCATGACTTCATTTGCATTAACTGACTGGATTTCCAGTGCCAGGCATGACATTCCTCTTGACTATCTTAAGTTCAATTAGGTGTCAGTTACTGTTAAGGTGTACATGGTGCTACTGCACCATTAGGCGTTCTATGCCACACTGGTCATAGATGGGTATGACTGTGGGTTGCTTCCCTCTGTGTGGCTCCTTCTAGTACCACGAAAGGTAGTTCTCAGCTCACTTCCAGCAAAGGGGCTCCTGGGCTCCGTTTCTGAAGTGCAAGTTGTCTTCAGCAGTAGGGGTTTACCTTCCACCTCTCATTTATAGTTTTGGATAAGTTGTGTGCATGCATTACTGTGGTAAAATTTGATATGTTGAGCTCAGTGAGGAAATTCAGAGAATAAATTCATTTACTCATTATGTCTCCTGTCTACTCAGTAAATAACTGCGATGTGATCACTTAGTGTTTTTGTTCATTGTGTGTGTATATGGATAGTGTGTGTGTGTGTGTGTGTGTGTGTGTGTGTGTTTGCCTGAGTGCAAATGCTCATGTATGAGTGCATGCACCAAGTGAAGGCCAGGTAAACACACCGACAATGTCCTCAATCACTTCCCACGTGACCTTGACACAGAATCTCTCACTGAACTCAGGGTTCCACCTAGCGCTACTTCTCTGTTTCTGGGCTCACAGACACACTGGCCTGCTTGGCTTTTTATGTGAGTCCTGAAAATCTGGTCACAGTTCTTCATGTTCGTACGATAAGCACTTTACCGACTGAGCTGTCTAGGAAGCCCCTGCTTGATTCATGCTTAAAATAATTTTTCCGCACTGTAGAAATTTCAGAAATCTGGCAGCACTGTGCTCATTAATACTTTGTGAGAATTAATTAATTAATTAATCCATTTTAAAAGAAGCAGCAAAAGGATCAAAGCTGCAGCCGTGAGAGATCAGGTCAGACATGCTGGAGATAATTGACTTAATCAAGTTATTTTTCAGGTAAATACGTAACATATAATCTAACTAAGTGGCCAGAGTTTTGAAAACATAGTTAGAACACTGTATGATTTTTGCTGTGTAGAAATGACTTATCCAGATGTAGGGCAATGTAGCAGTTGATAGACTTTTCAGATTTTATATATTTCTATTTTATGTATATGAGTGTTTTGCCTTTATGTATGCGCATTCACCATGTGCTTGCCTAGCACTCTCGGAGGCCAGGAGAGGCTGTCAGATGGATCCCCTGGAATGGAAGTTCTGTAAGGTTCTGAGCTGCCATGACAGTGCTAGGAACTGAACTCAGATCCGAAGCACCGGCAGCAAATGCTCGGAACCACCGGCCGACTCACCAGCCTCGAGAATGACTTTTAATACCCAGGTTGGAAATCATTGCTTTCTCTCTCCCGTGCACGAAGCCGTAACTTACACCATCTGGCAGTCAACCGATTGCTGTCATGTTTTGTGTGATAATACTTGGGTGAACTACACAGCAAATTAAATGATTGATGATTGCTGTGGAGTCCAAGGCTGATTTCAACCAGTCAAAATGTTGCAGTTTTGGCTTTCATTGTAAGAAAAGTCTGTGGCCCATGGTTTCTGTGACAACTCCATGGTCAGGTGACTCGAAAATGTCTTGCCAAGCTGTTCCTGAGAAATAAATACACTGTTTATAAACAGAATTGCTAAGCCTTCTCTCACAAGGTTTGGAGTTTACAAAGTATGAGACAGCTGGGCAAAGGGTCAAAGGTGAAAGGTAGCAAGCCATTTGGGGCTTATTCTTTGTGGAGCCTTTGGCTGCCTTTCAGCCTGAGGCCTTGGAAACAGTTTCACACAAAGGCCCTCTGCCAACAGACTACCGACAGTTGGCTTAGGCAGGATCCTGTTACAAAATCCTCTCCTTTGCTTTTTTTCTCTAAGTCTTGGCTTCAGAAATCTATAAAAATGCAAGGAGTTTTTATACAAACTACCTATGTAAATGGAATAACCAAGTCAACTTGGGTATTTATAAAATACGTGTAGATTGACTTTTCTTTTTTAGAGAGAGAGGTACAGAAATTGGACTTATAAAGATATACTCTTGAAAAATTGACGGAAAAAAGGCATTTTGGAAAAGTAGTAAATACAGTAAAATAATAAAGAAGATTAAAAATAATAGCAAAAAGATTCTTGGGTCAGTTGTAAGATTCTGACAGTTGTGCTCCTGTGCTCACATAGGCTGCCAGAGTCAGCTGAACAGTCTACCGAGACACGTTAACTTATTATTTAAATATTTATTTATCTATTTATACATCATTCTATGTATTTATATGCTATTTATTAGGAGTTCATTTTTTAGTATATGTTGTGATATTAGCTGCGATGATTGGTATTTCTTCTGAAGGAAGAAGGAAGATTAGGGTGCCTTTTTGTTATCCTTTAGACACCTTTATTGCTGTTGTTATTTTCGTTTTGGGTAGGGATTCATTTCAGGAATGGGAAAACAAACAAAACCATAAAGCACTATGCTTTCCTTCTCCAACCTTAGTGCTGGCCTCTTTAGTTATTTGGTTATTACACTGGCCTTACTGGTTTATTTCCTCTCATTTGTTTGTAGAATTCTACAGTTACGACTTCTTTGTCGGTCAGTTGGGGTATGCTTTCACCCCTGGATCTGTGGTCATTTGTTAATGAAGACGTGTTACACTGGGGCAAATTTTTTTTTTTTTTTTTTTTTTTTTTGGCAAAGTACCCAAGGCTAGCTAGAAACGCATGGCCCTCTCGTGTCAGTACGGATTCTGGGGTACAGTGTGAATTCCTGAAAGGTTGGATAAAGAGTCATGGACCTCTGTAGAACTGTGAGTTTGCTTCTTTAATCACCAAGCTGAATGGGAAATAAGCACATTTCGTTAGGAAATTTAGTTTACCTCTTAGGGTGGAGCCAAGGTGTGCCATCTGCACACCAGGGAGGTGCCTACTGAGGCAGGCATGGGAGAGTTGGCCTTTCCAATGTGCTTTTCTTTTTTTTTGTCTGAATACAGTTTTCCTCCCTCTACTCCTCCCAGTTGTTCCCCAGTTCCGCTCCCATCTGGATGTATTCCTCTTAACTTTCTTTCACGTATTGACAACATTTGATTATAGGAAAGAAAGTTCCTTAACAATTAAAAAAAATCACTGAAGTTTTAATGAAGCCAAGCAAAACAGATGAATCACACTAATTATCTGAATTAAGATTCTCCTTATTCATTCAAGGTGAAGAGAGTCTATAGGTTATTTGTGCGATATAAAATAATGCTTCTGGGCTAGAGAGATTGTTCAGTAGTTAAGAGCACTTGTTGCTCTTGTAGAGGACCCAAGTTTGAGTCCCACTATCCACACAGCAGCTAACAACCATCTGCAACTACAATTCCAGGGAATGCAGCATCAGATGTACAAGTGGTGTACTTACATGCATGCAGGCAAAATATCTACATACATAAAATGAAAATAAATAATTTAACTAATAAAATAATGCTACTACAAATCCCCACTTTAAAAATACATGATTTTTATAGTTTTACTAAAAGAACAATAAAAATTATAAGCAAGTACTTGGAGGTGTCATAATACTTCATCAATAATCAGTGGGGTGATAATACTTGCAAAATGTCGTATTTATAAATTTTGTATTTTCTAATTAGCCATTGACCAAGGAATAACTCAATAGTATGATTTTCCCATATTGTATACTACTTGCTCATCAATTTAAAGAGTATGGATATTGCCATAAAATACAGTCATTAATAAAAATAAATATTATAAAAGATAATTCTTATTATTGGTTGAACACAATTCAAAATAGAAAGCAATGAAGAAGGAAATACACTGTGTGTGTGTGTGTGTGTGTGTGTGTGTGTGTATGTGTTTGTCTTATACATGCTGTCTAGCCTGGATTTGTAATGATAAAGATGATTTATTTCTCATTAATATAAATGACAGTTGGTAAAGCTGTTGTTAGTACTGCTGGATGAAATACAAAGAACAACATAAAATTTCCTGCAACTGTAGTAAAGGCATCCGGATCCCTGGTACCAATGCTGACACTGACAGGGACAAATGTCATCTTCTATACTCCACAAGAGGGTAAAGATTTCTTGGCCGGCAACTTGAGCTTCTACCATTCACCATCTGGCTCCTGTCGCTTGGGCTGTAGCTAGGATGCAGTCACCAGATTCAAGCAGCCTAGTTTCTGCCTCACACTGGAGGCAACAGGAGCGGGATCAATGGTAACAAATGTCATGAGGAAGAGAAGAAAAGAGAGATAGGACTACCAGGGAAGTGTGATGCTCAGTGCCCCTCTCAAACTGCATCTGTGAACTATTTCACACCTCCTCACAACATGTATTCACTAAGAAAAATGGCACAAGGAAGGAATTTGATTAAAAAGAAAAAAACATACTTAGAATACAATCAGAAATTACATTGGTTTAGGACAATGGCAGCAGGAAGTTCCCTTCGCAGGTATATGCTTTCTCTAGCCATGGCTGGTGGCTAGGTTTACAGTCCTGGGCACAAATTCCCTCCTGATGAGTGGGCTTTCAAGTCCAGTCGCACAGCTGTTGGTTATTCTCCAAGAAAACACTTCACTACCTCACCACCGTGGATATCTTGCCCATCCAGCCATTGTTGTGGTTCACAGGCTTTCCTTCTGGGTAGGGTTGGTGCGTGTCTCCCTTGGCAGCTTGCGCCACACCTTCAAACACTCTGAGAGCCAGTACTCAGGGCGGAGGTTTCTAGGTCCGTTCCAGATTGATTCCTTGAAGTCCTGTGTCCAGAGTGTGTGTTGTCATCAGCAATAGGGTCTTCCTTTCACATTCTGGGAGGCAACCAAGGGAAAGAGCAACAACCTATAATATTTGTGAGTCTGTTGGACAACCTTTACCTAGAACCGGGGTTTTGTTAGACAGCCTATGGCTCTTTTGGGGGAACATTATCACCCTAAGCAGCATAATTCAATTATTTGTGTATACACATAAACTTATATATTATATATTTATTTTGAAGCGAATACAACCTAAATGTGTCCCTGTGGCCTTTTCAACCATTGTTGGTGTTTTGTATCCCTCCTGCTCCTCCACATTTCTTTTCTCACCCCAAACTGTCCCCATTTTCTCATCCCCACCATAACACCTGTGTCCTACTGTCTGTCCCTCCTCAACAGTGCCTTCTCTACCTTCTCCTGTGCCCCAGTCCCCTTTAGCTTTAATAGTTTTTACAGTTACTCTGAGTTATATACTCACATCAAAAGATTTGGAGCTAGGAACTACAAATGAGAGGGAACATGTGCTGCTTGTCTTTCTGAGTCTGGACGGCCTCTGTGTAATCTTTTCTAGTTTCATCCTTTTACCTGCAAATTTCACGATTTCAGCTTTATAGCTGAATAGTATTCTGTTGCAGAAGTTTATTTTTAGTTATGTACAAAATAATTGTTTTATGCACTGTTGGGTGAGGGACTGTCTAGGGTGTTTTGTTTGCAGGTGTTGGATTTCTGTTGGGGTTGTTTAATTGCTAATGATCTGCACGTGCTATCAGTAGAATACCTGGGAGTTCCTGAAAGAATAAAAACACCTGAGCTCATATGCTCAGGGTTCCACTGTCCAGGACGGCATTTGCCATGATGGTGGTTTCCTCTGTAGAGGTCTGGCAGGGCTCCTACCTATGAAAACACCTCCCTGTTGTCCTTGCTGAGCCCACACAGCAGTGCACTACTACAGTATTCCATAGTGCATATGTACCACATGTTCATTATGCATCCATCAGTTCAAGGACATTTACACTGTTTCTATGTCCTAGCTATATGTGAATATCTCATGCACATAGTTGAGAAGTATCTGTGGAGCAGGATACTGATCCTTTGGACCAGTAAGGAATGGTATAGCTAGGTCATATGGTAGATTTTTTTTTTCAGAATTTTGAGGATTCTCTATACTGATTTCCAGAGTGACTGGACCAGTTTGCAATCCTACCAATGGTGGGTGAGGGTCCCCTTTCCCCACAGTAGATATATGTCTTAATGCTTTTATTTTAATGATTTATACAATACTGTTATATCATACATTTCTTTACTTACATATCTAGACATATTCAGCCAATAAGAAATGGAGAGAAATAGACACAAATGTGTGTTCTGAAATGTGTGTGAGTTGTGCATATGTTGCTTTTCTTAGTTCCTTCACAGGTCTGGCCATAGGGTTTAAAGATAGGTGTTTGCTTGTGTGTTTTGTCAGTTCTCCTGGTTGAGTTTAGAGCCTCAAGATTAAGAGGTGAGGACTCTGTCACTGAAATACACCTCATCCCCAAACCGTATACAAGGTGGATTAATTTATCTGCTACTTAACCAAAGAAAAGGATATGCAAATATGATAAAAACATATGTGTTTTAAACATGCCATTGCCTAAATCTGTCTTATATTCTGGATCTACTCATTATTATTATTATTATTATTATTATTATTATTATTATTATCTGTCATCTGTTTACTTTCTTGGGATTGAATTAAAGCACCATAGATACTGAGCTAACACTCTCCCATAGAGTCACATTTGCCCAATTCCCGTGTGCTGACGTTAGTTCCTAATCCTCGAGAAACAGGTCATTTAATTGTAGTGTTTTTTTTTTTTTTTTTTGTAATTTTCAGTAGTGTGGCCATGTATGGTGTTCTATTTTAAACCTATTTGGCTTAAGAAGTCTTCAGCACTAGCCTTGTAGTGATGAGCTCAGTTGTGGTGTATGTGTGGTGCATGTGTGTGGTGTGTGAGGTGTGTGTGTATGTATGTGGTGTGTATGTGTATGAGTGTGGTGTGTGTGTGTGTGTTGTGTATATGTGTGGTGTGTGGTGTGTGTATGTGTGTGTGGTATGTGTGGTGTGTGTATGTGTGTATGTGTGTGTGTGTATGTGGTATGTATGTGTGGGGTGTGTGTGTGTGGTGTGAGTGTATGTATGTGTATATGCACACATATGTATGGGAGCACATCCACATGTGTGCACATGATGCGAAGTTCAGAGGTCAACACTGTGTGTCTTCCTCCACCTTTCTCCCCCTTATTTTTTGAGGCAATGTTTCTCACTGAACTTGAGGCTCATTTCTCTGCTAGACTTGCTGGCCAGCGGGCTCCCGGGTCCTCCTGTCCCTACTTCCACCCAGTTCTGGGAGAAGGACTTGTGCTGCTGCCCTTGGCTTTTTGATGGGGTGCTGGGGATCTGCACTCAGATGCTCTTGTGTGTTCAGCAGACAATTTACTGATTGAGCCATCACCTCAGATACGTTTTAGTAAATCGTACTGGTTGTGAAGGATCAGCTTTGATATAAATCGCCTTTAAAACTAGTTCAGTTTTTTCACTGTTGCCACCTGTGTGTGCACAATGTTTTGTTTTTGATTCTGTATCCTGTGCAAAGTACTTTTGATAGAATCTTCCTGAAATACAATCGAAGCTCACTACAGATTTGAGGAGTAAATGAACAACGATTTCACGTAGGTGTCATTGTCCCATCTTAAAGATAGAGAAGTTGATCAATAGATAAAGAAAAATGTGCTTTCTTTGAACTAAAAAAAATCTGGGTTTATCTGCTATTTTGAAATTATACAGTCTTTGGAAAAATCTTTTTGAAATTTAGTTTTCTTATATGACAATAGGGCTCTTGCTCCCTGAAGGATATTGGGAGGGTTTGAATAAAACTGATATGAGGGTCAAACTGAGGTTACATGCCATGAAGTCCAGGAGTACAGTATTAAAACATACTGCCATTTGTTAGGTCATCTGCTCAATGATGTCATTGTGAGGTCATCTGCTCAATGACGTCATTGTGAGGTCATCTGCTTAATGATGTCAGGGTAGAGTAGCCCAGTGCTCTCTAATGCTTCCACATAGCCTCAAGATGTCAGGTCTGTTTACACCAAATTTGAATATGCACTCCCCACTTAGAGGTCTTTCTCTACAGTCCTATGCAGTCCTTTTCTAGTTTCCTGGCCTCTGTGGTTACTTTAGGTTAGAGACTCCAATCTAAGCATCCGGAGCTGGATGTACAAATAAGAGCACATGTGGTATTTTGTCTTTCTGGGTCTATGTTACACTGCTCATTGGAATACTTTTCAGTTCTATCTGTTTACCTGAAAATTTCACAAATTTCAGTTTTCTTTACAGTCAAAATGATTATACTATGCATATGTAACACACTCTTATCCATTCGTCAATTGATGGGCATCTAGGCTGCTTCCATTTCCTAGCTTTGTGAATAGACCAGCAATGGACATGGCTACCTATCTATGTAATAAGATATAGAGTCCTTTATGTAGACATCCAGCAGTAGTACAGATTAGTCATATGGTAGAAATATTGCTAGGTGGCTGAGGAATCTCCACACTGATAGGATTTGTTATTTTAACCTTAGCCATAATGAAATATCAAAGTAGTTTTAATTTGCATTTCCCTGTTTGCCAAGGCTGTTGAACATGTTTTGAGGATTTTTCTCTTTTTGAGCACTGTCTCTTTAGAGTATGGGCTCAGTAAGAAATGCCTAACAGCATAATAATAGGCCAAACAATAGCTGTCCGACTGGACTTCAGGCCCTCTCAGTGGGAAGGAATTCATTACCTGGTACTGCGAATCTAGCCAAGAACCTGTGGTTAGAGAGGTCATAGACCCTAGAGGAGAACCCACTACTACCACTTTGTTAAACTATTATAGCTCCCAACTATCTTCTTATACCTGAAGGATAATTATCCTTATGCCTATAGATAAGTGCAGCTCTCACTCCTCAGAGAAGCTGGTTTTTAATTTTTATTTTTGCGTCTGACAGAGGCCATCACCGAGAACCACAACTGGTCAAAGTGCATAGAACAAGCAACTATGGAGTGTGCATCCTCAAGTAAGATATCTACAATGCAACTTCCACCCTCCCCAATAAGGAACAGAAGAGTGGGTGGGAATATTATTAGAGCCAGAAGCCCAAAAGAACTGCTGCAGAGTAGTGTCTTCTGGACAGTACCAAGATGCTGTATCAAGGCACTCCCAACACCATCGTTACCTGCACAAGACCTGCACAAAGCCACATTGGCCGACATTCCAGCACGGATGGGGGAAAGACACACAGTCCCTTAGTTGAAGAGGTATGGGGCAGTTGGCGGTTGCTGAGGGAGGGAAAATCAATTTTCTTTGGTAACAAACCCCCTGATGTGTTGTCCCTGCCCAGGTGGTCATCCCAAAACCAAAGTACCCATGGGCCATGCTAAGAAGACACAGATGTGTGTCTGTGTGTGTGGTGTGTATGCATGCGTATGTGTGTATGTATATATACACATATATGTGATGTGTGTGATGTGTGTATATATATGTATACATATGCAGTGTGTATGTATGTATATACATATGGCATATATATACATATATATGGTATATGTTTGATGTGTGTTTGTGTATGCATGTATATATACATATATATGTGGTGTGTGTGTGTGCGTGTGTGTGTATATCACCGACATTTATATAGTCAGAGGAGAGGTCATGAATTTGAAAGGAGGTAGGAGGAAGACATGGAGGTATAGGAGGGGGAGGGAAAGGGGTGTATATAATGAAAATTCATTGTACCCATGTATGGAGTTTTCAAAGAAATTAGTTCAATGTTTTACATAGATTGGGCATAATTTTCCTTGTAAAATGACGACTTACTAGGAGTGTTAAAGGATGGATTTTATTATCTATTTGTACGCTTGGAAATATTTTTATAAATGCTGTGTCAAAAAAACAAGTGGTGAAAACAAATCACTGTTTCCATGACCACCAGCTTAAAGGATAAGTTTATGCATAGCATAGATCTTTAAGCAATAAACTTAACAGTTCAGGATGATAATTTTTGATCACTTACTCAACTTTGGAGATCATGAACGGAGGTGCATAACTGGTCACCCACACATTCTCATTCTTCCTGTTTTAACCTGGGTTTGCCTCAGAAAAGGAAATACAAGTCTTGATAACTCATCTATCTTATTCAGTTCTTCTGTAAAGAATATAATAACCTTGATTAGTTATGGCATTCATGTTTTATTACACGAACAGTTGGTTCTTATTTGGTTGTTATTGTTAGTAACATTCTGAAATGGAAGAGAAGTTCTTACTCTCTTCTTTTCAAATTCATTTTCCTTTCTGATGAGATTTTTGAGAATATTCTTAAAAAGCATAGTTAATTTTTTTTGTCTTAAATATCTAATACAATATGCATCAAAATAACAGGGTTATACTCCCAGGCCTACTAAAAACAAGTAAGCTAATAATAACAAAGCTATTACTATGAATATATGAAAATAGATGTAACTAAATAAATGAAAAACAAAAATATTGGGATCATGGGGCTATCAGGAGGAATCCCTGTTGCTTGGTGGTAGTTTTCTCTTAGAGTAAGTCTTATCTGATGGAGAAAGCTGCTCTTTTATTCTTACTGAGCTCTAGTTTCTTTGAAATCAGATTTGTATTCTCAAGTCTCAACTCCACATTGATATCACACTGTAACTGCTGGATGGGATTTAAGGCCCAGTTCATGAGAAGAAAACTATGTCTGACCCTGCTCAGGTGACTAAGAACCTGAGACTAGATAGGCCAGGGACCTAGCCTAAAATCTAATATTACTATTTTGCTAGAGGAATGTAGCAGTAAAATGACCCCTAAAGACATTCTGCTATACTTACAGATCAGTGCCTTGCTAAGCCATCATCAGAGAAACATCCTCCGGCAGCAGATGGGAACAAATACAGAGATCCACAGTTGGACAATGTGTATATATATATATATATATATATATATATATATATATATATATATATATATATATATATATAAAGAGACTTTGGAACACTCAGTCTTAAATGGGATGTCATTATCAAATCCTTCTTCTCATGGCTCAGGGAGCCCTGTGGAAGAGGAAGTAGAAAGGTTGTAAGAGACAGAGGGAATGGAAGACACCAAGGAAGCAAGGCCTTGTAGGTGAGACAGGGCTGACACACATCAGAACTCACAGAGACCATGGCAACATGCAGGGAGCCTGCCCATGTCCGGACCTGAAGGGGTCCCAGTGCCGAGAGAGGACGAGGGCATAACCCTCCATCCCGAACCCAGGGGATATCTCCAACTGGTAAGTTTTCACAGAGAAAAAAATTAGTTTTCTCCAACAGAGTCCCACTGGGTATAAAACCACACCAAAGGGGCCCTGTACCCAGCAGTGTATGGACAACACAAGACAAACTCAGTAGCAGGCATTCTTGTAGGTTTTTCATCTTATAATGCTTTGTTCTGGACATTTATTTGTACACGTCTTTTGCTTATATATATTTTGGCTTCTGATTTTGTTTTTATGGGTTTTCTGCATGTGCAAATGTGTATTTATGTATGTGTTTCTTGTGCCCTTTGTTTTTATTTTATTTTATTATTATAAAATATTTGGGTAGGTGGGGAGATAGGGAGGATCTTGGAGAAGTTGGGGGAGGGGAAACTGTAATCAGACTACATTATATGGAAAAAAAAACTTATTTAAAAAATTAGCAAGAAGATACCAAGCAACTACTTCTTTCAGTATTAGAACTCTGACCATGAACCCACGAAGGAGAATCTTCTAGAATGTCCCGACTTTCAAATGTTGGAATATTTGAATTTAATGGGAAATTCTGCAAGTGAGATCCAAGCCTAGAAATAAAATCCACTTTTTTCATGTCTACTTTTTGCCGAGAACTATTCATGCAACACCTCTGTGTACCTGAGTATTTGTTCCCTTTGCCATGCCCTAGTTCGGATACACAGGAAGGAAGAAAATGCTGTATTTTCTCATTTCTTCTCCTTTTGTTCAATCCAAATCCTAAGTGAGGCCATCCACAGTGGGCTGTACTGAGTCTCTTGGTCCAGTATTTGTCTCTCCCAGAGAAAGTCCCAGACAGACCCACACACAAGGGCTGATTTATACTTCAGGGCCCATTCAAGTTGACACATAAAATTAGTCATCACATTAATTTAAGTTCTGTGTATATTTTATGAAAGCAGTTGAAAGTCAGGAATATTTCAATATATATGTATATATATCTATACATATATACATATATATTGAAAGATATCTGTCTCTATCTATCTATCTATCTATCTATCTATCTATCTATCTATCTATCTATCTATCTAGCTATCTAGCTATCTAGCTATCTAGCTATCATCTATCTATCTGAGACAGAGTTTCTCTGTTGTAACTCTGGCTATCCTAGAACTCACTCTGTAGACCAGGATGGCCTCGAACTCACAGAGATCTGCCTGCCTCTGCCTCCCGAGTGCTGGAATTAAAGGTGTGTGCCACCACCACTCTGCTTTAATACACTTTTAATAGCTCTAGCTTATCTCTAAGACACATTCGTGATTGTCTCTACTTGTTCAATTTGAATCTTAACAATGACACAGTTTGGAAATATCTCTCTTGGACCTTTGGATGGTAGTTGTGAAACTCATGTAAGGTAAGAATTCTGGAGGCTACTGTTCCACAGCTAGTTCTGCTTTCTCGATGATTTAGGTATTCATCAAGACTATTCAGAGGACAGATAAACCTCTGGGCATTACAGGAAAGATAAAGTTCTACTTTGTTAAGGTATCTTATTTAAGGATGTAAGGACTTTGTATTTTCAAAAAGTTACTTATACATTTAAGTGGGAGAAGTAATTCAAATAGACAAAGGTGAAATATTTAACTTAATTACTTAATTTCTAATTAATATTAGAAAAACTAAAGAGGAATAAATGTCAAACATTGAAAATACAAAGATTATTAGCAACATTAGGATTCTGAGCCTTTAGATTTGCATGCATTTTCTTGTTGTAAGGAGATAAAAGCCAGTCCATGTCCCCTTTGGCTGGCTTCTTTTCTCCAGAGCCAAGCACCACCGAGAAGTCAGTGTGCGCTCACCTTCCAGAGCCACAGACCAACACCTGTTCCATCAAAATGTACCCTGCTAACCACATGTGGCTACTTAAGCTCCAATTAAAATGAAGTGTCTTCTGTTCCTGGGAGCAATGCGGTGTGTACAAGGGTTCAACATCTGTGTGCAGCTGGTAGACAACAGCACAGCTGGGATGCTGTGTGTCTGCCCCACGGCAGAAGGTCTCACACACTCCTCGCAGGTTCTAAGCTCTGTGTGGACTGTACCCTACCATACATACTCTGGAGATTGCTGTCTCGTTCAGTGTTATGCTTTTCAGATTGATTTACAGCAATTCATGTGTATTCTGCCTTCAAAATTTCACTTTGTAAGTATCACTGCAACTTGTTTATTCCCTGGCTCATGGACATCTGATTCATTCTTGGTGACAGCGAGCATCCCATTCTCATTTCTTTGTTATGGTGAGAGTGAAGACTAGGGTGCATGCTCCTTGGTGTAAAGGATGTGGTCGGCTCTGTTCCCAAAATGGTGGTGCCGCATTATGCTTTAGTCATCAGTGCATAAAACTTCCTTACCTTGTGTGTTTGCCAATACTTAATATTACTAGACTGCAGGGTGAGGTTTAGTTTATCTTTAATATGAATTTAAGTTAATCGTGAGAATGGATTGCATTTCTTGTGTTTACTGGCCATTTGGATTTCCTTTGTGAATTGCCTGTTAATTTCATCTCTCTCTCTCTGTATCTCTTTCCCTCTCCACCTCTCGTGTGTGTGTGTGTGTGTGTGTGTGTGTGTGTGTGTGTGTGTGTGTGTGTGACTCAGGTTTCAAGCTTGCCAGCAGTGCCTTCACCCACGGAGCTGTTTCCCTGGCCCTTTTTTTTTTTTTAAATTGCCTGTTCTTTTTGATTTAAGGATAACTTTTAAAAGTTTGTTTTTGGTTTTATACACTTACATTCACTTCATTTTGTATTTTGTTTTTGGTTTTAAATTTTGCTTGTGTAGGCATAAGAATTGAAAACTTTCATCTTGAAAATGTTCTCTTTAAAGTCTTGACATTTTTGGTCTGGTTTAAGAATCCATTTCCTATTTTGATGTCGGATTATTAATTTCCTTCTTTTTTTCTAAAATCATTAAAATAAAAAAGTGTTTGTTTTCTAGATTTTAATTTTGTTAGACTTATTTTTTTCCATAAGTACCTTAGTCCTTTTTTCATTAGATTCTTACATTCCTGGGTACATTGTAACTCTGTTTCTGTTGAAACTGAGATCATTGTATTTTCACTTAGATGCTGCTTTTGTTTAGCATGCTGTTAGTTTTCTGCAAAATGATCTTACATTCTGAAGATTGTTAAACTGTTTCAATTTTGGTAATTTTTATTTCTTTTGGACGCTTTGTATAATCACATTTTCTGTCAATGTATCATAAAATGTGTTAAAATAATACATTTTAATCTCTGACAGTGTTTAAAAATTCGTTAGAATTTCCAACAATGTTGAGTTGTAGTAATAACAAACATTGTTATCTTGTATCTGAGTTAACAAAAAAAAAAACACTTTGAAGTTTTGCCATTAAATGGAGTAAGGATTTACACTTGGAGCTTACTAAATGGTTCTTAATAATATACATATATGGCATTGAGATATTGAATACTTTTCCTCCACCTGTGGAATGGTCTTATGAAATCTTCCTTTAATATGGTAATATGACAAATTAGTAGATTAAAAAAATGTTTATTCTCAATTTTCTGGGAGAAACCTTACTTGATCATTATGATCTCTCTCTCTCTTTCAATATACAGATTTAAGCTGTAATAACTGGTTTTGTTTATTGTTTTGAGATGGGATCTCTTGTAACAGGTTGGCCTTGAACTCACAATGTAGCTGAGGATGACCTTGAACTCTACCTGGGACTACTTCCCAAGTGCTGGGATTATAAGTGGATAGCTTAATAATAAGCTTATGATCTTTTGAGTTCTGGGAATACAAGATGAAACAGGTTTTTTTTTTTTTTACAGGTTTTCCTTCATTTTTCCTTGAATATTTTCACCCTTTTATTAACATAGATTCTTTTCTCATATAATAAAATCTGAGTACAGTTTCCTCTCCCTCTATTCCTCTCAGTTCCTCTCCCTCTCCCTCCCATGCACATCCACTCCCTTCCTGTCATTCATTAGGAAAGAGCAGGTTTCTAAGAGACAACAGCAGAACATAACAAAATAAAATGTAAGATAAAATGAAAACCATCATATCAAAGTTGGACAAGTCAAGCCAACAGAAAAATAAAAGAGCCCAAAGAGAAGACACAAGAATCAGAGACTTACTGATTCACACACTCAGGACTCCCATAAAAGTACTGAAGTGATTGCTGTAGTGTATACGCAGAGGACCTGGTGCAGACCCGTGCAGGTCCGGTGCATACTGCTTTGGTCTCTGGGAGTTCATACCAGCTTTTGCTCAGTTGATTTAGAGGGCCTTGTTCTTCTGTTGTCCTCCCTCCCCTCTGGCTCCTACACTCTTGCTGCCTTCTCTTCCATGGGGTTCCCTGAGCTCTGAAGTGAGGGATTTGATGGAGACATCCCATTTAGAGCTGTGTGTTCTAAAATCTGCCTCTCTCTATATATAATGTCTGGCTGTGAATCTCCATATTTGTTCCCATCTGCTTCAGGAGGAAGATTCTCTGATGATGGCTGAATAAAGCACTGATCTAAGAGTATAGTTGAATATCATTAGGGTCATTTTATTGTTTTCTTTTCTTTTTTTTTTTTTAGACCAGCAATGTTTGGTTTTACCCCAGCTTTGGTGCTATCTAGACTCTGGTTCTTGGTCAACCAAGCAGTATCAGGTCTGGGTTCCATCTCCCTGAGTGGGCCTTAAGTCCAATCAGACATTGGTTGGTTACTCCTGCAAGGTCCATGCCACCATTGCCCTACCACATTTTACAGGCAGGGCAGGCTGTAGATCAAAGGTTTTGTGGTTGGGTTGGTGCTTACTTTTCTCTTTTAGTAGCCTGGAGAGTACCTTCCTGTGTCATGACACTAGAACATGGGGGTGAAGGTTCTCTATTGGCACCAGCTAGACCTATGTTCAATGAGTTGTGTGGGTGTTATCTTCAGCAATGGGGCTTTGATATCAGTTTGTGGAGAGCAACCTATTGTATTGGCAACAGCCTGGGTTGTTTGGGGATTGCCATGGGACCCTTTCAGCCAACAACTCAATTGAATGAAACCCGGTCCCAGTACTAGAAGCTTCATTTGGTGACAAAAGATGACCCATGGTTAGCTTAACCATATTATATGAACAATTTAGGTACAAGGAGCACAAGGAGTGTTCCAAAACAGAAGTTTGCAGAGCCTACCTTGAAAAAATATTTTAATGACATTCTTTAATTCAGAGTCAGGATTAAGGGGGCTTTACTTAAATTATTTTTTTGTGTGCATGTGTTTGGGTGTTTCTGGTCTCTCATGTTGAAAATCTAGTTTCTAATAGCATCAATAAAATTATTTAATACTTCAATATTACTAATGCCAACACCATTACTAACAATATGGCTACTGGAAACAATTAAAAAACTCTACGTAGTTTTTTTTTAGTACTAATTGAGAATTCATTATTATATTACTCCGGAGTAATTGTTCTCCTGTCTGTTTAAGCCAGAAACTTGATATGGAGGTTAGTTTGCTTTGTACGACTTCTTTTTTATTCGCTTACATCACAGCAGTTTACGATGAACACAACGTGTTTCTGTTGCTTGTCCCCCCCCCACCTCTCTCCGTCCTTCTCTGAGCCCTCTCACACCTGGAAGTCCCCTTCCAGCTTACTCTCCCCAAACTACCTCATTTCCTTCTCAGAGTTCATATAACTTCCAAATCCAGGGGATAACATAAAATTAACCATTTGATTTTATTTCATAAGTATCTTAAACATTCATAGCTTTTGTTTTGTTTTGTTTTTTTTGAGACAGGGATTCTCTGTTGTAACTCTGGCTGTCCTGGAACTCACTCTGTAGACCAGGCTGGCCTTGAACTCACAGAGATCTGCCTGCCTCTGCCTCCCAAGGGATTAAAGGTGTGCAGCGCTATACTCGGCTCATATAATTTTAGAAGAAGAACATCATGCAAATTTAGGAAGCCTGGTTTCAGATCTTCCTTCTTACACAGGCCCTTCCTTTCCAACAGGAAGTCATTTAATTAACTTTTGATTTTTCATTGTATTTTTAAGACTGAGACCAAATCCATATTTTTCCCCCTTAGGAAATACAAACATGCTTTTTATTTTGTTCAACACCTAGGGTTTTTTCTTTCTTTTAAAAAATTAATAATATTTCCTGGGGACCATACCATTGTAGTCTATAAAAGTTCCTAATAATGATGTGTTCATTATTGATCATGGGCTTACAGTACAGCACAGGTAAACTACATTTGGACACAAAATATATCTTTAGGCTTTGCTTTTTCATGGGAAAATTTTCCTACCCAGAGCTTTGGTAAAAAGTCCAGCTTCCTTGGGGTGGTGGTGGTGCACGCCACTAATCATAGGACTCAATAGGCAGAGGCAAGGTGGATTTCTGTGAGTTCAAGGCCAGTCTGGACTACAGAGTGAGTTCCAGGACAGCCAGAGTTACAACAGAGAAGCCCTGTTTCAAAAAAAAAAAAAATCCAGCTTCCCTACTGTTATCCTGGAAGGTATTTCTGTTTATCCCTACCCCACAAGTGGAAGCGGCCTCTTTAATGTTTTGTGTATCTCAAGTGTTCCACCGAAACCGTTACTGTGTGGTCCCAAACTACATATTCTGTCTTGTATGTAGACCTTCAAACATCAGCTTATGCAGCCAAAGTCAGTTTCTTCCTTATGTTATTGGGGTTGTAACTTACATTCTTGTAACTCTGAACTGCTTAACTGTGCCTGCATGCATGTGTTCTGTATTTTATTGGGCATTTTGTCTGTTGATGCTCCAAGTAGATCCACTGTATTTATTCCTGACATCCACATGCCACCCTTTTCTGTAATTAACTAGTTGAAAGAAGATGTGTGTGTATGCATGTGCACACATACACTTACACACACACTCACACACATGCAGACACACCCTCACACACACTCTCACACACATGCACACACACTAACACACACCCTCACACACACTCTCATACACATATGCACACACACTCACACATTCATACACTCTCACACACATACTCTCACACACACTACACACACACTCTCATAAAACATGCACACACACATGAACACACACATAAACACACACAGGCACACACACGCTCACACTAACACACAGTCTTACACGCACACACACACACTTTCACACACACACACGCACTCTCACACACACATGCACACAACCGAACACACACATGAACACACACACACACACACACACACACACACAGCATGCATGCACTCCCCCACACAAGTGCGTGCTCACACACACACACACACACACACACACACACACACACACTAATTTTATTAGATGTGATTTAGGATTAAAATGAACTTTTCCTAGCAAACCTGTTGTTTCTTTCATCTGAAGTGGTAAGTTACCTTCTGCAACCATTTTAAGACATTTTCCATCATATTCTTAAGTTCTCTGTCCCCCCTACTGTTCTCTAAATGAAAGGAAAAGAGTCAAAGAAAAAAGCTTTAAGGAAGTCAGGACAGCCAATTTTAGCATTTGTTTATAAAAGGCAATAAACAATAAGGTCAAAAGGCTTTTAGCCAACATTGTAGAGTTGAATTATCTTTAGTAAAACAGAAACTGTTACTGAACATTGGGTAACTAGTGAACATGAGTTTGGACTCTGTTCCAGGCTATTTTGTGAGTCTCTGAGGAGCAGGTATCCAATTGCAAAGGTTCCTGCCTGGTTCCATGTTCATCTCACTCATTTCATCTCTGGCTGGTCTCTCCATGGCTTCCTTTCAGCCTCTATTTGAACCTAGGTGTTTCATTAAAACTGCCTCTGCTATCAGCATGCCACATAGAGAAACTTTTGTATTTCAAAATTTTGACTGGATATTTTGCTCTGTTTACTTTTCTGGATTTAAATATAATTGAGGCAAAATTGACAGTCAAGTAGCTTAGAAGTATACAAATCAGAGTCACGTTTTCATGTCTTAAAGAGACCTGTAGGGCTGAGAACACGGTCTCTATTGTTGTGAAGATGCCACACGGATTTGGACGTTTGAACTGAGGTAAGAATTTTGTAAAAGTATAGGAAAGTTTATTCAACCAACTTTAGTGATAGAAGTGGATATTTAACTTGCATTATTGTAACTTACACAGTTTATTTAGCCCGTGGGAAAACAATGACAGAACCGTCATTCAATCTGTACTTAGACTGCTTTAAGCAGTTCCCAGCAAAGTTAATTTCTGGGACCAGAAATTTCTTTGAGAAAACTTAGCTATTTTTCTTTGAAAGCCAGGGGATGTAGCTCAATTGGGAGAATGCTCGACCAGCATATAAAAAAGCCCAGCTTTTGATTCCCACCCAAAACTGGGCATGGTGTTACAGGTTTCTAATTCCAGCACTTGGGAGGCAGATTCAGAAAGATTCTAAGTTCAAAGTCATATTGGTCTACAAGAAACCCTGTCTTTAAAAAAAAAAAAAAAAAAAGCTTAGTTAAAAAAATTAAAAAGTAAAAAAAAACAAAAAAAAAAAAAGCTGGGGTAAAAATGGCACCATGCTATTGGGAGTTGTGATTGATCAACGACTTAAGTAAGGAGTCCTCCAACTGACCCTTGATTCAGTCTCAGGAACACAGTGCTGTTCATGCTTCCTAACATATTTAAACATACATGTAGGATGCAAGGGAACTATGGAGAGTCTTGATGGACTTTTCCTGATGTTTCAGGCTGTGACATTTGCTGTAAGTTTTTCTGTTCATTTCTTCTGTCATCTGTGTGTATCAAAGTTACACCAATTGGTTTTTATGCACAGTAAATACATTCTGCTTAAAGCACGCAGAATTAAGTGTTGACAAGCAACAACAAGGCTCTGTGAAAAAAACCCTCCTGGATCCTGTAGTTTTCACTGGTCCACAGCAAAGTGCAATCAAGACAGAGACTTTAATTCTCCGTCTAATTGAATTTGCCAGAGCAGAATCTTTGCTCTGCTTGTTGAAAAACCAGAGCATGTCTGCTGTCATGAGGAAACACCATGACTGAAAGCAGCTTGGGGAAGCAAAGGGTTTATTTGGCTTATGTAACTCAAGGCATAGTCCACTGAGGGAAGCCAAGGCAGGACTTCAAGCTGGGTGGGAACCTGGATGCAGAAGCTGATGCAGAGGCCACAGACGAGTTATGCTTACTGGCTTTCTCCTATGGCTTCCTCAGCCTGCTTTCGTATAGAACTCTGGACCATCAGCCCAGGGTGGTACCACCTACACTGAGCTGAGTTCTCCCCCATCAATCACTAATTAAGAAAAAGTGCTCTACGGGCTTGCCTACAGCGTCGTTCCAGTTGAGATCCCCTCCTCTAAGATGCCTACAGCTTGTGTCAAGTTAACATAAAATTGGCCATCAAAATATCTTTCTCAGAATCTATAGATTTATCAACTAAAAGTCAACTGAATGAAGAGAAAATAACATTTGGTTTCAGCGAGCAAGAATTTTAATTACAGCTGTGGGCACAAGGGTAGTGTGCTTACACGGCATTTTCACACACAGCAAGATGACAAAATATCAAAACTCCATTGTTATTAGCATCATCAGCAGGATTCTTTGTGTGCCCCAGAAAGTTGGGTTCCGAGTTACTTTGGGACAATGGCAAGATAAAGCCACTTTTAATAGAAAGAATTAATGTTGCTCAGTAACCATCATTTTACTTTCGGTCATTTTTGCCTCTTGTGGATAGGTCATAAAAAGAACCACGTGCTATGGTTTCAGTGTGGTTTGGAACGCAAGGTTAGTGTGGTAGAGGGCTTCATCCTTAGTATGGCAGTTCTGAGATAGGGGAAACTTTGAGAAGTGTGTCTACTGCAGCCAGACATTAGGCTGAGAGCATGAATTGGAGATCTCTATCTGGTTCCTTCCCTCAGAGCTTGAGGAAACCTCTCAGAAGAGGGGGAGGAAGATTGTCATAGTCAGAGGGGCTCAGGGACAGATACCAGGAGAACATGACCTACAGAAGCAACTAATCAGGGCTCATAATGGCAGTCACGGAGCCTGCATGGTTATGTATGTGCTAGGTTCCCTCCAAATATGTCAGAGCTGTTAGCTTGGTGTTTTTGTGGGACTCCTGACAATGGGGGTGGGGGTGTCTCTGACTCTCTTCCTGCCCTTGGGACCCTTTTCTTCCTACTGTGTTGCCTTGTCCAGAATGGATATGAGGGTTTGTGCCTTGAGTTATTGTATCTTGTTGTGTTGTGTTTGGCTGATTCCTCCTGGAAGCCTGCTCTTTTCTGAAGGAAAACAGAGAGGGAGTAAATCTGGGGGAGAGGGGTGGGGAAGTGAGGGGGGGTACTGGGAGGAGTGGAGGGAGGGGGAATGGAGGTTGGGATGTACTGAAAGAGAGAAGAATAAAACAAACAAACAAGCAAAAAGTCATACTTCAGTTTGAGTATTTGCTTTTTTGTTGTACAAATACTTCTTTTTGTTGTTGAAAAACATTTTTACACATCCTAATAGTAATGTCTTAGCAGCTGCATGATTTGAAAACAAAACAAAACAAAACAAAACATTTCGTTCTGTCAACTGTCCCCCACTTCACATTGACAGTAATGTATTTTGAGACCAAACATACTTAAAATCTTACCGAGCATAACTTTTATTTTTATTGCTAAATTTTTTATACACGTTGAAGACTAGATTGCTACATCAGAGGTCATAAAGATCTAATTCTGTGTTTTCTTCTATGTTTGCTTAATTAAAATTCTTGTATTTAGTCAATGAGTTTATTTTGCATTTGTAGGGTTAGGGCTAGGGTTAGGGTTAGGGTTAGGGTTAGGGTTAGGGCTACAGGTAGTGGGAAAGTATACAATCTCTCTATTTTATATGTGGTTACCCATTTGCCCTGTGCCATATGTCAAATAATTTTTTTTCCTTATTGAATGTTCTGTTTATGCTTGTTGAACATCAGTTGGCAGGGCTGGAGATACAGATGGATCAGTGGTGGAAAGCTCTTGTTGCTCTTTCATAGGACCTGAGTTCAAGTCTCAGTATTCACATGGAGGCTTATAGCTATTTGTAACTCCAGTTCCGGTGGAACTCATATGCTCTTCTGTACCCTCTTCTGGTCTTCACAGGCACCAGACAGGCATGTGATACACAGAGATACAAGTCTTCAACCCTGCTCCTTTCTAGACCTTCTCTCCTTGTCTTTTACTTTTAAGCATTTGATCAAGGTATATCTTGGAATGGATCTCTGTGAATTTGTGCTGCTTGGAGTTTTTGAGATTCCCAGTGTGTAGATTCATGTCTTCAATCAAACTTGGGGAGTTTCTGGATAATGTTTTTCAATTTTTTTCCCATCCGTTTTGTCTCTCTTGTGGTTCTGTAGCTTGCAGACTTTGTTGGTGTGCTTGTCGGTGTCCCCTAAGTCTCTTCGGCTCTGTTAATTTTTCTTTACCGTTTTCTGTCCATGTCCAGACCGGGCAGTTATAATTACTCCAGTGTATGTTTGGCAGTCTTTTTTTTTTTTTGGCCTGGTAAAATGGACTATGAAATGCCACTTGTGAATTAAAATTTTCATCTCTTATATTTTTCAGTTCGAGTATTCATACTTTTAAAAATATTTTTTCTGTTCTTTTATTGATATTTTTACTTATTCACACTTAGTTTGCCTAATTTAGTTTAGCTATTTATTAATTATTTCATAAATAATTATGAAAGTTGAAGTCTTCATCTAGTAAGTTTAATGTCTGGGCTGCTTTAGGGATGCTTTCTTTTCTTTTTTTATTTTATTTTTTCTGTGATGAGTTATAGTTTCCGTTTTTTTTTTTTTGGCGTGGTTTATACTTTTTTTGTGGAAAAGTGGGTAATTTAAATATTGTGATAAAATAATTTTGAGATCAGGTCCTTTCATCAAGGATAGTGGTCATTTGATGATGGCCATAGATGTTCATTGTGTGGTGACATTTCCAATTTAGTGACAAAGAAGTGAAACATAGTTTTTCATTATGTAGTTGCTGAAGGCTATCTCAGCATGGTTAATCAATGATTTCCTTAAATGCCTCCTTATAACAAAAGAAGAAAAACGGTGACGTTTCCTGTCTCCGACTTCTGGGAACAGGCCAGGTAAGCTGCTTTCACTTTCCTGTCTTGCTTCAGTGACTGCTCTCTTACCCACCAGGCAGACCCAAACACAGAACTCCAGTTTCTGGAGCAGAACCTCTGTAGCCTGTCCTAGCAAGCGACACGGCAATATACGGCTGCATTTTTAGGGATTTGGCAATTATAAGGGAGATATTGATAACTGTTAAACGTGTTGCTGAAAGTCACCAATGTTTTTCTTCATTAGCCCATATTTTTCTTCATTAAGCATTCCCTTTTGATACTAAAAGTGTTCAGTTAGATTCCAGCATGATGGAATAATTGATTCTGTCACAGGCGGTGGTGGAACCCATTCTGGAGCTTCCTACTCTGCCTGCTTCCATGACTTTACTCCCGTCTATGCTCCTTCTTGCAGTGATCCTGTTTGAGCAACGAGCTGTCTAATCACCTTCTTGCAACCAAATGACAGGATCGAGAGACAGAGATGAAAGGACGTTCTAATAAGAAAATATGAGCCACAGGGATCACGGATGCACGCATACCTATTGACGTTACGATAGTATGACACAGGGAAATACGTCTGGGTTTTCAGACTTTCATGTCAGTATAGCTCCTGCGTTTAGAAGTGTGGGTGCCACGCAGCACTGCAGTTGCGGAAGCCTTTGTTGGAAGGATTGGCAGTTCACGCCGATCGCCATCTTGAGTTTAGATACGTGCCACTGTAACATGCGAACGTAGAGGCGGAGTCTGTAGAACAGCCTCCGGTCTTCTTGCTGACATGGGTGCCATATTGCCGATCCTTCTACTTGCTCCCCTTCCCAAATCTGTGGGTGGGTCACGAACAATTGCTTCATGGCTGCGTGCAGTCTGCAGGCCTTATGTTGTGTGTAGGCCTGCTCTAGACAATGCTTTTTAATTGGGCAGAAAAAGTTGCTGCACTGGCTTTTTTCCCATTTCAGAAAGCTGAGTACGTGCTGTTGCTGCAGCATTTCCAGCCCATGCCAGCTCGAGGAGCAAGAGCCCAGGACTGGAAATCAAACCAGGGACTATGCTACACGCTGGTAACACCGCATTTCGACTGCTGAGTCTGATCGCAGTTATAATCGTAAGGAGATATTTTATTGAGAGTGGATTAATACGCCTTTACTCATGCTGGAAACTCGCTAGACGTCAGCTGCTTTTAGAGTCCCACACAAGATGACTTTCATTAAAGTTTTGGTAATTACTCAGAAAGGAATAATAGAACACATTTGGGGGAAAAATGGTTTCAGTGAAAGATCTTGGGCTGCCTGGCAGGCAGGCTGCCTGCACCTCCCTCTCCCTCCTACCCAGAACGTCACAGGTGATGGCGAATTCAATCTTTCAAAAATGTAAGTGAAAGAAGGGACTTATTTATCCCTTGTTCTTGATGTGCATTAGACACACATAAGTTAGTTTTGGTGGAAACAAAGGATTTCTGATTTGTTTAAGAAGCATTTTATGGTTTAACTTTAAACTCTGGAGAACAAGCAAGCGGGGATGCAGTGTCTATCAAAATATTACCTATGGCGAACGAAACTACTGTGCATAGCAGTCTTCCAAAGACTTCCTCTTAGGCCTTTAAAAATTATAATTAAAGTTTTAAAACTGTAATCATGTCCTAAGAAATGAATATTTTTTTTCATCTTTTGCACACCCCTACCATGTGATGTTAACGTTTATATTAGCGTTGATGTTTCGGGTCAATATAACTTTCACTAGAACTGAAATTGCTATCACCACAGCCAAGACAGTGTGTATGCGACTATTTAATTACGTTGCTATAAACAGCTCTAATGCTACATTCTCTTTGAGTATGGTGTGCCTTCTGTTAGAGCTGGCATTTAAGCAACCTTACTTTCTGTTTTCCTGCTGAATATACAGTGCAAAGTACTCCCACCTGAGCTGTCCCCAAAGTTTCATTTGGTAAACAGAACATGATTTGAAAGATGTTTTTGTTTTATGTTGCTCAAATCAAGCCTTGCTTTAAATCAAGCCAAATGATGAAAACACAGTCCAGCCTTCTCCCTCGCAGAATGCAATTACCTCTAAGGCCTAGAGTAAAAAGACAAACTAATTGAGAACACTCGTATTTGTTTCCAGTTAGCAAAGATTCTTATTAAGAAATGTACTTTTTTTTTTAAAAATTCAGCAAGGCGTGTTTACATTTAGTGAATGGAAAGGTAGGAGTTCTGAAGAGCAAGTGCGGGTTACCTTCCTCTCAAGGGGCATCTACTACTCGCATGAGGTAATAATGAGGTACCGTAAGCAAACAGTAGATGATTCATGTCAGATGGCTCTCCAATAATGTTAGTGGGGAAAAGCAGCTGATGTATGGGATATTGAAGGCAGATTAAGTTGTTAATGTATATTAGTATATTCTTAATTTCCTTTTAATTGAAAAAGACATATTGACTTTAATTAGAACCATTTCACAGGAACTGTCAATTAGCACATGTCAAACTAGTTAATTCAGAACAGAATTCTTTTAATTAGGGTCTGCTTTCCTTTAACTATGGGGCCAATGAAATCAGCCTTTCCTTATCTAGATTTTAAATGTCTCTGAGACATATAATACAAATGTAGACTCTTATCTATTATTAGAAGCCCATATGGATAACATTAAGATGATGATGCTGGCATTGTTCATGCCGCACAAATCAGGGTCCCTTTATGACTGTTTGAAAAAAAAATGCCTTTGAACAAAGACTACTTTAAATACCAGATTTATCCTACTTTAAAGAGACTACAGAATTTATGACATTCATGTTCACATTTAACGTATTATTTAATACGTCTGCTCAAATAAATGGGCCTATTCAAACGTTCTGTGTGTTCTATCAGCCGAAGACACATAAAGCATTGTCAAACCATGCAGCAACATTTTTCCCTTAAATGAACTGTAATCAAAAAGGGAAAACAGACTGGATGATTTTTTTTTGGCATAACATAAAAATAGCGTTGTTAACTTTCATTGCATCCAAAGATTTAATACCAATAGTCGATACAGTGACTAAGCCACTAACGGTGAGCTAATGTGATCTTAGAACTCAGACAGTGTAAAATCTGAAGCTTGGCTGTTACTTAATGTAATGGTGTGGAATTATAGCATTTTAGTTACAGTTGGCATTGAGGCACATACTCTGGCTTGGTGGGACAGGGCTGTGCCATGTTGATCTACAAATAATGCTCAAGATTAAGAGAGGGGAATTAAGTGATATACAGAAAAGGCAAGTTTATGTGAGATGCAGCTTTCTCTATCATGTGAGCTTTAGCAACTGTTTTACAGAGTTACAGCGAGTGTAGATTACAGAGAGTAATGAAAGGAATATTTAATAAGCTAAACTCTGGATTCTAAAGAGAATTACCTAGTCAGATACTTCTTCATCCTGTATCAGAGCATCTAACTTAGTGTTGGCAGTAGTTTTTCTTTCTGAAATATGTTTTGCTGTTACTCTATCAGTGGCTGCTCTTCTAGTCAAACTAAACAGGAGCTGCCCAATTTTGTTTAGCACAGGCAACATGTAAAATAAAGCCAGTAAACCTGCAGTTGAAAAAAGGACCCCCTAAATGCCCTTCATTTGCTTCTGGAGTTGACCCACTTTTCCGAACTCTTTCTAGGGTGCCTTAGTTTTATATTGTGGTTAAAAGGCGCAGCGTGATGTCCCAGAACATTCTCCCTTATTACTTTTCCAGGTCTGTAGCTTTTATTTTTTTGTTGCTGTCATAACTCTTTGAGTGTGTGGTGAAAGTTATTTGTGTGTGCATGTACAAAATTTTATTGTCTTTCCCCCTATACTTTGTATGTATTATTTCACAATAAATTTTATTTTATGCATTTGAGAATTTTGATATGGGAAGATTAATATTCATCCCTGTAAAATTCATATAGGTATGCATGACCAACATTTTCAAAAGTGATTTCTTCTCTGCTGTGGGCTGATTGTTTGTGTGGCTCCTGTAATTCACAGGCTGAATCTGAACCCCAAACGTGTTGGTATTTGGCCTTTAGGAGGTCGTTAGGTCATGAGTCTGGGCTCCTCATAAGTGAAATTAGAGTCTAGAGAGATGCTGTTCCCTTCTGCCATGGGAGGACGCATAAGAAGATGCGATCTAGAAAGAAGCAGGTTTTCTCTGGCTACGGAGCCTTTGGAATCTCAAGTGTAGCCTCCCTGGACTCCAGAACTGTGAATAGTAAATGTCTGAATAAATCCCACCAGCCTACAACAGTGCTGGTGAAATGGCTTAGCAGGTAACGGTTTTTACCACCAAATCTGAGGATCTGAGCATGATGGTGGAGAGAACTGACTCCTACCAGTTGTCTTCTGACCTGCACACACATGCAACCCCGCCACCCCATGCACACAATGCAACCCTACCACCCCATGCACACACATGCAACCCCACCACCCCATGCACACACATGCAACCCCACCATCCTATGCACACACAGGCAACCCCACCACACCATGCACACACAGGCAACCCCACCACACCATGCACACACATGCAACTCTATCACCCCATGCACACATATGCAAGTCTACCACTCCATGCACGCACAGGCAATCCCACCACCCCATGCACACACATGCAACCCCACCACCCCATGCACACACATGCAACCCCACCATCCTATGCACACACAGGCAACCCCACCACACCATGCACACACAGGCAACCCCACCACACCATGCACACACAGGCAACTCTATCACCCCATGCACACATATGCAAGTCTACCACTCCATGCACGCACAGGCAATCCCACCACCCCATGCACACACAGGCAACCCCACCACTCCATGCACACACATGCAACTTTATCACCCCATGCACATGAATGACATGAGTAGGGAGAAACAATTTTGGAAGAAGAACGGGACCCATTGGAGTGGAGACAGAAAATAGTGATGGGGAATGAATACGATCAAACTTTATAATAAAATAACCACTTGGTAAAATAAATATGCACTAATAAAAATTCTCCAAAACAGTAGTTTGATGGAAGAAATTTAAATATTTAATTTAAATAAATTTAAATTAAAAGAAATATTTGTAAACAAAGGAACTACGTATTTTTCTGTATTTTGTGCAATTCATGGTGAGAAATTTTATCATGCGTCTACATATTATTTATATTGACTTAAATGACTGCATACTATTTATGTACTTATTATTTGTTTCTCTAAGAAGCTAAGCTTTGGAATTAAAACTGAAAATTTAACCTACTTTATAATGCCTTCCATTGCCTTCTTTTCATATCAGCAGCATGCTGAGCTCTTCGGTGTTTGGAAAATTTTGCATTTCTAATTCTATCTATCTATCTATCTATCTATCTATCTATCTATCTATCTATCTATCCATCTATCATCTATTTATCTATCATCTATCTATCTATCTATCCATCTATCATCTATCTATCTATCATCTATCTATCTATCTATCTATCTATCATCTATCTATCTATCATCTATCATCCATCCATCCATCTATCCATCCATCCATCCATCCATCCATCCATCCATCCATCTGTCCATCCATCCATCTGTCTGATTTGTGAGATAGGTTATCATGTAGCCAAGGTTAGCGTTGAACTCACTGTGGAGCTAAGAATGACCTTGACTTTCTGATCCGCCTGCCTCCGTCTCTCAAGTAGTGAGATTATGAGTGTGCACCATCAGGTCTGCCTCAAGGATAATTCTTAAGTATGGAATCACTGGAGCAAAACACAAGAACAGGCTTTGCAGACACTGCTGTTCCCTGTAGCTCCTTACAGCTACCCACAGTGAATCTGGCTGGGTTCTTGGTTACAATGGGTTGTGCTGAGGCGAGCCATTGAAGGATATCTCCTTCAAGATGTTTGAAGACAATGTTCCTAAGATAGCAGATCATTTACACTGAAGGCAAAGGATTCGGTTATAGGGTTCCTGCTTTCACAGAATTATTTCAGAATTCATGAGCCAAAGTGAGGACTTCATGCGGCATCGGAGCACTAGCCATGATTCCATTTACAGGGAGAAATTTGATGCTGAGAATTTCATCCTGATGTCTTGGTATCTTGTCCTGGCATCTTGTTCATGGTGAATGCTGGACCAAGCACAATGTCTGCCAGGTTCTTCTCACTGTTAAGGCAAGCATTTGGATGGCAAGTTTAGGAAGATGGAAATGGTATGTATGAGCATTGGAAACACCCAGAAGTGTCTAGATCAGCCGGGAGGCCCCCACTGCTGTGTATGGGCAACCTTACCATATCGGTCTTCTATATATCTTGATCACCAAGCCTTTCTTCCTGTAGCTCAAGAGCATACCCTTCAAATCAGTCTACAATGTCCTCTGACCTTTGTGTTCTCATTGTGTTCTTTGAGCTCCACGTTTTCCTCAGTCATTCATAAGTTGAGATTGATTATAGAGTTCAGTTTACTGTTGTGAATAAAAACTAAACAAGAATTAAGCCAGGCATGGTGGTGCCCGCTTTTAAAACCAACTCAGGAGGCAGAGGCAGGAGGACTTCTGTGAATTCAAGGCCAGCTTGGTACATAGCAATTCCCAGGCCCAGCTAGAGTTACACAGTGAGAACTTGTCTCAACAAAACAAAACAACAAACAAATAGAAATCAAGAACAATAGCAATTGGCGTCTCACGTAGCCTTTCAGAAAAGAGCAGTTTCTACATCCAACGGCCGTGGATGCGACTCTGAGGCTAAACACTGGACTTTAAATATGTAGCTGGGTTAGTGGTTAAGTCAGTATATTAGTGTACAGGTTTTTGCTAATTAATTCTTGTCTGACTGATTCCTTTTGATCTTAACTCAGGAAAAGGCCGAATAACAATTCTTATGACCTGTGATTTTTAAAAAGATCACATTTAATTATTTTTTTTCCGTGACAGGGTTTCTCTGTTGTAACTCTGGCTGTCCTGGAACTCACTCTATAGACTAGGGTGGCCTTGAACTCACAGAGATCTGCCTGCCTCTGCCTCCCGAGTGCTGGGATTAAAGGTGTGTGCCACCAGTGCCCGGTGGCATAATTTTAAAATAATATTTAAAGTAATGATTAGTGTAATTTACAGCTAGTATGCTAATTTGACAAACCATATCTTGTTTATTTGAATGTCTCTCTGAGTGCTAAAATTTATAGCAATTTTTAAGAGAAGGTGAGTTTCTTCTAATAGGCAATCAAAATATGTGCATTATTGACAATATACTTTTTAGAGAAACTTAAGGGTAGAATATCAGACACAAACACAGTTACAGGAATAATATACCCACTTACAGAAAAGATAAACACAGTATGACTTTAGAATCTTAATAAATTGTGTTTTAAAGGCGATTCAAAGCTTTAGAAAAATGTAAGATTAGAGATTTCAACATGGATGTGATGTCTATGTCTGCTTCTGAGAGTTATTTAGGTATTTTCTTCTCTTTAGCTGAATTTAGTATAGCTTGTAACTTAGAGAGAATACAACTGGGCCCTGGGTAATGGGTTTTTCACTGGTCACAGAAAACTATGTTTATTTATCTACATTTCAAGCCTCTGCCTAGGCATATTAGTCGCCAACTTTACTTTCACTGTAGATAACAAGGTCATGATGCTTTCAATGCAGCACAAAAAGCACATGAGTGGAAAAAGGAAAATGGTTTTATTTTTACTGTCATTGTTTGAGATTTTCGTTTTCTTTTGTACGCTGGGTACCTTCCATGTTTATTGTGTTATGTCAACAATGATACCACTTTTACAATGTTAACATATGAAAAGCAAAACAATTTGTTAGTGCCTTTTTTTTTTTTTATTGTGCTGAGATATATGACATGGAGCCTTTACTTGACCACCTTCAGACATAGAATTCAGTGGTATTAAATGTGCTTTCAGCATGTGTGCAGCTCACTACCAGTCTCCAGGAACATTCGTTACCCCTCAAAAGGAATTGTTCATGAAGGCAAGCGCTGTTCCCCCACCCCAGTGACATCCATTCTCTTTCTCTCCCTATAGATTTGAGTACTTCAAGCTTCATGTGTATAGAATCACAGAATATTTGTCCTCCTTTTTCTGATTTATTTCACTTAGAACATTAGTGTTTTCAATTACTATACACTTTATAGTGAGTATCATAATTTCCTTCCTTTTTGTGATTTGTATGTGTGTCTACCTTTTTATTGTGTACATATGGTGCAGCTTATTTATCAATTCATCTGTTGGAGGGTATTTGGGTTGATTATACCTTTATGTTATTATGAGAAATACTACATGAATATTGTCATATAAGTATCTGGCTGACCTGGAACTCAGTATGTAGACCAGGCTGGTTTTGAGCTTGTGGTCCTACCTTAACTTCTACCTCAGACTCCCAAGTGCTGAGACACAGTAGTGCACTACCACATGTGCCTTGAGCTTTTGGAAATGCAAAATAGTTTGCTGCTGCTAGTATTTTTCTAGATGTGTGTCCTGAAAATACTTATCTTTCACGGATACAAATGATTTCAGAATGGTAATGGTTTAGAGAGATGCATCTTTTTCTTAAACCAAATTAGGTGGTTAACCAAAAAATTGGCAAATATGGTATCAATACATATAACCAATTGTGACATTGTATACTTGTTAAATTTCTGTAAGTTTATGTTAGTGAGGGAACAGCTTCGGTGGAGGCTAAGGAGAGACATATTGTTGTTCTGCGTTGATGTAAGCACTCTTCAGTTTTCTGAACCACTACTATTTGCTGTACAAAAACCAATGGAAATGGTGTGTGAATGTAGGGATTGCAAAGCAGAAATAGGATAAAATACAAGGAAGATTAGTGCTTTAGACCCCACTTCCAACTACTTATGTATTCATCATATACTTTTTGAGAATGAACTCTGTGCAAGGTATAAGTTTTGGCCTAAGAAAACTTATACATGAGGGCTTTTCCTACACTGAGATTCTGCAGTGCTGTGATTGTGCACTGGGATCCATTTTTCCCCTGTGAATGAGCTCTCCCTATACAAAGTATAATTATTATTAATTGCTCTGTGAAATAATTTAGGGATTGTCAAAAATGAGCTACCCACAAAAATTTCTACTAGTGAGACAACATATTCCTTTAGTTCCTTTGAGTTAAAGAACAACCCGTTGGGGCTGGAGAGTGCTCTTCCAGAGGACCCATGTTCTAGCTCGCACATGGCATCTCAAAATCCTCTCTAACACTAGTTCTAGACACCCCCCTTCTGGTATCCATGGCCTCCAGGTGAGCATATGTTGTACAGCCATACATCCAGGCAAAACACCCACACACATAAAAAGTTGTTCACTGATTAACTGTTAAGTTATGATTATGACCCCATCATTATCATAACTTATACATTATGATCTGGGAAGTATAACCAAGTATTCTGTTGGAACAGTTATTTGAGAATATGGGGCACACAGTACTGTTGCAGCACGTGGACAGAACCTGAAGGCAACCAATTGTATGGCGCTCTGATCTGATGAGAACAAGCCTTAGAGTGATGAATGCAGAGACAGATGCTCCCTGGGAACCTATGGGAGGTCTATGAGGGATGAGATGCTAAACAGCAAAAATGAGAAAGTGAAATGTGGCTGGCACAGCCGAACTGTCGTCTCCTTTGGGGGCAGTCTTAGTTATGAATCCGGACAGAGCAATGGGGAAGCTCTTGCATGATATGTGCTGAGTGACCCAAAATGTTCACAAGATGTACTTTATCACATTTGACAGTTCTAATTCTTAATTTATAAAATTAACTTATATTCTTATCTGTTTTATATTTTTGTTCTTGACTGAAATTAAAGTTGTTAAAGTAGTGTAATACATTTAGTAAATTGTTAAGATTTAAAAAAAAAAACACCTTGTAATGTTATAGTTGAGGGTGAATACATTTTTTTTTTTTTGAGACAGAGTTTCCCTGTGTAGCTCTGGCTGTCTTGGAACTTGCTCTGTAGATCAGGCTGGTCTCAAACACACAGAGATGCTCCTGCCTCTGCCTCTGCCTCCCAGGTGCTGGGATTAAAGGCATGGGCCACCATCGCTGGGCAGAGTTCTTTTTTTTTTTTGGAATGTCTTAATAACCTAAAAATATGCCTACTCTCTTTAAAATTTTTATTACATTTCTTTTACTGATTCATTGCTTGCTTGAAGGTGTGTGCATAACGTCAGGCTTAAGATTTTTAACAAATATACTTTAGTTGATGCTGTTGAGATTCTGTTTTTTCAGTGAACTGCAAGGATAGAAAGAGAAGATGCTCATTGTGTCTTAAAGGTACAGTCCAGGCAAGGGAGAAAGAAGAAGGGAGCAGATGAAACCTGAAGCCTCAGACTTTCTGCTGAAGGAGGTTAAAAGGAGTAGCTTCATGATTCTTGGGTCAGCACTCACCCTGAATGCTTCTAGTGTTGTTGCTACTGGTATTCTCTTTGGTGCTGTATCTATCTTCTCATTTATTTCCAACCCCAGGTAGTCTAGGTTCGCAGGATTCCCACAACTGGCACTAGTACTTTTCTTCTTCATTCCATGGGCAGTAGAACTCCTTGAATAACCACATCCCCCCAGTGAGTTAATTCAACAGAATATGCACTTAATGTGACCTTACAGATCGCATGGTTTGGGCTGTAGGGAAGGAATGCTGTCCTGAACTCTACCTTACAGCAGATAAGGAAATACACATTTGGTTTGTCGGGGCAAAGTGGATTAAGAGGATAGAGAATAACAGACGATGCTAGTTTAAGCAGATATCTGAACAAATTGAGGGAGTAAGACATGAGCTTTCAGGCAGTGTCTACCTGGCAGCAAGATTAAGCAAGCACAGAGATTTATGTTTGGTTTGTTTAGGGCTCAGCAAGAAGCTCAATGGGTGGAAGAGAAAGTGGAGGGAAATGCAGCTAAGAATTAGAGGCAGATCAAGAAAAGGTTGATAAGCCACAGTAAAGTCCTAGGATCTTGTTCTAAGTGTGACAGCAAGCCATCAGTGCTAGGAGTTGAGAGCAGGGACCGAAAGCAGTCTCATTTCACTCTAGGAATATTTTCCCAGATTAAAGCAAAGCTGTAAGGTATTAGGGGGTTGCTTAGGCGCTCACACAGTTGCATTTATTTACATACATATTACTGTCTGGTTAGGAGGCAGTTGTTCAGGGATGGCTTATGCTTGATGGCACTTCTGAAGGTCTGTTTTACTCTGGGAAGAGTACTAGAGAACTATGAGCAATTACACACACACACACACACACACACACACACACACACCTTTTGTGACTATTTTTTTGTTAATGTGTAAGCAGCTTAAACCCTGTAATTCTGATAGTATTGCTATTGTATTCATTTACATGGCTATATAATGAATGAGTTGCTGTTATCCTATACTGTCAATTATTTGAACTTGTAGTTTGTTATTTACAAATGAGTTTGGGATACTTAGTACATGGGTGTGATAATTATCCAGTAAGATCACTACAGAGGTTGTCTGAAGAGCTGCACTCTGTTGTTTACTGTGTAGCAAGTACTCAGACTTTCATTACCAGGTAGCTTATTTATAGTTGGTATTATACGATCTAAAATTAACTTAGCATAATTCACCTAAAACAAACAAACAAACAGAAAACCCAGTCCCTTATTCTTTTGACAATGTCCTCATTTTGAAGATAACAACCCATTGCCTCTGTTCTTGGATGTTCACGGAATATACTTTTCTTTGTTTTTGTAACAGATTTTTTTTTTTTTTAACTTCAATCCCTACTTTGCCCAGATGGTTGAAATTTGAATGTCACTGTAGGGTTTGACATTTCCCTGGAGTTCTGCTAATTCTTGGGTGGGGTGATGGGTCCTCCTGGTTCTCTGTGTTTCCATAGTGGTGGTGGTCACAGACAGGCTCATCTTTCCTTTTGCGGCTACAACTGGTTGTTAGCACCAGTTGCTACTGGCCCCTCCTTCACCCCTGCCACACGTTTTTACCTGGTAAAACAACTCATTCTCCATCTTTCACTGGAGAGCGAACTTCCATGGGATGATATTGAAGTTTTCCTGAAGTCTAAGAATTGTGCTAAACTGTGGAGACTTTGTCCAGGTTTCCTTATAGCCGTGTGGGATATGGGGAACTCTGTGTGCTTGTATCTTATTTGTTTCACAGTCACCATGGGTTCTGTTGGGTTTGTCTGCCTTCCAATGTCTACACCCAGGAAATGGGACTCTGACTTCTACTGAAAATCAGGTGTTTGTGGTATTTCCCCAACTGCTCATTTTTTTTTAAATTGAGAATTGTTTTGGTTATTTTGGGGTGATTTGTGCTTCCATATTTTTTTTCTAGTTTTGTGAAAAATCCTATTGAATTTTTCCTATACCAAATATTTTAATGTTTCCTGAAATTTTAAAAGGCAAATGGTGTTGATCAAACCACATAACTGCATGTAGAAAAATGAAAATATATCTGTATTTATTACTTTGCACAAAACTCCATTCTAAATGTTATCAATAACCTCTACATAAGATAGATACCCTGTATCTTATAGAAAAGAAAGTAGGGAATAGGTTTGAAAAGAATACAGAAACACAGAAAAGAACTTTCTGTACAGGACACCAGTTGCACAGGCATTAAGATCAATAATTAATAAATGGGACCTCACGAGAATTAAATGCTTCTGAAAGGCAAAGGTCATCATTTGAGTGAAGAGACAGTCTATAGAAAAGGAAAATGTCTTTACCAATTAGTATCTAGAATATATAATAACTAAATAATTTTGAACATTAAGAAAACAAGCCAATTAAAACGGGATGTAAAACTTAACAGAGTTATCAAAAGATGAAACACAAATGGCTGGGAAACATTAAAATACTAAGGTAATAACGATAATATATATACATAGAGGACCTGGTGTAGACCGTGTAGGCCCCGTGCTTGTGGGTTCAGTCTTTGTGAGCTCATGCGCCTCTTGCTTAGCTGATTTAGAGGCCTTGTTCTTCTGGTGTGCTCCATTTCTGCCTCCTCTTTTGTGGGATTCTCTTTTCCTGAATTTTTAAAAGGATTACCTTTTAAGGACCTCTATCATCTTCATAATGTTGGTTTTAAAGTATTTCTCATGTACTTCAGCTATGTTGGAGTATTCAGGACCTGCTGTGGTAGGATATCTTGTCTCTGGTGGAGACATATTGACTTGACTGTTATTGATTATGTTTTCATATTGGCATCGTGACATCTTGTTTTGAGCTGATTATAGGTCTAGGTGCTGATTTCTAGACTTGATCTGTTGGGTGGGTGTTTTGTTCCTTGGTTTCTGTTTCCTTTCTGGATTTTCGGAGAGTATGATGGCTGTGTGTTACCTGTTTTCCTGGCCTGCTCAGCTGGTGTGCTCTCAGTAATGCCAAATTTCTCTTTAGGAGTTTTTACATCTATTTATGACATATATTGATTTTTTGATTTTCTTGGACTGTCTGACTTCATACAATGAATTTGGTGATTTTTTTTTCCTGTTTCCATTTTCTGAGAGAGTTTGTACAGCATTCATATTTACACCTTAAATATCTGGAAGTACTTGTTAGTGAACTGGACCTAGAGTTTCCTCTGTGAGAAGACTTTAAAAGGTGTAGACCTACTCAGTGTTGGTCATTTATATAATTCAGGAAATTCACTCATATCATCTAAGTGCTTCTATATATTGCTATGTAGTAACTCTTAATTACGTCACTACTTCTGAAACGTCAGTTTTCTCGATGTTGATATCCATACTCGATTCTACCTTTAGCAGCTATACCTGTTAATTTATTGCTCAGTATAACCAGCTTAGAAATTTTATAAGATTTTCAAATATCCAGCTTTAATTTGATGGATTTTCCTTAATTGTTAACCTTTCCTCTATTTTGCTTTTTTCTATTTTCATCTTTATTATTTCTTTGCACTTCCACACTTGGACATAGTTTCCCCTCCAGCCTTTTCTTGGTTTTAAGGTAGAGAATTAGCTTATCAAGAACTTTTGTACTATAAGCATGTATACATGTGAACTCTATTCAAAGTGGTATAGTATCTTTTAAAGACCTCACATCTTACTGAATTAATCCATGAGTACTGTTTTATCTGTATCCCACCAAAGTTGTTGTTTCAGTCTTCATTCAGTTAAAATGTTTCTTCTTACTTTTCATTTTTTTTAAACCACATCTTATTTAGAAATGTGTAGATTTCTAAATATTTGAGATGTACTGGATATTTTGTTATAATTGACTCTAGTTTTTAATCTGTTTTGTCCAGAATATTTACTTCTTTCTATTGATTTGATTTACTTATTTGTTTGTTTGTATATTTGTTTTAACTCTCGTTCATTTTTTGTGATTCTAATTTAATTACAACATTTCTCCCTTCTCTTTCTTACCTCCAAACCCCCCTTTCCTGTACCCCTCACCTTCTCATTCAAATTCATGGCCTCTTTTTTTCATTAATTGTTATTGCATGCATAAGTATTTGAATATACACATTCCTAAATATAACCTGTTGAACATATATAGTATCACATGTGTGCATGTTTTCAGGACTGACCATTGGCACTGGACAGCCGATTGATGTGCTCTTCCCTGGGGAGGACTAACTCTCCTGTTCCGAGCTTTACTCAGTTGTTGCTTGGTTAGGATGGGGACCTTTTTTGTGGTCTAGAATACGATCTATTTTGGTGAATATTTCATGCATACTTGAAAAACGTATTTATTTTTTTGTTATAATTGCTATACATGCAAATTAGAACAAATCGACTAACAATGTTGCTAGCCTTAGTAATTTTTGTGTTTTTCCTATGCAGTGATTTGAGTGAGAGTTATTAAAATCTGTGATTGTCATTACAGATTTGTCTACTCACTCTTCAAATTTATCAAGTTAACAGTTTTTAGAATCTCTGGAATTAGTAGCACCCGTACTGAGTATTGTTGTCTATCGCTAATGAGTTAACCCCTTTGTCATTGTGGAATGCCCAGTTTGAAACGTGGTAATATTCCTTGTTCTGAAGTCTACCTCATTGTATCAACACGAATTTCCCAGATGTCTTTTAATAACCACTTATGTGGTTGATCACTTTTATGTGTTTCTTTTCAAACATTGTATGTGTATGAGTGCTTGTCCTGCACATATACATCATGTGTGTGCCTGGTGCCTGTGGAAACCAGAAGAGGGAATCAGATTCTATGGAGCTGGAGTCACAGGTGTTTGTGAGCCATGGGGCTTCTGGGACTCTAAGCCCCTTGGTGTCTCTGCAAGACAAGTTCTCTTAACCATCGAGCCATCCTTCTAGTTCCTGTATATTGCTCGCCATTTCCATCTCTCTGTCCTCCTTCTGGGACCCTTCTTCCTCTCAAATTGCCCCCTGTTGCCTCTCTCTCTCACATGTGCACATGCGTGTGTGCGCACACACACACACACACACACACACACACACACACAGATCTGGATAGTGCACATGGAGAGAAACCATTCTGTCCTTCTCCCCATCCCTATACTTTCTTGTTCACCCCATCCCTCTCCTGTTAGACCTCCCTCTCCACACTCATACCCTGTCCTACTTGCAAGTCATGTGCATATAAGTACATTTATAAATCAAGATTTCACATATGAAAGAAAACACAGATTTATCTTTGGAAGCCTCTATTAACTTGATTAATGTGATGGTCTCCAGTTCCAGTATTTTCTTGCAAACAAATTAATTCCTTTATTCTTTCTGGATGAGTAAAACTCCATTGAATGCCTATAACACTCTTGCTATTCGTTCATCTGTTAATGGCATCTAGGCTTATTTTATATGTCAGTTGTTTAAATACTTTGGCAATGTACATATGCAAGTTTATGAAAGTCCAAAAAAAGAATGTATGCATGTACCCTTGTGTGTGAGCATGCATGTACCCTTGTGTGTGAGCGTGCATGCACATGCACACACACACACACACACACATCTTTTACTTATAACATTGTACCTAGAATGATAGCATTACAGTCTCTCATAACATGGCTATTGTTGCTGTCCATTACTTCCTCATTACTTTGTGAGTCTGTAAAAGGAAAACAAACTGGTTTTTCTTTTTGTATAAATTCAGCACTCCAATTAAAACTTCACACATGGTCATTGAAATATATATGTGGGTCCTGTCACCAAGCGATGGACACCACTGTATGTCAGAGTTAAATTTAATTCAGATAGCAATTATGTGGCGATAGCCTCGCATTTCACAGATGGACTTGGTTCCACAAAACCATCTCCTGTTTCAAATACCAGTGAGAAGTTCTGGTCTGTGACTTAAGCTTCTGACCAACCAGCTATGTAATCAGAATTCTCATTATTCCATCCCTGGGCTCAGCTATCTTTAGAGAGCGTCTCAGAAGACCCAGGAAACCAGTTAGCTCATATGCACCCTGAGGAACACACAGACAGAAGGAGATGCGTAGGACAAGTTACCTAGGAAGATGCATGGAGCCTTCATGCCTTCTTAGTGTGCACTAACATGAATCTTGGCAATGTGGACACTATGCATGAGATTTCATCATGCCAGGAATTTTATGGATGCTTCATCCTGTATGATTGATTAAGATCATTTCCACTGATGATCAAATGAACTTTCAGCCCATCTCATACTTGAGACTGGAGAATGAGGGTAGGACTAAAAGTTCCAACCCTCCAAGCAAATGGCTGTTTCCCCTGGCAAACAGCACCTCACTTGAGGCTATTCAGGAACTCCAGTCATTTTGTTTGAACATCACCCAGAATATTGAATTTAGAAGCTCTGTAACAGGGACTGAGGTCAAAGACCAAACTTTAGGGTAAAAGATTACCTTACTACCCATATCTGTAAAGGTTTCAAAATGTATTTTATATTATATCTCGATTATGTTTCTTTTAAGGAGTGACAAATGAGAGAAAAATATCCATTAGTTTTACCCATAGAGTTGCCATTTCTGGTAATTTTCACTCCTCTCTGTAAACCACACTTTATTATGGTATAACCTTTCCGTATAGAGAACTTACATTTCTTGTACAGTTGGCTTTCCATATCTGTAGGTTCAGCATCTATAGATTTAACCAATTACAGTTACAATTCTTTTATCTTTTTATTTGTATTTTTGCATTAAATAGTCAGTTGTGGTAGTAACTGTAATTTCTGTAATTCCAGGACTTGAGTAGTTCAAATTCTAGGTCAGTCTGAGGTACATAGCAAATTCCAGGCCAACTTGTGCTACATAGCTACATCTTGGAAAGCGAGAGGGTGGGGGGAGCCTTCTTTGCCTCTTGTTCTTAACAATGTAGTATTAACAACTAATTACATAGCATGTATACTGAATTGGGTACTGTGAATGACCTAGAGATGTTTTAAGATATACAGCAAGATGTGTATTCGTTATCTTATGCTGTTTTGTGTAAGAGACGAGAGCATCTATATCTTTCAGTATCTCCTGGAATCTGGGACCAGTCTCCCAAGGATATCAAGAAATAACTCTGGTACCATCTGTAGTATCAGTAGCACATCTCGTAAATTCTCTTGGCATTCATCAATTTTGAAAAAGCCTTATTTTGTGTGTGTGTGTGTGTGTGTGTGTGTGTGTGTGTGTAGTAAGAGCAATATCTTGGGGTCATTTCTCAGGCATCACCTTAATTTTGAGGCAGGGTCTCTCACTATCTTGGAACTTGAAATGTTGACTAGGCTGACAAGTTATTGAGCCCCAAGGATCAACCTGTGCCTCCCTGACCAACATTCACAGTACAAGTGTATGCCAGCACACATAGCTTTTGAAGGAAGGTTTTATGGATCAAACGCAGGACCTTGTATTTGCAAGGCAAGCACTTTTTGACAGAGCCCTCTCCTCGGTTCTCGATTTCATGTTTATAAGATAACTTCCAGTTTGTTTGCTTTTTTTTTTCCTTTCAGTTTAAAGAAAAGATTTATTTATTTTTGTATGTCAGTGGTTCCCTGAATGCAAATACACCACATGCATACCTACTGCTTGCAGAGCACAAAAAGAGGGTGTTGGATCCCCAGGAACTACAGCTACAAACAGTTGTGAGTTATTATGTGGGTGCTGGAAACTGAGCCTGTGTGAAGAGCAGCTAGTGATCCTAACTACTGAGCCATCTGTGATGTTTGCTTAAGGCAAACATCATCTTTAGACTTATTCCCCCTTGATTTAATATTAAATTCTCTTTAGTTTTATCCTTTATAAAATGTGTTATTTTCTTCCTGTTTGTATCCTAAGATTTTCCACTGATTTTTTTCAATGATTTTATTATACCGCAGTTTGTTTTGATATTGTTATATTATCATCATGATATTTCTACCTTTATGCTTGATTTTCTTCAGGTTTAGACTGTTCAGAATTTCTGGGACTTCTGTCTTAGCTACTGTTCTATTGCTGTGAAAAGGCACCAGAACCAAACCAACTTGTAAAAGAAGGCATTTAGTTGGGAACTTGCTTACGGTTTCAGAGGGTTAGTCCATGACCATCATGGGGTGGAGAGTGACATTATGCAGGCTTTCATGGCACTGCAGTAGCTGAGAGCTACAGGCAGGAGACAGAGATGGACTCTGGTCCTAGTATGAGCTTTTGAAACTTCAAAGCCAGTGACACACTTCCTTCAACAAGGTGACACCTCGTAATTCTCCTAAACATTCAAATATATGAGTTTTGGGGGGCATTCTTACTCAAAGCACCACTACTACTAAATTTAGAAAAATTTAATGACTACTGTTTAAAATATTTTCTCTGCTTTCCCTTTTCCTTCTGAGATTCTAATTACATTTGTATTATTTTATCCAACATTGTCATATATGTTGCTGAAACTCTATTCTGTGTGTGTGTGTGTGTGTGTGTGTGTGTGTGTGTGTGTATGGGTGTGTGTCTACTCTTATATGCATCATTCCGTTTAGACAACTTTGATTGTGGTGTATTAAAGATTGTTGATATTTCCTGTGTTTGTCTCATACAATGTAATGTAATTTACTTTGTAGATTTTAATAATTTTATTTCTTGAGTTTAGAAAATCAGCTTTTGTTTCTTGTTTCAATGTGTTTGTGTTTTACACATCTCTAAATGTACTTATAAAGATTGCCTTAATGTACAAATATCCATTTATGGTAATTTTACAGTTTTGGTCATTATTTTTACAGGCTTCTCTTTCTGTTATGGGCCATGTTTTTCGTGAGTTTTTTGCACTCTTTTAAAAATCACATCCTGGAATCATGAATCTTACTAGGTGCTAGGTGCTGGATTTTGGTGTATTCCTTTGAAGAGTGTTGAAGATTGTTTTTTATGCAGTCACATTGCTTGGGATCAGTTAACACCTTTGCATAGTTTAGTTTTAAGCCTTGTTAGAGGTTTCAGGGTAGTCTTCAGTGAAAGGTCAAGTTAACCTCGCTGCAAATGCTCACTTCTAGTACTTTATTATATAACTTCTCAGCTTGGGAAAGTAGAAATTTTTCTTAGCTCTGTGCAAATTATGGGGACTGTAGGAATACAGTTTTCTGTGTTCTTCGCTCAGCCTTAGGGAGTTTTGCTTCATACATATGCAGATCAACGATTACTCATGCTCCAGTGGATAGCCTATGTAGGTACTGGCAGCCCTAACTGTACTCAGTAGGTTCATAAAAGAACACACAAGACTGGGAGGAAAAGGCAGAAGGAAAGGAGTGAGGGATGGATTTGATTAAAATGCATTATACATATGCTTATGAAACCCTCAAACAAAAAATAAAGAGCCCTAAATATCCTTCTGTTAGATGCAGCAATATGAATGAATTAAAAAATATAAAAAAAATTCTGATAAAAGAAACAAATCAGGTAAGAGCATCGCTCTAGATCTTCAGAACTCTTTCTGTCCCCCGGCCTCCTGTCTGGTAATGTCCTCCCACAAACGCCAGTGGTGCTGACGTGTTATCTCTTGGGCTCACTTGACTCTTGGGTCCTTTGTATTCCCCATTCACAGCTCTAGAGTCTAACAAAAGCTTCCAGGTAAAAAAATGAGCAACTGAAGGCTCAACCAGTTCATTTTCTGTCTTTCACAGTCTTGTATTGCCTCTTGTCCAGTTTCTGAACTCTCGTTTCGTGTATTTTGTTGAGTTGTCTGGAATCTTTGATCAGAGAACCACTTTCATGGCAGTTAAACTATGTGGAAGCGAAAGTTTTTGGAAATTGTTTTAAGATATTTATTAATAGTCGTTAAGATTAACTTCTTACATCTTTGTTTTTTGCTAAGTGTATCTGTGAATTTTAGTCAAATTGTATTATATGCCACATTGCAGTGTAATTTACCACTTTAAACCGTGTATTTCTTAGCAGAGACTGTTCTCAATTATCTTTATAATTGAAGACAAGAGATAGCATGCACTACATAAACATTAGGTAATTCTAAATTAATTTTTCAAGGTCTGGATTGCATTATGTGATTTAGGGACGCAGTGGAATTATCTTTCAGTTATATAAACATATCAATGAAATCTTTCCTTAGGAAGACTCAGCCAGAAGCAACAGGGCCCATTGCCCCTACGGATATTTAACAAAGTAAAAATTATGTCTTGATTAAACTAATATTATTTAAATTACTTTGTGTTTGCTAAACATGCACCGTATGTTCATAGGGATGGTTCTGAAATACGTTCAGTGGTAGATAGATGCCAATTCAAAATTATATCGCATTGCAGTAATAATCAAGAAATGACCAGATATTATACTTTAATACACCAAAAATTGATAGATGACACTTTTCAACAGAACATGTTCCCTTTTGAAAATTCTTGTGACCTACATGTATTCCTCTTAATGTTGCTGGCCTTCTCTCATTGTTGCACAAATCAAAACTCAGATAACTTGGTTGAAACAGAATTGTTAGTAATTCTTTCTGATATGAAAGATTCTGGACTTTCGCCCTGAAAAAATTTGCTAAGTAGTCACACCGAAGTAACAGACTCAAGAGGATGGTAGGGAATGCACCAATGTATCATCTAAGTTGTCTGAAACCCGACAGAGAAGATTTTCAAGTTTTTTTTTTTTTCGAGATAGGGATTCTCTGTTGTAACTCTGGCAGTCCTGGTACTTACTCTGTAGACCAGGCTATGTAGACCAGGCTGGCCTTGAACCCACTGAGATCTGCCTGTCTCTGCCTCTGAGTGCTGAGATTAAAGGTGTGTGCCACCACCGCCCAGCTAAAAGCTATGTAGTTTTAACTGAACCATTTTCACTTACTTGTCAATGGTGCTTACTTTCTACCCACAATACCTCTTAACACGCTTGAGACCATAGTCTCCACGCAAGAGCTGTGGAATTGCTGTTCAGGCGATGGTGACATGCATCATTTAGCTTTATGAGCGGTTATATCTCTGGGCATAGAGTAAGAAGAATGCTGAAGAAATGTGATCGAGAATATGGAAGTGTTTTGCCAAATGTAAGCTCTGCACGAACCAAATTAGGAATTTTCAGGTAGAAGATGGCAGAGAAAACGCTTCCTCTTTAAAATTATAGTGTTTCATGGTCTTACATGTGAAAGCAAGCCTCATAAGGCCTGCTGGACAACATGTAAGTAAGTTTTGCTGAGCAAATGTTTGATGGCCAAAGCACACATTAACTAGAAACATGCGGGATAAATTGCTTTTGAAATGTGCCTGCGTGTGAAATTGTAGAAATGGCTTAAAATAAGTTTTGACCAGATGTGTTTTGGGTTTTACTAACTTTAGATATTAAAAAGTTCAGGATGTGCATGATTGTCACGAAGATGTCATCTATTTCTAACTTCAAATCCCCGAAAAGAGAAAATGAACATTTGTGTCTAGAAGGTTTTAATGGACCTTAAGATGCTACAGCATAACATCTTTGAAGTCTTTCTTACTATTCTATCAGAATCGTTTCCTCAAATTTCAAGTTGTAACACAAATCTCCTGGAGTTATGGATGTGCAAATTTGTCTTTTATTTATTTTTGGTGACAAACACATATGGCCGTGTGTCATTTAACATTGTTTCCACTAGATACTTCTCATTTCAGTTCTCTGATATTTGGTATTAGCACCAGCTCTAATAGGTATTTACTTGTTTATCCAAAACAATAATCAGTGATGTCAGCAGGCCCCTGGAAATAGAATGTCTTAACTTGTGTTTACTCTGTTGTATTCAAAGCAGCAGAGCAGAAAACATAGCAATTCTGTAAAAAAAGCTTAGTCTTTTTCAGTCTGTCTGAAGCTTACAGTAGGATTTTTTAATAAAATAGTAGGAGTAATAGCAATTTTTCTACACTTGATTAATTTTTCATCGTATTATCTTACTGTTATCTCTAAAATATACAAAAGAAGTAATATCAAATTTAGTAAAAATACTGAAAGATGAACATTTGGAACATATGGTTAGTGAATGATTTGGTATTGCTATTTTGCAGCATTGAAACATATTCTTCCAAGTAGGTTTTCTCAATAAAGAAGAAGTAAATTTAGATGATATACATTGCAGATATATCTAAATATCCTTTAAGGTTGTAAGAAATATCTGAAATGTTACCTGAGAAAAGGGATACACTTGCGAATACAGACTGATTTATCCTAATGGGAATGTTTAGTATCTTCTTTGTTATGATACCTCCAAAATATAGTTTAATGAATAACTCATTACTTAAAATATTTTTATTAATTATTTGAGAATTTCATACAATATATTCTGGTCATATTTATCCCCATCTCCTCCCCTGACTCCTCCCAGATCCACTTCCTGCTTTCCTACTCCAAGTTCATATCCTGTTTTTAAATAACCCATTGCATCCTGTTTCTTCTGTACATATTCTCCTGAGTGTGGAACCACACCTTTAAAGAGAACTGACTCTTTCTCCCCTAAAATCTATCAACTGACAATACCTCCTTAGGGGTGGGGGCTCCTGAACACTTTCCCAGACCATAGTAGAATGGTGACTGGTTTGATCTTGTACAGATCTTGTACAGGCAACCACAGCTGCTGTGAGTTCATGGCTGCAGCAGTACTGAGCTGCCCAGAAGATGCTATTGCACTCTGCTCATCCATGACCTCTAGTTCTTACAGTTGTTTTTCCTTCTTTCCTGGTAGTCCCTGAGTCTTGGCAGTTGGGTATCATATAGATGTCTCTGGGCACTCTACAGATGCTATTTCTCTTTTGGGTGCTGGGAGCCAAAATGAAATAACCATTCATCTGGTGTCTAGACTCAAGAAGTCAGGATTTGCTAGAATGACAAATAATGTAATGAAGATCCTTCAATGCCATTCTTGGCGTGCTTTTGGCTACAAAATCTAATAGAACAATTCATGGTCTGAGGCTGGGATCAAATGCCCTCACTTCTCAAGCTCTAGTCAGGTATAAGACAAGTAAATTATATGTACTTAGGCAGACAAAATGATGTTGACATATAGAAATGGTCACAGTAACCAATAATGGTCACTTCACAATAATCATAAAATCTTCATATTCATAGATCCTGAGGAGGACAGGACCTATAGCAGGTTGGGGAAGCCCAGCCTTCTTAGAGTGCTCATGCCACAACACCCAACTTATGCTTTGCTTCAAGCTTCTGTATTCGAAGTAAGGAGAATGTCCTGACTACCTCTTTCACCTTCTCTTGTAGATCAACTAATCACAGATGGAATTTCAGGGAAGATTCTATGTAAGCTCTCACCTTGAAATGCTTTATTATCCTGAGGAGTCTGGACTTTATCCTGGGAGCAAATAAATGATGAATGAGACAATTCCAGCTTTAATATGAAGAATGGAACAAACAGAGCAATGCTGGAGACATCGTTGCAAATAAGGTACAGAGGTTAGAGATGAAAAGAACTAGAAATTAGGGTAGAGAGTAGGAGTAAAGGGGAGTAGAGATATCCAGGGGACAGAAGGATTAGGACTTTATATCAGGTCTGCTACACAAGGAGTAGGAATTAAGGTTGATAGACAAATGAGACTAGGGCCAGCAGTTATGCAGAGGTGCTTGTATGAGATATTGAAGATTGAGAACAGAAAAAGAGATATGTCAGCCAGTTCACAAGAGCTGGACATGCTCACCACATTTTGAGGTTCATGATCATTCTGCTTTTATAGGTTCCCAGAGACCTGCGATGGAGTGAGGCCCGTTTGGATGATGTGCATCAGGTTCGGCGCGCTTCTGATTTTCTAAGAGGTTAGCAGCAAATTTATATAACCGTGTTCTGGCAAGTGACAGTTTTTGAGCCCTACTCTGGGAACAAATGTATCCAATCAAGAGGGATGCCTTCTCTGAGACTTCTCATAGCGACATCATGCACCATGCACTGGTTTCCAATAGCAACATAGTGGTTTCAGTTCTAGATGTATTGAATTCAAAATTTCCAGTAATATCTAAATAAAATATCTCATAGATACTAAATTGTTGATGACAATATTCAGTATAGTTTATAGAACGGCTTTAGGTAAAAGTAAAATCTATTAACTTTGGCTATGTTAAAATGATACCGTGGTATTTATTTTTAAGACAGTTAAGGTTATAATTAGTGTATTAGGGTCCATATTGATTCATTGCGGACTGAATTTGTCTAGGTTTCCTCTTGCCTCTTGTGTTCTCACAAGGTCTAATAACCGGCTTGTGTTCTGAAGAACCCAATAAAGAAACAGAAGAGTGTGGTGAGATGATATGTACAACACACTGGGAACCGGCCTTACACCTGTGACTTCTGTCTGCTTCAGTCTCCAATAGGAATGAAATACAAGCGACAAACGTGAGCCACATATATAATCAGAAAAATTCTAGAATCCACGTGTTAAAAAAGTAAAGAGAAGCAAGTGAAATAGATTTTAATAATATGTTTTATTTAACCCAATATATAAAAATACTTTTAGCAAATATTCAACATAAGTATTTGGTGCTATTTTATCTTAAACTTTGAAATACGGTGTGTATCACAGTCTTGTGAGAAGTTCCAATTTGAACTAGATACATTATAAGCGCTCAATTGCCTTATGTGGCTTCCGAATATCATATTGAACAGAGCAGATATAGACTTTAAGAACAGCAAATTGTGTTCCATTATATCTGTGGAATGTAAGTTTGCTTTGTGTGTTTAAAGACTAGATACTATAACGTATTTTGTCTTATGCAATCTAATGTCCTTAATATTTTTATCAACTGAGAATTTCATATAATGCATTTTGGTCATACTCATTCACATGCCTCTCCCTAATACCTTTCCAGATTTATTCTGCAACCCAATCTCCTTATAGTCCTTCTGCTGCCTCCTCTGTGATGGTCCCTGAGCCTTGAGGTGGGGTTGTGATATAGATGTCTCATTTGTGGCTGAGCACTCCACTGATACCTCTTCTTTGTACCTTGACCAGTTGTGAATCATCACCCATTGCACAAAGGAACTTCTCTAATGGGGCATGAGAGCTGCACTAATCTATGGGTATGGAGACATGAATGTAGACAGCGGTTTGATACTGTGTCCATTCAGTAGGAAGCTCCTCATCCATGAGTTCCTGGCCAGGTTAACAGTACCAAGCATGTATTTTCTCTAAGGGAGCTGGCCTTAAATCCAACCAGAAGGCAGTTGACTATGTCCATAATTCAGGCCACTAGTTCATTATGGACATATCTTGCCAAAACTAATCTAATGTTAAAGACAACTAACACTACAAAGATAATAAGAAACTACTACAATATTTATATAATTGTTTCCCCTGAGGAGTGTGTTTTACTAAAAATCAGATATATATTGCCATACCTATAGGAAGTACCTTGGAAATTGAATTGGCCTATGGGATCTATCATAATTAGACACTCTCGAATTTCATTAAGCACACCAGGCACCCAAGACTTTAAAGGTGTTAGTTCAATGTACATATTTTATCCTTAAGGAAGATATTATGTTGTTATAATTAGTTGTTACTTTTTTACTATTTTTGTTAGTGTATATTCATTGTACAAAAGGATAGGTTTCATGATGACATTGTAATACATGTATGCCATGTACTTTGTCTCCCCTGCATCACCTCCATTTATTCCTTCTGCTCCCTCTTACTGGTCCTCTTTCTCTTTACAACTATTTCTCCTTTATGCTTTTTATTAAAAAAAAATATGGATTCCACATAGTTAAAAAAAGCACGTGATATTTGTCTTTCTGTGTCTGACTTATTTCCCTTAACATGATGGTCTTTAGTCCTATACACCTTTCTATGGACATCATAACCTTATTCTTATTTATGGTTGAATAAAATTCCATTGCATATAGATGCATTTTCTTTATCCATTGGTGGGCACTTAGACTGATCCCATGACTTGTTGACCTGTCTCCTGCAAACAGTGCCACAACAAACACAAGTGTGTAGACATCTGAGTTTCCATCAGGTATATTCCAAGGAGCAGTATTGCCAGATCATATGATTATTCTACTTTTAGTTTTTTGAAGAGAACCTATACTAATTTCTATAGTGGTTGCACTAGTTTACTTTTCCACCACTAATATATAACTCCCCCAACCTGTGTGTGTGTGTGTGTGTGTGTGTGTGTGTGTTTTCCACATAGGGGTCTTCTTCAATCGTTTTCTGAATTTGTTTTTGAATCAGAGTCTTTCCCTGAACCTGGAGTGTGGTAAGCAGATGAAGTCCTGAGTGTGTGTATATTGTTGATGAAAGCATGCCAATGTCAAGGACTTCAAAGTCTCAGACCCATGAGAAGGATCAAGTCCTCCCCAGGTCAGGCTGAGAAATGGCATAGCCTTTCCCTCTTTGGAGTACAGATATTTATAAATGGTTAATCTTTAGCTAAAACCAGTGCATGTTCTTGGATGTCTAAAACCTGAAACTGCTCCCCGACAGAGACCTCCTACCTAGATCAGCTAACCTGCGCCTTACTCCTTCCACTGTCTAGAATAAAGACACTGAGATTCAGGGTTGCTGTTGGTCTGTCTCCATCCTAGCACATGGCCCAGCTGATCCCTACTTTTCTGTACGTATGTCTGTTTTTCCCTTCTCTATCCCTCCATTCTGTAGCACTGGAACTCAATGGTTTTGCTAGGCTGGCTGGCCAATGAGCTATGGGGATCTTCTTGAGTCCTCCTAGTACTGGGATGTGTCAGCCTTTCACATTGGGTTCTGGGAATCCAAACTCAGGCCATTATACTCACCAAGTTCATTGTACGTCCACAACAGACCCTTTATTGACTGAGCCACTTTTCCAGCAGCAAATGCTCTTTCCTCCGGAGTTCTCACCAGCATTTGTTGTTGATTTCTTATATAATGAGACACCTCATTATTTTGTGCCTTGTGAACATTTGATATTCACAAATACTTTGGATCTGCAATGTGGAAGAATCTCAAACAACATAAAAAACAAACAAATCCTAAAACCTCCAAACCGAGTAACTTAATGAAAAACAGACATTCAGGGTAAAAGTCAGTTACCCTGTGAGCCCTCAATATGGCTCTTGGAAATTGTATACTTCTGAAGGTTTGAAGTATGCTAGCGGTTTTAAAAAAGACTAGTTAAGTAGATTAAGAAACTTAAGACCTTATAAAATACATAGTGAAAACATATTGGGTTTGTTTTGAGCCAACTGTAAGTCCTAGAATTTGCTGTGTTTTGGTGAGAAGACCTTTAACACTGGCTGATGAGGTGCAGCCACACTGGATTATATATTAAGAAAAGATACACTGGGAAAAGTGAGCTTCTGTACTGAATGTGGTGATTACCTGCAAAGCCTGTGGCAATCTCTTTGATTTTGATTATTATCTGTGATTGTCGAGGACTTTTTATTTGTTTTTTTTTTTAAAAACTTAATTGAGAAAAGCAAATGGTGAATATTCTAGTTAAGAGTGTTTTAGAGATGGTTCCATACAAAAGGGCAAATGACTCTGTTTTTGTTTTTGTTTTTTTTTTTTTGTTGGGTGTTTTGATTTAGGAGCAAACAGCTTTAAATATTGGATTGATTCCATGGCATCATTACTGCATGTATGTATGCCACGTGTAATAGAGTGGACTACAGAAGCGAAAAGCACTATGGTGGGTAACATGAACCTTGCTTCTAGGACCAGAAGGACTCCATGATAGTGCTGCACGCTTTAGGAAGTTTGCCATTTCATGACAACAAGATCATCTAAGTGTTAATGACTTGTGTCTGACTTCAGTTTAGAAATGATACACGTTGTCACTGGAAATTTTACTTTAGAGTGAAATGAAACTTCATCACATTTAGGAAGTTAGGAAAGCATTGCTCTTTCAATGTCATCAGAGGCAGCTTCCTTTTTACTGAAAGGCCAGGGGAGCCAGCTTTCAGGTGCATGGGAAGCGGTTTCAGTGGGGCGGGGCAGTGGCTGCCAGGCCCCTAATATGGGAACATGTGTGTTACTTTGGAGGAACAGATGGTTGCTAGAGTGGTCACAGAAACAAAGGGATTGCTATAACTTACTGTCTTTCATATTTCCAGGTGCTATTTATATAATTCTGAATTGATTTGAGGAAAACTAGGGACAGATGCTGTAGTATCTAAGAGTATCTAATCTTCTACAGTGTTGTTTTAGAAAAAGGTACCAAAAATATAAAACAAATAAAAATCACAGCCTCAATTCTGCTGAGAACATGTCACAAAATCTCCGGAGTCAGAGCAAATGGACTTCTAGGGTCAAACCTGGGTAACTCCTGTTTCAAGGTAACGAGAATAACTGAGGCTAAGCATGAAGAATCCAAGTATCTCCACTTAACAACAAACAAATAACAGAAGCAGAACCTGTCTGTGTAAGTTTTCTTTCACCATGATGAAATATCTGCGCTAACTAACCGGTAACAACTTTGGAGATATCAATTCAGGATTGATCGGTCCCATTCATTTGAGGTCCTCGGTAACTAGTAGATGACACTAGCATGCATGGCAGAGCAAACCCACTTATTTCACCAGCCAGAAAACAGAAACAAAAAATGGGTCAAGTTCCCACAAGAAGAGAGATATGGCCCCAATGATTAGTCCATGGCAGAAAATTTTCAGAATCAGGTGAGTGGGACTTGGGCTAGCCGCAGTCCCCTTTAATGGCATATCCTCAATGACCTAGGGCCTCAATGACTCCTACCTCCTCATGGCCACCATACTCTTGATAACACCTCCTTGGGGCCCAAGCTTTTAGTACTTTGAGCTTTGGTGGATTTTTCAACACCTAAACAACAAAGGGTATCAACTACTTAAAAGCACAAGATGAATGACAGTACCAGAAAAGTATCACCTTCCAGCCATTATAACCCCCAGACAAGAGTCATTGCTGGGTACTAAAATCAGAGGGTGGGAATTTGAGGAAAACAGGATATTTATTTTTTAAAAGCACCTCTCACAAATTAGTTTTTAATTACAAACCATAACATAATAGTTAATTACAAAGGACTTTACAGTGGAGTAACGTGGTAGACAACACCTCACCTACATAATTAACTGACATTAACATTGTCAGCAATTCGGACATAGCAGCACGAGCTTCCTGATGTGAAGAAGTGGGAAGATCACAGCACTATTCCTATAACATTACTGCCAAAGAGGCACACCCTAAATTTCATTGCAGGAAGATCTTAGACACACCCAGAAAGAGATTTTAAAGTCAGATTTGTGAAAGACAGGAAATGTAAGTGAATGGTTTCTTTTTATCTTGGGAAATGTACACTATAAATGTAGCTCTCAAAAAAGTTACTTAAGTCAAAAGAAAGAATGGAGGATGGTGGAAGGTAGGAGAGGACGGACAGGTAGGATGGGGAAACAATTGTGACAAGATGTTAATCATGTGGTGAGGCCTATTCACCTTGTGCTCAAAACTTTTCTGTAAGTTTGGAACTATTTCAAAATAAAAGCTGGAAAGGAAGGTACAGTGTGCTGGTTGGCTTCTTGCTTGCCCTTCCTATTTCTTTTTTTCTTTTCTTTTCCTTCTCCTTTCCTTTCCTTCTCTTTTTCTTTTTTTCACCTATTTTCTCCTAAGAAGGACCACATAACACCCTATATACACCTACGTGCAGTTTTTATTTTTTCCTGCAGAGAAATGGGAGCAAATAAATTGTTTTTATGTGTAATAATCATTTTACATAACAGAGGAAACTTCTCATATTTCATTAACGGTAAGAAAAGGCTACTTGTCTTTCTAAATGTGTGGAAGTGTAGGTATTGGTAAATATTTATAGACATTAAAAAAGAAGAATATTGGGGGGAAATCACAGAGGCAGTCTCTATTTGGCTTCAGGACTCAAGAAATTACGAGGGAGACTGCTTGTAAATTGTTAATGAAAAATGTGTTCAAGTGCTAACAATGAGTTTTATTTTTATTTATATACAAGTACACACATACAACTGAAATGTGGCAGAAGAAGGAGTGAAATATGAGAGTTTTGATCCACACAAGTATTTAAGTTGATAATCTTGGTAAGGATGGCTGCTATCATTGAACCTACTGACTTTTCAAAGTTAGTGTTCATCATTGATAGTTTATCTCCATGGCACAATGCTCGACTGTCATGTACGAGGTCCTGGGTCTGGCCCCCACTTCTTCAAAAATAAACAAAGAAACAAAATCAATGAAGAGAGGACAGATGACAAGAAAAATGATTTAGAATAGATAGGAGACAGAAAGACAATGTTTAAAGCATCGTATGCCGGAACACTTTAACAGATGTATCCAGTCTACACGGGGAAACTGCATCTGTGATGTCAAAAAGAGAGAAATGATGTCAAACAGAATTACAGCATCAAAGCTTGAGCAGACATCTTTCCCCTCTCTTACTTGTGGGGCTGGCCTAGAGCTAAGAAGGGGTTGAAACATGCTTCTAACTCTGGATTTTCTCACCCTGAGAGTGGAAGGCATTCAGTTGCTCTCCCTTTTTTACTCTGACAAATTCCAGTGAGCATTAGCAGCTAGCAAAGCTCCCTTAGGTGCTGATATGCCTTAAATCACTAACCACTGATAAGATCATGCCTTGTCAAGGCATGTGGCCTGGTTGGTGCTTATCTGACCAAAGTAGGTGGATGGCCCCAGGCTGGCCTTATAAGCTCTCTTCCTCTGGTCTCTGTAACCCCCTCCAGGTCATGCAAATAGAGGTTTTTAATATTCTCCTCCCCAGCCAATGACATATGACCATCCAGACTTGAGAGCCTCCCACATGCAAATGGAGCTCTCCTAGTATCACTGCCCTGGTCAATAGCATACCACCACATGGGACATTCCCCGCTCTCCCTCTAATATATATATAAAATATTATTATATATTATATAATTATGTATATAATATATAATAATAATCATATTATATAATATATAATTATGTAATATATTTAATATATTATAAATAATATATTATATTACATAAATTACATAATTATAATATATTACATATTATATAATATTATGTAAGTAATATTATATAATATATAATATATATTATATAGCAATATATAATATATATTATATGTAATATTATATATATAATATAATATATTATATATATAATATATATGGTTCTATTGGCTTCAATAAACTGAGCTGTTTACAGTGACACTGTCTTTCAGGAAGTCTGTTTTCAGAAGGCTCTCAGTCTCCATCCAAGACCTTCTCAGCCCCAGACTGTTCTTGATTATATTGTTGCTGAAGTTGAGCCATCATCAGAGACTGGAGAGCAGGAACTCAAATTATTAAGATTAATCACAATCTCCAGTTGACTTAGAACTTCAAAATTTGAAGGTTTGCTATGAAAAAAATCACATGGAACTCTACTACTATAGAGGGCTTATATGCACATACACACAGAGACAGAGGGAGGGAAATGGGTAGGAGATAGTTAGATAGATAGATAGATAGGTAGATATAGAGAGAGGAATTGAGAGTTTTAAAATGGAGTTACTCTATAATGGGACAACAGTGCCTTTAGGAGATACCACAGGCAAGCAAACAAACAACCCAGTGCCAGAAATGGGTTACTTCTTATGGAATTGTTCCAGCAAGGTCCTATAGACCCCCCCAAACAGTATAGGTTATTGCCATTGCTCTTGGGTAAGACCCTACTACTGATACCATACACTTGAGTCATAGAACATGGAAAAATCAAGGTTGTACTGACATGGAAGCTTTATTCCTTCTGGCTAGCTTTCATAGTGCTGGAAGGTGCTTTGTAAGCTACCAGAGGAGAAAAGTGATCATGTATGGTTATACTCAGCAATGAATCCTGCTACCTACAATAATGACCTGACTGGCAAGACATGCTCACTGATACAATAGTGGCATCTGATTGGACTTAAGTCTTGCTCCACAAGGTGAAACCTGTACCTGGTACCATGATCATGCTAAGAACATGTGGTTAGATAGGTCATAAGGCCCAGGGGAGAGCCTATTACTATTATGTTAACCAACTTCTAATTACTTACTATTATACCCATAGATCAATATACCTTCTAAACCTCATCTGAGAAGCTTCTGTTTGCAGTAAATAGTGATTAACAGCAGAGACCCAAAGTTGGGCAAGGTGCAGAGAATAAGATTGTAGAATTCTCAACTCTAAAAGGAGCATATACATTGTACCCCCTCCTCCCGAGTTCAGCATCCATTGAGGAAGTAGGGGAGGAAGGAGGTAAGAGCCAGCCACAGTGAATGACTAGAAGGAAACAGTGTCCTTTAAACACAGAAGGCTGATGCACATATGAACTCATAGGAGTTGTGCCAGATGACTGAGTGCAATCATGCACAGATGTGTGACAGCACAAGGCAGATCAAATCCCAGAATGGAGATGAGACTTGGGCAACCCCTAGTCTTTGAGCTATTGGTACACGTTAGCTCCTGGGGCAGAGGGAGAGAGAAAAAAGAGAGAAAGAGAGACAGAAAGAGAGAGGAAGAGAGAGGGGGGAGAGGGAGAGGGAGAGGGTGGGGAGAGAGAGAGAGAAAGAGAGAGAGAAAGAGAGAGAGAGAGAGAGAGAATGTCCCCTTGTAGGTTGACCACACTCCAGGGGAAGACCATACACCCGACAATATTTGGACAGCACAGCTAGTCTTGATGAGATACAAAAGGGCACAGAGTTGGGTGGGTGGGGAGGGTGGGTCTTGGAAGATCTTGAGGTTGGAAAGGGAGCAGGATCCTAGTACATTGTGAGAAAACTCAAAGAATGACTACAAATTTGAAAGTCCGAAAGAACAAGTTTGAAGGTGACGAAATAATGGAATTACTGTAATCCTGCAAATAGTGTTTAGTCTGTTTGATGGTGGCAACAGAGGGAGCGTGGTGTTCTTAAAGGAAAAGCAACCCAACCCAGAGGGAGAAAATAAGTCATCTCCCTTGAGCTTACTTTGTGAGATAACTGCTAAGCCTCGTAAGACAGTATGTAGACGGTAGGGAGACATGGAGGCAGATGTGTGAATGGGTGGGCAGGTTAGGATGTAGGTATGAAAGAACACCGAGCAGCCCCAGTTTACCAGAAACTGTGAGGGGAAGTGTTACTGCATAAAGGAAGGACAAGCAACATTATTAAAAGCTGAATAGGGCACGTTTTACAGCGGGCCAGAACAGCAGTAACACTTACCCATTTACCACTATAGCATGTGCAGGACCTATGGTTTTTTTGGTGATTGGAAAGTAATAAAATGAAGAATGATGTCTCATATACAAAGGTGGTGTACGTGTAAAAAGCATCATTGTTATAGAGATGAACACTCCCCGGAGCACGGGGAGATACAAATTGCAAAAAAAGAAGACACACAGAGAATGATCTGTAATTGGAACTTTTGTGGGCACAGTATAAACATAGATAGTATCAAATTAAGGAGAGGCTGTCTTTCACAAGCAGGGATACATGGAGGCATGTCGAAGGCTGCTTTGTGAAGTTTTGCTATTGAATGGCCATGGAGCATCAGTGGTAGGTAGAATAAAGCTAAGGGAGGAGAGAGGATTTAATGGCCACTTATCATACTTGTGACTCTCTAAGAGGTGGTAAGAAGGGCCACCAATTCTAGTGCTGTGGGAAATAAGACAGTCAGGTGCTGGAGTCAGTAGGAAGTGTTCCACTTGGCACTGTCTTGCTCAGTCAGGTACTGGTACCCTCCGTGTGTTCTTCCCCGGGGCAGGACTGATCCACTGCTGACCGCAATCCTCAGGCATAAAGAGTGGGCTCATTGGTCCACTGGCCTTTGGAATACCCTGTATTTCCACTACCTTAACAAATGCTTGGAAAGTAAGCAGGGACTGCAGGGACGTTGGGAGTTCTAGTGGGGCTGTGACCATGTTTGTTTTTTGTTTAGCCTTTTTATTAAGAACACCAGGACTAGTGCTGATTTCCTAGTCCCAGGTTTTATTAAAAGGACTGGTTAGATATACCATCTGACACTTTCGATTCTTAGAGTGGTCTTGGTTTTAGACACAGAACTACATTTTTTTCCCTCACTGAAAAGCACAAGTGGTCTTGCAAGCAATATTAGTATCTAAGAGATGTAGACCTTTTCTTTTTCAGATGATGCACACAAAGGTAGTACTCACAAGATCTGGAATATAAGGCTGGTTTAATGACAATCAAATTTTAGTAGCATTTACTTGATTTTAACATTTTCCTTTTAGAATGGAGTGTGGTATCTTAAAAAGATAAGACAGATTACTCATTCCGGGAACAAAGGTGTCTGAAAGCTGTCAGCTCACTGACAGTTACGATGAGCATTTATTTCAGGCTTATAAAACATATTAATCAAACTTGTTCACAGCGTGGCAGTCCAAAGAATGTTATTTTATTTTTGAGGGAGACTTTAAATAGGTGAGGAACACAGCTAACACACAGTGCAAGAGCACAAGGCTGCTTTATTCCCCATTTCAAAACAAGCCCTTTCCTCAGACTTAAAGAATAAAATACACTGCTGGAGTATGTTTATTACAAAACTATTTCCAAAAAAAAAAAAATCCACGCACCACTTATTGCACCTTAAAAAACACTTGAAAATATGGGTTGCATTTGCAAACTTCAGTGTATGACATGAAAATTCTGGCAAGCTGCCTGGCTTCTACTTAAAGGATTGTCATTCTGGGAAAAATAAATTTCTCTAACTAGACAAAAGTCAATGTTTTCATGTTTTACCGCAATCAAACTGATAGAGCTGACAATCTAATGTCTCAACACTTAAAATATCTGTGGATAATCAGTTACCTCAATCAATCATAAACACAAATCCTTCTATTTTTAAAGCTGTGTGTCTGTGACTAAGATGTAAAACAGTTTGGTGAGACCCTTCCCCCACAACACCTCGCCATTTATTCCTCACCATCGTCTCAATATTCTTGATTTGTCTTTGGCGGTGCAGATATTTATATATGGTATGCATCTGGAAATAACTTTCAACAACTCAATTGCGATCAAATTTAGAAAGTTCCCTCTCACTGTCCTGTTTTATTTAATTTTTACGGGTCGTTTATAGCCTGTATTCCTGTCAGGAAAATACGGAACTGTGCTGGCATTGCCGCCGAAGACATCATTTCTGAGCGAAAAAAGGCTCAAGGCTTTTTCAAAGTGGGTGTGAAACATACATTTCCCTTCTTTGACTTCCGGGGATGCTGGTAACTTCCACGGACAGCTTTTATGGGGTCGAATGGTGTAACACTGGCCCCTTAGGAATCCCTGGTAAGCACACAGAGTGCCTTGCTTCTGGAGTTAGTTATAAGGGCGATGGTGATGGTGGTGGTGGTCGCTGAGGCGGTGAAAAGTCACTGGAGACAGTGGCGGCAGCACCAAGAGGCCCCCGAGGAATGGGATTCCAGATGACTTCAAATTCTGCACGGTCCAGAGGCCCAGTTCACTCAGCTTTGGTACTGTAAACAACCGGCATCTCCTGCGCTATGGGATGGTATTTCTGCAACCTGAGATACGTTTACTGGGGCGCAAGGCTCTTCTTTCGTAACGATGAGAATTCATGTGCGCACTTTGCCTAACAGATATTTACTCTGAACACTGAATAAGTCAAATCCCTTGTTTGGAGCACTTGAAATACCCCCCCCTTTTTTTTTAAATAAATTGTGTAAATGTACATGTTGATGTACGCATTCACCACCACGACCTTCTTTTCGGTTCTTGGGTCATTTGGATTTTTTTCGATGAAACTAAGCAGTTTTAGGACGGCTTTTTGCAGTTGCTTGTCAGATTACATTGCAAAACAATCAATCTTCCTCTCATACTCGCTTGGTGGAAGTGCCACAGCCCAGTGGATGAGCGTGGTGTTTTCCTCTTGCCATGGAGCCTGGGTGACAAAAGTATTTTTTTTTTTTTACAAGAAGCTGACTGTATTTGAGATTATGAATATGCAATAACTCTCATTAGTATTGAAACTCCAGAGTAGGGGCTGACATACCGCCCCCCCCCCCCCCCCGACCCCCAACAAATACTTTGTGTTCCTGCAGAACCGGCTAATGAATGTGTCTTGCTTCCTCACTCACGTGGTCTGCTGCTGTGGTTCCTCAGTTCCAAGGAGAGTTGCCCATTTTTTGAGAAGACCATTGACTGAAGAAATTAATTGCAAAGAGTTACTCTGATTTTGTGACACAGTGTTTAGATGGTGCTTAGCTTGTCAAAACAAACAAAAAGCCCTACGAAACGTTGCATAAGATAATACCGCGGAGAGAGAAATGTAGAGACACTAGCATTCACATGTACGTATAGGCGTCACTGTGCACAGATACGCTCCCATCCTGGATCGTTGAGCAGTGCGTGGATCTATATATAGACGAAATCGAGTCAAACAAATCTGATTCTGTTGGTTTTTCTATTATCCTTCCAAATGGAACAGAGATGAGAGAGAATTCTCAAAATGAATAGGCTGAAACACCAAACTATTTCGTCAATTTTTTTTACTGTATTCTTTCATTTCACTCCTGGGTTTCTGCCAAACGTTTTGCAGCTCTTACACATAGCATCTCTCATGAATATGGTTCTGATAATGATGTGTTTCTAGTCACTGATTAAGCTACTTTAATTGATTTGCAGCATATGAAAGGATACAAAAGTGCTCAGTGCTCCCTGATTTTTTTTTTAAAATGCTGGGGTGGGGGGGCTGAACTTGTCGCCTAGCATCTGCCAAGCAAGTGCTCTACCACTGAGCTGCACCCCATCCCTAGCTCTGAACTGTTTAGAATTGTCACTTTTCAATCAGATAAGTGAAATGTTGTTTGGCACACTCCTATTCTCTTGAGATTTCCTTTCTCCTACAGGAGGGCTTCTGTGGCTCTCTGCAGATTCTAAAGGATAGGATGAGTTATAATCGACATCTGCTAGGAGGTAAGGTGTATGTTGACGGTGGGCAAAGACGGTAGTGAACGAAAAGGAAGTCGACTCTGCAATCATTTCCTCTGCAGTGCAGTCCTCTCCGGCAAGGAGGCAAATATATGTTACGGCTATACAGTTTTTGGGAGTCCTGCTTTTATAATTTCCATAGCAGTTTGGTCAGCCACTGGAAGGCAGAAACAAAAACCCCGGAACATATTTGTGAGAAATAAGTATGGATTAAAATGAATGTGTTCCTGACAAAACTGGCCGAGCTACCATACATCAAACACTTGTGACCTCTGTTGATCTTGGTGACTGCACATGACGAAGAACAAATCCGTGATAAAACTTCAAGAAAGATGAAATCATCTGGGTCTTTGCAAAGACTGTCAGTCATTCTGCAGAGCCATAGCGTCATTTGTTCAAGCAATTCTCGGCTTCCTGGTTAATAGACATAATACACGCTCCACCTCTAGACCAAAGCCACTGGGGAAAAGGTTTTCGCTTTTTAAAGTTGGATACATCTCATAGGAACCAATTGCACATGATCACAGAGCAGGCTATTAAATTACTTAATTTAATTCTTATATTTGCATTCTTGGGACACTTTACAGTCAAGACTGTTTAAAAATTTACATTTTAGTATTTTATGTGTACGACAGTTTTGCCTGAATGTGTGTATGTGCACCAGGTGCATGCCTAGTGTCTTTGGAGGTCGGAAGAGGACATCAGACTCCTTGGAACTGGAGCTATAGATGGCTGTGAGCCACCACCACGTAGGCACGGGGAATCGAACCCAGTTCTCTGCAAGAACAAGTGTTCTTAGCCACTGAGGCAACTCTCCAGCACCATTTTTTTTTTTTTACTTTTAAACTGTGCTTATTTAATCAGAAATAAAGTCTCTGTTCAGCGTCTCACAACAGTATTTTGAGTTCTCAGTGCTATCGTTCTAAGCAAAAACAAGGCATATCACAGCGTTCAACCCTGATGGAGCAGAGAGTTTAAAACACGAAAGTGGGATATATCAGTTGAAACTATTGCATCTACTCATAAACTATTTACATCTAATGAGATATCAACCAATATCTGTTACTTTGAATATTGAAAAATCAAAGTATAAGCAGAAATAACTTCAGTTTTAGTTGCAGTTGTGGTGGTTTTGGTTTGGCTCCGCAGTTAGCACCCATATTCTAGATTCATGACTACTCTGATCATTATTTATGGAAGGCTTATCTCAGCATGGTTTAGGTCTTGATACTTTTTAAACATCAAATGTGGGATCCAGTGAAATAAAATGTAAATAAATTGTGCTCCTCACATTTTTCTGCACCTCTTTTCTGTATATCACCACACGGTGGTTGTAATCATTAGCAAAGTGACATCACACGGCCATTATTCAGATTATGTTACCATTTATCATATGCTGAAATTGAACTTGCACACTCCTAGGGAACGTCGATTTGATTTTCCTTTCTATACACCATAGTGTCTATACACCACAATTAGAATTTTGACATACTTTTATGCAGTGGATCCAGAAGTGATATATAGCAGACCAATTTCCAGTGAACAAAGTAACAAGTTTTAATTGCAATTATTGTGGTCTTGATTTCTCTCTCTCTCTCTTTCTCTCTCTCTGTTTGTTCTCTTTCTTCCTTCTCCCCTCATGAACTTTAACATCAGGAGAAGAATGAATGAATCTTGATGAACTAGAATTTTTTTGCCAATACAGATTATTGAAATTTGAACATATTTATAAATTTTGTTCTTTATGATTTAATATTGTTTTTATTTTGCTTTACATGGAACTGAAGAGGCACCAAATCGTTTTGGCCCTTAGATCTTTGACTATACTTGAATGGATTAAGGAATTTACCACTGACAAGCACAACCTAGGCGCTTCCTTCTCAGCCATAAATTAAGTTTTACTGAGTATAATCTGCATATAATGGTGGGGAGAAGTGGATTAGGGAAATCCATAAAGCAGAGAATTAGAGTTTTGGGAAGTCATGTTGTGGTTAGGATGAAGGGTCACAGGAGAAATTGGACATTGTCAAGACAGATACCAACAAGTAGATGGAGTTACTGTAAACCTCACGGAAACACTGATGAAATTTGAGAAATTTCAGGAGAGACAACAGTGAAGAATTCTTTAAATGAGGAACATATTCTATTATGCAGAGTCCTAAGAGTTGTACAGGACTCCATGAATAGGGAAATGCCTCACATAAATGACACGTTCTCATTTAAACCTACACCAACAACATACTCAATGGCAAACACCAATAGTTCTATGTAGTCATATCATATATGTAATAAAAATAGAAATAAGGGACCACCATTCAGTGATACATGGACAAAGGTGAGTATCTGGAGAATCAAATATATCTTCTCTGGCTAAAAAATGTGAGGCTCTGTGTGTGTGTATGTGTGTGTGTGTGTGTGTGTGTGTTTGCAAGAGAAACTGCCATGATATGCATATGTGTATAAGGGTATGATAGGCAGACAGAGATGGAAACAGAAAGAAAAACCTGGGAAATAAAGGACAGGAAAGATATGTCTGAGACTTTACTCACATGTCTTTTTCATTTATTATTATCTGAAAACCCTCAAAATAAAATGAAACAACAGCTTTCCTTTTGGATGCTTTCTTTAACAAAATATTACTAAACTCAGAAATAAATTAAAATATTTCATGGAAAGACCATGGTAATGATTATTCTCAACGTTGGAAGGTTTCTGGATTTTGTGGTAAATGCCTATGAAACACGGCCACCCTACTTATCTATTTTGGGGAGTGTTTCATCAGGTGCTCTGTCTGTTTTGGGGAACTTTTGATCAGGTGCTCCCGTTGTCTGTTTTGGGAAGCACTGGATGCATCTGAACATTCCATACCATAGTGACTGTTCTGCAAACACTAGGACTTGAGTTCAATTCACATTAAAAGAAAGCTAAATTTAGAGGTGCATATTTGTAATCCCAGTATGAGGCAGAGTCAGGTGTATTCCTGGGCTCATGACAAATACCTACACACACACACACACATACACACACACACACACACGACCCGTGTGTATGTACATAATTCATTAAGACTTGGTTTTACCTTGGAACAAGATTTCAGTGTATCTAAAATCACTTTATTTCAATTGCACATTTTCTTCTTTAAGTGATACAATCAAGTTTGGAATTATGTATTTGTAGTATTTGTAGTATCTTTTCAGATTTCTCTTCCTCCCTTCCTTCCTTCCTTCCTCCCTTCCTTCCTTCCTTCCTTCCTTCCTTCTCTCTCTCTCTCTCTCTCTCTTTCTTTCTTTCTTTCTTTCTTTCTTTCTTTCTTTCTTTCTTTCTTTCTCTCTCTCTTTCTCTCTCTTTCTTTCTTTCTTTCTTTCTTTCTTTCTTTCTTTCTTTCTTTCTCTCTCTCTTCTCTCTCTCTTCTTTCTTTCTTTCTTTCTTTCTTTCTTTCTTTCTTTCTTTCTTTCTTTCTCTCTTCTTTCTTTCTCTTCTTTCTTTCTTTCTTTCTTTCTTTCTTTCTTTCTTTCTTTCTTTCTTTCTTTCTTTCTTTCTTTCTTTCTTTCTTTCTTTCTTTCTAAAAACCAGGATTTTACACATACTAGGCAAGCATTCTAGCACTGAGCAATGACACTAGACTTGAACTCACTATACAGCACAGGCTGGTTATGAATTCCTGGTTGTTTCCATCTTAGCTTACCAAGTTCAGGAACTACAGGTTTGAGCTACCAAGTTTAGCACTTTCTCAATGTTCTCAATAAATTTTTTTCCTGTGTGAGAAGAAAAAAAAATCTTGCTTGTCAAGATTATCTCCATTTATGTTCAAGACGGATAAAAGTAAGATTTTCTATATTTAAAAAAAAATCAATGTTTTAACCTTCCTTTAAAACTAACTCTCCACTAGTCTTATATAAGTACATGTATAAATGCTGATTTCATACTGATTGATGCCTAGCAAAAATGTGGAGTTTCCCAAGTCCTGTGCTACTAGGATTTGCAACTGTGTACCCCAGAATGGGAGGGGGTCTCATTGCACAGTGAGGGTCTTTGGAAGTTGATATACATATTTAATCAGCCTTTACAGGCCTGATGTATCAGTACGGTTGTGAAGTTATTTACTTGCTGTCACTGTTTTACTTTCTGACTCTTCTTACTCCTTTCCTTCTCTTGTCAGATGGTAAGAAAAAGAATCGAGGTCTGTCTCCTGAGGGCATTGGCTCTTTACATAGGAGAGTTTGGGATCTGGGGTGTGCCAGGCATAAGGCACACACAATGCTAGGTACCTTATATATTTCATCACTACAGAGATTACTCTGTATAGAAGACAAAAATGAGGTTGGGAATTGTGTTAAGCAAATGGTCAGGGTCATGCAGGTCATTACACTTTGAGTCCTAGTGACTTCAGAATCATATGAAAACATTTCAGATCTTGGAATAATCTATGCTGGAAGTTCAGGCTCTGTCAGTCCCACAGGAAAATGCTTTTGACTTAATGCTCCTGTCTGTCTGGTGCCCTTCCAATGAAATGAAATAGATCTAATTAGCTTTCCTAACTCATAAGGCTGTGTTTGTGGGGCTGCACCTTAAGCCTTGTGACATAGGCTTGTTTCAGGGAGGCCTGTTTTTGTTTTTTTCAATGTATTCAATTAAATTTAACTTACAGAATGTTTATTGAATGCCTTTTGAATGCCTTGCCTGCACTGTGCTAGATGCTATGGTACTAAGACAGTCTTTTAAGGTTCATAATAAGTAATTATAATACAATTCCCCAAGTGATAAAATAGAGGCATTCACAAGGGACCAAGGGAGCACAAGAGAAAATGATTGCTTTTTGCCTTGAATGAAGATGTCAGAGACTGGTGTATCAGATGAGAAACTTGAAACACAAGAAGACGTGAAGGAGGGAGCAAATGTATTGAGAAAAAGGGTTCCTGCGGGAGGAGGAGGGGTGTGTGAGAGAGGAATGGGGGACGAAATGGCTAAAATGTATTACATAGATGAGAGAAACCTTCAAGCAACAAAAGAATTTGAAAAGTAAGTAATTATATTTACATATAAACAAAAAAGAAATGAGTTATGGAGAGATAGCAAATGGTGTTATTGGTAGATGTGTCATGAAGATAAAACTGGACATTCTCATTAACACTTTAATACTTAAAGTCACTTAATAAAAACATGACTGACAAAAATAACTTCTCAGAAAGGTAGAGAGTTTATTTCAGGTGGCTGGAAGAGCATGAATGCACATGGGAATGTGCCTGGAATGTTTAAGGGATAAACTTGAGATAAGAACAGTAGACTAACAGTCTTGGGTTCTAGCTCTGTATATAACCCTAGCAAGGTCACACTGCAGAGCCTTCCATTATGAGGTAGAATCTCTCTTCCCATTGATCGACTGAGTTGATCTTGTGACTTTTTTTTTTTTTTTTTGTCATTGTGGGTATCAACACATATGAAATAATAAAGACTTGAAGAGTGTTTGTGACTTGGGGTTCCTGTTCCGGGAGCTCAGGCTATCTTTTGAATGATCCAGGGGGATGAATGGCCACCCACAGGAGAACTGAGGCCCTTCTCACAGTCTGAGACACACTCAGCACGTGATGAGCTCATCTCTGGTTGTCTAGTTAACATGCGATTCACCATTTGACTAGGAACAGAGGGAGAGCCCGGAGGGGGGGAGATCAGCCTGTTTGCCCACATTTTCCCCAATGTGATCTGCCTGGACTGTTGGCCCGGAAGGAGTTGCCTAGATCACCCACAGAATTTTGCACTAAGTGAAATATCATTTTAACCTGTAGATTTGGTGTTTGTTGTGTAGGAAGCAGATACATAGATGGTACACGTCAATGGCAGAAATGTGGGGAGGGCAGTTATGGATGATGAGAACATGAAGCATTCCGTTGTCATGTTAAGGACTTTAGATCTATTTTCTAATACCAAGCTCTCCATACCTCACCCAGCCATATACTACCCTTATTTTCTTAAGAATATCTGCAAACTCCCTAAAAAGATTTTTCTTTAAATTATATTATTTTTTTATCCTGAGATTTATCTTTTAAAGAAAATTTAACGTTCACTTGGTATCATCTCCAGTGTGTTAACTTTTGTTTTTCTAAGCCCGTTACATATATAAATCTTTATAAAGCTGCTATGTTTGCCATCAAAATAATCTTGTGTATTCCGAGCGGTGCATTCTAGGCTGAGTCATGAGTATGCGGACAATAGGTTTGAAGCGGAAGCTGCTCTGGAGGCTAGGGTGGGATAGGTACGTGGTAGATCAAAAGATGTAAAGATGTATCCCTGAGGAAGAAGGAAATGGATGTGGTGACAGAGTTAATGCATACGGGTGGAAACAGGGCCTGTGAAGGAGAGGGAGGATTATAAGCCCAGTGGAGACAACCAGCTGTTGAGGGGGATGCTGATTTGGTCGAAGAAAAGGAAGAGAGGGAAAAATAAACACCATGGTTTTGATGCTGTGTTTGTTGAATCTGAGACAGCAGGCATTTGGATATGTGGGCTCCATTTGATTTTTGAAGTTATCCATATATAGGTAGGTAAGTCCTAGGCACCAGTGTTACCATTGCCAGAGGAGGACCATACAGAGACCCCTAGCTTTCTTCTCCCTTAAGAAGTGCAGCATCCTCCAGTTAGAAATGATGAGAGGGTCACGCATGTAATGGTTCCCAAACTGGGGTGGAGGCTATCCGTAGGTTGAAGCAATCTCCCCCAGATGATTCAACGCATTCCCTCTTACCCTGTTTTAATCTACAGTGAAATAAAGGCAGAATTGAAGACGAGGGATTCATTAAAAAAAGAAAAGAAAAGACAAAGTCTGAGAGGCAGATCTTCGTCGGAGGGACAGATGCTCAGTAGAAGTGAAGGAACTTTAATAAGGCGAGGGCGGTGCTCTCTGCATAGAAACCCTGCAATTTGAAGACTGTCCCTCAGCCAAAGCTACCTCATCAAGAGTCTGCTACTTAATAGACAAGAGCACAGTGCAGTTTTGAGTAAACCATTCCTGTGAACTGCTCTGTGTTAGAAACACTTCTCGAGCCTTAAATATTCAAATACACCAGGAGTTATAATTGCACTACTTTGGTCTTGGGAACCAACGTGGGTCTTAGTAACCTTTTTTTTTCTCTCTCTCTCTTTCGCTCCATGGTCAGCATCTTAGAAAATCACCTATATGTGTACAGGTCTGATCTGAGTGCAAAGCCATGTTTGAGCTTGTTCTCAGGAAGTATTGGCTATGACATATGGCACGTTGGGTTTCCTGTGACTAGTACCTGTGACTTTCACAAAGAAGTCACTGCTTCATGTGACTTTGTGTGGCCAGGAAGGAAGACCTTCCCTGGCAGAATTGGAACACCTTCAGCCTTTCTGGTTCTCAGGTAATTTTTGTGCTTTTTATATGCGGCTTCTTTTGTTGTTAATATTATCTTTAAAATGAATGATTTTCTACCTGGCTTTACATAAGCTAAGAAAAGGTCCCTTCTCAGGAATTCTATCCTCAGACATGATTTGATGTCCCTTGGATCCCGCATGGAGAATTCTCTATAGCACAAGTTGGTTCGTTTGACATCTGGCATTCATGGCTCCTGTGAGGGCGGCTGCCCCTTCAATGTGCCCTGAAAGCATTCCTGCTGCGCCCCTTCTGTCCTAGTATAAACACATCACAGGAAATGAACACGTCAAGAAGTGGCTTTCCAAGAAAGAATAAAAGCTGCCTGGCCTGGCTCCACCTGGATTTGATGTCCAGCTTCAGGAAATGGGAGCAGTCCTAGGGTGGAGGGTGCTGTCCTGCCTGCGTCAATGGCACCCAGCCTCCTCTCAGTTGTCCCTGGGGAAACTTGCTGAGGAAAATTGCTTCAGGACCTTTAACATGTGAGGGAGGACGATGGAGTGTCTTTCGCTGTATGCATGAGAGCAGCTGGATTTAGTTGTTTACAGTTGTAAACACGGAATTGCATGGGCTGAGGTCCGGGACACATTTTGAAATAATTGAAAGTCTACAGTTAGATCTATAAATAATTAAATGGATTCATTTCGTTGGCCTGCTTTAATATGCAGATACTGAAACTCTGAAAGAAAATGGGTATGTAACAAGGAAGTCAAGACAGCAAAGCAGAAGAAAGGAAAGCCTTTAGCGTTGCCCTTGCTGTGGTCTTTCCAGGTCGGTTTTCTGCTCCAGCCTAATGATGCATTTTAAGGAGAGCCATGCACTCGGTTTCTATACTGGAGCAAACATCATCCCAGCCATCCTTTCAGATTCACTTCAAGGCTTGAGAAACTGCTCCCCACGGTTCTGTCTGAACTAGCTGCAGCACACACTGGGTGCCTCGCACTGGGTGACCGCTGGAGTCAGGAACCTAGAGGTGAGCCAGCATCGAACTGCACTTAGTGAGGCAGGCGGGCCTGCGAGACGGGATGTAGGTGAGCCAGGATCTAATGGGGAAATAGGGGGGTCGTCGTTAATTTTGATGTGGGGAAATCTGAAAGGCTCTTCTGCCTGCCAGGGTATTTGAATATTTGGCAAACAGCTGGCCGGGCTCTGGGAGAGAGCCTCTTGATTCGCCTCGTCAGATGTTCAGAGATAAAAACGAAGCAGCCCGCGCGCCAGCGCACAGCTCGCAGCCTCGCCGTCAGTTTTGAATTTAGATTTGAATTGTGATATCAATGTCATGGTGGCACATGCTTTAAGAAAGTACTTACAGAGAATAATTGAAAGATTCAGCGAGAACCTTCTGAAAGCCGTAATTTAAAGTTCCGCAGCCTCCACAGTCCTCTCTCCCCATTAAAATTTAAAGCGACAGAAGCCCAATTATGGATGGTTATTTTCTTAAATACGATCATATTTCTAGCCCCAAGTGAAAGATTCATCGCTGCCCACTAATCTCTGTCAGGAGGACCCATCTCAGTGCTGTCGGGGTCGACAGCCCAGCCGGCTAGCTTTATCCCGGGGACAATGGGGCAGCTCTGGGAGAGGCCGAGCGAGGCCTCCCGGAGGAGCCTGAGTCCCAGACAGGCCGACATGCATGATAATCACCATCCTGGATCCTCTCCGGTGCCAGCCTCCACACTTACCCAAGCGCAGTGTAACTTTAACAGCAGCTGGGAAGCCCGAGCACAGATGCAGAGCCCAGAGAAATCAAAGGCAGCTAGCAGAGGGCCTTGGAGCTAACCGGGCAGAGGGACCTGGAGTCATGAGGAGGCTTGGAGCCACTTTCCAATCTGATCAGCGATATAAGTCTGAGGGCGGTTGAAAGGCCCTGGCCTTTCAAGTTCTCCTAACTCGGAGATCTGTTCAGCAGAAGGAGTCCTGTCTGTCTTCCTAGGACTTCCGCGGCCACTGGGAACTCTTCCCCTTCTGAGAAAGTTTAGTCACTGTCAGATAAAATTCTGGAGCCAGATTTTTAGAGCATAACTCTGGCCTCCATTTGTTTGGTCGATTGGATTTTTACTTTATGCCGCATTGTGACTTGGGGAATGTGGTTTTAACGGTGTAATGTGGTATAACCAGAACAAAATAGTGCAAAAGGTCAGTCAAGCTTAAACCACTCTTACTCAGGAACAAAAAGTATTCTGCTGAGGTCCTGGAGACAAAGGAGTAATGGAAAGAGTAATGGAAACCAACGACACCCGAGGTTACATTATGTATACATTATGTCTAGCTACAGGAATATGAAAGAATGTCTTTGTAGATACCAAATCACAGCATTTTGGAAACGTTAATGTTCGACAAAACATTTGCAAGAAGGCCTTTTTCTGCTAAGCTCTGCAAGGTTCTGTGTTCTAGAAGCCAGAGCACTCGTGCACTGGCTCACTAAACGATACTGTGATGCGAGCTTTCTTTTCTTCTCTTTCCCTTGCTCAGTGCGAAATGTCCACACTCTCCCGTGTCAGTGGTTCCCACGGTGGTTAGACTCTTGCTGTGATTCATTTTGTCTCTGCGTTTTTCATTTTTGCAGTAGTGTTCACCTCTTCATAAAATAAATAATAATAATAATAATAATAATAATAATAATAATAATAATAAAACTCTTTAACAGTTTGCAGCCTGGATTCAGCTGCCTCAACTGTGCCCCAGAAGGGAATAGTTTTACCCATTTGGAAAATTTGTAATGGATGCCTGGGCCAGCTCAAATAAATGTCACGTTGTTCCTCCGTGGAGTAGAGTCTCCTACCCAGGAAAGCCACATATCATTGCTAAGGCTAGGGGGCCCCACACTGCCTGTCTTACTAAGATGGTTAAGTTGCGTAGTTTGTAGCCAGATGAGTTTTAGCTCTCCTACTAAACTGCCTCCCTGCACTGGCCTCAATCCGCAACAAGGTTACATTCTGTCTCCCAGCCATTCCATTTTTAAGTAGTATCTCTTACATTTTACTCCAGTGAATATGATAGGACTTTTATTTTTGTTAGTTTCTGATATGATTAGACTCTTCTAAATGGAATTTTTGTTACCTGATGTATGACTCAATTGCTTAATTAATTAATTGCTATGATTTACAAGCAGGGGCCCATAGGTTGGAAGGATTCTAAGAGCCCGGAGTTTGTTTGTCCTGTCTCACTGGAAGGATCTTCTTGCCATGACTTTGAAAAGTTCAGAGATACGACTATAATGGACTGGAGTAGTTATGACATTCCGGCCAAGTGAGTGGGAAGGGAAATGGAAAGATTGAGTCTTGTGGTGATCTTTGGTGTACCTGTTCGATAAAGCTATCAGGCAAAATAAGACCAGAGACTCTCAAACTATAGACATCTTATATGGTTGTAACACTGCACACGACATAGGAAAATCTATACTTTATATTAAGCAGCTATGGGGGATTAATCTACTCCTCATATCCGGGGCAACAAACTCGCTACTCATGGTAAACCCTGGATGTCTAACACCAGGAAGCCAAAGACTTACTGAGAGTCCTGGCTGACTTCTATCCCCTTCGATCCCCTGTCTCATAAGGCCTAGGCCTGAAAGACAAGAAGGGCTACCCTTCACCCAAATTGCTTTGCTTGTGCCCGAGCCTGTTTCTTTGCAGAGAGGCTCTTTGCAAGATACCCTCAAGAAAAGATGAAATGGTGGTGTACCTTAGCAAGGCTGTTGGATTTTTGAATTCTAAAGGTGCCCCACTCCAAAGGTGTGTATGATTCATTTGGAATATTCGCAGCTCTGTGACCGCCTGTGTGAGGAAGACTTTCATAGCACGCACCTAGTTGTAGGATGGGTGGGTCAAGGGCTGCAGACATGTACTTTATGGGCTATCACATGCTGTGTTCTTTTCCACGCAGGCTACACATGGAAACATGTCTGCATTAGAAACAAACTCATCAGGAGTAGCAAAGACAACCATGGTAAACAGCCAGAGGTGATCATGCAATATGCTCATTGATATGATGCCACGGAAAGGATCAGGCAGTCGGGCTGTGTTAAGTCATTTCACTGCACACCGAAGAGATTTGAAATGGACTTTTAATTACGATTGCTGATTCACTACGGGTATAATCCTGAATATGAGCATATGATTAGGTTAATTTTCTCTAATTGATGAATAGAGCACTTAAACTTGTAGGCTTGAGTTTGTTGTTACGGATTGACAATTTTATATTCTGACTTTTTGCAGAAGGACAAATTACAGGCACTCCTTCTCTATTATAGTTTTGAGGTCGCTGCTCTTCCTTCCTTCACCTTTGTGTGGCTTTTTAGATTGGCTAATGGAGATAGAGCAGGGCTAAGTGACTATTAAACTCTTTTCCATATACAGTAAAAGCCATTAACATGGACCTCACTAAATTTTGAATTTATGAAAATGAGGGCAGGGCTTGGGTTAAAGTTTACTTTTGCATCGTGCCTGAACTGAAGCTCTGCTGGGCTAATAAATAGTATAAATAAAGCCACAGGGGGATGGTACCATTACTGTAAAAAAGCAGAGTCTTGAAGCCCTTTAGAGAAAGGCTTTGTAGAAGAGGTAATGGAAGAGCGGGTCGGGATGGCGGAATGCAAAGTCTAGGCCACTTACCAGCTGTGTGACCTGGGCTTCGCTAAGTAGTCCCTGTCTGTAAAATAGAGATCGTTTTCTCCTTTATGGGGCCGCTCTGAGGGTTTAGGGTTAGTGCATAGAAAGTGCCTGATGTGAACATGTTACTTCATAAGTTCTAGGTAATTATTGTCTTTCCTAAAAGAAGTGGTAAGCTGTTTTAAATATTTCCCATTTTTGACTTAACACAAGCTTCCTTGACTAGATAGGAGTTCAGTAATCTCACCTGGGATTGTGATTTACTAAATAGGCTTCTGACTGATTGGAAGAAAACCCTAGGAGTTCAGAGGGGTTACAAGGAGCATTCAGTCAAACTTAGACTTGGAACGCAGGTATGAATTCCAGGTAAGTTACTGAGCATCTCTCAACAGAATTTTATTGTTTCTGGTGCTTGAGACTAGGTGGTTTTTACAAGGAACAGAAATTTAACTCCAGTTTGGAAGCTGTAAAATTTGGTGTCTAGATGCCAGCACGTGATAAGGTTTTTTTTTCTTCAATTACTTAATTTTTTATATTCTTTTTTTTATATGGAAAACATTGTTTCCCATACGATGTATTCTGGTTATAGTTTCTGTTCCTGTTCCTGCATCTCCTCCCGGTTCCTTCCCACCTCTCCAGGCGTTGTCCAACTCAACGCCTTCTTCCTCTCTCTCTTTAAAAGACAGAGAGGCAAAAACAAAACAAAACAAAATCAAACCTAAATAAAACAAAAGGAAAAAAAACGATAGAAAAAGCACGAGAAACACACACACACACACACACACACACACATCCCTGAAGGCTGCTGTTGGTCTCTTGCCCTGAAATCTGTTCTCTTGCCCTAGACTGGAGCGCTGCTTGTAACTAAATTCCGAAGCCCGTTCTTTTGCCCCAACTGTCACTGTGACAGATTCCTAACTGGGACAGAATCCTAACAACTGGAAAGATAGAAAGAATTCCTCACCGCTCTCGACAGTGGCCTTTAAAGATAGAAAGAGAGAGAGAAAGATCCATCGCCCTTTGGGGCTGTCCTTAGCCTTGAGAACAGGAGCTGCTAGCATCTCACAAGCCATGCCACCGACTGTGCTCTAAAATGAGCTGCAGCCCGCCTGTCTTCCGCCAACTGTCAACTTCCAACTGACCACCGTCTCCTTTATATCCTAAGCTGTTCCCAGAAGTCTAAGTGGCGTGTCACCACAAGGTAGGCAGCACAGGACAAAAAACTCCTTGTCAAAATGTCCTTCTATACACATTCACACACAAAAACCCATAAAAACACACAGAACTGGAAATCATATTATATAAGCAAAGGACCCGTATGGATAAAAAAAAAATTATGAGACAAAAACCAAACCAAACCAAAAGAAACTCCCTTCAAAAATACCATTGAGTTCATTTTATGTTGGCTATCTGCTTTTAAACGTCGGGCCTGCCCTCAATTGTGGTTTGTATACCCCGTGAGACTCCGTGGGAAAAAACTGACTTTTCCTTTGGGTGCAGTTGTCAATTGGAGACAGACTCAGTGTTACGAATGGAGTCTCCTGTCTGGTTCTCCTCTTAGTTCTTAAAACCCCATCTGGTGTGGACCTGTGCAGGCCCGGTGAGGTTATATGTATTTCAGTCCTATTGTTTCTGTAGGCATGTGTCCTTGGTGTCTTCCAAGCCCTCTGCTCTTACAATCTTTTTGAGGGGAAGGGTTTGACAAAGACATTCTTTAGGACTGAGTGTTCCATAATCTCCCACTCTTTGCACATTGTACATTTGTGGGACTCTGTGTTGGTTCTAATCTACTGCAGGAGAAAACTTCTCTGATGATGACTGAATGAGATACTGATCTATGGGTATAGCAGAATGTTGTTAGGATTGCTATGTCCTTTTAGCAGAACGTTTTGTGTTTTCCTAGGTCTATGCCTATCTAGTTTCAGGTTCTTGGCCACCTGATCAGAGGTTCCATCTAGGAACCATCTAGGTTCCATCTCATGGAGTGGGCCTTAGTTCTAATCAGATAGTGGTTGGTTGCTCTCACAACACTTATACCACTATTGCACTGGTGCATCATGCAGGCGGGTCATCATTGTAGATCAAAGGGTTTGTGGCTGTGCTGGTATTTTACCTTTCTCCTCTTGCAGTGTGCAGAGTCCTTCCATTACTATGAACACTCGTCAGGGGAAGGAGACTCTAGGTAGGTACCAGCTTTACTTCTCCATGTTCCATGAGTTTTGTAGATGTTTTCTTCAGGAACAGAGTCTTACCATCAGTTTATGTAGGGCAATCAATATCTTTGGTGATAGCCTGAGTTGTTTGAGGGTTTTCACAGAATATCTTTTGGCAAACAACCTGATTAGATGCAATCTATTCTTAGCACTGGAGGCTTCACTTGGTGGTGAGAAAAGTCCAGCTGAGGCATGGTCTCCCCTGTCATCTGGTATTCCATTTAGATTTCTTTCATATATGTATATAGTTTAAGAAGCTTCTACTGTAGTAGGTTTCCACATGACCACTCAAATGGCCATTAGTGTTAGCTGTCCCTTCCTGCAGTCCCTCCTTTACTCCATTCTTTCTTTCCCTTCTCCATTTAATCCTTCCATTCTACCCTTCCCTGTCTCTACATAACTCTTTTCCCTTCCTGGGGAAATTCTCCTCCCACCCAGTCTCTTATTCTATACCTAACCTCTTTAGTTATATGGATTGTGGCATGCCTATTGAAAGGTTAAAAGCTAATACACATGTAAGTGAATACATACCGTATTTGTCTTTTTGGATCTCGGTTACCTTACTCAGGATGATTTGTTAAAGCTCCATTCATTTACCTGTGAATTTCATGATTTCACTTTTTCAAACAGCTGAGTAATATTCCATTATGCAAATGCACCACATTTTCATTATCCATTTATCTATCTATGAACATTCTAAGTGGTCCAATTTCTGGCAATTGTGAAGAGAGCAACAGTGAACACGGGTCAGGCAAGAGTCTCTGTAGTAGAATGCAGAGTCCCTTTGGGTATATGAGCAAGAATGGTATAGTTGGATCTTGGAGTAAATCCATTCCCAGCTTCCTGAGGAACCTGCACACTGACTTCATAGTGGGTGTACAAGTTTGCACTCCCATCAGCAATGAATGAGTGCTCTCCTTACCCACATCCTCGCCAGCATGAGCTGTCACTTGCTTTAGTCATCTTGGCCATTCTAATCAGCGAAAGCAGTTTTGATTTGCATTTCCTTGGTGACTAAAAGTGTCAAACATTTCTGTAAGCATCCTCAGCCATTTGTAGTTCATCTTTTGAGGACTTTCTGTATAGCTCTGTACCCCATTTTTAATTGGGCTGTTTATTTTTCTAATGTCCAGTGTTTTTGGAGTTCCTTATATAAATTAAATATCAGTCCTCAATCAGGTAACTGGTAAAGATCTTTTCCACTCTAGGCAGCCACTTTGTCTGAGTGATGGTGTCCTTTTCCATACAGAAATCTTTCAGTTTTATGAGGTCCCAATTATTAGTTCTTGGTCTTAGTGACTGTGCAATCGGTGTCCTGCTCAGAGAGTCTTTTCCTGTGTCTGTAGATTCAAGACTATTCTTCATCTTCTCTTCTATCAGAATCAGGACATCTGGCCCTATTTTGGGTCCTTGATTCATTGGAATTGATTTTTTTGTGCGACATGATAAATATTGATCTGTTTGCACTTTTTCACACAGCCATACGTATTTTTAAATTTATTCTTCTCTCATACGATGAATGCATCTTGACTGCAGTTTCCCCTCCCTCCACCCTTCTCAGTCAGCTCTCACTTCCCCTCTCCCAAGTCTACTCCCTCTTCATTTCCCTTCAGAAAAGACCAGGTGTCCCAGGGACACCAATACCAGCCATAAATTTTGACCAGCATCATTTGTTGAAAACATCCTCTTTCCAGTGTGTATTTCTGGCTTCTTTGTCAAAAATTAGGTGAACATGGGTTCATGAACTTATGTATGGCTCTTCAATATGATTCCACTGATCAGTGTGTCTGTTTTTGTGCCATTACCATGCTGATTTTATTACTATAGCCCCATAGTGCGATTTGCGATTGGAGATGGTGTACCTTCCACGTTTCTTTTATTATTCAGGATTGTTTTAGCTATCCTATATTTTATTTATTTATTTTTTGTGTTTCCATATAAAGCTGAATATTGGTCCTTTCAATTTCTGCAAAGAATTGGGTTGAATTTTCGTGGGGATTGAGTTGAAACTGTACTTTGCTTTTGGTAGGATGGCCATTTTTATATTACTCCTACCAATCTGTGAACATGGGAGGTCTTTCTATCTTCTGATATCTTCTTCAAATTTCTCTCTTGTAATGTCTTAGTCTTTGACTTGCTTGGTTAGAGTTACCCCAAAATATTATTTTTGTTTTTGAGACTATTGTTGAAGATATCATTTCTCTGATTTCTTTCTCAGTGCATTTGTTATTTGTATATAAGAAGTCAATTCATTTTTGTGTGTTAATTTTGTATCCTGCTAATGTATTCTGTAACGAAAGTGTTTATCAGTTGTAAAAGTTTCCTGTTGAGGTTTTTAGGGTCATGATGGATACAATCATATCAGCTGCAAACAGAGATATTTTGATTTCTTCCTTTACTACTTCTAACCCTTTATCTCTTTCAGTTGTCGTATTGCTCTAGCTAAGACTCCAAGTATTATATTGTATAGGTATGGAGAGAGTGTCTTATTCCTGATTTTCATGGTAATGCTTTAAGTTTCTCTCTGTTTAGGTTGAATTTGGCTGTGGGCTTGCTGTAAATTGTCTTTATTATGTTGAGGTATGTCCCTTGTGTCCCTAGGCCTTCAGGACTTTTATCACGAAGGGGTGTTTAATTTTGTTGAAAGCCTTTTCTGCATATAATGAGATGATCATGTAGTTGTTGTCTTTCAGTCTGTTTATATGGTGAATTAAATTTATCTACTTATGTATGTTGAATCATAACTTAATCTCTGGGATTAAGGATGAATCATCGTCATCCCCCTGCCTCTGACAGGTGACAGCCTCCTTCCCATACTTCCTCTTTCCCCGCATCCTTCTCCCACTCTGATTCATGTTTACAAAGCAACAACCTCCCAAGGATATCAGCTATGCATGGCACAACAGGATGCAATCAGACTAGGCACCAGCCCTCATACCAAGGCTGGACACGGTAACCCAGTAGAAAAAAAAAGGGTTCCAAGAGCAGGCAATAGGGTGAGAGGTACACCGACTCCTTCTGTTAGAAGTCCCATAAAAACACCAAGCTAACAACCATAACATATGTGCAGAGGACCTAGTGCAAATCCATGAAGGCTCTGTGACTGCTGTCTCAGTCTCTGTGAGCCCCTATGATCCCTGCTTGGTTGGTTCTGTGGCCCATGTTCTGCTGATGGCCTTGACCCTCTGGTTCTTATCTTTGGGGCTCACCAAGCTCCAATGGGAGGGATCCCAGGGAGATTTCCAATTTGGACTCTCTTTCTTCCTAATTTTTGGCTGTGGGACTCTGCATCTGGTGGGAGCCTCTCTGGTGATGTTTGGGCTAGGCACTGATCTATGAGGATAGCAGAACAGTATTAGGAAATCATTTGAATGAGTACTTTTTCCAGTCCTGTTTGGTCTACTTTAGATCTCAAGGATATTCAGCTTTGGGTTCCTGGATATCCAGGCAGTGTCAGGCTTGGGAGCCCTCTCATGGCATGGGGCTCATACCAGTCTAGCTCTGCTCCACCATTGTCCCAGCACATCTTGCAGAAAGGACAGAGTATAGGTTGAAGGTTTTGTCACTGGGTTGTTGACCTCGTCCCACCACTGGAAGCCTGGCCTAGTGTCAGAAGATGACTGGTTCTGGCTCTGTATCCTTCATTACTAGAAGGCCTCACTGTGGTCACCCTCTTAAATTCCAGGGAGTTTCCATTGCACCAGGTTTCCACATCTCAGAAATGTCTCTCAATTCCCGTCTTCTCTCCCACCGCTCTCTTCAGCTGATCCCTCCTGTTCCCATCCCCATCTTCCCCAGTCCAGAAGCAGAATCTATTCTATTTCCCCTTCACAGAGAGGTCCTTGTGTTCCCTCTAGAGCCCTCCTTGTTACCTGGCTTCTCTGAGTTTGTGAATTGTACCATGATTGTTCTTTACTTAACAGCTATATCCATTTGTAAGTTAATACATACCATTTTCATCTTTCTGGGTCTGGGTTACCTCACTCAGGATGATTTTTTTTCTAGTTTCATCCATTTGCCTTCAAATTTCATGATGACATTTTTTTTTAAACAGCTGAGTAATACTCCAATGTGTATATGTACCATATTTTCTTAATCCGTTCTTTGGTTGAGGGACATCTAAGTTGTTTCCAGTTTCCTACACAATGGGAAAAGATTTTCAGCAACTTTACATTTAATAGAGGGCTAATATCCAAAAAATATAAAGAACTCAAGAAACTAGACATCAACAAAGCAAATAACCCAATTTAAAAAAATGGAGTACAGATCTAAACAGATGATTGTCAATAGAGGAATCTCTAAATGGTTGAGAAACACTTAAAGGAATGTTCAACATCCTTAGCTATCAGGGAAATGCAAATCAAAACTACTTTGAGATTTTGTCTTATACCTGAGTGGCTAAGATCAATAACAAGTGACAGCTCAGGCTGGCGAGTATGTGGAGCTAGGGGAACTCTCTTGTGGGAGTGCGAATTTGTACAGCAACTGTGGAAATCAATATGGTAGTTTATCAGAAAATTGGGAATTGATCTATCTAAATACCTAACTATGTCACCTTTGGGCATATCCCCAAAGGACACCCTATCTTATCACAAGGACACTTGCTCAATATGTTCATAGCAGCTTTATTCCTAATATCCAATAGTGAATTTTTTAGTTTCTATGAGTTTGCAAACTTTCTGCTGTCGATACCCTGTTTTAATCCATGGTATTCAACTAAAATGCAGGGTGTCATTTCAGTTTTCTTGTTTCTATTGAGGCTTGCTTTGTGTCCAAGTATGTGATCGATTTTGGAGGAAGTTCTACGAGCTGATGAGAAGGTATATTCTTTTGTGTTTGGGTAAAATGTTCTGTAATTATCTGTTAGGTCACTTTGGTATTTTACGTTATTTAACTTCAGCATTTCTCTGTTTAGTTTTTGTCTGGATGACCTGTCTATTGGTGAGAGTGGGATACTGAAGTCACCGACTGTTACCATGTAAGAGTCAACATGTGATTTTAACTTCAGTAGTGTTTCTTTTATGAATTTGTGTAAAGGAAAGCTTTGCTAAAGAAGTTTTTTGTAACTGTAAAACCCCTATTCCTTATGGTTACGTGGCCCTTGGACTTCTGGGAACAACTTGGAGAGAGGTATATAAGAGAGAGAGAATGACAGTTGGAAGGCAGTTGGAGTAGAAACAGGGGTGGAGTGAGCACCAATTTGGGATGGTGTCAGGGGAAAAGTGAACTCTAGAAGCTGATGATAGGAAGGCAGGCAGAAATTACTGAGATAACTGGAGTTTATAGCGTTATTGGACTAAAGAGTTTAGAGTTAGTTCAGTTCCCCAGGCTTAGGCAGATTAAGACAGCCAGAAAGGACTGTAAAGGTTTCTCTTTCGTTTCTCTTCTTTTCCTTGCCTTCTTAACCCTTTGAGCTAACTGGAGTTTCAGCATTTACATTTAGAAATCTTTCATCCAGGAACAGAGGGCAGAGTCAAGTTGCCAGTGAAGAAAGTAACAGTTACAGCTTGATATAGAGTTTAGATATAGAAGCTCAGACCCTAACAGCAGAAAGCAGCCACACCCACGTCATTTTTAAAAGAAAGAGCCACTACAAATTTGTGTGCCTTTGTATTTGGTATATAAATATTTAGAATTGCAATTCTCCTCTCATGAATTTTCCTTCTGATGAATATATACTGTCCCTCTCTTCAGATTAGTTTTGATTTCTAGTCTATTTTTTCCAAGATATTAAAATAGGCATATGTACTTGCTTCTTGGGTCTATTTGCTTGGAACAACTTCTTTTTGCATTTTTTTTTCATTTTACCTTGAAGCTATGTCTATCCTTGATGGTAAGGTGTGTTTCTTGAATGCATAAGAAAAATTGATCTTGTTTTCTAATCCAATCAGTTAGTCTGTGTCTTTTCATTGGAAAATTGAGATCAGTAATGTAGAGAGTTATCAATGTGTACTGTTTATTGATTCTTCTTATTTTGATGTTATGGAGTGGTTTTGGTTTGATGGTCTGGGATTATTTATTCCTTGTGTTTTCTTGGATATGGTTAACCTTTAGGATTGAACTTTTCTGTTAGCACTTTTTATAGAGCTGGATTTGTAGACAGATCCTGTCTGAATTTGGTTTTACTCTGTTATTTTTTTTTCATCTGTTTTGATTGATACTTTTTCTGGAGGCATACATAGAGTGATCTGGGATGAAGTCTGTGGTCTCTCAGACTTTGCAGAGCATCTGTACAGGGTCTTCTGGCTTTTAGCATTTCCAATGAGAAGTCTGGTATTATTATAATATGTTACATGGTCTTTTCCTCTTGTAGCTTTTGAAAATAATACTTTTATTAATAATTTGAGTTTCATACAATGTATCTTGATAACACCCTCTTCCCATTCCTCCCTATCGCACCTACCCACCATTGTCCCCTCAAAAACAAAACAAAACAACACTAAACTAAAAGAAAATTAAGTCCATCTTATGTGGCAAGAGCATGAATCACAGGCATCACCATGGTTTTTGGAGGCATCAGACTTCTCTGATCATGGGCATTCTCCTGGCTCATACTAGCCCAAGACCAAGCATGATGAAGTTTGATCCAAACCTGGGCCTCACTACCCCAACCCACAGACACTTGTCTCTCCAGCAGGCACCCTGATATCCTAGCACCAGGGCATCCACAGGCCCCCAGACATCCTGCAGGGATTAGGACTTCCCGCAGGCATTGAACCATCCTACAGATACCAGGGCCTCCTGCAAGCACCAGTATATTACATAGACACCAGTGCATCCCGTAGATTCCTGGGAATCATGTTGGCATTCAGACATCACACAGGTACCCAGACACCACACAGGGCATCTTTCAGGCACCAGGACATCCCATGGGCAACAGGGCCTTCTGCAGGCACCGGGACATCTAGCAAGAAAGTAGTAAGGTTACTGGGTTCTGAGGGAGCCATTTGTCTTGGCTGTTACTGTGCTTTGTGAACTGGTGTCTAGGCAACAAGCACTGGGATGATTGTGATTCTAGGTGCTGATAGCTGATATTGTCTTTCTTGGGAAGGTGTTCCACTCTTTGGTTTTTGTTGGCCTCACTGAATCTTAAGAGAGTGTGGTAGCTATGGCTTGCATGGTAGGGAGTGCTTCTGAATCCTTGTCAGGTGTAGCTACTGGGAATCCTTGGTAGAAAGTGTTTATAGGTATCAAGGCCTGACAGGAAGGAATGAGGTTGAGCTAGAAGGTATGGCTTGAGAGAATCCACAGGAAGGAGAAAACCAGGGTTCCACTCCAAGATGTAGAAGAGTCTCTAGGAATGGCAGCAGAATTGGAAGACAGGCCCCAGCAAGTGGTCTGTCACAAGGCTGGGATAAAACTGTAAAAATTTTAATGGAGGACAGGAAGGAGAGTGAAGATCCCCTACTTGATTCCCAGTCTGGTATGGCCACTGGGTTCCCAGGTAGAACTGATAAAGGTCTTTTTGTAGCTTCATCACATGATAGAAGGAGAGAGGAGACAGGGAACAGGAGAAGGTTTCAGAGGAGAGAGGAAAGAGAGTCAGGTCTCTTCTTTTAGGACAATATCAGTTCCACCACTGAGAATGAATTCCCTCTACACACACTAGTGTAAGCCCTTTGGATTTCTCACCACTTAATGCTATCACAATGGCAATTCAATTTCAATATGAATTTTGGACAGGACATAATTCAAACCATATAAATATATGCTCCAAGACTCTCACGATGACTACATGAAATTAGGCATGCAATGTGGTCAGCTCAGCAATAGTTATAGTAAACTCTTGTTTCTGCTGTTGCTAGTCTCATGATATGTTGATGGCTCTCCATTCTGTTTTTGGAGGATTTATTTTTATTTTTTAATTATGTGTTTGTGCATGTATCTATGCGTGCATGTGTTCATTTGTGTATAGGTGTCCACAGAAGCCAGAAGAGGCTGTTGGACCTTCCGGAGCTTAAGTTACAGCTGGTTGTGAACCACCTGATTTGGTGCTGGGAGCTTGACCTGGGTTCTATGCAAGAACAGTTTGAGCTCTTAACCTTTGACCCACTGCTCTAGACCTAAGTTCTTTTGACTCTCTATTCATTCACATTTTCTCTTTTAGTTCATCCTCATTAATGAATTTACTCTAGGTATAATTTCCAACCTAGGTAAGAATTTCAATACACGAATGACAAAATGTGGTAAAGTAGCTATGGCTATTTAAATAGGTAGCGTAAAAGGAGAAAGAATGGTATTTAAAATGTAAGCATAAAGGATTCAAGTTAGACACAAATTACTGCACAATTAGTTTTGTGTTGTATTTGTGTCCTTTACCAAAGGACTTTATATTAGTTAGTAGAAATGGAACTTTGTACATAAATAATCAAAGGTATGGTCACTAACTTATAACATTCATTTGGAGAGAAAACCAGTCTATATTGAGATTATAACATTGCCATTTTCTGCATAGAAACTATAATTTGTCCTTCCTTTAATGGCAGGCTTACACACTTTGTAGAATCCATCACCTCAACAAACTTTACTGAATTACTCTGATCATTCTGATGCTTAGCAAATGAATATTACTGACAGGGAAATGGAAGCAGTCAGACATGTATGTTTATTAAGAGCTCTTCAATAGGAGAAAAATTGGCGATCTTTGTCACACATGCTGAAAAGCAGTGTTTTAAAGAAAAGGTTGCAAAGTAAAGGTTCATATTCACAGATATGTCTAAATAACAAAGAATCTTATGACTTTAGGATATGCCTGGATCCACTCTCTGTTTCTTTTTAAGTCATATATTATCAAGGTTATGTATATATGTATGTAGTATGTGTATGATATATTGAAATATTCAAAATATGTGAAGTGTCATGAATATTACATGATTCTACAGTAAATTCTGGCCATCTGCAAGTGCTGATGCAAATTCTCACTCACAAAGTCCACTGGCTTTCCCCTTTGGCAGGAAGGCTTGCAAAAGCTCCCCGGATTTGTATTGCTTACACCCTCGCGTCCCAGAAGATCTCAGACTTAAAGATTTATGTTGTCAAAAATGTGCACTTAGAGAAATGGCTTCATAGAAATAAGATTCCTCTAAGCTTCTGAGTGAGGTGTGTATTCAGTATGTGAATCGTGAACCACTTTGATTCAGAACTTTAGTTCTTCAGAATTTTCGGTCTCTTATTATAAAGTTTAAATGGTTATGATTTACTAAAGAAAAGAGCTACTAATACACATTTATTGTGGTGATGCTTTAATATTAGTTAAATTGAGATGGATCCTCAGATCATTGTCAAGGTGTTTCTTAGGGCCACAGGTGCTTGGAAGAGATGAATGCAGGGCAGTCTCTTGTACATATATATGTTGCCTCTTGCTATTTGGGCCCCGCACCCTGCTCCAACCCAGAAGTGTCTGAGGAGCTCACCTTTTCCATTACATATGCTGAGGCAGACTGTGTCTCAAACACATGTATGCCTCTTGGGGTCCTTTGTTCTGTATCTCGATCTCCACATCCCAGATTCTTAGTCTACCCTAGATCTCATCTAGGAGAAGGGAAGTGTGTATGCCTGTGTATGAGGGGGGTCTGTTCTAAGTGGGAGGCATTCCTGAGTCTTATCACACTAGCCATGTGGAAGTAGAAATAATCCATCTGAAGAGACTGACAGAAACAAAGCCATAGAGACTGGAGCCCACAGCAGCCAATGCTTTAATCTTTTGTCTCAATATTCCCAAGCTCCACATGCTTACAGAGGTTTAGTTGTGTCAGTAACTTGATTCAGTGATACTATGTCTTTGTCTTCTTAGAGGCAGGCTGGTTGAGGATGGGGGAGCAAGAAGATGGGGTGGAACTTTGATCTCTTGCTTGTAGAGGTCAGCACCAAGTATACAAAGTGACCTTTATCTCAGTTCTTAGAGAACTAATGTCTACCTAGGGAGCTAACATATCCTAGATACTTTGTGAGAACCGAGGACTAAACTGCATAGTGCAGACTCCAAGAGGGATCCAAACAAGAGATAAAAAAGTTTGGACTTTTCTCTAATGGGCTTTTTAGATTATATTGTAAGTGGAGTGCCAAAGGGTAAATGGAATCGGAAAAGAGAATGTGAGCAGAGATCAGAGTATTGAAAAGGTCAGTAGACTTGTGTGTTAGGAGCAGAGACTTCGTATAGGAAAACAGAACAGGAAATTGGGAAGTCTCAGGACCCAGGTAAGAGTAGATCACAGGAATTCCTGTTTGATTGTTATTTACTTATTGCTTACATATGTACTCCTGTGAATGCACATATGTGTATGGATGTGCACATACATCGTATGCATGTAGAAGTCAGGGAAGCCTTGGGTGTTGGTCTTCAAGTTCTTTCCACCATTTTGTTTGAGACAAGAACTGTAATTGCCTTAAACTTCACTAAGTGAGCCAGGGTTGCTGTTTTGTGAACTTTCCCCATCTCTAGGATTGCAGGCATATACCACTGTACCTGAAATTTACATAGGTTCTAGGGATTCAGGATCAGTTCCTTATGCTTGTGAAGAAAGTGCTTTACCAACTGAGCTGTCAGCCCTAGAGTATTTATTATAAAAACAAAGACAATGCCAGCTTCTTTATTATTTTATGTAGTGAAGTAAGAATTAATTTAATAAGTGATGAATAAATGCATCCATATAGTCATATTATAAAAACATTGTTTAATTTATCTAGGCTGGGCATATGTTTCCACGTATGGGAAGAGGCCAAGGTTAGATGGGTCATGGCCTGGGAACCCATCCTCACCAGGCCTGGCAGAAGTCCAATCCTCAGTGCCCCAGAGGATGTCATAAACCAAGAATTCATTCAGAGACTGGTTTCTGAGGGGCTTGGTGGTATTGCTGTCCTGGGCACAGCTTAATCATACCCGTAGCTCAGGTCATAGAATAGAGATTCTATTCTAGGACCTCAGTCAAATTTAGGTTCAGGGCAAAGCATAAGGCACTGTTGGAAAGAAGACAGTGTGGGCAGAAGCCAACATAGCTAACAATTCAAAGAAAAAGAGAATGAAGAAGGAACGCACATTCAGAACAATTCATAACGTTTTGGCCAGCTAATAAGCGCCATTCCACGAGGCAGTCTGAGAGTGCTTCTGTCTGGCCTGCAGGGACGGTGAGGAGTTGAAGGTTACAGCGGTACTGGGCCTCTTAGAATATTCCAGGGACTCAGCTTATAGCTGTGGTGGAAGCAGTATCATTTGGCAGGATGACAACAGAGTTCGCCTAGCTAAGCCAGGAGGGGATTGTCACATTCCAGGCTTAGGAGGACAGGGCCTGACCTTTGAGGGAGAAAGGGGGCTTGAAAAAAGACACTTCAAATTAAGAAGTGAACAGTTCCCACGTCTTCCGCTTCAGTCTCTGTGAGCCCCATCCATATGGTCCCCTAAAGATACCTTATGGCTGTCAGGCTTGGTGTTCTTGTAGAACTCTGACAAGTTGGAGTGTGGGGATGTCTCTGACCCACCTGCCCTGCCCTCGGGACCCTTCTCCTCCTCCTGTTGGGTTGCCTCATCCAGACGTAATGTAGGGGCTCGTGCTCAGCCTTGCTCCCTCTTGTTATGTCCTGTTCAAGTGGCAACCCTGGGAGGCCTGCTCTTTTCTGAGAGGAAACTGGGGGAAACTGAGGGAAAGCAGGGAAGGGGGGAGTGGGGAGGTGTGGAGGGAGGAGAGGATGAGGGACAGGATGTATTATACAAGAGAATAAATAAATAAATAATGAAATGAGTGAATAGGTTTTGGTGACAAGCATGGGGCCTACTGACTTGTTCCTTGTTGCAGCTGATGACTGATACATTTGAAGTATTCAGATTAGCTCTGGCCTCTTATTTGCCTGATAGGCCACAGCTTTGTTGAATATGTGGTCCTGCCTGGTGATGGCTTTAATACTGGCTTCTCTATCGGTGGCAGTTGTGAATTCTCAGCATCCACATGGTGCGATATGATAGGCTGCAGGCAGGGCCTTTACTGTTCCTGTTCAGAAAAGGGTGGGACACGAGACCTCATGGGAGGGGATACAGAATATTGAATGCTTATCAGATAAGAGACATTTATTTCCAAGAAATGGATAGATAATTGGTTCCTATTTTGTTCACAGATGTACTGCCTCCTGGAACAGGTCAGACAACTACAGAATACCTGCTTCAAACCACCTTTCACACCATTCTGGTTGGAAGTAGAACCACTGGAGGCTCGTCTTGTTCCCTTCAGCAAAATGGAAGCAAATCAAGACTTTGGGAATGCCAGTGGTCAGCAGTTAGTTACCAAAGCTTTGCAGAGGAAGTTTCTGAGATAGTGTGATTTTTTTTTTTTGTCTGAAATCATCAGGGTTGAACCCATCCCTGTCCTAACTGCTCCTTAATCAATGGCACCCCTTCAAACTGATGTGGCCTTGAACCATGTACAGCCTTTCAACTTACTCCATGCGACCCACTGTGTAAAAGATGGGAGCAAAAACGAGGAGACGAATAACGTTCAGGGCCTGCCTTCGATGAAGCTACAATTGCTTTCAGGATGCATATTTCTCTCTTCTGTTAATAATTAAAATTTTCTCTAAGGCAAGAAACAAATAAATGGAAAAGTATATTCTGTAAATATCTTAAGCTTCATTAATGAGAAACAAAGTAGAACATCGCACAACAACAGCAAAACAATCTGGGAAATTCAAGTCATTTTAATCCTTTACTGGTTTTATTGTTTTACAATGTTGAAATAAAATCTATTTTATGTATTCTCTAAATGTCCAGTTACTTTAGAGACAGAATGCTGTGGGTTAATTTGAGTTCAATTCTACTTTTTCTTATAGGTGTAAGCTTGTGGAAAACTCATATTTTGTACAGTTCTTGGGAGATGGGATGGGGAGGATGGTGGGTGAGTCTCTCCCATTGTCTCTATAGGTATCTACCTACTACACCCTCATGACCACCGTTCTGACCGAGACACCAGTGAGGAGAAGAGGAAGATCTAGGTAAAATTTGGGGGGTGTTGTGGGACTCATAGACCCAAAACTGGACAGAAAGCAACAACATATCCAGCAAAGAATCTTAAAAATCTGGCTAAGCAACTTGGAAAAGTATTCCTTTGTCCTTTGTCCTGAGTAGTGTCCATATAATTGAAAATGTGCCAACTCTTTTAAAAACATCATCAGCAGACGTCTTAATTAAGCTGCCAATACAAACTGTCAATAACACTGTGTGCTGTTTGAGACATGAATAGTGTTGCTTGAACCTTGTTAAATACACAGTGGTGTCCCTCTGTGATGAGTCAAACCTGCTCTTTGAGTATGGCACTTCATTGCTTACTGAATAACTTGATGAAAGTTCTCATCTCATTTTTTTAAAATTTAAAAACATTATTACTTTATTCTTTAGTAAGGAAAAAACTTAATCTAACCGGTAACTTCAGTTATAGGACTGATCCTTACCATGATGAATTGTCTCACTGCCAAACTCCTGGTCATGAGGAATTCTTAGTTATCAACTTGAGTTATAAGAAGCTGTGCATGTTTATTTCCTGCTGTGAGAGACTCCTTTGAAGGGATCACCTCTGCATTGCAGGTTTCTACTTAGCACAGTTTAGTGCAACCCAGGTCTGTATTCAGTAAACGTGTACGGTCATGGAGTGTAAAGTAGCCTTTTCCACTGTGGCTCTTTTAAGATCGTATTAAACACAGAGAGGGGGAGCCCTGTAACAGAATAGCTCCCTTATTGATCTGTACTTTATGGTCAATATACTGAGATAAAGACTAAATAAAGCGAATTTTTTTTTTTTATACAGTCTGGTTACCTGGACTTCATCAAGAGTGTTTTGGGGTCACGGTTCAGCCTTGATGTTTACACTAACGTCTACTTTCTTCTGTCCCTGCCCTCATCGCCCTTCTTCTGAGGGGAAGCTCCCTTTCTCCTCCTTTGACTTGTCTGTTAGTAGAACAGTAATCACATCATTCATCAGGAGCTCACGGGGAACAAGTGCTTTGTGTGAGTCCTCTCAGTTATCTTGTTTAAACCCCATACCATCCATGGGCAGAGGACATCATCCACTGCAGAAGAGTGTGTCTTGTTGAGTCGTATGGGCTCACATCTAGAGCTGTATCCTGAAGTCTGATCTACTAGCCCTACACCCTCCGTTCTTCAGCTGCATCTCAGGAAAAATTGCTAAAGCCTTGTGTATATGCGCACAGAGAGGGCGTAGAGAGCCATATCAAATCTGGATGAAGTCCAGACTCATTGCATTTAATATTCCTGAGCAGCATACTCTCTAACTGATAAAAACCCAGGAAATCAGTGTTGTTTGAGAATGGGGGAAGTGCAGAGCAATTGGGAGAAAGCAAAGTTGGAAACAAACCAATTTGAGTTAAACCTTTAGCCTTTACCTCATAATGCATTTTTTTTAAACTTTCTTTTTTTAAACACAGTCTGACACCATGTGATAAATCAAAGCCTGATGTAATTGACCCAGAATTGATCCCCAAATGTCTTTTGGGGGAACATGCTTTAACTCTGGTTGTTGATTCTGAGGAATAATTGCCACCCTAGAAAGGTAATTACATATGCCATTGTTTATACACATAATAGGCTCAGGATACATGTTCTGCAAAGGAGGGAAGAGAATTCTGCTTGCATATCAAGAGTGTGCGCCTCGGCTTGTGTCAGAATGTCCCAAACAGCATTTAAAAGGCCTATTGTTGCCAATTCCTGTGTGTGTGTGAGAGAGAGAAGGGAGGTGATCAGGAGCTAAGAAGGTGATAAGCCCTTGACGATTACTGAACCAAAATTGTTCTTTTTCCTTACTTTTTCATTCACCAAAACATCTCTGAATCTGGTTCACCTAGGTGGTCCGGTAAAAAGACTTTCTCCATGTGCGGCTTACACTTGCTAATGAATTCTCATATTTCTTTCCCTCAGGGGCTTTGTGGAAGTACACGGTGAGAATCCTTCTCCACAACATCCTCCTAAATGCCCTGCTCTGACAACCTCTTTAGGTACACCGAACAGACAGTTACGTTAATGGCTAGTGCCTTTCCTCTCACTGTACTTTCTGGTAAATATAAATGGAATATAAGCCCCAAATGACCAATTAAAGCACCTTATGCATTTTTCTGTTAGCCATAAGACAGTGGTTATCCTAAGTAAATACAACGCAAAGCTATTTTGTGGTAGTCTGACCCTACCTAGTTGCAATCTTGTTCTTTTTAAAATCAAAGCCTGACAGAGCAAAAATTCCTCGACTTTCTGTAGTGCCATACAACAAAAGAAATACATATGTATTCCAATATGGGAATGAGCATTGTTTGAGCTGAAGTAATTCATCCTGGGCTAGTCTCTGCCACAGCGTCCAGCAAATTGCGTGACCTGCTTGTTAGGGTTGACAACAGTGTTTTACCCAACAAAGGCCTCTGCAGCGCCAAGCAGCAATGGAATGTCAGAATGAGCACATTTCACACACAGATGTGCAGCCATAATAGCCTATAAGAAGATGCATGTGGCAGGGAGCAAATGGTGGGGGCCGGGGCCGAGCATGGCACAGTGCATGAGCGCTTAGGCTGGGGGCGGGCTGGAGGGGGAGGCCAACACTTAGCAGCGGGGACATGGCCCTTCTGACCACATTTAATCAGCCCTCTGTAAACAATTCAACATTTTCATTGTTCTCTAAAAACTAATAAAGAGAAACAAGCACTTTTCATTCATCTTGAAGTAATTTTCTGTCAGGTCGGAGTCCCCTGTGGCTTCCAGCTTGTGCAGGGCTAGCTGTGTGATACAACAACTATTGCAATTTATTTTACAAACTCTGGTCATTCACATGTCAGTTAGTGTTCACCGAGCGGCATCTGAGACTGTGCAGTTAACGAGTTTTACAACATTTCTATCAAGAGAAACTGTTTAGCATAACTGACTCTTAAGGAGTTATTATACCTCTAAAAATCCATTTTAAGGGGCATTATTTAAATAAAATAGAAAAACGGTTCACTGCCTTTTAAAGGGGCTACAAAAAAAGTCCATCAGCTTCGGCGCAGTAATCCTCAGCTTAAAGCACTCTGGAGAGCACTTCTGGGAATTGTCAGCGTAATGAAATGTTTTGTGAAATGTCCAGATAGATTCCTCTCCTCAACAATTTTACTGCACCATATTTATTTTCTATCCAGTTTTTAAAGAAGTGAATTACTTTTCGAGAGGATGACTATGTTGTGTAGATTAGCTGAGCACATTACCAGCAAGGTACTAACAGAAGTGAAGTGATGCTTCTGTTTGCAGTACCATCTCTATGCCATCTGCAGGAGGAGGGAGGCGAACAAAAGGGCAAGCTGCCTCCTGAGTGCTAGGCTGCAAAGGGTTAAAGCACAACGATGAGTACGGAATTTTACATTTTCCTTATGCTACATTCTTCTCCAATATTTGAACAGTTTTGTCACAAATGGCACCTACGCATATTTTCTTTTGTAAAATGCATTATTTTCTTACCCCAAAATAAGTAAATAAGTAAATAAGTAAGGAAAACTCATGCACATATGCATGAACACGAAATAACGTATAACGCGTATCATTTAAATCTGGTCCACGTCAATGCATTGAACATTTTAGTTAAGAACAGATTCCTCACACTCACTGAGATGGCCGATGACCTCAAACCAGTGAATAGCTAGACTCTGTGGTGGCAGCAATGCATAGCCTAGCACTGAGTTCATTTGACACATCCCCTTACTTAGTAGGGTAGAAGCTGTTACCTGCTATGTAAATAGTTCACTGGTTCTTTCTACAATGAGCAGGATAGAAAGAAAAAAAGATTCTGCTCTGGCAAGAGATGGTCCATATCTTTTGGAGCTGTATCTAGAACACTGCACATTGTCATTTGTCCACAAATGGTTCTTCAGTTTCTTAGAGCGATGTTTGCGCACACGACTTCCATTTTCTCGAGGGATTGGGCCAGTGTTCTTGTGCCCATTAGCGGTATCTAGCCATAAGAGGTATGGCAACATCCATGAAGAAATACCATTTGGTATGCTTCATACCTTTATCATCTTCTTACAGATATTATTTCATGCCTGCACATTAATATTTCCAGCATGATCCTGTCGTTCTGAGAAACTTTACTTTCTGAAGTTCAAATGTTGAGGAATGAATTTTTAAAATTCCCTAAGTGCCTTAGATTTGAAGCAAATGAAACTTATTCCAGTATGAACTCTCTTACCTTTTATTTTTAATGTTTAGTAGCACTCCAGACAATGTTCAGATACTGTGCTATGATCACATCTGAAAAATTTTTACCACTCCTTGACCAAAGGGCTTATTCTTTTTCTATTTCCAGTTATATCCAAAATTTAGTGAGCTTATCATATCACTATTTGCTGCTTTTTGGTACTTTACTGTTAAAACATCAGGGAGCTTGATTAAAAAGTGTTTTAATAATTGTAACTTGAGTCTGTCTGGTGCAGTATTGAGATCTTTCCTCACTCTCTAATACTCAAAATTACTTTGGCAGACAGAATGTATTATTGTCTTATTGCTGCCACAACAAGTCACCTCAAATTTAGTGGCTTAAATCAACACAGATTTATATCTTACAGTTCAGAGGTCAGAGGTGAGAGGTCTCCATGAGGTAAGCCACTTGTTAACTGAGTTGTATCCTTCCTGAAGGTTTTTGAGAAGACTTGTCTCTTTAGGCCTTCCCTATCTTCTAGAGACCACCGGCCTCCCTTGGCTTGTGGTACTTTCCTACACATCCAAAATTAGAAGCAGGGTAGATTGTTCTCAGGCAGCATCTGTCTTAGCCTTTCTTGTTACCACGTCCAGCTGGAAAATGTTCTTGGTTTTAAGAACTATGTGATTACACTGAGACAATAAGGAAAATACACAATATTCTTTCCAGTTCAAGGTCCATACTTCGAATGACTTCTGCAAAGCCCATGCTCTCAGGCAAGATATATTCAAAGGAGATTTTGATCTGGGTGTCTTTGGAGAGTTATTGGTGCGCTTATCACAGAGAGTCTTTGGGAGTGGCGTCTTTGAGGAGTAGAGTCTTTGGGAGTGGAGTCCATGGGAGTGTCTTTCCATGTCAGTAGCTGGACAGTTAACAGCACTTCTGTTCTCAGTGGTCTCCCTAGTTTTATAAAATCATACACACAATAGTTTAGAAACCTACGGATCTACCCTAATGTATGCATTTATATTTAAATTGAAGTACTATTAACTTCCTTATTAAAGATTAATTTATTTAATCTGTGTATATATGCATGTATATATGTATAATTTTCTGTTTTTTCATCCTCCTACAGAATCTTGAGTGTGCTTTAGGCAAACAGAGAGGAAAAAATAAAGAATGAAGGGTTGTATTTCATTGTGTTAAGTGTAGCTTTTTACTCTTTTTCTAGATATGTGAGGCTTCAAGGTGAGGAACAGATTGCAGAAACTTCCCGGTAAGCTTAGATAGTTTTGGGAAATGAGTAAGGAAGTTATTTTCTTTGGATACACTCTCACCTCTGTTTGCAAATGTAGAATGTAACATATCCAAAACTTTTCGAAAGTCGAGAGCTTCAAATTATAGCCTTGGATGACAAATGCCAATTTACAACAAGTCAGAATGGGACTATTTATCAGAAAGGTCAAAAACGTGAGTAAGTTACACGCACGGAGTAAGACCATACCCTATCAGAGTGACTTCACATCAGTGCACTTGAAGGGCTGAGAAACAGACACCCCAATGGCCCATTTTACACATCAGCAGCAAGATGCACGAGAAACAGAGCTGAGAGAAAGGGTGATTCAGTCGCAATTTTCATCTTGTTTAAAAAACATCTGTATTATAGTCACTACTTGATCTCCGTGACGCTTAGGCTTACTACAGTTCAGGACAATCAGAAGCTGCAACTCAAGCTGATGCTGAAGTCTCCTCGCGTTAAAACTTCAGATCTTTTCTGAGCAGTAGCTCTCAAAAATAGATTTGTTTTTGCTAAGACATGGTGACACACCTCTGAGATAAAAAGGGTGTCTACCAGCTGTAGGTCCCACAAAACGCCCATCAATTATGAAGCAAGTCAGTGAGGGTTTGCCGACCGCCATGAGTGTCCTGGAGGCAGTCTGAGCACTATATTTTTACTGGATTTGCTCCAGGCCACTTCCATTCTCTTCCTGAAAGATGGGCAGGTAGTCTTCTTAAATCTTTCCTGATAGTTTCCATCAATGAGCTCCAAAGAAGTTAAACGGAACAGCTACACTTCCCTACTGACACCCGATCCGGGGTTCAGAAACAATAGGGAATTTGTTTTATTTGCATTTAATTTGTACCTCCACACTATTATCTCCCACGTTTTTAGTCTCAGGAAATGTGGTCTCAGGCTATTAGAACCGCATTTCATGCTGCCGCTGCGCTGTTATTTGATCTCTATGGTTGGAAATGACTTACTGAAAAGATACAGCCAGCATACTTTATTTTAATTATACCAGTGCAGTGTCTAAATAAAAAATGTACTTTATATTTAATGTGGAGCACAGATTAACAGTTTTATGGGACATAAAATCTATCTATATCATTTTCTATTTACACATCAGTTGTATATCTTTCTCTCGGCAAAACAAATGCCTACAGTGTGAGCCAGAGGAAGGAGAGGAAGGAAGTTGCAATCACACAGGCAGTAAATAACATCTTAATTGGTCTGGAATGCCTGAGTTTGATTTTTTTCCCCCCCGCTTGTCTTTTATTTATTGATCTCTATAGCTTATTTATCTTTCCAGTGATTCGAACGAGTCTATCTTCTTTCTTCAATAAGCCAATCTGTGCTGGTTTTATATTGCAAATCCCATCTGGGGAAATAGTGTATCGGGAGAAGTGCAGCGGCTCCCAGAGAAAGCCATCATTTAAAAGCTTTTGTGGAGGTGAAGGAAACTTCTCAGTTTTTATGTGTTGTCTTCCAGAAAAGAAGAGACGGGAAGAAGAAGTGCGGCTATTATGAGGGTACCACCCAACGTGTGCTCTGGCAATTCTTTACTCTCCTTTCGCTTGGCAGCAATGAAAAACAAAGAAGGATTTAGTGTACACAGGGAGATGACTCTTAAATGATTTCTGTACATGATTTAGCTTCTAGTGAGGGAAGCAGACGGCAATGGATCGCGTGCGTCTGACGCATCATACATAAACCTTGAATCTTCCTCTTTCATATGCGTTTCTACAGCTCCGTCCCTAATATCTTTTTAAAGTAGCACTTTAGGATAAACTACACTTCAAATGACACATTATGCTCCATCGTGCGGCTGAGAACCGGCAAATGTAACCATTCTCGGGGAAGCTGGCTGGGAGAAATAAACACCCCCTCTTTTTCTAGCGTGGAGGTCTCTGCAGCTGAAGTCAACCCTGGAAAATTAGTGATTTTGTTTTAGCTGCTGACTCAATGATCCCTCCTGCACCCTGTCACAGCAACCCGCCCCGCATTTGCTGGGATTCTCTCTGGTTGTCTTCATCTCACAGAACGTGAGAGGGGTGCTCTGAAATATTTCCTTTGTTGATAGCTGAGGGGTTAAAAAAAAAACAAAACAAGTTTTCAGACAGCACTGCTATCTTCTCAGTATATAATGGATGCTTCGCAAAGCGATTCGACGAACGTATTCCAAAGAGGAGCCTCTGCCACCTCATCGTCAGCCTAATGCAACCTTAACTGCCTTGAAATGAGCTAATGAAACTTTTGGGAAGGCCTTTTAGAGAGTACATTTGCATGTGACATAATTAGTGGTAGGCAGATCTCACTACATCCAGTGGGAATCTCCAGACAACCGCTTTGTCGACTATTAGTGCCTAATTTCTGAATGTCAAACCCCCGCACATCTTAATTTCTAGAGAATAAGCTCAATTGAACTTGTTCCCCAGTTATGCAAAAACTGTTCGGATAAAACCAAGTGGACACCAATGTAATGAATGTGGTTATTAAATTGTTTCAATTGAAAGAACCCTATTCTTACAGCATCATAATGGGAACAATTTATCCCCACTGATCGGCCTGTCTCTCTCTCTCGCTCTCTCTCTCTCTCTCTCCTTTTCTGAGCTCTCTTTGATCTTGAAGCATATTGCAGTGGTGTGTCCTATTGAAAAGCGAAACTGGGGCAATTTTAATGCTTTTGTACCTTACCAGTCCTCTATTTTTTTTTCACTGTTTAAAAATAGCTGTTAATTATAAGTGCAGTTTAAATGTCTCAAGTGACCCAGAAATGCAGGTTGGAATGAGACAGATTGTATGTCTCCTATAAAACAGATGTACTTTCCAGAGCATTCTGCATTCAGCCTTCCCTGGGTATCCTCCTCTTGGGTTCTTTCAGTCAAGTATTCAGCTGGTCTAGCATTTGCTATAAAATCCTATGCACTTGAACAGGGAACAGAAAAGTGGAATGTTTTTTCATGCCACAGTGAAAAGCCTCTTGTCTATGCATCATTACTATGAGCATGGATGTGGTATGGTTAAGTTAGACAGTGGGACACGGACCCCTTCCCGGCTGGAAAGACCATATGATTTTCTGGAGTTTCACTATGCTGTTCTTTGAATCATGGGTCTCTGAGATAAAAGAATATTACAGTATTGATAAATCCGTGTGCTGGGGTATTTTTCCAGCTTGATTCAATACAGTTCAGGGGCAAATTAACTTCTTACTAGTTTTCAAAGATCTTTGAGTTTTCACCAATTCCAGAAACTTGTGCTTTCAGCTCCTTGATAGCATCAGACCCTAAAGGTGATAGCATTTCCCACAGAGTTTCAGGGATTGAAGTTTTAATAATCACTGTAATAACCAATAGAATCATACCCAGGCTTATTTGCTTCTCTGTTTCCTTGTTGTCATACCAATAAATCTGATACTTAATCATGTGGGTATATTATATACAATATGTTCAAAATTCAGGTCCAAGAAGTGATTTCAAATTTGAGATGAGAATTGAGTTGCTGCCAATATTTTGATGATTTAGAAAATATTTATTTTTACTTTGAATTGTATGTATTGCACATGCTTGAACGTGCATGTGCTTGTAAGCTGGAAACTGAACTCAAGTCCCCTCTAAGAGTTGAACATCTTTGCAGCTCCATGGCTTGGTGCTCTTACTTAAACCTTTATGATTTTTGGCTCATTCTCCAAGACCTTCTGAATATAAACAGTTGGGAATTGAGAGAATTTAAGACTTACCTCTTTCCTCTACTTGAATTCAGATTTCATGGCTCAAGTTGCATGCAAGCATGGTAGAGACATGTCTTTGGAAGAGGAGAGAAGCTCACATAAATTGGCTTCCATATGTCTCTAGCTGGGAGTGCCCAACAGAACTTTCCATTGTCACAGCTGTGATGCTAAACTTGTAGACATTTAGGTAAAGCCCTAGTACATGTGCATATATGATTTTTTTGGTAGCAAATTCTACTCTAATTCATAATTTTTAAGTAATTACTTATTTTGATTCAATCATTGTAGTTTGTCCAATAACATCTATTCCACTTATGAACTTGTTGGAGTCAGTTTAAAGTAGTTGTTTATGTTCTCATTCCAACTTAATGTTGTATTTTGGCAATAGTGAAAGGTATAGAATCTGATACTTTTAAGGGAATCTTTTGTGGGATCAAGTGTACCCCTGTATGATTGAGTATCGTGACATATGACATGAGACTAATGGGACAGAAAGGCCTTTCCTGGCTTAGACTCAGGGCAACAGCACAGCAAACTCTACTATAGATGGTGTGATAACACATTGAAAAAAAAATTAAATCCTAATGTTATGGATTGAATAAGAAGTGTTTTCATTGGCTCTTGTTTTAAATGATTGTATCCAATTGGTGGGATTATTTTGAGAGGTTATGGAAACTTTAAGAGGTTGAGGACCCACTGAAGGAAGGAGGTCACTGTGGGAAGGTTCTTAGGCCTATATTATCTTTTGATACTTCCTGTCTTGTTCTCTGATTTCTTGTTGTCCGTAAAGTGAACAACTCTCCTTCACTATCCGCTCCCATAGCTCAAATGCCTAAGACCAAGTGACCCTGAACTGACCTCTCTGAAACAGTAAGTCAAAATAAACCTTCCCTCCATTAAGTTATGTAATCCAGGTATTTAGCCATAGTGTTGAGAAAGTAACTAGTACACCACATTTTAGACAAAAATTGTTCAAACTAATAAAGACATTTCTCTCTTGATAGTAGGACCAGGATATGAATCACTATTTGTAAGAGGATCACAGTAGCTCTGAAAGCAGTAGAGAGCGGTGTATAAGATGAATAAGCTGGGGATGTTTTAGAGCCTTGTTGTCTAAGCAGACTACAGTAGAAATGAAAAGGACTGGTGTTTTCCTATAGGCACAGAGAGATGCTGGTTGTTAATGTTGAGTGGACATTGAGACAGTAAAATCCAGGCATGGATTAGAGTCTAGACAGAGGTGCTGTGAGGGGATGGGCAATATATACAGACAACTTGTTTTGAGGAGTTGAGCATACAAGAATGGGACTAACTTAGTTGTGTAGGCAGGGTGTTAGAATTGTCTGTAGAAGAATAAAAAAATAGCCAGGAAAGCAATGAACTGAAGCAGGTCAACATTTTAAGCAAGAAGGAGCCTCAAATGCCAGACACCCAATAAACCAAATAACTGACAGCTAGCAGGTGCCTAGAGAGCTCTGCCGAGGAATGACTGACATTCAAAGGCACAGATTTAAGGCTATGGAGACAAGAAGGGGCTGCAGTGGGTGAAGGTGTTTTTCTGCTTCAGGTTTCAGAGGAGGGAAGGACCATATCAGAGACATCAGAAGAAGGAATAGGTGAGGGATTGGAGAATGGCCTTGTGGAAGTGAAGCTGACTTCTGGCTGGCAGATGCTGATGGACAGAATGTCTCAGAAGTCTGATGTAACTCTCATTAGCTTCATTCCAAGGACTCTGTCTTCTTGACCACACATGTCTTCAAACCTCCTCCAACAGGCCGGCTGATCTACAAGGCAGACGGTTCTACTTAACGATACACACGAGGTTGTGGGTGATTTACTATAGATATTCATAAGTTTCGTCTCTTTTCTTACTTGCCTTTTTTGGTGATTGGTTATTATTTTGTAATAATTAAAGCACACACACATACATGTTAATGTGTGTGTATTTGTGTGTGTGTACATGTGTACTTGTGTAGATGTATGTGGAGGCTCAAGGTCAACCTGGGCCATCTTTTAGGAGCTGCTGCTCATCTTGTTCTTTGAGCCACAGTCTCTTACTGGGACCTAGGGTTCATCAGCTAGTTTAGACTGGCTATTTTGCTGATCTCCGCCTCTCCAGTGCTGGAATTACAGGCGCAGACCATCATGCCTACAAAGGCATCTATCTCTCTGGCCTCTATATGAAGCTTCTTAAGTGGCATAGTGTCATAGTGCATAGAGATAGAGAATCTGAATCTGAATCAGAATGGCCTGTGTTCAACCCGGAATCATCTCTTACATCTATGGTTCCGTGACTTCATCAAATTACATTAAATTTGATGCACTAGGACTATACTCAGCTTGCTATAAAGATAGATAATTAAACAAAATGGTGGTTATTACTCTCCCTCCTACATTATCTACACAAGGGAAGGATTGGGTTTCAACTCCGTAGACTTTTTTTTGGCAGAGTCTCAATATCCCAGGTGGCTAGCCTCAAACTCTTGATTCTCCTATCTCCGCCTCCCAAGTGAGTGCTGGAATTACAGGCATGTGCCACTGTACCTGGCTTACGCAGGACTGAGGATAGAGCCCTGAGCCTTGTGCATACTGGGCAAATACCCCCAACTGAACTGCACCTGTAGCGCAATCTCTAGGGAAAAGGGAAGGGAATTTCCTGACATTCTCAATTTTTCTTCTGGGGCCATAACTCACCTGTTTATAACTTACCTGAGTGGTAAGTTTCTCGTTCTTTTTCTATCTCTTTTTCTCACACAGAATACAGGGATATGCCATTTTCATGCTGTGAACTACATTTTACTTTATGCTGTTTTTTTCATTTATTTAGTTAATTGGTTCCGTTATGATGCTATCACAATGCATGCTAGGCCCTCCGTAGGCTTAATTTTTGTGCGGAAGCTTTAGCTTTGTGGTGATACATTAAAAAGTCCATTTGAGGCAAGATTAAAGCCACATGCTACAACTGCGATTTTAAGATTACAACTGGCATTTAAATCTACATAAAAGTGATCTTTGGGTTTTCTTTATTTGTGGGGTTCACACTCAGGGAGTCAGTGACCAATACCACAAGCAATTCTACCTGATAAACGCCCATATAGTGACTGGTGAATAGTGGTACTTCAGTAAGTAGAAGGTAACCACCATGGCCACTGTAATGGTAACTTCTTCAGCATTGCTACGGACAGCTCTCATGGGATGGGACATCGTTATTTGCATGGGATGTAGGTTTTTTTTTTCTTTCCTCAATTTTTTGTCTTGTCGTTATGGACCAGACATTTCTCTCAAGGCTGCACCTTTCCTGTTGCACGCACTTCAGTACTTGTTTCTTTCCCATGGTATCAAATGCCATTCTTACTAGATGACACAGAATTCTCCCTCCCCATACCTTTTTTTTTTTTTTTTTTTATAAGCTCTATGATTGTTTTAGGATATGTTTAGTTACGTGAAAAGAGCAAAATGTTAGGAAACTTTGCCTTGGAATTCAGAAATGGGCATGAGATTTTAATGATCTCAGAAATCCCATTCTCCCTCTACTTCTGCCTTGCTTGGGCTAGTAGCTCCCTCCAATCAGAAGGAAATGAAGTATTTGGTTAACTTAGCATTGGTTTCTTCCAAACTGTCAGGCCTACTCTGCCTGAAAGCATCTGTGAACAAAGGAGTTTTCCCTGTCAGGTAGTCAAGTTTCCATTTTGTTTACTAGCTACACAATGCTGTTTCGGCTCTTTCTGAGCAGTGTCTCTCTGTGTTCTTCCCTCTGTTACATGTGCTTTTGTCTTTCTGGATCGCCACACTTGGTTTGTTTTGAGACCTAGGAAACTCCCTGTGTTAGTGTGGTACTCCATGTCAGGGTTATGCTCCTCTCGGTTTGACTTGCACCTCTCCCTATTATTATTTGCCTACCTTTCTATTTTGATTCCGGTCACTTGTCCCATTCTGTCACCCATGCCAATTTAAGAGCCACACCGAAATCCCGTGTCTTTCTTCTGCTCACACTTCTCCTTTTCCTTATCTGCAAGGGTACTGACACCAGCTTCTTCAAGCACCAGTCCGTTCTCAACCTCGTGCCTTCCGTTCCCTTAGAGTGGAGCACACTTCCTTCAGCCATTCACCAAGCTTCATGTTTCCAAAACCGTGAACATTCAGGAGAAATGTCATACTGCTGTTAGTTTATGCTGAAAGATGAAGAGATCTGTGTATTCCAGCTCTGCAAGTCCTTTACTTCTCAGACACATGGATATAACCTTAGTAGAGCATCAGAGAAACTATTGAGGCAGCGATGAGTTCAATCAAATAAGTTAATACATCAATCATAGGATAACAATTTAGTTTGCTATTTAAATATCTCTATTAAGCAATGAATTGGAAGGCTCTATGCTTGGAACTTTCATACACATCAAATTCTTAATTCTAATGGAAACTTCGTCAATATTTATGTCCCCATGCATTTCCATACTTGTTTGTATTCTTGTAAAACGTACATACAGTTTAATGACGCAGGGCATTCATATTGTTGTTCAACCATCACCACTTGCATCTCTAGAAACCTTTTTATCTCATAAAATGGAAATGTAGACCCATTAAAGAACCACTTCCCCTCAACTTGCCCTGTCCTCAACTACCCTGGCAAGCCTCTACTCTCTGATTCTATGATTTTGACTACTTTAAGTGTCTCTTATAAGTGAATCATACAGGATTTGTCATTTTTTGGTGAGTGGCTTATCTTACTTTACATAATATCCTCAATCTTCATCTATATGTTTAAGCATTTGTCAGAACTTCACTGTAATTATTTTAATCAGATGTCAGCGTATTTTTCTCATCCTCTGTAAGATTGTATCTCTTTGAATAGAGTAGAAAAACACTTTCATTTTGATTTTGTCATATAGTACTTAACTTCTTACTATAAAAAAAATACCAGGATGATTGAAGCTGTCATTTTTTTCTTTTGGACATTTTGATAACTTTCAAATTTTGTCTTAATGATGGTTTATAGTCATTTAAATTTTTTCACACTAGTGACGATGTTTAGTTTCTATCTTTGCAGGGCTCTGCGTGTTTCTTAAGATTTATGGACTGATGAGGTTGGGCTGAAAGAGTTCTGTGTCTTCAAAGGGAGCTTCCTTCCTTGTGTTTGAACTTAGTGTGGCTGCCTGCCTGAAAGATGGAGAATGTAAGGATTCACACTAAGAGCAGTTGGCTCCCCCATAACTACCAAGACAGCAAACCATGTGATTGGAGGTGCCAAAATGGTAAATAAGCAGAGTTTTTGAAGCTTTGTGGGGCTTGGTAATGTTAGATAACTGTGATAAATTCACTTTAGTTGATACATTGGAATTATGATGATTTGATACACTGTGGCAGACACAATATAGTTAATTTGTACAATGTGACAAGAAAACTAACATTTGGAAAGAAATCGGTAATTATTGAAGTCATTTTTATATCTCCTTCCATGCTGCCTAAGGAATTAGCTTTTGGATATTGCCTAGGTAACAGTATTTCAATTTCACCCAAAGTGATGACTATTATGATAGTAAAGATCAAATATCATTAAATATCAACATGTAGTTTTTTTTTCATTTTGAAAACTTAAAATCCTTTCTCTTTCTTAAAGGATCATCCAATATTTTGTGTATCAAACTTGTGTTGATAATAGAATCCCTTCCATAAACTTAAGAGGTACATAATAAATGAACTTAGTATCTACCAACATTAGTATCTGCCAACATTTAAGTGTATTACTTAAATTCCCACAACAGCCTCGAGATAGAAGAAATTATAAACCCATTTACAATAAACTCATGTATATAGGTGGAAATAGACATTCAGAGAGGGTAATGAATGTGCTCAAGCCAACCAGATAGCCAACAGCCAATTTAGGGTTGGATTTCTTTATAAAGTTCCATAGTGTCATGCTGCCTTCTCATTCCATGTAAACAAAAGATGACTCTTCATAAGAGGCATTGACATTGTGCTCCAAAGAGAGGAACTCTATGTCCAGATGATGGAGAACAACAGTTTATCAAATGTCCCAACCATTTGTAAAGCATGAGTAACGCTACAGAAGCTTCACAAAAGTGGGAACGGATAACCTTAGGAAAGCTTCAGGTGAAATGTCTAATAGTTAGTCATGTTTAAGGTAAAATAATTACATACATCTTTTAGTCCTACAGTCTACTCTCTTTTTAAGATCATAGGCATTTACTTATGACTAAAACACTTATGACTTAAGACTTGAAACGAAAACTAAAGTGTTGCCAATGATAATATTTTCTTTTCATCAAACAACATTATTTCAGAATTAGCATCCACGTAGTGCTTCTTCAAGGCAGAGTGCATGGCGGGGCAGGGGTATGCTACCCCATTACTGCAATCTACATGATAATTAGGGAAGCATTGTTATGTTCTATTATTTTGATTCAGTGTTTGTAACTGAATCGTGTAGAAGGAATGAGATTACAGTGCATATCAGACATGGATATGAGACCCAGAAATCGGAAAGTCACTTTACCAGCAAGAGTTTATTATTCTTTGTAGATTATCTTCTCTTAATTCACAAGAACACCAAGTTATCCAGGTTAGGACTTCTTAACATTTGGATCCACAAGGAGACTGGTTACACCTGTTAAAATAATATGTAAAGGGAAAATACAACTTAGAATGTACCAATGAGGCATTTTTTCTGTAATTGAGGAATACATTTTTGCAACAATAAGTGTACATAATGTATCTTCTGAGGTAAAGTATTATTCCAACACATTTTAATCGCTCTTCTCTGTAACTTTTTCTGTGAGCCTTTCTGGGTCATTCTCATGGCTTTTGATCAGCTGGGTATTTTCTGTTAATAATAACTTTCTGGTTATCATCCAGTAAAGCCCAGACCTTCAGGATCTTCAAATGATTCGTGGCTCCTTCCAACACCAGGCCGTTTTATAAAAGCGACACATCTCACTTCTGTGTCAGCCCTCCAATCTCTTCTGCAATCTTGTGTTAAGTCTGGATGAGTCCTCACCTTCCCTTTCTCTTGTGGAATTGAGCTGCCTTTCATAAAATGGAGGCGCCATATAAATGTCTTCACTGCCGGCCCGTCATTCCCAACTCCAATCTGCTTTCTTCACAATGGGGATGTAGCCTGGTTTTCTAAAGGCACCATGCCTTTCCACTCTCCCATTCAAAAGTAAAATAAAATGTGTGAGGACCATGTGATTAAGGACGGAACCAACCTTTGCTGAGTTTCTTGATGTACTGCCTGATGACTGAGCCTTCCATATGTTATTTCATTTGATCTACGAAACACTAAATCCTTGACATTTCTATTGTAGTGGCGATAAGCATCAGCACCGGTCAGGCTCCTCCGATAGTACTTTCTGATGAAAATGTTTGTGTGTAATCAGGAGATGGAGGATGTATCTGTTGTTCCGGTGAGGTTACACGCTGACAGACCATAGCTGGTTAGTGCAATGGAAAGCAAGGGTCACAAGGTCTCCAGAGCTGCTTTGTTGCTAGGACTAGGGTGGGAACCGTGTGGTGGCATGTGGAAGCGCTGAGGGGCCCAACTCAGATCTCAGGTTTGTAGGCTCTGCCTGGTGACTGATGGCACATTGAGGGCATGGAGAATAAGCTGAGTGCTTAAATCACCCAATAACTGGACACTACCTTAATAGTGTCCATTCCTTTTCCTAACACTGACTACTACCGTCTCTCTTTAACTGAACTTGTGGCAAATCAAGATTACCCCAGTACTGGGTCACAGTCTAGCTTGTCAGGATGTATAGGTATTGGGAGACAGGATAACAATACAGGACAGTTCAATGTGTTGGCTGTAGAGGGGAGCTGCCAAGCTATGAATCCTTGTTTTTCCTACAAAAAGCAACTTTTTGTAACCTTGGGTAGGCCATTCAAATAGGGACTCAGGTCTTCCCAACTGTGACATTAGTAATGATAGTATCTCAATGCACAGTGCTTGGTATATTGTTATTGCTCAATTACCATTGCTGCTATAAAAACAACAACTATCACAAACGGTATCATTGTTAAAAACAAGGGTTCCAATGAGAATAAATCAACTCCATGACCTCAAGGAAGCAAGCTCCATTATGTCCTCTTAAGGTACCACATGATGCTAATTCATGTATGTAGTACTATTAATTGCCAGGGAACTTTTTCCTCGTTTAAAAGTGCTTGTGCATGTGTGTGTTTGTTCACGTATACGTGGGTACGTACGTGTGTGCACACATAGAAGTGTGGAGACACAAGAGAACAACTTCAGGTGTCATCTTCAGGGATGCTGTTCAGCTCTTGTGAGACAGGGTTTCTCATTGGAGCCTACTAACTGGGCTAAGACAGGGTCTCTCATTGGAGCTCGCTAACTGGGCTAAGACGGGGACAGGATCTCTCATTGGAGCCTGCTAACTGGGCTAAGACAGGGTCTCTCATTGGAGCCTGCTAACTGGGCTAGACTTGCTGGCCAGCAAGCCTCAGGATCCTTCTGTCTCCACCTTCCCAGTCCTGGGATTGCAAGCAGGCTCCACACATGTGGCATTTCAGATGAGTTCTGGCGTTTGAACTCAAGTCCTCATGTTTGAGAGGCATTTTACAGATGAGCTATATCCTCAACCCTCATTTCCTCATTTTAAACTTAACTCCTGACTGCTATAGATAGGTCCCCATTTCTCTTAAACTGCCTATGGACATCATTTTCCCTGGAGTATTTATTTCATATAAAAGGTTTTTATTCTTTTCAGAAGGCCCACATTTCATTAGATTTTTGAAAGACACAGAACACAAATTTTACTCACAAGACAATGTCACTTCAATCTATTTTGCCCCCTTAATGAAGTCATTTAGAGTGATGCTCCATGTTCTCTATGTTTCTTACTCTTATTTTAAAATATGTATTGTGTAATGAAATAAGGCATATGGACTTAATCATCTTGTAAAATAATCCCTTGAAAGAGTGAAGGGATGGCCCAATGGTTTAAGTTCCCTGGTGGTTCTTCAAGAAAACCTGGATTGAGTTCCCAGTTTTCACATGGAGGCTCACACCGGGATCTCTCTGGTAAAAGGGAAATAGAACAGATGGTGCAGTGGGCTGGGGGAGGATGGGAGTGGGAAGAGAAGGGACCAGGTGTGGGGAGAAGGATGGAGAGAAAGAATATATGGACACAACTGGAATTGGAGGACATTAAAGAGGGGCTCTGGAGACTCAGGGCTGTGGAAAGTCACTGGAGTCCATGATGGAGACCCTGGTGAGGACTTCTAGCAGTGGGGATGGGGAACCTGAACAGGCCATCTATAGTAACATGGCAAGGCTTCCAGTGGTGGCACAGACACCATCCCTGCCAGAAACCTTCAACCTATAACCTGCTTTCCCCACAGGATTCAATGGAACAATGGAAGGATGGAACCCCATGCCCAAGCCTGATACTCCAGAACAGTGCAGGAACTAGAGACTGGATAGCCAGATGATTTCTGTGGATGCCATGCACTACTCATAGATTGATGCCTAACCAGTGTTCATTAGAGAGGCTTTCTCCAGCAGTTGATGGGAGCACATGCAGAGGCCCAGGGACAAATACCGTGCAGAGCTCAATGAACCCCATGGAAGAGGGGGAGAAGGGATTCCAAGGACCAGAAGGGTCGAGGACACCAAGAGAATGTGTCTCACAGGGATGACTGACCAACAATCTTAGGGGCTAAGACTGAAGAAGCAGACTTAGAACCTGCAGGTCCCCTAGATATGTCTTGTGATTGTCTGGCTTGGTGTTCTTGTGGAGCACCTACAGATTGGAGGGTGTGTGTGTGTAGGGGGGTTTCCTGATCTTTTTGTCTGACCTTAGGACCCTTTTCCTTCTGTTGAGCTGCCTAGTCCATCCTTGATGCAGGGATTAGTGCCTTCCTCCATCTTGCTGTGCCCTGTTTGAGCAGTAACCCTGGGAGGACTGCTCTTATCTGTGGAGAGGTGGGGAAGGGAGGGTAGGTTTTGGGGAGAGAGGAGATAGTGGAGCTTTGAGAAGTAGATGGAGGGGAGGAGAGGGTCTGTATTATACAAGAGAAGAAAAATAAAGTAAAAAATAAATAAATACAAATAAAATAAATCAATTAGAAAGCCCAATTACTTGACAAAGGCAGTTTGAAAGACAGTAGATTTTATTTATTTATTTATTTATTTTTATTTATTTATTTATTTATTTAGAGAAAATGACAACAGTAATGTTAGCACAAGTTTTTATTTGGGGCACAAAGGTATATTTATAGGAGTTAGTTTTATTTTCCATAATCTTCCCCTAATGTGGCTGTGTAATTTATGCTTATATTAACAGTTAATGAAATAACTATTGGTATTTTTGAGTTGATAAGCATATTGATTCTTTTCTTTCAATGAATGAATATATAGTGTGAAAAATTTTACTATTGGACAATTTGTATCAGTAGAGACAGGTCTCATCAGACATCTTCTTATCTCAGTTACAAACCAGAAGGGATTCAGGCTGTACTGCTCTACACCCACTATAAATTCTGCCTTCATGTTCCAGAAATGACAACCAGGAACTCCAAGTGGTTTGGAAAGCTCTTTTGAATTATCAAATGCTGTAGAGCAGAGATTTTCCAGCTTGAAGTCACTTAGAGGATCTTAAAATACAGATTCTGTTTTGTTAGAGTCGTGAGAGCCCCGGGGGTTTGTACTGATAGGCAGGGAATCATATCTGCCCTGTGTCCCATTCACTCATCTCAGAAACCCCATGGGGCTTTCAGCACCCAAACCCTGCGGACGAACTGAAATCCCTTAACAAAGGTGAGAACCAGGTGACCTCAGAGGTCCCAGACTTTGCCCCTCCTGCATCCTCCCAGGCCGTGCTCTCTGGTGCTTCCTTCTCTCATGGCTCTTTAGTCACTGTGATTATTGTTTTTGTTTTTCCATGTCATTTCTTTGTCTGTCCTTAAAAGAAAAATATTTTTACAATCAATATATAGGAATCAAATAAGCCTTCAAAAATTCAAGGACACACTGAAAAGAGATGTTGGCCCTGAAATTTGGTTGGTCTTGGGACAACGTTTATAAGCAAAAATTCTTCTCTGTTTTAATATAACAGAGTGCCACAGTTGATGTCAAGTATGTGGGAGATACATGACACGAATGTTCTGGATGTCAGGTTGGTGTAGGGTAGGGATGACAGTTTGTACAAGGAGACAGTCCTGAATGTGGGCCTCAAGTCTGTGAATGAAAAGTGGTCACACTGTCTCTGTCTTCAGGGAAGCAGGTTGGCAGGGATTCTTGGTGTGTTTCCACCCAGCGGGGTTTAGTTTTATTGTTCAAAGAGCCAGTTAAATACTGGCCCATACTGTCCTTGTTCCTGAAGACATTAATCAAGCTGAGAATTATTAAATTTCGGAATTAGTTATCAAACGTTGGAAAGCATATGAAAATTACTGTACAAACTGTCTTTAAAAGAAACAAAACAAAGCAAGGCAGCTTTGTTTGGTTCAATTTTATTTATAATCTGGAAAAATGTTATAGTTCCTTTAAAAGACTTTAAAAAAGAAGTTTCTAGAGAAGTTAATTAGTAATCTTTTCTATCATGGAAATGATAGTAACTCTTACAGCATCAACAGGGGCCTGGAAGGAATTATTAAAAGGGAATGTTCAGGAATCCTGTTTCTATTTTGAAGGAGACTGCTCTGGGGTGGCAAAGCATCTGGGAAGGAGCATTTTGCTCTGTTCTTCAGCCCAGTTGAAATGGGCCAGCCTGTGGTTAAGTTATGTGAAAGAAATAAAGACAGCCCCTCACCCCATGTGTGTGTGTATGTGTGTGTGTGTGTGTGTGTGTGTGTGTGTGTGTGCATGTGTGCGTAGTGTCCTAAAAGGACATGTCTCTGATGTGGAGACAAGACCCTCAAAACCTCCCTTCCTCTCCATGCTTCAGTGTAGTTAAAGTTCCTGGGGCAGCCACTCATCCACCACCAGCCACCATCGACCATATTCACAGGCCGTCCCTGTGAATCACGGTGTGAGTTTTTTCCTGTTTCCCTTGGTTCCTGTTTGCTGTTTCAATGTGGAAATGTATTTCAATTTGGTAGTATTTAAGGACCAAGAAGCAACAAACTCTATCACTAATCATTGGTTTTAAATGATATAAGGATTTAAGCTTATTAAATGAGTTTAGGATCTGCGTTACATTTTACACACACACACACACACACACACACACACACACTTCTCCCTTAGTATCTGTAGAAGATTGGCTCCAAGATTCAAAATCTGAAGATAATTAAGCCCCTCTTTTATATAACGTTGTGTGCACATATAACCTGAATATATCCTACTGTATGTCTTAAATTATCGCCAAATTAGTTATATTCTGTTTAGATAGTGAGGGAGTAACGATGAGAAATAAAAGTCCATACATGTTCAGTATAGTGTAATTACTTTCCCAAGTATTTTCCAACTTTGGTGGTTGGGCCCACAGTGCAGATCCCAGAGGGAGGGATTATGACCATTGGACTTCACTGTCTATTTTTAATTTCCATGCTTCGTAGACCACTAAAGTAGCTTAGCTGGCTTCTCTTGGTGATGCTGCCTCTGATTGAGGCTGGGTGGTCTTGAGGAAGACCACAGACAGATTTAAGGTCCAGGGTCTAAGGTCAAGACAAGGTCAAGGTAAGGTGATGTGGCCCATAAACTAGGATTCATTGTCTAAGTGGAGCAAACCGACTTGAATAATGGGAGAATTTTTAGGGAAAATGTGGCAGAATGCATAGCCCCAAGAGGAGATGCAGTCATCAATGTTTGGAGATGATTGTACCTAAGAGTTTTTTAGAGGCAAGGGTGCAAGTGTCCTGACATCGTTACTGAAACAAATGGGGTCATCTGACTTCTTTCCTGTATCATCCTGCTCAAGATTAAGTTGTCACACAAAAGAAGGAACTAAATAAGGGAGAGATGTATTCACCAAAGGGTTTATGTCTCAGGAACTGGGAGCTTCCCAAAGCAAAACCCAGTTCCCATCAGAAGAATGGTCAAGCTGTCAAGAGAATCAATTTACAAAGTTCAGAGGCAGAAGCTAAAAAGAGAATGTGTCTACGTGTTTTTCTAGAGGAGCACAGATTGAGTCTACCACTTAGCTGCTTTGCTTGCCCGATTCAGTGCCTCCAATTGCATTCATTACTCATGTGTGCAGCCTTTTAAGTGGGCGTCTTAGTCAGTTCAGGATGCTATAATGGAGTACTGTAGCCTGGGCGGCATAGAAAACAATTTATTTCTTGCCATGGTGGAGGCAGGGAATTTCAGTATCAAGATGTTGGCAGATCAAGTGTCTGTCAGAGTCTGGTTCCACAATTTGCAGGTGGGTGTTGCTGTTGTATCAGTCAGGTTTCCATTACTGTATGTGACCCTATTAACTTATACAGAGAAGAGGCTTATTTAACACAGTGTGGAAGCTTAGATTCAGGATTGGGTTGCTCATTGGTTTGGCCACTGAGGAAGGGAGTAGATGGTAAATGGTGGAAGCCTGTGTTTGAACAAGTGAACAGGGACCGAGAGACTAAAGAATCATGGTTTCCTCCAGGGCCATACTCCCAGGAATAGAAAGGACTGCCCGGTACAGTCTTCCTCCTCCTCCTCCTCCTCCTTTTCCTCCTCCTCCTCCTCCTCTTCTTCCTCCTCCTCCTCCTCCTCCTCCTCCTCCTCTTCCTCCTCCTCCTCCTCCTCCTCCTCCTCCTCCTCCTCCTCCTCCTTCCAATAGTACTAATAGTACTGCTCTGGGGACCAAGTCTTAAATAAAGGCACCTTAGGGGCAGTCTAAAAGCTAAACTATAGCAGTCTTCTTTTTGCATCATTGTCTGAGTGAGATTAGAGTCTGCTCTTAAGAAAAGCAACAATCCCGTTCATGAGGGATTCACCTTCACACCTTAATCATACCGAAAGTTAAGATTTCATCACGTGAACGTTGGGAGATACCAGAATTCAGTTCATAGCCAAGTAGAGGTTGATCATTTATTTACTTGACCTTGTTTTGTCTCCTGTCTAGATTTGTTATGTAATGAAAACCTAGCAAGGCTCTGAATACCTGATAACTCTTTGACAAATAATATGTTATTCAGTAATTTCAAAATCATTTTTCTTTTTTTCCTCATGGTGTACATAAATATCCACACGTACACACACATACACACACACACACACACACACACACACACACACACACACACGCACACACACACACACACAGCTTTGAGATGCAGTTCCAGACACAGAGTGGGAATATGAAGGATGCTGACAGGTGTGATTATTTGTCAGCTGCCAAGAGTGTGTGTCATCAAAGGCTAGACAGGAAAAGTCAGGCTTGTGACTCATGGTTCTTCACTCTTAACCATTGGTTTATATGAGTTTAACATGATTGGGATTGGACCAGCAATCAGAATTCCAAATACCTGACTCTATCACTGATGACAAGAAGAGAAAACATTTCTTCTTAAAAGCCACACTTCAATACCTCTATCTGAGATTACAAGATCCAGGGAGTGTGTGATAACTTTGAATCCTTTTTAAAGGAAAAGCAAATCCTTTTCATTTTATATAAATAAGCTTCTAAGCAGAGTTTGGTTATGTAGCTCAAAAGTCTATCAGATAAGTGTCTTTTGCAAACCTTGTAGAACAACTGTTATAATTTGGGGGTTATCTTATTTCAGGAATCTGAGTTTTCACCCTTCATTATGGATTGATTTCTTCAATAAGGAAAGTAACATTTACTGAGTAGTTGCTATTTGCTAGGTATTGTGCCAAATACTTCTTTATACAGGAAAGCTCATTTAGTTGTCATGAAAACCATAAGAGATCCAAACTATCATTATATCAGTTTTACAGATGATAAAACTTAAGCACAAAGACATTAAGTAATATTTTCAAGACTATGTGGGTGATAGGGGTGGAACACGGATTAAATTCATAACCACTTCATCACCTGGTTTTTCTTTTGTCGAGCTATAAAAATTCAGAACTGCATTAGCAATAGTGTTATCCTTCATTTCTTTTTATCTCATGGGACTTCTCTTCATGTTAAGACCTTATAGCATTTGGCTTCTGGGGAAAGAGATTATTGTGGAATACCCTTTCCTGGTAGGCATAGAAAAGGAGTAAAATTATTGGTTTTGGAGTCTTAGTAAGAGCCACGTGTGTGCTAAGTTGACTTGGCAAGGTACTAAGATCAGAGTTAGTATCTCATTTATTATATTTGCAAAAGAAGAAGAATCAGGATGAAATCAGGGTGAAACTGGCATAATTATGGGTGACCCTGAGAAGGAGTTTCTAGACTGCATCTTAACACAAGGGATGGGGACACAGAATACTCGGACTGGTTTAGAGAGCCGAAAAGTCCATTCCTTTATTCCATAAAGAGCTTAGAAAAACTTCGATATTCTGCTTTTCTTATTTCACAACTAAGAAAGATTCTTTCTATGGTGGGAAAACCAGAGGATTCCTTGAATGAAAACTCCTGTAAAGACACAGTATGTGGCACACAGATCCAGAAAATGTTAGAAGAACTGGGATCTCTGAAGATCCGTATAGCCAACACCAGGAGGAGAAGACACAGTTTCCTTGATGAACACAGTGCAGGCATTGGGCAGTAGCTAATCATAAAGTCCTATTGGAGAGAGGCAGGTGAATGATTGGGGATCAGTACCACCCTGACTACCAACAGCTTACACAGACCATGACGTTGCATAGCCTCTTGAACTGCAAACCTCTAACCCTAAATTGACTGATACTAAGTTCTCTTCTTTTAAAAGTAGGGTTTGTGGCAGAATTCAAGCTTTATAAAACTTGGAGCAACGTTATCTCCTATCCACCCAAGTCTTGCCTGAAGTTTTTATGTTCTTGATACCAAAGAATTTACCAAATCCTTTAAAAGACTCAAAAAACCCTATCAAGCAGAAAGGAAATATCTGATGACTAAATTTAGGTGAAGCCAAGTCAAGGGCATGACCAACTCTGTAATCAAGGTACTCCTGTGTTTGTATATTTCTGAGGAGCAGAGATTCAGGAACCTTGGTCTAGCTAAATGCCAGTCCCAAGACAACAGGGTTCAAATTTCAGTTGCTATAGCATATTAACTACAGTTAATAAAGATACAGATTGCTGCTAGTTCAGTTTATACATCATTCTGTAAAACGGATGCCCCTCGTGGTCACTGACCAATTGCAACGTTTTACTTGGCCTGTCACTGACTGGTCACTGCATGCTTATGCATTCTTGAGTTCATTAACAGACAGCAAAGCCCATAGTTTTGTTATAACTTACCTCACAGTGATAAACTCACATGACATTTACAAAACTGATAAATGAAGCAGCCAGGAAATTGATTGAAAAGGAAAAAAAAAAGGAATTAAGACAGAGAAATAAATGACAAGTGGTAACTCTGACTCTGAATGCCTTCGTGCCAACAAATGAAGATGTTCCTTAAGAACTGACTGCAGTTTTAAAAACAAAACAAGACACTCAAAACATCAAAGCAAAAGACCCCTCCCTGGAAGAGGAGCTCTTAGAGACAATATACACATTTGAAACAAGAATAAAATGTTAGCAGCTGACTCAGACAGTGTAATGATTCAGTAAGACAAAAAAAGACATTTTCTCCATACCCTGTTACACAACGAGAAAGGCAAGCACTGCTTAAATTACTCTTGATACGATGTTTTACAAAACTATAAGTGCTTCAATTTTCAATGTTCTAAATTATAGAGTATAAAATAAATCTTAATTTTCCACTGTCTTCTTTTTCCTCTATATGTATAATTGACAGTAAGAGATTTATGATTTTGACAGAAAATTTTAAAGGTCACAGAACAATCATATTTTCTGCCATTGATTATTAAGACTGCTTCCATGATATCTGCATGCCCAGTCCTTTTCCATGACTCCTCACGATTGTGCTATGAGAGACCTGTTTATGAAAATGGTTCCCTCACCTATATTCTTATAATCCACCTAAAAACATCTTTATATAAAATAAAAAACCATACCCCTAGAAATCTTCATTGCAGGTCTCTGGGTCAAATAGTACCCTGAAACTGGCTTCTCATTCTGCAGATAGAGAAAGAGAAAAAAGCACTATGAACCATATCCGGAGGCCTTGGGAGTCCTGAGTGCAGGCTTAGTAAATGCTTTCTCTCCAACAAGCCTTCGGTGCCCTAATGCCTCTCTGTGTTGTTTAATAGTCCTGTGTGGTTGTCACTGCTCATTTGTGGTATTGTTAGCACATAATCTCATAAGTGGACCAATGGTCATTGTGTGCGATGTTCACAGGCCCAGACACTGCACTGCAGTCGTTACTACTCATTCTCCCTGTCATGTTTTATGTGGGAATATGCCTTGGGGGACTTGAAACAATCAGACACTTATATTAACAGAGAAGATAACAGATGTGCTCTTCTTTTATTGTCTCCGGGGTTCTTTTAGATCATCAGAAATGACTACATGAAGTTTAAAAATATTTCCCCCAAAATGCTTAATGCAAGGAAAAGTTGTGTTCTCCACACATGGTGTTTATCAAAGCAACCTTCAAGTATCTTAGACAGAAGCAAGTGAAAACTTTTAAATAAAAGGCATTTTGGGGTGCAAAGGTGTATTTTTATATGAGGACATCTATGTCTATATGGAAAGGAGGAAAAGCAAAGGGAGAGAATGAGGATCCAAGGTTTTTGCAAGATTGTAAAATTTATTAATCTTTGCTATTGTCAAAAGCATGTAGTAGGTGTTCTTGTGTGTGCTGTAGAGTTTATTTTTAGTTGTGTTTAAAATAATTGTTTTGTGCACTGTTGGGTGAGGGGCTGCCTAGGTCTTGGCATTTTGTGTTGTCTGCAGGTGTTGGATTTATGTGGGGGATGCTTGATCGTTCATGATCTACACATGCTATCAGTAGAACATCCGAGGAGTTCTGAATCAATAAAAACACCTGAGCTCAGACTTGGGTTTCCACTGTCCAGAATGGCGCTGGCCATGATGGTGGTTCCCTCTGCTGAGGTCTGGCAGGATTTGCATCTATGAAAATTGCCTCCTTGTCATCCTTGGTAAGCCACCACAGCAACATACTGCTACATGTACATGTGTGTATGGGTCTGTGAAGATGGATGTGCATGCACACATATGTATGGGTGCACATGTGTGTACTAAATTATTTTTTTTATTTTATAAACTTATTTATAAAATATTGCAAACAAACATCACACACCAAAATTAACCCAACCCAAAGTCTATATATTTCAGCAAACTTCTATACAGTTGGAATGAAATTTTTTTTTTAAATCTGGAAAATTGACTTTTAAATTTATAGAACCTTTTTATTCCAGATATTCACACGCATTTCGAATGTTCTAAGTATAATCCTGCAGTATCCTTTATTAAACAGCTGCCAACCTTTCATTTGAAATAAGAAGAATCTGGATTATTCTATAATAGCATGATTATGGATTAGATTAATTCAAAAGCCTTTAGGCTATCCCAACTGATTTATTGATTTTTAGTTGTAACAACTGGAAAAGGTGAAGATCAAAAGTTTGTACCTTTTCCCTCAAATAAATCTACTTACACTTTCAAAATAAGTGAGATTGAGATATGGAATACCCCTCAATTCTTGACGCAAGAAATTTCTGACAATTTTTGCTTCTGTTGAATGTAGCCCCTAGAAGAAAACCCATAATTTTGTAAAATGAGGAAACAGTGTTAAGCTTGGTACAAAATCATGAGGTGATGAGCTAAATGTTGGGTTAACTGATACAAAAGCTACATTTTCTTTTGCAAATAATCAGAAAACAAGACAGAATACATCAGAATATAAATCCACGGGTCTGGGAAGTAGAAAGAATGGACATTTCTTCCTTGATAGGAAAGAAAGATACGGGTGAGCTTTGTGTATTCTTCAGCCTTTTCAGTGCTGGCATTTTCCAGATCATGTTCATAGAGGTGAAGCCCAAGTTAAGTGTCAGTCTTCTTGAGTAAAGCTGAGATCTGTAAACATGGATGGACTATGCAGCCTAAGGCTCTTTAGACACCAAAAGTGGATGATATCCACAATCTGTGAGATTTCCCCCGCTCCCATTGGGTCCCTGGCCATTGGTTTGGACTTCCCTACGTAGGGTTAAGAGTCATGAAGGCCTAGCAAAGAATAGCTAGAGTCAGAGACCTGAGTAAAACTCTTCTAAGTAATCCAGTGCTGGGATTCTAGTTCTGCAAAGTGGACTGAGCCTCTGACTGGGTAGCCGAGGTGTCCAGAAGAGTTTGTGTGTGTGTGTGTGTGTGTGTGTGTGTGTATGAGTTATATATTAGAATAAAGGCCATACTCTCAATTAGAGAAAATATTTAAGTAGTGTGGTTTTTAGGCTTTGTACTACTGAAGCCTAAACCAATTTTGATTTGGTTAAAATAATCTTCAAAGGAATTATCCAACTGCCAGAACTATATTCAGCATGCTTTAAACTGGAATACAATAAGCCACTCCCAGTAGATGCCTATAATCCCAGGACATGAGAAACTGAGGCAGGAGAATTGCCATGAGTTTGATGCCAATCTGACCTACATCATGAGTTCCAGGCTGGCTATCAAGTGAGACCTTGTTTTAAAAGAAAACACCACCACCACCACTACCACCATGACCATGACCATCACCATCATCATCATCATCACCAACAAAAACAGCAACATAAAACCCCATGAAACAAAACCTAAAGCAATATCACATAAAAAAATACACATGTGTTATTAATGTATTATTAATAATATCTGTCCTGGATAACTTTTATTGTCAACTTGACACAACCTAGAGACATTGGAAAGAGGAACCTCCATTGAAGATTTTCCTCAATCAGATTGGCCTGTGCCACTGTCTGTCTTGATTAATGATTGATGTGGGAGGGTCTAGTCCACTATAGGTAGCACCATCCCTACACCGGTGGGCCTGGGCTGTGTGAGGAAGCTAGCTGAGCATGAGCCAGTAAACAAGCCAGCAAGCAGAGTTTCTCCATGGTTCCTGTCTACAGATTACTGCCTTAAGTTCCTGTCCTGATCTCCCTCAATGATTGATTGTGACCTGGGAGTTGTAAGATGAAATAAACCCTTTCCTTCAAAGGCTGCTTTTGGTCAGAACATTTTTTCCTATCTATCTATCTATCTATCTATCTATCTATCTATCTATCTATCTATCTGTATATTTTTTATGTGCATTGGTGTTTTGCCTGCATATATGCCTGTGTGAGGGTGTTGAATCCCCTGGTATTACAGTTACAGACAGTTTTGATCATCAATGTGGATGCTGGGAACTGAACCAGGGTCTTCTAGAAAAGCTGCCGGTGCTCTTAACCACTGAGCTATCTCTCTGGCCCCCATATCAGAGTGTTTTATCACAGCAACAGAACAAAATTAATATGATATACACTATATAAATATATTGCATGTTTAAAAAAGTCTTAAGATGCTTATATGTATAAAAGTAAGCGAAAGGACACTACATTGTGACTCATAAACGAAGAACAAGTCAATCAAAACAAACTTGAAATGGCTAAGATTTAGTAGACAAAATTTTACAAGGCCTACTGCGTTTTTAAGGATTTAAGAGAAATGATGATGAAAAGGGATTTACAGGTAGGGAATTTTAATTTGGAGTAGAAACTATGAGGAATCAAAAGGGATTTGTAGCACTGAGAAATGAAAATATCTGGGGAGAAAAAAAAAGCCTTCATTGGCAGGGTTTACTGTTCTACTGATTAGTGAAGAAGAGTCACCCAACAAGAGAACAGAATAGAAATTAGTGAAACCAAGGAATAGAGAAGAAAATTGATGGAGAAGAGAAGAACAGCAACACAAAATCTGTGGAAAATGTCAGGTACCTAAAGATGCAAGAACACTTGAAAGAGACAGAAAGAACAGGCAGAGAACAAAATATTGGAAAAATACTGATGTAGAATTTCTAACTCTAGGCGAACAACACCTAGCTATGATGAGAGACAATAGAAAAAAGTTTTAAAGACAGGGGAGGAAGGCAGGGGAGGGGTGGGTAAGAGAGATAGAGGAGAGAGGAACAAAGGGAGATAGAGGGAGGGGGAGATCATGAGTCACATATGAAGTAACGAACAATGCTAAGAATGCTGATGGACATCTTATTAGACGAATGCTAGTCAGCAGACTAGAAAATGATATCTTAAACGCTCAGCAAGAAAAATAACATCCAGCTTCAATTCAGTAAGCACTAAAGACATCCTTGCAAATAGGAAAGCCTGTGGACAAAGTGCTTGCTGCATAAACACGAGGACCTGAGTTGGGATCCCCAGAAGTCACATGAAAAAGCCGGGCAGAGTCGTGTGTTCCCATCATTCAAACTGGGGAGGCAGATACGGGAGGATGCCTGGGGCTTGCTAGACAGACTGTCCAGCTGAATTGGCTAGCGTTGGGGTCAGTGACAGATCCTTCTCCAAGGAATAAAATGGATGATGGTAGAGGGAGACAGCTGATGTCAATGTCTCATGTGCACAAACGCATGCTCACACCCACACACATCTACACACACGTGCAAAAATATACTATACACAGTCACACACACACAAACACACACACACAGACACACTTACACACACACATACACACAAACACACAGACACACACACACACACAAGTGACTTATAAGTAAAAATTGAAAGGCCTTATTATTAACGGATCCATAACAGACGCAAAAGAGGGAAAGTATCTTTCTGTGTGTTTAAAACTAATCTTGCAACACAAAACAAAACAAAGCAAACCACCTTGTGAAAATATGAAACTTAAGGGAAAATCTGGACAAATTGATCCTATAATGGAGAACAAAGCAAGGATGTTCATTTGCATAGCTAGATCTCACAAGATCTAGGTAATACCACATTGGAGGTTCTAGCAATGCAAAAGCCTAAAACGAGCAAATAAGTACAAAGTACTTGGCTTAACTTGTCCCCTCTTGCTGGGATAAAACACCGTGACCAAAAGTAACCTTTGGGAGAAGGGGTTTATTTGGCTTACACATATTACATATCACACACATTACATCATATTACAGTCCACCATGTAGGGAAGCCAGGGCAGAAAATCGAGGCAGGAACCTGGAGGCAGGAACTGATGCAGTTCCTGGAAGATCAGTAACCAGAGGAACACTGGTTACTGTGTTTCTTTCATTGGTTTGCTCAGTTTTATTTCTTATAACACCCAGGGCCACCCACTCAGGGGTGGGCTAGGCCCTCTTATATGAATCATAAATCATGAAAATTCTCTATAGGCTTATCTACAAGCCAAGTAGTGGGGGATTTTCTCATTTGAGGTCCTCTCTTCCCAAAGGACCATAATTTATATAAAAATAAAAATCTAATCATTGGGATTTAAAGATGGAAACATTAAAAGTCAACTCATTAATTTATACATGTTATAATAGTAGAAAATTACATAAAAGTCTACCGGAGTCTACAAATGATTTTAAAAAGTTATAGGACACAAAGTCAACATTTAAAATTACTTGTATTTATATATTATCACAAAATCCTTTGAAAATAAAATTTTAGAGAACAATAATAGTATGAAAATTCATAAAGTAAATAGGAATACATTTTGAAAAATATGTCCAAGACTTTAATTCTAAAAAGGATAGTAAAAGTTTTTTTTTATACTAAAACAATGCATATAGTAATTAACTAAAAATAAAGCCTAAATATAGGGTATTTGTGCCTCGTTCGCAGACACAGGCTCAGTCAGTATTGTAGGGATGTCACTTCTACCCACATCTGCCTGTCGATAGACAATACAGTTCCAACTAACATTATAATGGCCACCCTCTCCTTTTAAAGAAAATGGACAACTACATAAATTTCGTAGAAGGAAAAGGGTCTTGAAGAAGAAAATTTGTGGAAGATCAAGGCCGAAAAAACTATGGGGTTTCATTTCAAACTTAATGTAAAGCTATAGTGATTAAGACAACTCATTAAAAGCACAAGGTTAAAGACTACCTTCAACTGAAGTCTATAAAACTGTGAGAAAGAGTAGCCTCTCCCGCCTCTGTGTGGCTCTTGACTTTTCTCTCTCTGTTTTCCTGGAGGAATTCTGAAAAACACACCTATTATAGGCCAATTTCTTTTCTAAGTATTACACCCAGTTTGTCCTAACTAACCTATGTAGCAACAGAAAGGTCTGTGTTTTGTAAATGAAGAAAGCATGTGCAAGGAATCTAAGCCACTTGTCTGGGGACAGGACTGTGATTTCAATTCAAGGTTTTCCAAAGACAACACTCTACCCACCAGAAAGATGCTTGCCTGATACCGTTCAGAAAACAGTTTGTGGTCCACTATTATCGTCTGAGTATTTGGGATTTCTTTTCTCACCTGTTTTTTTTTTTTTTCCTTGCTCTAAACTCTTCAGACACAATTACAGACATAAAAGTTGTGAAACAATGGCTCAAGAGAGCTGTGTTTCAATTAGCAAATTTGAAGCTAGTGTGGTCAGCTCTCTAGATTCCAAAATACCTACACATTTCTTTCCCTTTTTGCAGGGTAGTTTAAAATGTGCTGATTGAGGATTGGGCTGCTGACAGTTGTTCCAACCAACCCATCAAAGGGAAGGAGGCAGTGGGGAACAGTTAGGAAGAACATAAAGATATTCCTTTCCATTTTTTAAAAGCCGTTACTGGCAGTGAGAGAGTGAGGAAGACCAGAGATGGTCCAGAGGGGCTTTGTGTTTTGCAGCTTTAAGGGTACTTCGTGCAGGCCGAGAAGTTGTTTTTCTTTGTTTTTTGTTTTTTGTTTTTTGTTTTTGGCTTCTCTAAATAGGGATAGATGAATCGTCTTGGAAAACAAAGGGAGATTCAGTTTTAGGGTTGGATTCAGTGTAAGCACTGGGAATTGTTCTTCAGATTTGTTTCACTGGACACCTGTTTAGTCAGAAAATTTTGGGTGTGTATGTAAAATTAGATAGTTTCCATATTTACCATTTTAGGGAAAATTTCCATTTTTTTTTCTGTTTAAGGAGCTAGGAAACTTTGAGTGTATTTTAGTAAGTTATTTTTCAAAACAGTTTGGTTAAAAGACTATGTGCCTATTATATTAGGCTGGCTATCTGACTGACAAAATTAAACAAGCATCTTCGGAGATTTTTAGGACAAATGTCCGCTAGGGTAGTATTACGTTAGCGAGGGTAGGAATAGCAACATATGGTGCTAGTGTGATCTCAAAATAAACTCAGGTTGAGACGACGCATATGTTAGGAAGAATTTCTCACGGCAAGAGGTCATTCACCTTAAACAACACGCTAAAAGCAAGTTTACATTTCTTGCAATGATTTCCCTCAAGGACATCAATTTATTTTTCTATGTACCATCTCTCTATCACTTACCAATCTATCTTCTATCATCTAATCTATCTATCTACCTACCTATCAGAATCTGCTATCATCTATCTATTGATATGAGCAGAATTATTGTAAAAGTACAAATTTGTTAACAGTGAAATTATGTGTGGCAGAAGATAGGCAAAGCCATGTTGTAATATATTAGAACATATATTATTATATAATATAATATATTATATAATATATTAGAGTTGCTCTTAAATTAGAACTAATATTATTATATTGATATTATTACCTGTTAATGGAAAACCTGGTAAATTCTTTAGATTTCCTGCCTCTTTAGCTGACATGTGTAGCTCATAGTGTCTATTTTCAGAGATTGTTGCATTTAGTATTATATTTTTATTACAAAAGTAATTACTTTATTAAGTATTGAACATAAAAGTCTAATTATTATAGGTTTTATATTAAACCAAGTTTGTAACAGAATTTAAATAGTACTGATTTTAACTTTGAGGTTTCCTTGATCCATTCTCCCCCAAACTAAGCAATAGTACCATTGTTCTGCTTTCCACTTGGTTTCTTATGCTTTGAGCATAACTGTGTAAGATAAAGACAGAAACACATACACTTTTTCTGGGTACGAAGAAACTACAGACTCGTTTATGCTGTGTGGGCTGTCTATCATGGAGCAATTAGATTCATGCTGGTCATAGTCATGTAGGCATTCAGTATTTTTTGGATGGGTGAATAAGAGCTTGGTTTATCTTAGTATCTTTGTATCTAGAAATCATAAAGATCATGCTGACATGTATTGGGTATCCTTCTTGCTTTCTCTTTGGATACATCATTTAATTTTCATGAAGAACGAAGGTAGGAGAGTTTAAGCACTGCCCTCTCTCCCTGGGTCTTCCCGAAGCTGCTTCATTTCCTGTGTTCTGCAGGATGTTTTTCAGATCATTTTGTTCAACTTCAAACAAGGAAGCGTGTGTTCCCTACGGCCTGGAGACAGGGAGGAAGCGGTCCCTGTCCCCACCTTTGTCCTCTGTGGTGTCTGACTCTCGAGATCAGGGCTTGAGCTATGGATTGATGGGTTCCTGGCAATTATTCACAAGGGAATTTCTGCTCTGCAAGTGGTCTTTTCTCTTCCCATGGATTTGTTACTATGCCAAGCTGACATTACCTTACAAGAAACAGGGTGAAAAGTTTGCTCTTTATTGGGCCTTCAAAGGAATTTTCATCAGATTAAAGGGGGAGGCTAAATTGAAAGAAGGAAAGGTTAAAGTTTTAGCTTATCTCATGAGCTATACATTAATGTGGTGAAAAGTTTCAAGCGTTTTTAAACGGGATGCTGTTTTATGGTTTTTTTGGTTAAACATTTTTTTTCCTTCCAGCATGGATTCAGTATCTAACTTCCCTTTAGATGATTTATAAAAATAAAATATACACTTATTTTATAAATTGCCAAACGTGTTGCAGCTGCGGCAAATACTGCTGACTCAGCGCTTCCCCTTCTCAAACTTTCACTCAGCAAAATTAAAAGTCTAGGTTTTCCTACCTCAGATAGTCTTCTTGAAGTGGAGTTTTTTGGTTTTTTTTTTTTTAAAACAGGAATCCATTGCCAGAGGGAGTGGGACTCCTCAGTCCTGCTCTCATAATCTCAGCTGGCCTGGAATGCAGGTTGGGTAGGGAACATGATTGACAGGGCCAGGCTTAACTTAGTGTGAAGACCAAGGGCACTGAGCCAATGAGACACCACTGGAAAGGTGCCCAGCAGAAACAGAACCACATGGGTAGGCTTCCACACCAAAGACTTTTATGGAACAGGTCCAAAAACATCTTAGGTAAGAGGAAATGAAGGAGGAAATGATTTGTTATTCCAAAGGGGTGAGAGGGTTGAGGTGAAAGTTGACAGAAGGACTGGAAAAGAGAGGCCAAGAACCGAGCTGCGAAGGTGAAGAATGGCAAAGAGGGGGAGGGAGAAGATGGAGAGAGAAGCGGAAATAAGCTCCCAGAGATAAAGAGGAAGTGGGGGACCCTTTGGAAGGTAAACACACTGTAGTGCAGGGCAGAGCGGCCAGGGTAGCCTGGCCAAGAAAAACAACATCAAGATAATTAAAGGAAAAAGCTAACCGAGATGTGAGGGGAAGAGAGAAAACGCTGAGCCGTGCTCAAATACAAGAACCCCACAACTCAGCATTTCATCACCGACAGCATAAACAGGAAAAGGCAGAGCGGCACCTGCAGCTTGCCTGGACCTTTTACCAGGGACACGATGTTACCATGTTACAGCGCAGGCCCTGTTTACACAGACACAGAGGGTTGACTGGGTGGGGTGGGAATTAAACCCCAGCTGCTTCTCTCCCCTGGTTGCACATGTTTTTTTATTTTATTTTTTTAATAATGCTTGTCAGAAGGCCACGCTACCAGGATATTTTATTAATTTCTTGAATTGTGTTACTTTGTAGCGCTAATGTCTATAATTTAGTGGGTTATAAAACCAAGTCATATATCCATTTTATATAGCAGGCTTTCTTGGACTCTTTTCATGCTGATAACGGACTGCCTGAGAGACACTGTGAGAGATGATCCAGCTTCTTGTAGTAGCGCACTGACCACACACGTCGCCGTCCAGTCCTGTGCTGTAGGCAGTTAACATCAAATGCTGCCGTCTTCATTGTAGTTCTCCAGCATTGCACACTTCCCCTAAAAGAAACGTGTTCAGAAGACAGAGATATCCTTCTGGGAGACAGGACTCATAAGGGCGACAGGCAAAGAAAATTTCAGTATGTTTTACTGAAAGGCCCAAACCTGACTTCTCAGTCAATTGAAAGTGATATTAGGGGTTCCATCTACCCAAAGTAACTGTTACACATACTTTATTATAAAATAATATTAAAAGGCCAAAAATTAATTTTTTTCTGTGTGATAAAATTCATGAATCTGTTTTCAAAATAATATTTCTCATTTACAATTTTCTTTCTTGAAGGTTATTTCATTTGCACGTCGAGTTATCATTATAGGTATATGTTACTTCAAAAAATGTATATCAGTACTATATCAGAAACTAATCAAACTCTCGATTGTTTTATTTTCTCTTTTTTTTGGGGGGTTAACTTTATAAGTTTGATTTCATTTGGCCTTTTTCATATTATTTTTATAAATTGTTTCTTTCCTGGGCATCATATTGCTTTTATAACAATTGGTAAAATCATAAAAATTTACATTTCACATTTGCTGGAGCAGTTGGTGACATATACGGTAAAGGAGAAAATTTAACCTTGGTCCTCTCGCCATTGTAAGTGCCTGAGGATTTATCATTGTCATCTACGTGAGATGTAAAGAAAAAAAAAGGTGGCACTTGGATGAATGAGCTTCCTTCAAAGACAGTGGAACCATTTGGCTTATAAGATAAAGGGGTACACTGGAGCCCCGGAGACACTGTGTGACCGAAAGAATGAGCCAAGGAAGAAGGGAGCAAAAGAGAGGCTACTTTCTAGTGAGTTTGAGGAAATGTACCGAAAGAAATCAAGTAAATGAATGAATAGCAAGGGTGGAGCCTTGGGATTGACAGTCAGTAATTTAGACCAACCAGAAGAAAGGAATACCGAAGAACTGGCATTCGACTCTAAGCAGAGAGAAAAGGTGTCCAGAGAGTGTTAGCCCAGTTACGACTTTTCGATTAGTATAACAGAGTCCTCTTAAAGACTGTCAATGTGATTGGATCGAGAATGTGGGTCTCAACCACTGGGGCAGAAGAATACTCTTTAAACAGAGTCATCTAGAACACCAGAAAGAGGCCATCAACCTATCGATATGTTATTTTGTTCCTCTTTGAAGGAGGAGGAAGAAGAGCAGGAGGAGGTCAGGAATTATATTTGAGAAGAGTATTTTCATATTGATATAATTTCCATTTCTGCTCTACATATAATATTTGAAACATAATCTAAGACTTTATAAAAATCTTCAAAATTATAACCTAGCCTTCAGTTTTTTTATTTTTTTTTTATGGTACCTGGACAGAGTAAGACAAGATTCAAAACCGTAAGTAAATTCTCCTGCGTCAGAGTAGCGTTTTGTGTAGATTTGTATAGATTTTTTTTTTTTTTTTTTTTTTTTTTTGGGACTCAGTGAATGTTTGAATGCCTTTGTGAAAATAGGTGTGTGGTGTTATTTGTAGGTTAATTAGAAAACAGTTATTTCTTTTTAAAAGAAGGCTTAATTTAAAAAAAAATGCAAAATGGAACTGGCTGGACTTGCTCAGCCAGAGAGAAGTTGAGTAAAGAAGGCTGCAAAACTGTCCCCACGACTTTTAGTAGAGGGGAATGGCAGCTAGAGCAACGTCTAACACAGATGCAGGGCTACCCGATAGCTACGTGCCTAAGGAAAACTGAACTTTAAGTTCAGCGTTTTCGGTGATGCACTTGCTTCTTCTCTCTTTTAGGAAAAGCGGGTTTCAGCTAATCCATCAATGAGCTTCATCTCCAAATGTAATCAGCTGGAGTATTTTCTTGACATCCTAGCAGCTCAATATTTGCTGGATACATAAAACTAAAAATAAGACTTAGATTTGTGTGTGTGTGTGTGTGTTTTAAATTCCCATGTTTCTTACAAATAGCAATTATAGGACAATATATCCCCTCAATTCCTTACGAAAATCTGTCTGACAGAATCCAAACGTTTCTTTCCTTTTTTAGAACAGATTTCTATTGATGTCACTATCTTATTTCAGTAAGATGTCATAAGAGAAAAAGGCTTCATGAAGCCATTTCTTCCTTTGGCTTCAGAGCGTGATCAGCTGCCAGGAGGCTTGAGGGGAAGTCTGCGGGAATGGCAATTACCTTGGAACAGCATCTTAAAAACAGTCTTGTTTTATGGGCTGTGTTTGGAAGCCTCTTCGTTGTACTGTAGGCTTTGTTAGTATTTAAAACTACATTTGGATTTTCATGCTTCATGAGCAAATAAAAAGTAGAGGTCTATCAGAGTCTCGTTTCCCCTTTATCCTATGCAAAATCTGAGGTGACTGTTTTAACAGCACCTGACTTAAAATTACACACAAGAGACTTTTTTCCCCCATCAGATTTGAATCTCTTTTCTGGAGTTCATTCAGAGAATAGTGGCTTACTCTCTATCTCAGATTTTAAAACGTTGGCTCAGCGTGGGTAAACTACTGGCAAGTCTTCTGAGCAGACCCTTTCCTGTGGGTCTAGAGGAAAAGCAGGGTGTTTCCTGGGCTTTTGTTTCCTCCCTTCCAAGGCAGGGCATAATGATTTATCTTCTGTAGAGGAACATTCCTCTTCTTATAAGAATAAACATTCCCCTTCTTATAAGAACGACTTAGAAGCTGTAGTATCTCTTCTCCTCACCTCCATTGCCCAAAAGTCAGGTCAGATGAACACACTGAGAAGCCTTCATTTTCCTAGCCTGGTCATGTAGAAGAAGTGACATTAGAGAATGATTATTTTCTGCCATAGGCTTACTGTATGCATTTTCTCTAAATACGGTATAGTTCACGAGGAACTTACGTATCTGTGCTTCTCTGTTTAGTTTTATTTTCAGAGAATTAAAGATAAATCTGGTATTCCTTTAAAACTGGAATCTTGAGCTCCTGTCCAGATATCTTATACCTTTAGGGGATCCTATTATAGATGACACAGTCTCATCTTGTAGGAGAGATCAGAACATTAACAAGACAGCCCTGGAATTGGTGGTGTTATTTTTTTCTTGGTTCTTTCTTGTCCTCCAAATGTACTTAGTCATTTAAAACAAGGCTTCAGCCTCAGAGGCTCAGTGACTTCCACAGTCATATCCTTATGTGACACTTAGATGTAATTATTGCTTGGATTTTTCTTATTGGACAAATTTCTGGTAGCTAATAGAATGTAAAACTATTCCCTATTACCATCCATTAAGCACGCCATTACTTTTTATAAGCATTTGCTCTCAGCAGATTCTCTCCTCTTCTACACCACCATCAATAGAAGAGTTTGGTGTTGTCGTTGTTGTTTGGGGTTCCCACATAGTTGGGGGTTGGAGAAGCTGAAGAAGCACTGTGTCACCAGAGTGGTTGTCACTACCAGACTGATTCCTTCCAGTAGCATGTAGATCCATTTCCACAGAAGCCAGGGCGGGCCAAGCATTTCCAAGACAAGGGCAACAGTGCTTGCTCCTCATTTCCTTTAGTTGTTCTTACTTTTAATTTTTTTTGTTTCTTCTTTGTTTTTCTTTTTTTTTTTTCTGGAAGACCTCAGACTTAGGTCTCTGACCATTTGTAACAGCTATTTTGATGTATCAGCACCATTCTAAGAGCGTTGCCTTGTTATGGAAGTTTACTTTTAGTTATGTGTAAAATAATTGTTTGGTGCAGGGTGTTGGTGTGAGGGGCTGCTTCGGCCTTGGCATTTTGTACTGTCTGCAGGTGTTGGGTTTATGTGGGGGATGTTTGATTGCTTATGATCTGCACCTGCTATCAATAGAACACCTGAGGAGTTCTGTATCAATAAAAACACCTGTGTTGGGGCACTCATGGTTCCACTGTCCAGCACGGTGCTTGCCACAATAGTGGTTCCCTCTGCTGAGGTCTGGCAGGGTTTACACTATGAAAGCACCTCCCTGGCTTTCTTGATGAGTCACCATAGCAGTATACTGCTCTGAGGCATTGCCCCAATAGAGCTGTAAACACTCCTATTTGGTGGGACAGAAAGTCTCAGAAACTTGTACAAGGTTAAAGAACTGGTAAGTTACAGAACCAGGGTTCACTGTGGTCATTATCCCCAATCTATAAAGATGGATACAAGCTTCCTATGGATACTTGATGTTACTTTAGGCTGTGCAGATACTAAAGAGCAGAGCTGAGATTCAAGCCCGGATCTCTAGACCTCCAGCTGTACTCATTCACCATACTGCAAACCACAGCTACCGAATAAGGCGTGGCCTCCGGTCTGCTACCTGTGGTTCTTCTAAAAGTCCTTCCTTCCTCAAGCCCAGGTGGGAAATGCCGGTTGAATCTCAGCAGAGCAGAGAGGCAGCTGCTGCACATATGCCGCAGCATAAGGGTGTGTGGAAGTATTGCCTATATTTCATATACTCATTCAAATCTCCACTCTCTCATTCACCTGCTGCTACGAGGAGCATAGTTTTCCTTCCAAGAGGATAATCTGATTGCTACTTTTGCATCAGAAAACTAAGAGGTTCATATATCCTGCCTGGATGGGAGCGTTTTTTCAGACTCAGAGCCTATAAAAATACCGTGGCATGAACAGTTCAGCTGAAACAACAGAACGCTAGGAAAATGAGTCTACAAAATGTGCTTGAAATATTAGTCATCAACATGGTATAAAGCGCCCTTTCTCCACAGAGGAAGGCTTGTGCCTGAGAGCTAGGTACACTTCCATCTGCGGGACCAGGTGGAGATTGTTGGTTTATGTTCTGCAAACTCTTAACTACCTAAATCTGTCCGCTGGTGTGAAGATTAAAGACCAGGAAATATACTCCATTCTTCTGTGCTCGCTGATATTTTCTCAGAGGGGATAGAAAACAGAAGTCTACTCTTACTATACAGATATTAGGGTACACATACACAGAACTTACACATCAATATGTTTCAGGTATATTTTATGAAGATGCACACAGTATATTTTCTGTTTATAATTCAGTGATACGAAAATAATTTGTTGTGTGTTTGTGTGTGTGTACGCATATCTGGGTACACACGTGTGTGAGCATGGGGGTATGTGTGCATCTGTACATGTGGAGTTCAGAGGTCGACCTCAGGTGTCAACCTCAGGCACTCTCTGCCTTTCACCCCCTCCTGATAGAATCTCTCACTGGTCTGGAATTTGCCAAATAAGTTAGGCCAGCTGGCCAGTGAGTTCCAGACATCTACCTTCTACGGGTCTCCCTGCCTCCCAGCATTGGGATTGCACGTGTTAGAAGTGCAAACGCCTACGGCTGGCTCCTTTAGGGGTTGTGTGGATGGGTTCTTGGGAATTGAACTCATGTCCTGTACTTGCAAGGCTAGCACTTTACCAACTGAGCTATCTCCCAATCCCCAGGAGTTTGTTTTGAAAATAACCTGGAAATGAATCCCCCCTACCCATCCTCTCTCTTGCTTCAGTAAAGTCATAAAAGCTAAAGCTCGTAGACAAAAGGAGAAACACAGAAATGTTTTAAAACTAGCCAATCAGTTTGGTGTCATGTAGAGAGGTGATTTGTGGCCACAACATTCAGCTTTCATTAAAAATGATTGAAAATATTTTTTGGAACAAAGAAAATCTCTTATAATTTTTTTTTGGAGAATTTAGCCCAAATCGCCCAATATTTTTACTATTATGAAGACTAATCACCTTTATCTTCTCAGGAGATAGTTTTACAACCTCCCTCCATGTTTTTAGTGAGAGATTTCAGTTTTGTTTTTTTTTGTTGTTATTATGTATGCAACTTGAGAGAGTTGCTCACCTTGCCAGGGTAGACAAGGTATAGTACTGTGAAAACTTCTAGGGCCATTGTTCGGCCTTTTGGAAGCTCCCAGCAGTGGCTAAGGGACCGAGTCGGCCAACATCCACAGCATGTTTTTAAATATTTTTTCATAATAGATTCAGAGAGCTTGAGTGGGTTGAGAGCGCTGGGTTTTCAAAAGCGTTCTAAACACTGGGGATTGATACTCCGCTGTAATTAGCAGCCTCACTGATCCTTGCACTTCTCAGTGGGTTCTGCCTTGGTGGAAACACACCTCATTTAAGCAAACAGCTCCTTTCAGAAGTCTCTCATCAGCGCAGCGCAGTTCGCGGATGCCGGCAGGTTGGCTATTTGTCAAGGCGCCAGCATTTGGTGACTGCTGGTAATGGATTTTCACGTTTGTTTTATGAAGAGTTTCATTCAAATACTTTAAGAAGCCTGGCAGCACGCAAGTGAAATGTGACACGAACCACAGAGCAGCAAGCTGCAGCAAGGTGCCAGCAACCTGCTGCTGCTGGTGGCTGCTGAAATTACAAGAGGCCTGTCTGCCTGGCTGAGCAAGAAGCCTTCCTTTTTTCCCAAAGGCAGGGCCGACTCTGAGAGATGGGCTAACCTTGTGAGGTGGGTATTATTGTAGTTCTGGACTAAGGTTTGCTGGAGTGGCAGCATGGAGTATATTCCCACAGGGATCCCAGAAATACTGGAGCCAAAACCATATCCACCTCCTTGAATTTTCAGCCTGTTGATCTTGGGTCTGGCGGCTAAAGCCCCATGCTTTCACTCTGGTACACATGTCCATAAGCCTCTGGTGCATGTTTTGCTTCGATCTTGCCAAGGGACTGGCGGGCTCCCTCCTGGTGCGTTCACAGGGACAGAAGCTTCTTAGAGTAGCCACTTGGGGAAGAGAGAAGGGAAAGCAAGAGTTGGCAGATTTGCCCCATCAAGCAGTAACAAACCAAAGCTCAGGGATCCCCACATTTCTCCCTGCTGCAACAATTGAGCAGAGGGACATAGAGAGAGGCATGGCAGGCAGGAGACAGCTCATGGAGTGTGACAAATGAAAAATTTTAAAACGACATTTACTTTTACAAGTCAGACATTTAAGTGGGTCCTTTTTATGGAGCATTTTCAATTTTTATGTCACCTAGGAGACTTTTGCATTTCTTACAATTCTTCTGCACATTAAAAATGAATTATAGTCTCATCCATTTTCAAAAAGAATTTTGGGAGAATTTTTAAAGCAGACAAAGGCCACATGTGCCCTGAGATACTCCAGTAATTTGAATGTTTCTCTCCTTGATTGATAGACCTAGTACTGATGACAGAGGGAAAGAAATAAAGCGTCTGTGTCTTAGCACGGATCTAGTGCTTGCTGCCGCACAGAACTCTTTGTTTTTACTGTTTCTCCCACTGGTTAATGCATTTCTCGGTATTTGTTTGGGAAACATCATGTGGTCAGGAATAAAGAACCAGTGGCAAGCCAACATTCCAGGCAGCTGTGTGATAAACGGAGGATGTCCCCCAAGCTGCAGAGACTTTTGCGCCAAGCGTGGTGCAGATTTTGCTTGCTTCCACTTGCTGAAGTTTCCCAACAGCTCTGGGCTGTTTTGTAATCTGCGTTTCTCACGTGAGTCCTTAGATTCTCCGAAGGGCTGAAGGAGTTGCCCAAGGTATAGGGCTATGAACCTAGGCCATGAGGTCCAGAGCCCTGCCTGGGGATCTGTACCTACTCCACCACTCATAGACCTGCTTTTGGTTTCTGTTAGATGGGTCATGACTCATCTGGGTGGATTCTTTAACGTATGCTAATAAGTCTTTGGAGGACAGAATCCAGGCTTCATTTTATAGCCAACAGGTGCTAATTTCACATTTGCTGGATGAATGAACTGAATTTAATGGTCGGACCTCTAGGGTTTTACATTTCAGGGAAGAATTTGAGAGGGCCCTTATTTCCTGTAATGCAGCCCTAATGGGGGCCAAACTGTTCTTCTCTCACCAGTAGGAGGACACCAGGCCCCAGAATCTGGTCACTGTATATCTGGCCAGGAACAATGGACAGCGATGAGGAAAGCCCTGATCTTGTATTCATTTGAGTTGGGATATAGTTAGTTGCCTGCGGCTCCCGGTTTAAGGAGTGCCTGCGAATCTGCTGACTGTTTACTTCATAATGTTCACATCAGTGCTGAAGACAGTTCTAGGAATCGCCCTGTCCCCAACACTGTGTGGTATCTTGCCTGTTCACCAACACCTCGAAAAGGACCAGGAAAATGGAATACATTCCTTAGAAAGAAAAGCTTTCATCTTCAAGAGGAAAACTGTAATTCATCTGGTCTTTACGAATGAAGAAGTGAATTTGTGGAATTTGAGTGTGAGTTCATTTTCCATGTATTCCATGATACACTTCAGGTATGTGGTAAAGCACACGTTATAGCTTGACCACAGGTTATATCTGTATGTGTGTCTGTATGTGCATCATCTTTCTGGATATTTTGAGGTCTCACTATGTAGCCATGGCTGGCCCGGAGCTGGGTATGTAGAACAGGCTGGTCTCAAGCTCACAGAGATTGACCTGTCTCTGTCTCCCCAGTGCTGGGATTAAAGGCGTGTGCCCCCCATGCTCTGCTGACCACAGATATTTTAAGAAGTTGAAAAGCAAGTATAATGTAAATTATACCAGTTTTCTAGAACGCATGCAGGAATTTGATTCTCTTACCCACGGTTTTTCCTCAGAACTTAGACTATCATCAGGTGCTGGTAAATATTTGTTGAGAGAATATGACTGAAGGAGACTTGTAGATTTATATAAACAGTGTAAACTCCTTAAAGATCTCGTGACCCTCACTGTTGATACTTTATCTTAGCTGTTTTAACTTTGTGTTTTATTATAAAAGGATGTGGTGATTTGAATAAGAGCAGCCCACATAGGCTCATAGAATTGAAATTAGTCACTAAGTAGTGGCCAATTTGAAAGTATTAGGAGGTTCGTTCAGCCGTGTTGGAATATGTGCCTTGTTGGAAGAAATGTGTCACTGGGGTGGGCTTTGAGGTTTTCAAAAGCTCAAGCCAGGCCCAGTGGTTCTCTCTTCCTGCTGCCTACAGATCTGGAATAGAACTTTCAGCCTCTTCTCCAGCGTCATGTCTGCCTCCATGCGGCCGTGCTTGGCACCGTGCTTCCTACAATCATGATAATAGACTAAACCTCTGACACTGTAGGCAAGTCCCAATTAAATGCTTTCTTTTATAGCAGTTGCCATAGTCACGGTACTTCACAGCAGTGGACTGACTAGGACAAAGGATAACATCTAAAATAACATTTTATATAAGATGAATATAGAAACCTGGCAGGGGTAGCACATGCCTTTAGTCCCAGCATTCGGGAGGCAGAGGCAGGCAGATCTCTGTGAGTTCAAGGCCAGCCTGGTCTACAGAGTGAGTTCCAGGATAGCCAGAGTTGCAACAGAGAAATCCTGTCTTGAAAACAAACCAAACGAACAAAACAAAAAAGATAATATATACATAAAATATTTTTAGAAGGAGTGAGTGTTTCAGCATTTCATTCATTAATTTTTTAAAGATTTTAAAATTTTAATTTATGTCTGTGAGTGTTTTGCCTGAGTGTGTGTATGTGAACCATGCACATGCCTGGTGCCTGTGGAGGTCAGAGGAGTTAAGGAGAACTGCCAACTACTATGTGGGTGCCAGGAACTGCATCCGGGTCCTCTGCCAAAGCAACAAGTGTTTAGTTGCTGAACCACCTCTCTGGTCTCACAAATGAGATATTTTAAATTAATGTTTTTCTTACTTTAGAGTTATTGGTGATAACAATAAACTAAATATTTTAAATCCAAGATTGGAAATGGTAGCATACATCACACCATCAGACCCTGAAACCCAATGTGTTTCTGTCTTCTGTTTTGCTCACTCTGCACAGTATAGAGGAAATATTATTGAATTACAGAAGTAGCTCTCCTTGCAACTTCAGGATACTTTTAAATGAAACTGATTTCTACTTAGTTGAGAAAACTACTAGGTTAAAAAAAAAATCGAATCGTTGACAACAATATCTAATTCCTCATAATATCAGGTTGGAAGTGCTGCAGACGTGTGCTAGTTGCTGAGTATCTGCAGTATGGGTGCACATTTAGCACTTGTCTGTTAAGGACCGCCAGCCATATGCATGGAAGGGTTTTGTCTTTCGTGTCCACCTAATCCTTGCCTAGGTCCTCATTACGGAGCACACTTGTGTTTCTGCATGAGCCCGAATGTGCTACCATACTTAGAATTCCAAAGATCATTGGGAGAAGGACGTCAGGGGGCAAGAAGTCAGCAAGCAAAGCTCATTAGTGAGTGAGACTTTATCTGCATTTCTCATTCATTCATTTCGTCATTTGCTCAACCCATGTTACAATGGTTAGTTTTCATTGCCTATAATTAAACAACAAGAAGAAGTCTCTTCTTCTTGGCCAAGAAGAGAGTCTCATGAAGAATTGTCTAGACTGTGCTGACCTGTGAGCCTGCCTGTGAGGGATTTCTTACTTGGGTTAATTGAGGCGGGAAGGCTCAACATGCACATGGGTGGCATAGTTTCGTGGGCTCTGGGCTAAATAAAACCAGCCGGTTGAGGCTGGGTACTAGCATGTGTTCACTAACTCATCACTCTCTGCATTCAACAGTGAATGTACTGTGAGCAGATGCTTTCAAGGATTGCTGCCATATCTTTCCTGCAATGACGGGTTCCAACCTGGAGTTGTGAGCCAAAGGAACCCTTTCTTTCTTGTGTTGCTTTTCTCAGGGTATTTTACCAAAGCCATGGGAACCTCAATATCTTTTGGCAAGTCCTATACATTAGGAGCTCCTCTTTAAAGACCAGAAAGTCAGCTTTAGAGATAAAATCTATGTTGAGGAAATCAGAGACTCTTAAGGAGGTAGGGCAACACAGCAGCTCACTTTAAAGAAGCACGAAGAATCGACGTGGTGCCGTATGGAAGTGGTCAGCGAAGTTTTCTGCAGTTGACAGGCCTATGAATTAGTTGAATTAGGAATACGGTTGCCATTCATTACTTTTGCTCTACATACATATGTGTAACGCAGATGCACCGGTGTTCAGAGAGGAGGTCGCTTTGCAGACCACCGTGAAAGAAGGCAGGCCTAATGCGATAGAAAAGCATTTCTTGCCTCTTTTAGGTCGGCCTTTTATGTCATCTGGTAACGTGTGACTCAACTCACTGTGAGCCAAAGCGGAAGCACAGATGAGGTCAGATGCTCTTGCAAACTTTCTGCACATTGCAAGAACTCTAAGTTATGGGCACATTTTATTGTACCCAATAAGGGCAGGTTTATTTGAACCTGGGTTAGTTGCCAGGTAAATACTTAACTTGGAGTTGGAGCCAATGAAGCTCATGCTCCCTTACCACAAGAGTGCTCTTTTTTTTATTTCCTCCCCATGGTTTGAGAATGAGATTACTTGGGGCACAAGAAAGGAATTTTACCCCAGATGTTTATGGATTTGAGACCACGAGCAGCAACCTGTTTTACTTGTGTCTTGTTTCTCCCGTTTCATTTCTCCCAGGGCAGAAAACACTGTAACTTAGCTTCTGACTGTCCCCAGACTCTCTTGGGACTATGATGATATCACTATTGCTCAGGTGTCATGATTCTCATGAGATATAAAAATAATCACAATCCCTTAATTATTAATCACTTGTAATTGAAATTGAAGGTGATAAAACGTAAAGGATGAGAAAGAAGAACAAGATGGGAGAGGAAGCAGGCTCTGAGAACTGCTCGCGAGTTAACCCTTTAATAAACAACTCCTTCAGCCTGCCTTTCTGGCTGCCTCTCTACGCATGTCTCCCGGCTGCACTTCTGATGGAAGGAGGGCAGATGTACAGGTCAGCCTCGGTCATGGGAGTGGGGCTATGTTTCCTAGTCTAGCTGGAGGCCCAATTCGAACATCAGGTAAAAGGTCAAGTAAGGTCAATACAAACCAGCCTAGAGAAGCAGCAGCTGCTCTATTGCCTCAAGTGCTTTTCAATTTGGAAGACTCAAGTAAAAGCAGCTTCTCTCTGAATCATTGCTTTCCCAGGCTTACGAATCCCAGAATCTCTTGTACTTTCCATTGGTTTCCAAACACGGCTTTGTTTCAGGCTTCCCTGCACACAGATTGAAGTGATATGGGCAAACAATTTTGACAAGATATGCAGCTCTGAGAAAAAGCACTTCAGGCTTACAAGGACACGCACTGTTGTTGGGCTCTGTAAAGGTGACTCCAGGAGCTATGAGTTTTAGCCCCTGCTAGGGAAACCCAGATTAGAGCACCTCTAATGACAGGATCCCAGTGCTCAGTGAGCACAATCGGTGTTCTCTTTGGACCTTATCTTCAGATGTGTAACAATGGTTGATCGTTTTGCTATTGGGTTCTAGGATAAAGAAGATAGATCTCATTTAAGACGTTTTAGTTAACAATGCCATTTTACCTGCATATGTATGTGGTGAGAGTCTGTGTGTGTGTGTGTGTGTGTGTGTGTGTGTGTGTGTATGTATGTATGTGCGGATCCGTGTGTACATGTATGTGCGTGCAGGTGGAGATCTGAGGTTGCTCTCCTTCTTTTTACTTTTTTTGAATCAAGATCTCTCAGCTGAACACAGAATGCTCTAACTAGTCAACTCTCACTAGTCAGCTTGCTTCAGGAATTCCCAATCTCTACTTTTTTTCTAAAACTGGAGTCACGGGGCAAGTTGCCATGCCTTCTTGGCATTTACATGGTTTCTGAGGATTAGAATTCCGGCCCTCTTGTTTGTGGCGCAAGTACTTTACCCTCTGAGTGTTACTCATAACTTTTATAGTTGAGTTTCCAAAACATGTATTAAGCACGTAACCTTATGTGGGATGTTACAGGAGAGTGAAGAAGAAATGGAAAATCTTTCCTCAGTCTTTGAAGAAATGCAAACTAACTGTAGATGAAGCTTGTTAAAGTTCATGCAAATGCTCAGAAGACTGAAGAGAAAGGCCAAACGAATACTCCAAGAAAGAGGACAGTTTGGTTCTACTCCCCTAGGCATTTATTTATTTATTTTTTATCTTAAAATAAGGCTTTTGACAATCTGTTACTTTTCTGTGGTTATCTTTGGCAGATCTTCTGATTGCATTTCTTTTTGTGTAAAGATACACTGTGATCGTTACCTGTCTTCTCCAAGCCTGCTGCCTTCGGAAAGCAAAGCTTTCAATCTAGGTCGGCCATGGCAGGGAAAGAAATTAAGTATCTTTGAAATAACACAAAAGTCAGGTGAATTTGAATTTAGGACTTTAAAAATAAGAGAGGATAAACAGCTCTGTTGTCTGCTTCGATAGTTAATGCTCTGCGAATGTGCACAGTAAGCTACTGAATACAGATGACAAATGACAAATAAAAGCACAAATTTCAAGACTGTTTTGACATTGAAGGAAAAAAGACTAACAAGGAAATGTTGGGGTAAGGAAGAACTCAGGAAAGATGTAGATTCAACTCTGAATGTTTATCAGTGTCGAATATTAAACTGGACAACCAAGACTATAGACAGAACATGTGCTTTAGGGTCAGAGATATCTGCATTGAACCCTATGAGGTTTGGAGTTATTTTTAACAAGTGACTTATCTACTTTCAACTCCAATTACCTCTCCTGGTTCTGTACAAGTAATGAGAAATGTGTGTAACAACTATGGTACAAAGCAAACCTTAAAGGCACATAAAAACATCTCATTTGCTTAATTTTAGTGTTTCTAAAAACTCTAGGTGCAAAATGCAAGCTCTTATAGCATTTGTTTCTTAGGGCAACAGTTATAACAATAATGCATTTCTATCCATTCTTGACCAGTGAACTTGACCTGGGAAGGTATCTCTGGTCTTCCTCATGCCTCTGTGTGAAGTTGCCAAAGGTTCAATCTTCCTGGGCTTTGGAGCTAGACTGACGTGAGTCTACTATCTTGCTGGATAGCTTCCTTAGCTGGTAAACTCGTCTACCATTTTTAGCTCTCATTACATCTGTAAAATGACAAGATGATAGACTAAATTTCAAGACCATGTTTTGGCATTTCAAGAAAGGAAAACACTAACTTGTTCTGAACTCATTTCTTTCTGGGCGAGGATACGACTCTAATAATTACTTCTCAAGCTTGTCGCCTTCAGAGTAGTATCTTGACATGTTCATGGTGACCACGTTGACTTGGGAGAGTTGTATTGATGTCTCCCGAGAGGATTCCACTCGGGGAATATTAATAGCGTGCATGTTTTGTCACAGAGAGCCCATTCCTCTACCTGGGTGCCTCTCAAGATATAGGAAGTAACTGTCTTACAAGGCCACAGATATCATTTTAGGATGGCTTTGCTGTAGGCTTTTCCCCTGCTTGTCCCATCAAGTAAACTGGGCTGTGAGAATGATGATGATGAGGAGCCAGGAGAGGTGAAACCCAACGTAGGTAGAAGTATCTCAACTCAAGAACTGGGTTATGATAGAGCATGATTGGCACCCAGAAGCCTGCTAGAGACTACCTCCATTGCTCCAGTGTTGGAGAAGTTGGTCCCCAGCAGTAAGATCTCACTGAATTCTGAAACTCGAGCTGGGTAGGTCAGCGGGCATGTGGTTTCATGTAATCTTATTTAGTGTATCTCAGTTCATTTCTGACAGAGCATTGAGTTTATCCGTGTTGGCATTCTTACTGCTGTTCTCTTTCTTACCTCATTTTACTCTTCGGTCTTTTTGTGTATTTTATTTTCGGATTATGAAGACTACACTTGTTTGATGGTTCCACGTAGATATTCCTTTCTCCACTCATGTCTGTCCCACCACAGTGTCAGTAGTTAGGGCTGGGGGTTAGCTCAGTGGGGAGGCACTTAGCCACACACAGGACTTGGGGTTTTAATCCCAGTACTGGAAAAATTCTGCGATTGTTGTCTTCACTAGGGTTTAAAACCTCCTAAGTTTTATTTCTGTCATTTGTCAGAAGCGACGGAAGCTCATCGTAAATGGGGTCCATGAAGCAAGTCTGTGTACTGTTCCAAGATTTACAGAAACTAGAGCATAAACTGACCTCCACATCTGTATGCATGTGACTATTTCGTAGTTGGAGAACTAAGGACAGTGTCTTAATCTGACTGCTATTGCTATTACAAAGTGACTAAGAATGGTAATTTATAGAAAATAGGGAGGCAGACCAATTGGATCTTAGTTTGGATGCTCAGCACCCAGATCAGAAAGCCAGTATGGCAGCCGGTGACCGTAACCCAAGTGCTGGGGATGCAGACAGGAAAATGGGACTTGTTGGCCAGCCAGTCTGTCTGGATTGATGAGCACCAGGTTCAGTGAGAGATCCTGTCTCAGAAATAGAGTGGACAGTGATGGAGGGAGTCATTCAGTTTCCACACGCATGCACACATATGGATGGCATAGATGCCCAAGTGCACACACAGACAGACACAGACATGGGACACAGACACACACACACACACACACACACAGATGCATTAGGAGAGGGAGAGAGGGAGCAAGGGGGGAAGAGAGAGAGAGAGAAAGAGAGAGAGGGGGGATGGGGGGAGGGAGAGGGGAGAGGGAGAAGACTTATTTTGAGGTTGAGAATTTCATGAGTGCTGGGCTGACATCTGCAGCATCTGGTTAGAGCCTCCTAACTGCATCAGATATGGCAGAAAGCACCTTGTGTTAAGACAGAACAAGTGTGATAACTCAAGCTCATCTTCCTCTTCATATAAAGCCATTCATATAAATGCTAGCATGGAGACATCATCCTCGTGACATCATCTAATCCTAATTACCTACCAAAGGCCCCGTGTCAGAATACTTATGATATGGAATATTAAATTTCTATTTTAGGAATGTTTGAGGGTCACATTCAAACCATAACTGCCTACTTGGTTTAATGAGTTACCCGAATCCTTTCCTGCTTCTACCAGGCAGTGTTGGTTGTATAGTGGTGAGCACAGCTGCCATCCTAATTCTGCTAGGTCTCTTTCCAGTACATTCTGCCTGGGAAGGAGTGACAAAAACACCATTTCTTCTCAGGCTCTTCAGATTTCTTCTGGGGATGCCTTTGTTACCAAGAACATGTATATTCTCACTTTCCTTTGACTGTATTATTAGACATTTTGGTCTGTCCATAGTTCAGGTGGCTTCTCCTGTGCTGTAAAAGAGCATTATACCACGGGGCTATTTCTTCTCCCAAAGGCTTTGAGGACCTGTCTGTGGACAGCATCCAACATGTAGATTTTTTTCCCCTCTTTTGTGTTTCTTACTTGCTAATTCACTTTTTTCTTTTGTGAAATTCTTTTTACCTTTTTTAAAAATTTTAAATTTATTTATTTCTCTCTCATCCTGACCCCATCCTCCCTTCCCTCCACTCCTCCCAGCTCCCCCCATCTCCCCTCTCCTCCAGACTCCTACCCCACCCCTGCTTCCCATCAGAACAGAGCTGGCCTCCCAAGATTGCCACTCTAACAGGGCATAACAAGAAGGAACAAGGCCAGGCAGGAGCCCTGACATCAAGACTGGATGAGGCAGACCAGCAGGAGAAAAAAGGGTCCCAAGGGCAGGTAAAAGGGTCAGAGAACCCCATCCCCAATTCCAACTTTTAGAAGTTCTACAAGAACACCAAGCCAGACAACCCAACCATAAGATATATGTACATATAATATATACATACATACATATATAGGTATATACAGTCATTGTGTCTGCTGCTTGTGCCTAGATCAATCCTCATCAGAGAGGCTTGATCTAGCAGCTGAAGGGAGTAAGGTGCAGAGCCCAAGGGCCAAACATCTGGCAGGCTGAGCTTAGGAGAATTCTATGAAAGATGAAGGAAAAAGGATTGCGGGGGGACCAGAGGGGTTGAAGACACCAGGAGCCAACTGACCAGGACTCTTTTTACCTTTTACCTATTTTCCAAGGTATATGTCCCTCACCCCCAGTAATTTTATTCTCTCTAGTAAGCTAAGAGTGGAGAAGCATGTTTTAAGATACATCACTTTTTGATATGATAAAACTTTATTTATGAGCCCTAAGCTCTTGGTAGCTGCAGTGTCCATGGGGTTGTTTGATGACAATTGTGTTGCAGAAGCAGCTAGAGTGCCTCTACTCAGGGCTCCCTCAGTGCTGATTGCAGCGCTGACAAGTGGTATCTGAGTCAGGTGTCATATGTCTTCAAAGAAGCACAAGCTGGTATTACCATATCTGAATCTCAGGAACCTATGACTATGCTACATATCTGGTATGAACCGGATGTTAATGTTGCCAATGCCCAAAGCAAGCGAAATGTCTACATTATTGAAATCCAACTTTCAAGATGACAGTAGTTAGAAGTAGGGCCTTGGGTCGGTCATTAGTTTATGAGGGCTACTGATGCTTGATTTTAGACTTTCCAGCCTCAGTAACTATGAGCACAACTTTTCTGTTGTTGCTGAGTATGGTCAACACATACATCTTAATCCCAGCACTAAGAAGGCAGAGGCAGGTAGATCCAGGTCAGCCTGGTATATATCATAAATTCAAGACCAGCCAGGGATACACACTGAAACCATCTCTCAATTTATTTTTATTTTTAATAAATTGTCCACTTTAAAACATCTTATCATGATGGATCAAATGGATGAAGGCATCCACTGGCCAAAGAAGATAAGGTTGCTGTTGATACCCTCTTATCTTGATAGGGAGATTATTCTGTACCATCCAGGTTGGCTCAGAATAATCACATATATTCTCAGATGTACAAAAGGGTGTTAGAGAAGAGAACGGGGATATGGACCACATGAGAAGAACTTGACCCAACACTGGCTTTGAAGATGGAGAAGAAGAGGTATGAACCAAGAAGGGAGCTGTTCCTAGTCTCAAAAGACAGGGAAGTAGATTCTCTGTACAGCCTCCAGAAAGAACACAACCTCATTGGCATATTAAGTAAAATAAATTATGTGTGCATGTGTGTGCGTGTGCGTGTGAATGTGTATGTGCCATATGTATGCAAGTGTCTTTGGATGTCAGGATAGAGCTGTAGGACACCCAGCATGGTGATGGGGAACTGAACTTAGGTTTTCTAGAGAACAGGGAAGATTATCAGCACGTAAGACATCTTTCTAGCCTGGAGCATTAATTTTGACCTGAGGGGGTCTTATTTTAAATTCTTATTATAAGATAATAACTGTGTGCTGTTTTAAGCTGTAAGTTTGGGGCACTTTGTTAAAGCATCAAAAGAAAACACTGTCCCAAAAGATAACAGAGGTGACTGACAGTTTTCCAAAAGTAAGCTCTGGATAGAATTCAAAACAAAGTAGATAGGTTGTAAGAGTCAGAAGCCAGAAATAAAAGATTCACAGCTTTAGTTCAACTGCTATAAATAATTGCAAATTTAGCTTTTTTCCTGACTCTAACTTTTTTCTTTTTTATTCTGTCTTTCTTATTTTGACAATGAATTACAGGCTTGTATCAAGTGATGTGACCTTTGTGTATACTCATTTATAAAAGCATTTGGAGGGCAAGAACCACTGAAATATTATGAAAAACAAACCCTAGCATAATTAAGAATTATTACAGTAAAAGTAACATGCCAAATGAAATTAGACTCAGCCAAACTCTTTTAAAAGCATGAAAAATAATTTTTTTTCAGTATGGTAGCTTAACATTGAAACTTGACCACTAAACTGTATTCATGTCATTTACAATTATACATGGGAAAAAAAGAAATAAAATATTGAGCTATAAAAATCATACATAGGAAAGTATTCAAAATTACAATTCTTCTCATTTGAACATCTAATTTACATGCTCATATTATAGGGTATAATTTATTCCTGATTTAGTAACAAACATTCCTAGTGTATAAGATGTTGCCTGTCCATTAATTTTAAGTACTAAAATAGATGTTAATTCAAAAGACAGCTTTATATCAGCTGAGGTCAATGCATTTTAAAACTTCAGGTTTTTAGAGAAGTGTAAGACACGGGTTAGAAGCCCTAGGCTTCCTGAGTTCCAGAGCTTGTAGAAACTAGACGATCATGGAGCCTGTTATATTGTCAAGAGAAGCAAATAAGAAATGTAAAAATGTTTTTTAATATCTTGGAAGTGAAGTCTAGGATTTCAGTCCAAGGCATGTGTTCAAGAATAATACTAGTAAAAACTAACACCTTCTCCCAAAATTTGTAGCAGCTTAAACCAGAAAGTTTTCTTTTTCGTTGTTGTATAAAATGAAGCGTAACTATTTTGAGCATCTTCTCATGGAATGCACTGCACCGTGTCTAATGACACAGGCACAACTTTTGGTTTTTCCAAGTCAGGAAGTCTCTGCACACATTTCAGACAAAGGAATTGAAATACCAAGTGACAAGCACATTTTTTTTCCCCAAAAAACCCTGAACGTAGTGAATTAAAAAGAAACAATGGCTGCTGTCAAAAGGCACCAATGAAGTTACCTAAAAATGTTGCTTTTTAGAGACAAAGAAAAAGCAAACCCAAGGGATCCCCAAGTTCTGTCTCTGTTGTGTGATTAAAATCTATCTGTGGTTGTTGGCAGCCTTCTCTCGTTCTTCTGTAGCATCGCTTGAGTTAAGTCTCTTTGTCTATCTGGAGGAAAATAAATTTTCCCAGGTCATGGAAGCAATGATTTCCATAGCTGGCAAGCTAAAGCTGCTTGCCATGTTTCCTCAGTCTTTGTTAAAGTGGTTCTCCAGGACTTTGTGGAGGGTCCGAGGTAGTCTCAACACTAACTTGATGGAGAATCTGAGGTGGCCTCAACATCACAATTGGGTGATTTTTGTCAGTATTTCATTGGAAGATTAGACTGAATTTTCCCAGAACATTTTGGGATGCTGTTACTACTCTTTGGATCGTTGTGATTCCAGTGAAGGAATTTACATTTTAAGAGACCTTAGATCATCTCTTTTAGGATTCTCTGTGTGTTCTATAGTTAAATAGAAAGCCAGAGAAATGGTCATTGGAGAAAGTGGGGGTAGGCACAATTCCTTGAACTTTAGAAGAATATCGTTCCAAATCTGGGCTTCCTGATCTCATTTAGACTTGACTACTTTTTTATATTAGTAGTGAGACTATTTTTAATCAAGAATACAATTAGCCTCAATTTGTGCTTTGAAATTCATTCTCTCAGTGAGTACACTTTCCAGCCAATGCCCATAACCATCACAATAACTTTCATGCATGACAATATCAGCATGTGTCTTTACTTCAGAAACTACTGTTCTTATTGTTCATTATCCCTGATGCCTTCTATGTCTGCTAAATATTTTTACCTGGTTTTGACTTAATCATTCAAACTCAGTATTCTCAAAACTGAGCTCATTTTCTTATTCTCTATCTAATCTCCAAATTGCTAAATTAAATTTTTGTTTGAAAAATACTTTACTTTTCCTCCCTCCCTCCCTCCCTCCCTTCCTCCCTCCCTCCCTTCCTTCCTTCCTTCCTTTCTCCCTCATTCCCTCCCTTCCTTTCTTCTTCTCTCTCTCTCTTTCCCCTTCCTTTCCTGATTCTTCCTTTAAAAAATTATAATCCACCTGCCTATTTATCTATATCTATCTATCTATCTATCTATCTATCTATCTATCTATCTATCTATCTAATCTACCATCATCTGTCTATATCTCATTGTGGATTAAAGACAGGGTCTCACACATGCTAGGCAAGTAAAGGCAAGTACTCTACCACTGAGCTACATTCTTAACCCTTTAAAAGTATTTTTAAATTTTGACATGGCATTTCATCATCTTAACCAGCCTGATCTTGAACTTGTGATCCCCTTGCCTTGAGTTCTTCAGTTGCTGGGATTTAGGGCCTGCACTACCAAGTCCAGCTTCAGTATATTAACTTACACTATGGTCCATTCAGCTCTCCAGCTCTGAAGCCTGAAGACATTTGCACTTCCCTGCCCTCTGCCCTGCAGCTACTGTCCTGAACTCTGTCTTATTTCTTGTTTCCTGTCTTCTGTGGCTGCTCGCTAAGCTAACACCCGAGGTACCAGGATGCCTTCACAGGCTGCTCATTTCTCTAGCTTCAGTTCAGCTCCCATCAGCCCTTCAAGTATGTTGCTGTCTGTCACTCATCACTTTATCCCTGATTTGCTATTGTTGAGTGACTCCGCTCTAATTCTCTTATAGACAAAACAATTCTCTAGGACTCTTTTCCTGTTTTCTAGATAAGCTTCCTTGTTCCTACCTTTACACCCTGTGGAAGCCATCCTGTAGTACTGTTTAAGTTCTCTGAATCCAGCATATTCTTGGACATTTGCAGTTGCGTTTCCTTTGCCTGGAATACATGCCTTCCCCCTCCTCTCCAAGGATGACCTCCTTTATGTCTTTCCTCCCTACTAGTTGGTTATCCTTTAAGAATTTTATCAATTTGTCTTTTTCTTTTAAATCTTCAAGTCACCGAAATCCAGTTCTTTGTGTTGTATACTAACACTTCAATATATATATATATATAAAATATATAATAATATATATTATTATGTATATTATGTATTATACATATAATATCAACTTTCTCTTTTTGCATATGAATAAGCAGTCACCCGATAGCATGAATTGAAAGCCCCCCCCATACCCTCCAAGCTACAAGGCTTTTCCAATCAAGTTTGCATAAAGGTATATATCTGCTTCTACGCTCTCCATTTTATGTCTTCAATCTATTTTTATTTTATTTATTTATTTATTTACTTATTTATTTATTTATTTATTTATTTATTTATTTATTTATTTATTTTTGACAGAGGGTTTCACTATGTAGCCTTCACTGGCCTGAAACTCATGATGTAAACCTGAAACTCATGATGTAAAACATTGAGATTTGCCTGTCTCTGCCTCCTGAGTGCTGGAATTAGAGGCATGTGCCATCCTACCCAGGCTCTATTTTTATTTTTAAATAAATAAGTAGCTTTATAATATTTATAATATTCCCTCATATCAGGTAGGATAATCCACCTAGCTTGCTCTGTATCAAGAGATAGACTTGCCTATTCTTAACATTAAAGTTCGGAATCAGCTTTTTGAGTTTTACAAGAACAAATCAAAACCCAAAACAAGCGTTCTTAGGAACTTGATTATGTTTGTCCTCAACCTATAGAATATATTAGAGGGAACTGAAGTCATCTTATCCATGAACATGGGATGTCTTTCAATACTTTAAATCCTCTAGTGTTTTCCGACCAGTCTTCCTAATTTTCTCTAAAAAATTTGCACAGTTTAATTTGGTCTGCATTTTCTGTTATTTAGTTATCTTTGAGCAATGATAATTTTCTCCTTTCCTATCCAATCCTTAACACATTTTTCTCTTGAGATTTATTTATTTTTATCTTTTTGTGTTATTAGTGTTTTGCTCACATGTATGTCTGTTGACCACATGCAGAGGCCAGAAGAGGATACTAGATCCCCTGGAACTAGAGTTACAAACACTTGTTAACTGCCATATAGGTAATGAGAACTGAATTGTGGGTACTCTGGAAGAGCAACCTGCAGATATTCTTAAACATGGAGCCATCTCTCTAGGCCCTCCCTTCAATTTTTTTTTTTTTTTTGGTTCTTTTAAGACAGGGTTTCTCTGTTGTAACTCTGGCTGTCCTGGAACTCACACTGTAGACCAGGCTTGATTTGAACTCACAGAGATCCACCTGCCTCTGCCCCCTGAGTGCTGGGATTAAAGACATGCACCACTACCACCCTGGAATTATTTTTTTGATTCCTTCTTTTATTTTTAAAGAAACTTTAAGAACAGTTTTAGGGTCAAAGCAAAATTGGGAGGAAGGTAAAGAGAATTCTAAATATCTCAAATTTTCTCTTCCTAGATGTAGAGTTTTGCCATTATCAGGATCCCCCAAATGGAGCAATTTGAAGCAATAATGATTAATCCACACTGCCACATCTTTGCAACCAAGAGGTTTACTCTTGGTGGGGTCTAGTTTCTGTACCATGGCAGTTGTCCACATGCACTGTATCCTACAGAATGTCTTCACTTGAAAGTCCTTTGTGCACTGGTCATCGCTAAGTTATCACAGAGAGCAAACTTATCTTATTCTTCATTCTCTGACTCCTAGAGTGTTTTCTTTGTCCTTGGATTAAAAAAATATACGTATTGTGTTTCAGTGATTTTTGTTTTTGCTTTTATCTTTCAGAAGAAAATTTCTTTTGATTCTTTGAGCTTTCCTGCTCTGTGGTTTGGTTCCTGTCAATTTTGAAAAGGTTTGAGCTATACGACTGTGAGCATTTCTTTCTTTTGGTTTGGCCATTATACTTTTTTTTTATTAACCTTTGAAATCACCACACAGTTCTTGGATCTTCTTTGATGCCATCCTTAACGTATTTTTTTTTTATAAAGCTTATGATTCTTTCCTCATCTGTGTCCAATCTATCGAAGAGTTGAAGGCACATACATTTTGTCTACTCCATGTAGTACTTTCTAGCCATCCTTTTGATTCTTCTTTGCCATTAGCATTTCTTAGCTTGCTTTCCCCACCTCCACCTCCACAGTGTCTACTTTCTCCATTAGAACTCTTGATATGTTACTGATAGTTATTTTTAATTTCTCGCCTGTCAGTTCTAGCATTCATGCTGTGCTGGGTTTCCCTCTGGTGGTTGACCTATTTCCTCTTTCTGTGAGTGCTTCCTTGTGCTTCTGTCACCTCTGTGAACGTCTTCTGTTGTGTGCTAGGCATATTGTACGAGATAATAGAAACTAATTTAATAGACGTTTAGCATGAGGGTTTTGCTATTCTTGCTTGGTTATGCATGTGTTTAAGATTCTTGGAGCTGTGGTCCCAGAGGTTTCAGATCCCTCCAGCGTCCTCCAGTTTCTCCTTTTTGCTTCTGGGAGCTTCCTGTATAACGTCGCTCTTCAGACAGCCTGTGTGTATCACGAAGCTAAGCTAAGTTTTTTGCTTTTGTTTTTGTTTTGGCTGTTACTATACCGAAGGTCTCTTGGTATGGTGATAGGGATCACGCACATGGAACATTCTACAGTCCTTCGTTAAATCTGTTCTTCAAGTGGGTCAGTTCCTAAGGCTTGTAGCTTTCACACATGTTTCTGTCTTCCAATGGAATGGGTTGCTTTCATTTCTTCTGCCCCTCCGTTTCTTGGTTGCAATTTTTCACACATATTTCTGTGAAGCCCTCTCATCTGTTCCCCTACCGCCACTTTGGATAAAACAGAAGGCTGCAAGAGACATTCCTTTCTGAAGCTGTGGCAAAGTTGATTATTTTGACAAGGCAAAGCCCTTTACTCTAGAGAGTAGGGCCTTTTTATAATAGGTATTTAGACATGTTTTTGAAGGCTTTGCTCTTCCAACTCTCCTTGCCAGGGGCACAAAGGGAACTTTTTCTGATCTCTAACATTATAACCTTTTGTGGCCTTTGGTTCCTGGAGAGAAAGCCAAAAAAAAAAAAAAAAGCAATTAAAAATATATAAAGTCAAGTCAATCAATCACTCAATCAATCTGGGGCCTCTGGGATTCTCACGCTCATGTGTATCTGTATCTACTCTTCCCAAAAGGTAAAACATACCATTTAGTTCTATGTGTAGGTCATGGTTCTATTAATTTCTGCTTTAGCTTAGCAATTTTGAGTTGTCATGTCTTTCACTTGATTGAGTTTGTCATTTGTCTCACACCTTAGTTATCTGTCAAATCCAAGAAAAATGTTTGAACTTTCCAATTGCTTTTTTTTTTTCAGTTTGAGTGTATGTATGTGGCCTCATGTGTGCTCATGAGTGTGCCTGGCTGTGTATGCAAGCCAGAGCTCCGTATGTGTTGTTTTCCTCCGTCACTGTCAACATTATTATTTAAAACAGAATATTTTACTGAACCTGGACCCTGTCAATTGGTGGAGACCAGTGGCGGCAAGCCTGGAGAATCTTCTTACCTCTGCCTCCCTCAATGCTGAGATTACAAGTGCCACACACCACCTCACCTGGCTTTTGTGTGCGTGCTCATGTCAAAGGCAAGCACTTTATGCACTGAGCCGGCTCCCCAGTCCCTGATCTACATTCTTTTTTTTATTGCAATGAGTAAAAGATTTCCAAGGTATTTTTTATATTGAATCTGCAAGTGCATTCTTGGTAGAAAATTAATTGATGATTACTGTATATACAGCACTGGGTTAAGTTTGCTAATGACTTGTTTTGAATTTGTGAACATGAATTAGGTTGACCTGTAATTTTCTTTTCTCACACTAGTCTTGTTTAGTCTTGCTATCAAAGTTTAATATAACCACAAAAATTAGTTTTTCTGTTTTCCCAGCCTTTCTTGCATTCTGGAATTGCTGCTATAAGATTTGAACTAGTTGGTCCCAGAAGATTTTGTAGAAATTAATTATAAATTTGCCTCTATTCATTGTTTTCTTTGTGGGAAGATGTTATACTCTTCTTGAATGAACATTGCTGTTATGAAAACATTTAGATTGTTAATATCATCTTAAACCTCTTTGGGTAGTTTCTTCTTTTCTATACACATTTGTATACTTAGTCAAAGTTTTACAATTAATCTGAATAAAATTATTCATTACACTTTCCTATTGGTGTATTGTCTGTTTTCTCTTCTGCTGCCTTCATCTTGCAGAGAGGATCAGAGCCAGGCAGCAGGTAGCCTTCTCATGAAACTTCTCTGGTAATCCAATATGGGATTAGGTCAGGACTGGTTTAAAAACATCTACTTCCTGTGACTCTGCAACCCGTTGTACCTGTCACTGATTCCAAGAGTTACATCAGTTTCAAATATCGCCTGTCATTCTGTGGCATATGTTGGACCTTGGCCTAGACTCTGTCTGGGTCTATAGATTCAGAAGAGGCTTTAATAATTGGTTGTTTTTGATATCTTAACATTTGATGAAGATCTCTACAACCAATCTGTCTGGATTCTGTGTGCAGCAATCCAATTCAAAGGCTGCATTTAGACGCAGCCTGTGAAACCAAAGTAACATGAGCAAAGTTCTAGTCACGCCATAGTCTATGACTGCCAAAATGTGGACACGGAAGCAGTTATTTTAAAACTTGATAAGCAACACAGCATTTTACAGAACTGGGGGAAAAAAAGGAGCACTCCTAGTTGCCCAGTTAGAAAAGCATTTGCAGGATTATTGACATCATGTCACAGAATGCTCTTTACCTGACTGTGGGATGGATACTTTAGGTTGGAATTATTTTTGAAACTATAATTTATATTTTAAGTAAGATTTTTTGTGCCTGATTTATATTCTAGAGAATTCTGTATGTTTGATATTTTATGTTGGAGAGATTTAGTAACCTTCTTGTTAAAAATGAGGATATATTTAACTTTTATTCATTTTAAGTAATATATACTCAAATATAGATCTATCTATCAATCAATCATATATTTAGATTCCTAGACGCCTTAGTATAATATTCCTGTATTACATTTTCTGGTTTTTTTTTGAGGGGGGTATAATTTATACACAAGTTAATTTGGGAAGCTGGAAACTTCTTCAGTGTTCATGTAATGTTTAATTTAAATTATTTCCAACCATAGCCCAAGTCTCATGCTGCTATGGACAATCTGTGTTTCTTGGTATATGTCCCAACATTTTATTTAACAAAATAGAAATAGAAGAACAAATATAAAAGCGCCAAATGTGAAGCAGAGCTAGAAGGTTTTGACAGACATAACCGCAAAGCTACTTCATCTTTACAGCGTTCGATTCGGGGACGCCGCAAGTCAAAAGTTTTCATCTCCGAACATTTAATTCTATAATTTAAAGAACAATTCAATACGAAATAAAATGGAGAGATGTCTAGTTTAATCTTCATTCCCATAAATCTGTTGGCATGAAATGATATCAGCTATAGAAAATTCAACCTTTATTTTATTGTGATTATCTCAGAAGAACTTCTTCCTCTTGGTCCTTTCCTACCAAATTCCTCATTTAGTCTGACTTAGGAATGTTAATTCAGCTTGAAAGATTAATTATCAATGATCATACATATATAATTGCATGGATAGGATAGGACGTTGAGCTGTTGAGATCTACAAAACTCATAGTCATAAACCTTGAACCTTGCAAAAAGTTGACATTGCTGTTCATTTAGAAGACAAAATTTAGATATTAAACATTATAGAAAGGGTGAGTAGTGAAAAAACACTATTTGACCATAAAAAAATCTTGACCATGGCATAGATTTATTTTATTTTTAGTGGTCTGTCTCATAAGCTCAACCAGTTAGAAGGAACAGACCTGTGTCTATAAGGTGAACTGGCATAAACAAGTACATTTTTAGTGGTTCATATAAATATATTGTAATTATTGCTTCTCGGAGTTTTGGTTAAGATAAAGTGAACTGTCTTTTGGTTCACCTTTGCTCATGCGTATGATGTGAGAGCATAGGCAGGCACCTGACTCAAGCACTGACACAGCTGAGAATATAAACCTGGGTACCTGAGGCTATAAGGCTGCAGTTTTCCGTGATGTCTACCAAAGCACAGCGCAGCCTAGAACTAAAGTAGCCTATTAATTCTCTTACATCTCCAGGAACCATCTGTTACTGAAGTAGAAGCAAAGGAGGTTCTGTGACATGTTCAGCTGATACTGAACCAATAACCTACAACAAAAAGAGCACATTGGAGGACTGAGTAAGTAGTTCTACTAGATGAATCTTGAAAGCCAAGTGTTCTCTGGATTACAGAAGACGGCTTATCTCCAGAGTCGTTACAGAGATTGCTTGGAAAACAAAGACAACTGCTGGTAGTTTTATCATAAGCCAGTCTAAGGGATGTCAGAGTGAGGAAAACATGAGAAATAGACGAAGAATAAATCCAAAATTGTGCATTGTGGAACTGCAACAATCAAAACAGGTCTGTCTGTTACACTGAATGTCTCCAGGGAGGCTTTATGGAGCCCTACCGAGGTGTGAGTGGTGCTTTCTGATTTAATGGTGTCATTCGATGGGATTATGTCCTGGAAACTTCAGGCTTGTGTTATCTGGACTATAAAGATAGTCTCCTGGCAACCTAGGGCTCCTTCTTGCCCATTGTTTCTTCTTGGGCAGTTGTGCAGGTGTGTGTGTGTGTGTGTGTGTGTGTGTGTGTGTGTGTGTGTGTAGATTCCTGTATTAGTAACTCATGAAAGGAGTTTGTAGGGTATGAGTAGACATGGTTCTCTGGCAGAGGCTGTACACTGTGGTTACGAGTACACAGAAATTGTGGACAGGATGTCATTGTAAAAGACTTGGTTACAGAATCTAAATGAGAAACCCAAGTCATTTCAAATCTGAGGATCCTTCATATATTCAGAGGGAGATAGAGAGATTTGAGCACTAGTTGTACTGTGATCAGGCGGAGGAGCAGAGATCTAAGATGCTTGTAGCACTGGGAGGGTTTTCAGAAAAGGTTGTTGGCAGTGACATGTGGCACGGGCTTGAGGAGGCAAAGCCAGGGAGAACTCCAGCTCTCAGTGGTCGTTGGTATGTGGACATGTTCCCACCATGTCTATTTTCTACTCATTTCTTGTGGTTGGCTTCTCAACCAGGCAGCTATTATTATCCATTTCATCTGTAGAAATTTAAGTATCTTGAAAACTTTTACAAGCTAGAGGAGTTTCTGATGTCCCATTAGAGAGATGGAGAAACATCAGGAGCAACACACAGAGTGCCATGGTATGGAAAAACAGATAATAATCAGTGTAGCCTGGCTAGAAAGTCCACCTGCATACTGTTCACATGACCAACTTCTCCAGTCTCATCTACCTGTTTTTTGTCACGAAGACACATCTGATACCAAGCATGTTATTTGGAAACATTTGCATTGTTCACAGAAGGATTCTTTATATTCATATTAACTTGAAAATTACCAGCCTTTAAGTCAAGCTATCTGTTTTCCATTTGAGAAGATTAGACCAATTCTGGGGGATGCTGATGGCTTAGTCACTGGAGAGTTAATAGTCCACTTACATACCAGATTTGAATGAACTTTTCAAGAGCTCTTTGGTCATTTCAGTATGGAAAATGTCATTTTGTATGTCATTATAGTATGTAAACTCTAGACAAAGTTTGATTAAATATCATCTGAAATGTTTATCAGCCGTTTATTTCTAATATGTTGGGTTCCACTTTATCCTACCTAATTGAAGATCTCTGTGTTAGAGAAGATAACTGAGAGTGTAGTTTTCCTTCTATAATTACCAGCAAATTTAATGTAGTCTATTTCATTGAAAAAAATTAAGAAATGCTCTAGTGAAACATTTTGAGAACATTGATTTATATTGTTGCAATCTGGAGTTTTTAAAAGCAATCTAGAGACTTTTGTGGGTGAACATGTGGATATCGTCATCAATGGCTTGGCCTCCATTCTTGCCCAGTGTAGCACATGGAAGTAGAGCCTTGGGTAGGGCGAGTAAACCACTGCTTTTATCGAAAACCACTTCAAGCATTCCTAACAATTGCCAGTTATTGATTATTTTGAACATCTAAGAATGTTGGGTTTTGATCTTAACTATCTGTTGAATGACTGGCCACTATTTGTTGAAATAGTGGAACTTCAAAGGCTTCATCATGAAACAAAGAAGTTCAAAACTTCTTTGGATGGTGGTTCATTTCCTTAGGAATCAATTACTTGTTTGCTGGGCCCCTAATGTAGGGGGAGCTCTTCTCATCTGACCAGAGGCAAGGAAAAAGCAGTCAAAACCCTTCCTCAAGAAAGAGAAGAAAATTTCATAATGCTTCCATACTTATAAAGACTTTTCCTTTAACGGCTTGTTCAATATCAGACTTCTAAATCATTCAATATGTCTTTGCCTAAGGGTCACAAAATTGGCTTTAACTGCCTCTCTTTGCATGTCAAATGTGAGTGGCATAACACTTTACTTTGACAAGGGGGTGGTATCTTCCATCTCTGTTCTCTTTTTAGCCTTGACATCAAGAAGCCAAATTAGAATTGAGTGTGCTTTTATGGTGTACATAGAGTGTATCCAAGCTAAGAAATGTATGGCCATTTTCATATTTTCTGTTCAACATATATGAGGCTAGTAAAAATTTATACTACAAAAGATGTTAAGATATATTAAGAGAATGAGAAGTTAGAGGATTGTAAGACAATGTTTACTAAATATTACATGTGTAACAATTATTTATATTAATAAATAATGGCTAAATCAAAACTGATTCTAAAATCGATTGTATTCATTCATGTGATGAGCAGAACACACATTTGTACAGCTCTAATTATATGCCAAGTACCATGTTGACAGAGAGATGAAAATGAATGACTCTTTATCCTGGCACAGTGGGGCTATCCAGGGAACTCTATGTGGATGTAAACTTGAGGCTGGAATGCAGAAGGAAGCTTTGACTGTAGAACTGTAGAACTGAACTAACTGGATGATAACTTTTAATAGAAAAGGCTCAAGAGGAAAAGTGTTTTCTTAGAATAACCTACATAGACCAGAGTCCAAATAAAATTATTGGTGTGACCTGTATGTTTTCACTGAATATAACCATGATTAGATTTAAGTTGGGTGACAATAGTTTATTTTAATTACAATAAAAACCACAGGAAAAGAATTTCCAAGAAAGCCCCCTTTATTTAGACAAGGTTGTGCTCTGTAATCCAGACTAATCTGGAATTCATGATGACCTTCTAGTCTCAGCCTCATGAATGCTGGGATTACCTGTACAAGCTACTGGGTCCAGATCATATAAAATATAACAGAAGAAGGGGAAGGAAAAGGAGGAGGAGGAAGAGGAGGAGGAGGAGGAGGAGGAGGAGGAGAAGGAAGAGGAGAAGGAGGAGGAGGAGGAGGAGGAGGAGGAGGAAGAGAAGGTGGAGGAGGAGGAGGAAGAGGAGGAGGAGGAGGAGAAGGAGGAGGAGGAAAAAAAATCCCCAACAAAACTACCTCATTTGTCTTCTAGCTTGGAATTCTAAAGCCCACCTCCTCTGCCCTAGTTGCAAAAGTGAGGCTGGTCTAGTTCATGGAAAGTTGAGCGAATTAGATCCATTTGGAAGCCAGTAATTCGTTAAACTTCAACATTTGTATGACAGAAGGTTTCTTTCTGGGTCAAACTCTTCCCTGTTCTTATTGAGGAAATGGAACTGCCACCTGGTCTGTGGAGTTGTGTGGGAGTATATGCGATGTGTGCATGTGTGCATGTGTGTGTGTGTGTGTGTGTGTGTGTGTGATGCTGAAAACTGCTGACAGTGGAAGTTTATGAATCCATTTGAGACTTTCTGGAACTAATGAATTTTCTCCACATGTTCACATGGACAGGTTTTGCATAATCTTTTAGAGGATTTTAGGACCTATTGAAACCCACCTATGGACTTTTTTATATTACAGAAATGGAACATTTACTATGGTCTCACAAAAGAAAGCCTATATGACTACACCCAAGGGAAACATGTTGTAGAAATAGAAAGGATACAATTTTAAAAAAGTATATGTGTCTAAGGCATAAAGCTAAAAGCCTGGGAAATGGGAGTGGCTTCTAGAAAAAGGAATAGAGGGATAGAATGACATTATTCAGTGTTTTGCTTTAATTTAAAATTAAATATAATTTAAAAGAGATACTATGGAGAAAAATAGGTCTACTTTAGATGATGTCTGAAAAATGAACAAAATTGACTTGAAAATTTTAGTCTCTAATGCAAACATAATGAACCAGGATTTTAGTTAAGTAGGAGGGGCTGAAGATATGATGGTTTGATGATAACAATGGTCAAAGACACTTCCATGAATAAGAAGACAATTTAAAAAAAATATGAGTACTCCAAATGAGTACATATTCACAGAGGCACTAATAATTGTTTTAGGGAATTAACTTCATAAGTGATATAAGTGTGGCCTACTCAAACAATTAAATTCTATACTGGTAAATATATTTGCTGTTTCATGTTCCCAAAGAGCTATATCTTTCATTATAGAAAATTCCATGAGATATAGTCATCATCAAGAATAAATATACCCAAATCCTGGCAGAATGGCTGGAAAAGTGAGATAGTTGGTTTGGAAATCACTTTGGTGTGTAAGTAAATCTGGTTAGGTGTCTGTACTGCCTACGTATAATTAAGATAACTATGGGAACACCTTTCTATGTCCTGTGTAGCCTTCATGAATGAAGAAAGCACGGAGTGACATGATAACAGACTACCGATTACTACCTGGACATGGATTTCTATCTATCTGAACAAGACGCCATGCTTGTTTGGATGCAATCTTAACATGTGATCAGCTTGGAAGACAAGCACAACTATGTGTGCATGGCATCTCTGGAATGCAATTTCAACTCACTGAATGGATATTAAAATCTATAATATTGGTCCTTCAGGTTTAACTTGGTAGGCATTTACATTGTAATTTATCCCACTCAGTATGGGTGATTCCAGGATCTGAGCATTTGTGGGCAATGTTTCAGGTAATATTGGGGGTTTATTTGGGGGGGTATAGTTTCTATTAAACAAGACACTGAGGAAACAGTATGTGGGAAGTATATTTTGAAGACAATGGTGGGATTGATATTTGTGGTATAAATTCAATGGTAAATCTGTTACCTGTAATTATTTTCCTCATGAAATTAACAGAATAAACAAATGTATTTTAGTCTGATGGGAACTAAAATATCCAGTTGTATTTCAAAAACTCTTAAATACCAGAGTTTGGTGTTTAAAGCAACATGTCCTGATAGTTTTCAAACAAGATGAGATAGATTATGAATGTTTATCTTTAGTGCCAACTGTCCAAACCCAAACTAGAAACATCTGCCAAGCAATTTTCCTCCTTGTTTTTAATACTATTTCTAATGTTTCGGTTTCTTCCAAGCACAGTGTGACAGTGGTGCTGACTGTCAATAAGGAAACTCTTGATGTGACACCATCAGCAGCACACTTACTACAGCGGCTACTTGGCACACCAGAGACCCTGATTAGGGAGTCACAAATAGTAGATTTCCCCCAAACATCTAAAATATCTTCACAATTTTTAGCTGGGCAGTAGTGGTGCACACCTTTAATCCCAGCACTTAGGAGGCAGAGACAAGTACATCTCTGTGAGTTCGAGGCCAGCCTGGGCTACAGAGTGAGTTCCAGGACTGCCAGAGTTACCACAGAGAAACCCTGTCTTGAAAAAAAAAAAACAAAACAAACAAACAAAATGTCTTCATAATTTTTATGATTCTGATGGTGAATGAAGTTTGTCAAGTTGACCTTGAGAATGTTTAAACCTAAAAACCAAGTTATTACAGTTCACAGAACTTGTCAAATGGAAGTATTTATTTTATTTAATTACAACTACATATGCCAATTAAAAATAATGATTACCAATGCTTTGGAAAAATAGTTTGATAGTAATTTTTATTTAATGTAAAATGCTGACAGCAATAGATAGTTCTTGGACATAATATTTAAAAATTTTTAATGTATTAATGTCTGTGAGCTTAGAAGCATGCAATGACTTAATTAATTAGGATGTTTAATTTTTTCTTAAATAGAAGACTTCCCAAGAATCACTGAACTGTCTCTAATCAATGTAACACACACAGATTGTTCACTTTAAATTGAAGCACTTCTCAAAAAATGAAAAAGTAAAATGCACTCAATACATCTAACTAATACATACTTTGCTTCCTTCTTATTTTTTTCTGCTGTCGTGAAATGCAGAATCAAGACAAACTGGAATAAATTACAGGAAAAGTACAAAGTAAAACATGTTTCTTTCCAGCAAACCCAGTATCCACTTCGGTCAGTAATTTCAGACTTTCTATCCAGCGATTGTTCCCATGGAGCCTTAAATATATTGTTGTGGCGGAGGCAAATGTAAGATGTAAAAACAGTCAAGCTGTATTCATAGGAGGTGTTGCAAGCTAGCCTGAGACTGACTGATGTGAAGTGGCAACTCCAGCCTGGGGCTAACGTGTTGCTGTTTCTCAATTCTTCAATATTTAAAGTGGAGGCTTTTAAATGCCCTTGCAGTCAAGCATCTACATAGCCTCCTGCATGTATTAATGATATCTGAGATGAATGCCCCTCAAAGGAAAGAACATATTTCTTCTTATAATCGTGGTTTTTTTTTTTAAATGGGAAAGAGAAGGATAACTCAATAAGATTAAAACAAAAATTGAAAATTCATGATGTTATTCTCACACTTTAGAAGTGGCAGAAGATAATTAATCCTGAATGGTTAGTTACCTGAAACTTCCCTATCGACTTTCCTCTGGGTGATTTTGTAGTTTTGTATTTTTATTTTATTTTATTTTTTGCCACTGTGTCTGACTGAGGAATTATTTGTAGAACCAAATGTGCAGTAACTGGTCCTTGGGGGTCACCCTGGCAAGCTGGCTGATCCCTCATTTTCAACCACACTTCTGCTCGTCAGTGAGGAGGACAAAATAGGGGACCCTAATATGATGCTAAGAAAGAAGAAATAAAATAAAAAGGAAGAAAACATTCTAGTCAGGTGAGCCGGTTGCAACTGTCCCTGGAGATCAACGTTAGAACAGGGTAGTCTAAGGGGAGGCAGCGTAGCAGTAGAGCGGATATAAAAGCCTCAGAGTTTGCAATATGTCTAACTAAGGACCAGAGCTGTCCTGCTTCTAAAGGAACTATGAAAGTAACGTGTGACATACCTCAAGAACCCTTTCAAATTTACAGGGTTTTGTCCCGATACTTTGTTCTGGCTGGACAGATGTCTCTCTTTTCTCCACGCTGCCTTTATCTTTCATATACATGCATATATTCCCCCACACCTCGTCTTTTTCTTCATCAGTAGAAGAGAAACAAACACAGTGGAGAAGAAAACAAGAGACGGGTATTTAAAAATGGAAACAACATCGGAAAATAGAAAAATAAACATAATTTTCTTTACGCCCAGCGTGATGCATTTTGGAACTGCAGAAATTATTTTTAACCTCCGACGTTGGCATTTTGCCTCGTTTATTACAAAATGGCGGCCCTCTGGGAACCTGGTTCCCATCTTGGCATCACGTCCCCCCCTGAGCAGGAATTCTTGATTTTACACAGAGAAAAGTATCCTATGTAGATCCTAAACGATCCTCTGAAGACGGAAAGGAAAGCATGGGGACTGGCGAGTCCAGGAAACTAGCCATTTCACGATTCATGTCAGTGTAGAGGTAGAGTTTGGGGTAAGAACGGCTGCATTTGGGGTAAGAACTGGCAGTCAAGTGCTTATTTTAAAAGTGAACAACCTAAACTATTCGTATCTACTCGGATGAATGCTTTGCTCTTTGTGTTACCAAAATAATAAAATAATAAATAAATATAAATATATAAATAAATAAATAAAACCACTGTTGTTTGTCAAGAGAATATTTGTAAACTCCTGTCAGTGTTTAGTCATATTATTTATTTATTTTTGTTGAAAGTAAAAAAAAAAAAAATTGTTGTGTTCAAGCATAAAAACAAAAAAAGAAAAAGAAAAGGAAACAAAGAAAGCTGAACCAGCCAGGGACAGAGTCTGAAATGAAAATTGAGAGCTATGACCCTGACTCAATTCTTTACAAACTATTTAAGCTTGAAAAGCATAAACATTTTGTGCCAACATAAACAAAAGTTAGTCATAATTTTTAACCAATCAGAACCTCCTAATAATCATGGTCAGAGTCACCATAACTCAGTTAAGGACACATCTCAGTTCTCAAAACAAGGACCTGCCAGTCATTTTGTTTTGGCTTTACTGGTGGGTTCTGAAGGCTAGGGGCTTTTCTCATTTTCCTGGGAGCCTGACTCTGTCTCTGTTTTAAAATTTTACAGATTAAGATGGCGTTGGTTCTGCCATTTCATACAATTTCATTCCCCCTTTTTAGTATGCCTTCTCCAATCCACGAGTATACATTTAATTACCGATTAGTCCTTACATCATTAATGTTTAGTCATATCTAATGCTGAACTGATACTGAGGTCAATGCCAACACTAGTGATTTCGGTTTGAAAAAGGTTGTATATTGATGGATTTTGTTCTAGTTGTAATGCCAGAAGAAGCAATTTTTTTTCCTGGATGACATTATCACTTAAATTCTTAAATAAGTTAACACCTCTCTCTTTCTCTCTCTCTCTCTCTGTGTGTGTGTGTGTGTGTGTGTGTGTGTATGTGTGTGTGTCTCCCCCCTCTCTCTGCCTGTGCATATTTATTTCAGAATAGTGACCATATTTTCCTATCAAGTCCAATTCCTTTCCTTATTCTGACTTCATTTACTGACCTTCAGTCTCTGGAAAGGTATGAGAAGTTAAGGAAAGAAAAGTAGAAAAAGTAGGATTTGTAAAGATGAGAGGAAAATGGCAGAAAGAGAGAAAATAAAGCCTGGGTAAAGGAAGGAGTAGAAGAGTGGACTTAAGACTACCCGTGTATCTCTAACTTCCTTCTCTCTGTTTACCACCAATCTCAGCAAAGAGGCAAGAAGAAAAAAATAGAATAATAAAACGCAAACCCAGAAGGTCACAGAGTGCTGTATAGCTTATCTGTATTAGGCATGACCTGAATTTTGGTTCTTGTACAAATCAGAAAAGCTCTTGTAACCCACAATTCTTTACATAAAATTCCTTGGCAGTTGCCACTGCAAATCTTCAAGTCTTTCCATCTCTCACAGAAATAATACTATAAATGCAAGGGCTGTCAATCATGGAACACTGCTACCAAGGTTATGCCAGGTCAGATCTGGAAACCCAAAGATCTGTGAGTGAGGTGTTGATGGCAGGGTGGGTGGCAAATGTGAATGGAGAGAGCTTGAGATTTACAAGCTGCTGTCACAGGAAGATTAGGGCTAAACGAGGCACGAGTTTGAAAGAGAAAAGCAGAATGAAGGAAGATCATGAGTTAGAGGACAAAAATATGTCAAAGTTTTAGTATAGAAAGGCTCACAAATTTAAAGATATACAACCTAAAAAAAAAGTTTAAATTAATAGCAGACATAATGCTCCTTATAATATAACCAAATAACCTTCAATATTTCTATAGAGTTTGGCTCTTATCTCAGATGTGTGTTTCACATACCACCCCTGTGGTTTTTTTTCTGAGTTCACCAGTTTTTGGTTTATTGTAACTCTTTCCTGTTTTTGCTTTTATTTGACATATTTTTTTCTTGTCCATCTCAGTGAATTATATAATATCGAAAATGCTGTTAGTCAACTCAGCCACAGTGCTCGTCTTTGATAGGAAAAAATGAACTGCACAGTACGTGGAGCAGAAAGAGAAGAGACACGGCTGGCCATATCTTCTAAGTTTCTTCCTGTTTTCAGTTAGAATACTTTCAATTCCCAGAATGCCATTATCAGTGATTGGAGATGTTCCTCGAGCAACTCATTCCCAAGGTTTCAGTCTGCTTTGCCTAGTTAATAAATTTATATTGAATTCTCTCAATATACTCTAGCTGAATAAAATTACTATCATGTTCTGTAAATTTATAAAGTGAAACTATAACTTTTTCTAATAATCTCAGTATTTCTATTAAGCAGAAGAAAAAGTATATATCTCTTCATTTTCACCATGGAATAGCAACCAGGGTTATTAAATGGCAGCAGAGAAAGAATATATATGATTGATTCAGTTTGCTACTTCTATTATTAGTGTAGAGTACACCTCAAAAGAACGTCTTAATATTTAATAACTTAATGGCAGAGTTGTCAACCAGATCCTTCCGAATCCAAGAACCTCTATTAAAAAAAGATTTGAAAGTGTCAAAGATTTGATTTATATAGCTAAACATAATCAATCATCCTTTGAGACTAAAACAGATAACACTTATAATGAATTAAAGCCTAAAACATACGTACAAATCATTAATATTTCCACTAGCTTAACTATCATCTGTCTATCTATCTATCTATCTTTCTAACCTATTATCTATCATCTATTTATCTATCTATCTAATCTATCTATCATCTATCATCATCTATCTATCTGTCTATCTATCTAATTTATATTTTAATCTATCTACCTATAATGTTGGTATTCTGCTTGAAGGACATATGTGAATCATTCCAATATTTTCTTTCAACTCTTTGAAGTTAAAAGAATCTATAAACCTATCAAAGTAGAAAGTGTAAAACTGATTCGTATGTTTTTAGCAATGTAGAAAAGATAAAATTATCATCAATAAAACCTATAGGTATCACAACCAAAGATCCAAAAGTATCTTTGTAAAACAAAGTGCTCTCTTGAGTTGCAAACCCCTTTGAATGATATCTGACAGAAAAGTAACAAGAATGGATGAGCATGAATGAAATATCTTAAGCCTCCACTGATTTCCGTGATTTCTGACATTGAGGACATCACTTTACTTGAAGGAAGGAAATCCTATGCAGGAGCTTGCTGTTCTGGAGGCAAGAGCAGGAGGATAGAGAAATGGAGGCCAGCATAGGGTCACAAATCCTGTTTCTGTAAAGGATGCACATGAAATGCTGTGGTTACCACAGAAGTCTCAGATCTTTTCCCCAAGCCTCCCTCTCTGGCTTCTCTGCCAGACGTTCTGTGACATTTCCTGTCATCCTTCTGACAGTGGCTTCCTAGCATCACGTAAAAGCTCTCCTATCTCCCTCTATGGCCTTCAAAGGGTGTTGTCACCTGGGTTCTACCTTCGCTCCTCCTTCTGAGTCACTCTACTCATGCTCCGTGGGCTGTCAGTCAACCTTAGCTGCTAAGATCAGCGATTCTCAAATCTATGTTCTGCTTCAGTTCCTCCTCCTGAGGTTCAGATCTGACGCTGTATTGGTGCATTCTGCTTGGCTCTCCTGTGCCCGCTTCCATTCACTGTGTCCCAGACACAGCTCATCAGCTTCTGTGCATCTGGTCAGCTCCCTCCCCTGCCTCAGCAGTCTTGCTTTTCTTTTTTTTTTTTTTTTAAATTTTTATTTTTTTCATTTTATTGAAAATAGTGGGTTTTTTAAAAAAAATATAATATATCCTGATTATAGTTTCCTCTCCCTCTACTCTTCCCAGCCCCCCCCCAATACTAACCCATCCAGTTTCTATCTCTTACTAGAAAACAAACAGCTTCTAAGGGATTATAATAAAATAAAATAATAAAATAAAACAAAAACTAACACATTGGAATAAGACAAAACAACCAGAAGGCAAAGAGCCCAAGAAAAGGCAAAGGAAACAGGGACTAACTTGTTTACAAACTGATGAATCTTATAAATACACTAATCTGAGAGCCATAATATATAAGCAAAGAATCTGTAGGGAGAGAGAGAGAAAGAGAGAGAGAGAGAGATAGAAAGAGAGAGAGAGAGAGATAGAGAGAGAGGGGAGAGAGGGGGGGGAAAGAAGAAGGAAGAGGAGGAGGAAGAAGAGGAGGAGGAAAAATATAACTAACATAAGATACAATTAAAAACAAACCAAAAAAAAAAATCCAAACAAAACCAAAAGAACAACAAGAAGAAAAAGACGAAAGGAGAAGCCTGATAGGACACAGTGAGAAAAGGAACCTGCAAATATGCTGCTGAGTTAATTTTCTGTTGGCCATCTACTACTGGGCATGCGTACTACATTTAAGAGTAGTTTGCTTTTCTAGTGAGACTTCCTTGGAGAAAACTGCAATTCCATTTGCAGATGGTTTCAGATGTAGATTGCTTCTGGATTAGGATGGAAGCATGTACCTACTTCTTTCAGCTCCAGGACCCCATCTGGTGAAGACCTGTGCATGCTGCTTCAGTCTCCATGTTCATACGTGTGATTTAGGGGGCCTTGTGTTCTTGGTGTCCTCCACTCCCTCTGGGTCTTACATACTTCACACCTCCTCCTCTGAGGGGTACCCTGAGCCCTAAGGGGAGAGATTTGGTGGAGACATCCCACTTAGGGCTGCGTGTACTAAGGTATATCATTTTCTGCATAATTTCTGGCCATGGGTCTCTGTGTTTGTCCCCATCTGCTATAGGAGGAAGCTTCTCTGATGGCTGAGCAAGGCATTGGTCTGTGAGTATAGCAGAATATCATTAGGAGTCTTTTTATTCCATTTTTTTAAAGAACAGTAGTATTTGGTTTTCCCTAGGTCCCTAGCCTATCTAGTGTCAGGCTTTTAAATACCCAAGCAGTGTCTGGTATGGGTTCCATCTCAGGGAGTGGACCGTCAATCAAATTAGATATTGGTTGGCTACCCTTACAAGCATTGTGCCATAATTCCCCTAGCATATCTTGCAGGAAGGACAGCATTGGTAGCATGTAGGGATCTTTCTTTAACCAAAGATTCTAGAACATAGGAGTGAAGGCTTTATGTTGGCACCAACTCAACTTTTCTATGTCCAGTGAGTTGTGTAGTTGTGTCTTTAGCAATGAGGCCTTGCTGTCCATTTGTGGAGACCAACAATAACTTGGGTTGTTTGAGGATTTATGTGGGACCCATTTGAGCAATAATTTAATTAGATATAACCCAATCCTAGTACTGGAAGCTTCATTTGGCTCTGTCTCCCCCATTACTTGGCAATTTCACTTACTTAGATCATCTTCATATATGTATGTATTTTAGAACATTTCTACTGTATTGGGATTTCAATACTCTTTCTGAGTCTGTGTTAACTCACTCAGATGATATTTTTTTCTAGGTCTACCTATGTTTTTCTATGAATTTCATGATTTTATTTTTTATAATAGCTGAGTAATATTCTACTGTGTAAATGTAACATATTTTATTTATCCATTAATCTGTTGAAGGCCATCTAGGTTTGTTTCCAATTTCTGGTTATTATTAATAGAGCAGCAATGAACATGGTTGAACAAGTGTCTCTGTGGTAGGGTGAAGCTTTTTTGAGTACAAGCCCAAGAGCGGTAAAGCAGGATATTGATGTAGATCAATTCCCGTCTTCCTGAGGACCCACCACAGTGATTTCCATAGTTGTTATACAAATCTGCACTCTCATCAGCAGTGGATGTGTGTTTCCCTTACTCCATATCCTCACTGGCAGGAGCTGTCATTTGCTCTTAGCCATTCTGACAGGTATAAGATGGAATGGCAAAGTAGTTTTGACTTTCATTCTCTTTGTAGTCAAGGATGTTGAACATTTCTTTAGGTGTTTCTTAGCCATTTGAGATTATTCTATTGAGAATTCTCTGTTTAGATCTATATCCCCTTTTTTAATTAGATTATATGATTTGCTGATGTCTAGTTTCTTGAGTTCTTTATATATTTTGGATATTAGCTCTCTATCAGATGTAGAGTTGGTGAAAATCTTTTCCCATTCTGTATACTACCGCTTTGTTCTATTGACAGTGTCCTTTGCCATGCAGAAGCTCTTAGTTTTGTGAGGACCCATTTATTAATTGTTCATCTTAGTGACTGTGCTAATGGTGTTCTGTTCAGGGAGTTTGTGTTCCAGAGCAACTGTGGCCTTGGAAAAATGAACTGGGTAGTGTTCTTTCTGTTTCTATTTTGTGGAAGAAGTTGAAGAGTATCAGCATTACTTCTTTGAATGTCTGGTAGGAGTTTGTGCTGCAACCATCTGGCCTTGAGTTTTTTGATTTTTTTTATGGGAGACTTTGAATTGCTGCTTCTATTTTATGAAGGGTTATAGGTTCTGTTTAAATTCCTTATCTATTCTTGATTTAACTCTTGTCAGTGGAATGTTTTGAAGAAATTATCCATTTCTTTTAGGTTTTCCAATTTGGTGGAGTACAGATTTTAAAAGAACAACCTTATGACATTCTGGGTTTCCTCAGTGTCTGTTATTATGTTCACCTTTTCATCTCTGATATTGTTAATTTGGATAGTCTCTCTCTGCCTTTTAGTTAATGTGGATAAGGGTTTGCCAATCTTGTTGGTTTTCTCAAAGAGAAAGCTCTGTTTAAATGATTCCTTGTATTGTTTTCTTTTGTTGTTTGTTTGCATCTATTTTATTGATTTCGGCCCTGAGCCTGATTATTTCTTGCCATGTATGCCTTTTGGGTGTGATTTCTTCATTTTTTTCTAGAACTTTCAGGTGTGCTCTTAAGTTATTAATAAGAAATCTTTAATTTTTTTTGATGTAGGAATTTAATGCTATGAACTTGCCTCTTAGGACATTCTTCATTGTGTCCTATAAGTTTGGGTATGTTGTGTATTCATTTTCATTCAATTGAAGAAGAAGGAGGAGGAGGAGGAGGAGGAGAAGAATAAGAGGAAGAAGAGGAAGAAAAGAAAGAAGAAGAAGAAGAAGGAAAAGGAGGAGGAGGAAGAGAAGGAGGAAGAAGAGTTAGGACGAGTGTTCATTTCATGCAGTTATTTCTTGAAGGAGTCCTGGGTATATATCTGAAGATATTTAAATCAACATACTTGTACATCCATATACATTGTGGCACCATTCACAGTAAATCGCCAAATCATGCAATCAGCCTGGATGTCTACAAACAAATCAGTAGACAAAGAAAACGTAGTGCAGATAGACATGCAAAGGAATTCTATTCAACCAGGAGAAGAAGAATAGTTATTTCACTTGTAGGTAAATGCATGACTGAAGATTATCATGATAAGCAGAATAAGTCAAATTCAGACAAATATTTTTTTCCCCACATACTAAATGTAGAATTTTAAAAAAATGTAGTAAAGAGGGACTGGAGAGGTGGATCAGAAGCTAGGAATTCATACTGCTTTTCCAGAGGAGGTGAGCTTGGTTCCCAGCACCCACATTGGGCAGCTCACAACCACTTGTAACTCTAGCTCCAGGAGACCGGACACCTCTGGACCTCCATTACTGTATGCACTCATGTGTGCATACCCTCGCATATGCATACACATATTATAACTAATCCAAATAAGGGATTGGAGGGATAGCTCAGAGGCTAGGAGGGTGTACTGCTCTTGCAGTGGACCCAGGTTTGGTCCCTAGGATTCACAATGGCAGCTCACAACTGTCTGTTGCTCCATCTCTGGGGGATCCAATACTCCTTTGGATTCACTTGTGCGTGCACACGTGCACACACATGCACACTTGCTCTTAAAAATAAAATGAACCTTAAAAAGTAAACCTTTAAAAATGTATATAAAGGCATAAAAGGTACTGTTTGGGAAGAGGATAGTGCTGATGAGGGGGTAATTATTGATGAAAACATGACCAAAGTAACACAACTAACACATGAAATGTCATAATGAAACCCATCATTTTGTACAACCAAGTAAACTAATTGAAGGTTTTTGAGTCAGATCTACTGAGCACTAAGTAAGTATCAGTGACCATTTCTCAATTAATAATGCACCTTTTCTTTCTATGTTGGATTTCTTTCTGTTCATTCCATAGAGCTCTATGTGCATAACTGTCAGAGTTACTCTTCATGGTAACCGACTGTCTCTCTTCCATGGTTGGTTATGAATTTTGTGAGGTCAGGATTTTAGTTTGCATACCATAGGCCTTTGTCAGAACATGGTCAGTGAGTGAAGCTATGTGAGAATTTGGAGAGTTTGTGAGAAAACTCAAGAAAACAGGATGAGAATCTTGTGACCTCTGTTCCTCCATAACAGGAGTTGTTCTTCGAGTGTGCTTTTGCGCCCTTTCCAGGTGGAGTAAATAGTATCAGGTTTACTTCAGATTACCCATCATCTACTATGATTATTCAGATGATGTTTCTAAGCACAGTGTGGAATTGTCCCTGTGACTGTATGCAGCCTAAAGTCATGTGACTTTTGCTCATTTGATCTTACTTAACCCTCAGAAAATCCTCAGAATACAAATTGTCTGATGCTCTGAATAAAGTTAGCTATTGCATAAGACTTAAGTCTGCCTCAGTTTTAGTCTCCACTCTTCCAACTAGTTACTGCCAACTAGAGCAGTAGCAGGCCCTTTACCATCTTTTGCTTGGCTTATAATAAACTCTCATTCAATACTTCCTAAAAGAATTCAAATTATTTGCAATCTTCATAGGCAACTCAACTTTCCACATTGAAAGTCTTTGCTTTTTTTTGAGGACGATCACAAGGAAGAGATGAAATACAATGACTCTGTGTTTACATGTTCAGTCATGATGGTGTATTTAAAGAAATTGCTTGCATTTAACTGGGTATGAGGTTGAACTGAGAAGACATACAGCTCCTTGGGACTCTCTTCTATAAACAACAAGAGCCAAAATAGGAGGATTATAAATAGCTTCCTTAGCATAATAGAGTCAGCCTGAGGTAAGTGCTGTGTGATCTGTATTCTCAAGTGTTTCTGACCCTCTGCAGGAATTAATAGGGAAATAGAACATGATAATGAGAACATGCTTCCTAAAATGTAAAAGGGGTTCAGAGACTGTAGGCTTAAAGAGGGAGAAGAATTTGGTTGCAAGGAACCAGGACAAGCATCTCGTATATGAATCAGATTCTGCTTGTTCCTTTCTTGCTCTTTCGGAGACTAATCTCTGAGTTCTGTCATTCTTTCAATCTTTATTTCTGTTTCCATTTGTCTTCCTGTGCCTGCTGCTGCCGCTGCTCCTGCTGAAGCCTGTCTTCTTGCTGAATTTAAAATGCTTTTGGTTGGAAGGTAGTTTCTGCGAGATCATTTCTATTATGGATTTACTTTAAAATGGAAAATAAAAGGAGTCCATAAAAATATCACTTTAAAATCTTTTGTGTTTCTTCTGTTTGAATTCAAATTAGAACGAGAAATCCATGCCTAGGGACAAACAAAACTAATTCTATATCAAATTGGGCAATTTTTGTCTAACTGTGGATGTAACACCAAGATACATTTTTACTATTGATGGAGAGGAAAAGGATGAGACATTTTGAAGGTTATTTTATATTCGGTTTGTTAAGTACCTTTCACGGGTTTTGTTGCTGGACTTGGATAATCACAAGGAACATGTATTAGATGGAGTATGAAAACAATAAAAACTGTCTAGTTGAAATGATATATAAATTAACAGTATTTAGGAAAAGTGGAAAAGCACGTGAGATAAGGAAGAAAAATGAATGAAATAAAGATAAAAGCACAAGTATGATCTTGGAAATGCAGAGGAGAAGAGAACAAATCAAGCGGGACATCAAGGCCTCTGTTTAGGAGACTGTGCTGTCTCTGCTCCCGGGGGCCCGGGTCACCATCTCAGATGTAATCTTTAAAAGATTCAGACATACAGACAGCAAAGATAGTGTAAAGCTCTCCCAGCCCCTATCACCTAACTTCAACAATGAAAACAGAATATATGCATATTTACCTAGTTCTGGCAAGAAAGAAATAGCTCATTCTTACAGGATATTTTGAAGAGACTAAAACAAGAGTTTTGGCCAGGTGGTGGTGGCAGTGCACGCCTCTAATCCAGGCACTCGAGAGGCAGAGGCAGGTGGATCTCTGTGAGTTTGAAGCCAGCCTGGTCTACAGAGTGAGTTCCAGGACAGCCAGAGTTACGACAGAGGAACCCTGTCTCGAGAAACCAAACCAAACCAAACCACAACAAAACAAAACAAAAAGACAAGAGTTTTGTATGAAGGTATAGACATGGTTTGGGGATAAAACATGAGTCAGTGGATGACTCTAGGGTCAATAACAATGGGTACTGCTACCACCTCTGGACCTGAAAGTATAAGAAGAGGGGATAGTTACTGAAACCTAATGAGGCTGCCTGATGGACTGATTACCTTCAGTTGGAAAGGCTTGTTCAAGCTGGGAATCTGCCACAACACGGATGAAACTTGAGAACATTATGCTAAGGGGAGAAAGCTCACTACAAGAAGACATTATACAATTCTTTTCACATGAGCTACTGACAACATGTAAATTCAGAGATGGAAGCTGTGGGGGTGGGGGAAGGGAGGGTGGGAATTCCCAATGCATACAAAGGTTTAGCTTTGCAAATGAAACAGTCTGGAGACTGATTGCGTAAGATACGGTTAATGTATTAGCTATTGGCTAAGTTGTATCCTACCACTTTTTAAATATGATCACATACTTACCCTCAGTATTTCAGAATATGACTTTATTTGCAGAGTCTTCAAAGAGCTTAGAAAATGAGGTTATTATAGTGGCCCCATTCCAATCTATGGCCCAATTAATATGGGATCCATATCAAAAGAGGGAATTTCGACACACCTGAGAGACACATACAAAGAAAACAGCACATGAGGACCCAGCGAGAACGTAACTATCTGCAAGCCAAGGAGTGAGACTTTGGAAGCCAAACCTGTTGTCACCTTGATCTAGTCTCATAAATGTGATTAAACATATTTCTGATTTGAAGCTCATCCCGTGATATTTACAGTAGCCCTTGAAAACAGTAAATTTTACTGAATGTGTATTTTATCATGATTTTTAAAAGTATCCCACAAAAGAAGTTTGTAAAGCAAAAAAATGATGGACTTGTTTGACAATCAGGTACATCTTGAGTGCTGAGGTCCTATTTTATATGTTTCTGTTAGAGTTTTACTGAATTCAATGCCAGTAATAAGATGGATACTTTTTAAAGATTTATTCATATTTAACTATCAGTAGTTTATTCCTGTTAAAGCTCTTTATTGGTAGATAGTACCATGGTTGGTTTATTTCAATGTTTGTTAAAGGAAATTTGTTGTTCCCTGTCACTTGTCAAGAATTTGACTAGTCTGAATAAAACAGCTAGTTATGAATTCATTTCTCTTGGGAAATTACCAAAGACTAGGGATGCCGAGTTGTATACATGTGCTTAACTTCGTAAGAAACTGTCAAACTGTTTCCCAAAGGGTGTGACCTTGAATTTTCATCAGCAACGCAGAGGTGTTTTAATTTTTCCCCATCTTTCTGGCATTCCTAGCATGGCCTTTCTAATTTAGCCTTTCTGGCAGAGATAGTTTCTCATTATGGCTTTAATTTGTGTTTTTTTTTTTTTTTTTTTTTTGATGACCAGGGATGAGAACATTTCACATGCTTGTTGTATTTGTAGATATTCATTTGTGAAACGTCAGTCCAGATTTTTGTCTCATTTTCATCAAGTTGTTTTGGATTGTTAGAACTGTTTGCACATTTTGAACACAGCACTTTGTAATTTATGTGCAGCCAGCACCTTTCCGTTTTATAAATTTATATATCTATATATATTTTAATTTTTTTGAAGTCCAATTTAGTCATTTATTTTTCTTATCTGGTTATTGACTTTTGTGCCTACTGCCTTTTCTAAAACCATGGAAGTTTTTAAAAAAATTTGTTTTTAGATCTATCTTAAATGTTTTGAATAGGCAATTTACTCAGTGCATGGTCATAAAAACCTAAATGATAGTCCATACTACAGAGAAAAGAAATAGTAGCAAGATCCAGCTAATGACCACTAACTAGGCACAATTTCAGTGAGGAAAACTGGAATCTCCAAAATCAGGGTATCGTCTCTCCAAAATGGAATTCCTAAGCTGACATGGAGCACCTGGGCAGTTACTGGAACTGAATTTGTGAGGTTTGCACAGGTGCATGGCCAAAGCCGTAATGAGGCTAGAAGCAAAGCAAAATAGAATGGAGAAGATAGGACACCAATCTAAGTAAAGATTCTGCTGAAAGAGAAAGGACTAGTGGAGGTTGGGTGAGGGTTTGCATTGTGTTAGAAGTTGCATTATATGGTGATGTTTAGCAATATGAAGAAGCCATGATGTCTCCCTATTTTTTATCGAGTGATTTCTTCACTCACGTTTTGAAGTAGAGACACCCTGAGTCAGATGGCATCAATAAATACTCTAGCATGTCAGAAATATTCCGATGTGGTCCTTCACAGATGCATATGAAAGGGTTGACTTGCTTCTGGCGTGGAACTTAGAGTAGATATTTTTGAAAGCAGAAGCTGTGTCTTGGTGCTTCTTTGTCTTCTGGGGTTCTGATGAGGGGAACAGAAATGACCCTCTTGTCCACTGAAGAGCTAAGCTTGAACTGAACATTTCTTTACCTTGTGAAATGTTCAGTTTAAGCGATTTTGCACTTTAATTTTCCAGCCTGGACCAAGACCAGAAATGCCAAAATGATATGAGAAAGGCTGTTCTTACTGTTTTTCTGGCTGAGATTGGAAGAGGAAGTGCCAGCAATCTTGTGAGAAAGCCTGTTCTCTAAAGATCTGCAACCCAGTTTGCAGAATCAAGGGCTTTGGATAGTTCAAATGAGTTTGGCTGAGTGTCCTGGTGTGCTCCTCCGAATCACACCCTGCGGATAGCATTTTGTCGTATGGAAGTCAACCACAGAATACTCTGTGTACTTCTGTAGACATCTTAACCATTACGTGTGCCCATCCAGATAAACCGCTAAAGGCTAGCAGAGCACTGCCAAAATCCAATGTGATTCCCACAGCTAGGTTTCAGATTTCAACCTGTAATAATGAAGACAGTAATCACAGAAATAATTTTATAGGATGTATATAGATGTGGCTTCAAATTGCTGCAGAGCTTTTAAACTGCAGATGATATTAGGGATGACTTACCTTAACCCGTCCTTTTAAAATGTAGACATTTAGAGTTCAGAGATGTGGCTGTTCACTCCCTGTGATGTAATTGGGTAGAAGCAGAGTCCAGCTTGGAGCATACAATGTCTTCTTCCTCACAACATACCAACATGCAAGCTGAGCGACTGGTATTTTAAACAACTGAACCTGAAAGGAAAAACAGCAATGATATCACCATGTAGAAATGATATCACCATGTGGTCAAGTACAGCTAATACAAAGGATTTCTGATGTAATATCGAGATACATGGACATATTTTCCACATTCAGGTCTGGAGTGTCCAGTGGTGCTTTCAGGTCTATTAAAACTCCTTCACTGTATACTACAATTTTTGGCAATAGATTTTAAAGATTTTTCTTTCAGTGGGCTTTTTAAATATCTTGTGGCTTTTTTTTTTGCTTCATGGACATACATTTTGAACACATTCCTACACATCTATTCAGTAATCAAGAATGAAATGAAATGAAAGCAACTGTTCTCCCAAACCGTTCCATCTGGAATGTGGCAAGGACAGGGATTTCTGGCTGAGGATGGACCAGTGAGGTGCAACCACCATTGAGAAGGATCAATGCCAGTGCACCCCAGTGACCCCAGCTGCAGGCTGCTCAGCTACTCCACTGCCTGCTTTCAGCAAACAGTGCAATGATCCTTCGATAATAGTTTTTATACGTGAAAACAGTTGAGGTCTGCTTACTTCAAAACATATCAAATTGTGGATATTTTCTGTTGTTAAAGCCCCCATTTTGAACCCCATGAAATACCGTTTCTGCTATGTGTTTTTCTTATTCCTATAGGCACAAGATTTATTTATTTATTTATTTATTTACTTACTTACTTATTTATGTACTATTTATGTATATATGTATTTCTAGCAGGTCTGTTTAGTGGAGGTGATTTAAAGTTAGTGTTTAAAAATCACATTTGTAAGTATAATTATTGATTTATTTTTTTCATCTGCTGAAACGTTTATTTTGGCCCCTATGTTCTTCACGTTCCCTTGTCTCTAGCATGTAAGTCAGGGCTTTCAGCTACATGCCTCTCCTGCTTCTCATTCTGGCAGCCAACCAGCCACCCTATAGTTGGGACCAGATACATTCGTGTAACAACAATATTATGGGAACCTGGCACGAAAAATGTAAATAGATTTCCAACATGACTATATCATATCCTCTTAACAAGTAGAAAAATATTTCTATATGCACAGCACATACACTGCAGACTTTCTATAATATTAAACACTTTAAAGTTATCATAAAATCTGTGCTAAAACAGACATGAAAAACTTTGGCGACCACTGCAAGTGGAGTCTTGTTTCTGCCAGAGCTGTGTATTCTTTCCTACCCGTGCTACATATCTACCTGCTAAGGCAATGGGGATGAATCTGTGTTACTTAACACAGCTGGCCATTGAAAACATTCGAGTAATGACTCTTCACCACTCTTGGTTTGGTTGATATAGGCACAGTGGACATTTCAGAATACTGTGAATGGTACTTTTAACAGTAGTACAGTTGATATCACTAATTTTATTTACTATCGGTTTTATTTAGCAGATGTCACAGTGTAGGCAATTGCTATTAATGGGAGTACTGAAGAGTCTGAAACTGGGCTTTCTAGCGAACCAGCTGGTTCAGAAATGATATTTATGTACACACGCATTCTATGTGACAACAAACCTAGTTCAAACATGTTTTGCACGATGTAAGATCCCACCTAATTGTCTACTCTTTAAATAGTTATCCATTTTACTGTTGTCAAAACAAAATAAGTCACAAAACAACTCCTAAACATTGGATCTTACTCTGAAACGCAGAAAAGTATGTGCCATCAACCCATTAGGCTAAGTGGGAGCTAATACTGTTGGATCAATAAAGCGAAAGCAGTTACAAAAAATCTTTGGCATTTGAAAAACAGAATCTGTGTGTCTATAATACCGGGAGCAAAGCTCCCCTGTGGAACCCTGAGATCTCTCTCTACCTGCAAGGTGCCAAGTCGTGCAAGAAACAAACACTTGTCTAGGCACCATCTCAGTCCTTCATCTTTCACCGTTCTCCCCCTCTAAGCTCTTCTCTAGACTCTCTGGCTACTGGGTTGTCTGCCCTCCACTCCTTCACTGCTGTCCTTCCTATAGGCTTAGATTTCCTTTCTTCTCTTTCTATCAATTGAAAACACACATCCTTCAACAGATATAAATTATTCCTTTCCTTAAGAGAGGGTTCTGGAGACATATGAGTGGGAGAGAGAGAGAGAGAGAGAAAGAGAGAGAGAGAGAGAGAGAGAGAGGGAGAGAGAGAGAGAGAGAGAGAGAGAGAGTGTTTGCAGGGCCATGTGTGTGGGTATTCGTGAATGTATGGGTGTTTGCAGTTGCATGTCGTGTATGTGTGTTTGCAGGGGCATGTGTGTGGGTATGCATCTGTGTGTGTGTGGGTATGTATGAATGTGTGGGTGCTTGCACTTGCATGTCTGTCTGTGTGTGTGTGTGTGTATGTGGTGTGGGTATGCATGCGCGTGTGTGCAGGTTTGTATGCGTGTGTGTGCACGTGGGTGCTAGAGGAACTTTGGGAATCATTCCTCAGGTGCTGTTCACTTTTTATTTAACTGTTTTGAGACAGAGTCCATCACTGCCCTGGTACTTGTTCTATAGGCTGGAATGGCCAACCAGGAATCCCCAGGAATCTGTTTGTCTCTACTCTCCAGTGCTGGAATTATAAGCATGAATCCCTATTTCCAGTTTTTGCACAGATTCTTGGACTCTAACTCAGGTACTCGTATTTGCAAGTTAAGCATGGTGTCAGATGAACCTAAGATTATTAAATTAAATACTAGTTACTGAGTATGTAGCTATTCTTTGCACAAATTTACTCTGATTTTTTCATGTATATTATTAAACCAAGTAAACAAACAAAAAACAGGAGTGTTTCTACATTAAAAAATGCTCAGAGATTTTTATTCCCTTATATCTTATTATTGATGTGTTTTCAACAAATTTTAAGAAAGGTGCTCAGAAAAGGATCACTTTATTTGCAGGACTGCCAAGAGTCTTCTCACCAGCAAGCACTAGGGAGGGTCCTCAGTTATACTTTCAGATGCTAGGGATTGAATAATGTAGATAAATAAGATGGCTATCTTTTTAAAAATGTAGTAGCTGTAACTTAACATTTGTTTAATTTTCAAATGAATAATAGATTCACATGGTTCAAAAAAATTAACAAGGGTAAAAATAAACGCAAAGCTCTCCTCCATCATTCTCCCATCTGCTGGTTTCCATGCCAACACTAAAACAGATAACCTATGTTATTAGTTCCTTGGGCATATTTCTAGAGATCTAAAAAAGCATGTTTATATAGTCAAATGCTACACATATTCATTTCCCCACTCTTAAGACCAGTGCAACAAGGGAGAGCTGGAGAGATGGCTCAGCTGTTAAGAGCTCTGGCTGCTCCTCCACAGGACCCAGGTTCAAGTCCCAGTACCCACATGGTATTTCACCACTGTCTCTAATTCCTGTTCCAGGGGATCTGACACCATTACACAGACATACATCATACATGCAGGCAAAACACCAATGGACATAAAATAAAAAATTAAAAGAAAAAGAATGTCTAGGATAGTAATTGAAGCTGGGTTGTGGTAGCGCACGCTTTTAATCCCAGCTCTCAGGAAGCAAAGCCAGACAGATCTCTGTGAGTTCCAGGACAGCCCATCTACAGAGTGAGTTTCAGGACAGCCAGTGTTACAACAGAGAAACCCTGTCTCAGAAAAACCACAAACAAACAAACAAAGACTAATGCAACACGTAATACTTCTTGCACCGTATCTTTATGCACAAATAGTACAAAATTTCCTTAATTTTTACTTTCTTTGTATTGTTTTCCTCTTGTTTAAACAGTTCCCTATGAACTTTTAGACCGTTTGATTTCATGCGATTATGAAATGTGCTGCAGTAAATAACCATGCACACTCATGATTTTTCTCATATGTGAATATTTCTGTAAATGTACTTCTAGAATTGAAACTGCTGAGTCAAAGAGTATATGTATTTGTAATTTCAATAAATATTGCCAACTTGCCTTCCAGCATGATTATACCTATTTACACTCCCACCAGCAATGAATCACTGTTCCCATTTTTGCGTGTCTTGCCAACCTTAAGGGTTGTCAAATTTTTGGATCTTTACCAATCCGATAGTAAAATATGGTATCTTGATGTAATTTTAATTTGCATTTTCCATGTAGAAGTGATTTGAACATCTTTTTCTGGATTTACACGTCATTTTTACTCCCTTTGCTATGAACTATTGTATTTACTTTCTAATATTTTTTCCTCTTCGAATTCTTTCTTAATATATATTAGAGAGCTCAGGTCTTAGATTGTGTTATAAATTGAAAATTTTTCCCATAGTTTGCTTTGTCTCTTATAAGAATTCTGATGGTGAATTCTATGTTTAAATGCATTAACATTTCATGGTGTTTTGTCTCAACCCACAGCTATGGATAAATTTAGAAACCTAGGATAGATAGATAGGTAGATAAGTAGACAGGCAGATAGATAGACAGAAAGATGACAGTTTGTGTTTTTGTTTGCAGTATACAAATACCATGCAAACAGCCTGCACATCTATTTTGAGGGTTAATTACTTCGATAGGCAAAGGAAGAATGTAAAATGTATTATATGAAAGAAGTATTTATTAATTTGCTTATTGTGAACAATGTATGTAAAATTCTCCAACAGAAAAAGCTCTGACTATAAATAGCACTAGTCATGAGGCGAATTATTCTTCTTCATAAAGAGACAGGTTTGAAGAGTTATTAATCGGTTCAAGTTCACTTAGAAACCACACTACATCTTTCTCCATTCTTGCTTCCTCTTTCTCTGTCCCCATTGCTCTTTCTTCCCAAAACTTTCAAGCACCCTCTACCTGCCAGGCTTCTTGGAAGGTTGAGACAAAATCCCTTCTCTGGAAGCCCCAGCCTTCCAGCTTTTTTGATGTTGGTTCAGGAATGTTTTCCATGTGTGACACAAATCTTTCACAATTATAATATGAGCACTGGACTCTCTGAAGAAGCAAGCCCCCTTTATCTTTACCCACACAAAAAGCCTCGGCCCAGAACAGTTTTACCCAGGAGGCAGAAGACTCTCAACCCAGACTCTGAGTTTCTATAGCGGTAAGCATGGCTTCCTTGCTGGTGAACGGATGGCTCACGTTTTGTATAAGGTTGTCTACATCTACACGAGCTGTACGATTTGACTTCTGAGAAAAACAAAAACAAATTGCAAGGCTAAATCTGGCTTCAAATTGCCCTGGGGTATTAAAGTGAAGCTAACCACATACGGGACACATGACATTTGCCTGAGACGAGACTGAGCACTTGGTTCTTATGTGTGATTGTGCCTGCCAGTGATTTCCATGGCTCTGATTCAAGATTTCAGGACACTATCTCGTTTTTTAAGTTTTTCTAATGAATCATAATACAATTTCTGTACTTTACATCAAAAGTATGTATCAAAAGAATGGCATTTTAAGCAAATTGTGTCACACTTTGTGATTTTTTTCCCCCAAATTTACAAAATTTCTTGTGCCAAAAAATAATCAGTGAAAATGATTTTTGTGTGAAACTTTTTGAAAGCCAAGTTTAGCTGATTTTGCTAAACAGCACCAGCAAACAATTTATTCAATCTTTCTCTCCAAGCCCTTTTTTTCTGTGCCTTGTTCTCTGTTTCCAGACACCCCCCCCCACCACCACTCAGCTCCTTTCACTGTTTACTGGCCTTTGTTTCTGCTCCTAGTTCATCTTTTTCTACCATTATCAGTCCTCTTTACATCCCCCGACCCCTAACCATACCAAGCCTTGGGCTATAGTTTTGACTTGAGGGGTCACAGAGGTCATGGATTTTCAACCGAAAGAAAGAAAGGAAGGGGGGGGGAGAATGATTACTTCTGAGCTCCCCCCCCCACTCTGTTGAGAAACTCATTCCTAAGCCCCCTAGCAAGTGCTGGTACTGTAGGATCGGGACAGACAGAATTCACTATAAGAGCCACAACAGTGTTGCTTTAGACAAAGGAAGAACTTATTTACATGTGCCTGACTCCAGTGTTGAGCTTCTGCGTGTGGGTGTGTAGACAGACGACTGGGGTAGATTTCTGAGACTGTTCTTTTCAACTGACTTGTTTCTCAAAAAGAAAGACGGTAAAGCACAAACTGTGTTTTAGAGACAGGATCCTGGATTTTTAAAACTGACTTTTCTAGTCATTTGGTTTTCTCGAGTGTGTCATCAAATGAAGGAAGTTGCTCTTGTTATAGCAGTGATTAGAATAATAGTTATCATTAGCAACTACATATGCTACTAAGAATTTATATGCCTCTTCTCTGACGCCTTGCAGCTCTGGGCAACTGCATATCCTCATATTATGGGTGAGGAGATTATTTTAGGGCACTTTGCAAAGCAGCCTACCTGAGGTGTTTTGTTTTTATATTTTATTTCTGATTTCAAAGCTCACTCTGATTTACTGTATTAGATACACAGGAGTATTACATGATGCAACATACAGTACAGATATAAGGAGAGGGGTGACTCTCTTGTTCTGGTTTGAAATATTTTAAGGCTAGAAATGCTAGGAGGCAGAAACATAGCCTTATATCCTTATATGGCTTCTTCCGGAGTTCCCCCTATGTTATGTGAACACACATCATACCAAAAGATGATGACTGAACTCTGTGACCTTAAACCACCTGCCAATTTTTTTTTTTGACTATGTAGAAGACTTGGTGAACCAGCAACAATGTGTCATACCTGAACGCAACTGTAGAGTTGTCTGGCCTCTGATCATAGGAGAATGTTGTACTCAGCAGGAATGGGGAGAGGAATGGGAATGAATCCAGAAACATCCTCACCACCAATTACTCCTGTTGTAGTCTTAATGCAAGCCACAAAAGCTTACAGTTACTATCAGAAAAAGCCACATAATTATAGGGCAGCTTTCCATGGTTTCCATGTGTGTTTTGTGAGCCAAGCTTACATCTAGACTATGTGCTAATGTCTACCTGCTGAACACAATTTGATTTTCAGTAAGTGATGTTTTCAAGAACTTTCTTGGTGACTGATTTGAGGGCAGAGTTTTTGGGTAAAATGTGTGAAGCTAGAAAATGTTGAAGAACATCTGACTGGTATCTTCTGCTTAAGCAGAGTTTATGACTCTTTCACAAGAAGAGACATAAAGGCCTGAAACTGTGACAAACGCTTTAGGTATGCCTGTAAATTTGGGCTTCTGTGAATTTAGCTATAGCTTTTGGATCACAGTTTGTGAAACCAGTGTTATTTTTTAGGTCTCAAAATGTTTTTTTGATTGTTTTGTGACCTTTCCCTAAATAGCACCTATTACTTTGATACATGAATTTGTGAAGTACTTAGCAGGCTCTTGCTGTTCCCTGGGGCCTAGGTCAACATTCCTATCATGTCTATTTTCAGATGAGACACAGAGACTTTGAGTAAGGGGTCCCAGGAAGCCAGTGTCTGTGCTGGATACCAGCGTCTTAGGCTTTGGGCTTTAGATTCACTGAACCAAATATTTCCCCCAGCAATCATTTCTACACATTATGCATCTGACCTGGATATTCTAGTGCTTATTTCCCATTTGCATAATGAGCAATACATCAGGCACCCAAGGAGAAAAGTTTCCTTACCACAAGAGCTGAGCTTTACTGTGGCTCCGGTCTTACAGATCTGGGAAGGGTCAGAGAACAGAGTAAAGGGATTGTCCTTGGCACAAGTATGTAAATAAATGTTCTTGGATAAGAAGGTCAGCCAGGGAACTGACAGTGCCTATGGAAAAAAGACAGTGCATATATATATATATATATATATATATATATATATATGTATATATATACTATATATACACATACACACATACATATGTATGTGTGTGTATATATATGTGTGTGTATGTATGTGTGTGTGTGTGTATATATATATATATATTTTTTTTTTTTTTCTGCTCTGGTTTTCTAAAATAGTTTGGCCATGAATATGGCATGAATATGGGAATTTGGCATGCATATGGGCATGCATTTAGGTGACTTAGGGATCGTCAAGAGATGCTCTGGATAGTGGAGATGTGTTGAGATGCAGCAGTCCATGTGGGATCTTGGAAATAGAGTGACTTTCCTCCTCCCTTTGTATTCAAGGACCCAGGTCACAAAGCACATGTGGAAAATAAATATGTGTGTGTATGATTAAATGTTTTCGAGCTATTTCTTTAAAAAAAGATTTTTAATAAAAGTTAAAAATGAAACAGTCTTATTATGTGCATTCAATCGGTTTTTTGAGAATATAAAAAAGCAAAGAAAGTGAAATCATCTGAATTCTATTACTTAGAGACAGTCTTCATTAACATCATGTGTATTTTCTTCATTTAAAAATGCATTCGCTCTTCTTTTTTAAAATAATGGTTATAAATTTAAACATACAATTTATTACTATTAGAACATATTTTATATACGCAGGCATTATTTTACATATATTAGGCGTATTGTCTTTTAATCTCCTTTTTAAGCTGAATATGTTTTGAACATTTTCTCTGGTCATTATTGTCCTCCGCGTCATCCCTGATCATTGCTCAGCCTCTCCCTGTGGGCATGTATCATTGTTTATTTAACTAATCCCTCATTGCCAGACATGTATGTTGTTGCCAGTTTTCTCTGTTATACAAAGCCTATGATGATGACGTAAATCTTATTTATAATAACATCACATCATATATATTTTATCTGGATCATCTGGAAGGCCTAAAACACAGGGTATCAAGCAATAGCTCTCCTTTTTAAATCTTTTAATGGGGAGACTTGGTAAGGGAGCACTGTGGGGAGTCTAGCCAAGGCTAAGGCGATGATACATCAAGTTGTAAAGTGCTCCTTCACTAGACACGAAGGTAAGGCCAGTACTCGAAAAGCAGTATGACTGCATGTGGCTGAGAAAACACACGCGTCGTACAGGCTACACGATGGTAGAATTGCGCTCAATTAAGATGCTGAAGAATACATCACCGAAAAGATATTAAAGCGTGAGAAACTCATCTGTAAACTCATCTGTATGCTGAAGTAGTTGTCAGGGACAGGAGTGTGTTTGTAATCTTTGAAGTAGCCTTTCCAAGGCAGATGCTTGAATACAAGCAGAGTGCAACCCTCCAACCCTCCTACTATCGCAGCCATGAACCCGCTCCCACAGCTCAACCTACCCTCTTGTTCCACTTCTCGCAGGAGCTCTGTCTGACTCTACTTTCCTAAAGCCTGCGGATTTCGCCGAATGTTCGTAGGAAGGTCACGCTGGCTGGTGCATGTTTTCTTGTGCAGGCTTGTAATGCTAAGGACACAAACCGAATCTTTTTGTTTGTTTGTTTTACAATGAAAAGTTACCTAACAAAATGCTCAATCTCCGAGGACACCAGAAAGCACAGCTACTTCTTACTAGCTCTTTGTTGTTTAAACTCTACGCTTTCCTGTGATGTTTGAAACCCGCACTGATAATGATTTGACTGGCAGACTGTCTGGGCGAAGGGAACATGTGGATCTTAGCAAACAGCTGCAATTCTATAGACGAGGGTAATCAAAAACATGCTTTTTTTTTTTTTTGACAACTCGCAGATTTACAGTTTGTGTCTTCTATACCAGGATCTCGTAGTATAATGATGCTAGCTTTCAGATGGCTCTGTGAACATGGCTAGAGAATAACATGTTTTGTTTTCCTTCGCCTTGGGGTGACCATTGTCTCCAGTCAGTCCTGTGCTCAGTGAGTCATTAATTAAACCCAGAACCTTTATAAGCGACCTGTTGCGGCATTGAGGTTTATTCCCAACTTATTCCGCTCCGCTGCATAATGTTGGCCTAATGGGCCTTGTTTTTATTTTTTGAAAAAAAAAAAAAAATTCTCCCATCTTTCTGCACATCATGAGGATTCGTTTCTGAGATGAAGAGCAAAGACTAGGTTAAGAAAAACATAGGCACCTCCAGAGTGTAAAAACTGCAATAAACCCGTCACCTCTAACAACAGCAGAGCATGAAAAGATAAAAAACAGCCTGCCAAGAATGTAGTAACCACCCATTCACTTTTAAATGCTCGCCACACTTCAATGCACAGACCTAATTACTTTTCTGCATTCCCAAATCCACTTTGCCCGGACTGCAATCAGAAACCTGGCGTTAAAATATTTTAGACTTGGAGGATCAAGACTAATTATGGGCCTTAGCTGCACCTTTTGGTTGCTCCCCCCCCCCAACCCCCTCCCTCTCTTCTCTGGGTTACTTTAAAGCACGCTCCACTGGAAGAAAGGCTGCCCAGTCCCAGCTGGGGGTGAAGCAGAGAGAGAATAAAACAAAGCACAACTCAACTCAATTCAGTAAGCTTCAATGAGGCTGGTATATTTAATGTGAGCCCAGGGTTAGCCCACAGAATTGTGGCAGAATGCAATATTCTCAACAAAAAAAGATGTGTTTAAGGTCGGGTAAGGCCCCATAAGGCTGTTGTTGGTGTTTAAGCAGTCCACTGAGGTATTTAGCACCGAGGGTTTCTAAACATTCCAGCTGAGAATTAAACCTCAGCTTTACAGTAGCTGCTTAAAGGTTTGAGGGGGTGGAGGTTGGGAGCGTCCCCTCCCCCTTGTATTGAAAGGTCAACAAACAGTAGGAAAGATCATGTCATAACAAAGATGAAGTCACCTATTATGGAGTATAGTGACAGCTAATAGCATTATCAGAGAAACTAATCCAAGGTATTAAATAGTGTAATTGTTCAAATGATATCATGGTTATTAGAACACCCAAGCATAAGACATGCTTCACTTTATGCAACATGGCAGTATAGCAGGTGAGCTTCATGCCATGACAGGCACTTGTTAGAAATATGTAAATATTAGAAAACTGGCTCCACACTGCTATTTTCCTGCTTCATAAAGAACATATTTTTTGAAACACAGATGTTACATTTCATGGATTTATGAAACTACTTTTGGGTAATTTTTCCAAGAGTTAGACTCTTAGAAAGCTTTCATTCATGCAAAATACTTTACTGTGGGAGTTTGTGCTAATGTTTGACTTAGTTAAGTGATTTTTGAATCTCATGGACTTAATAAGGACAGATCTGAATGTACACAAAAAATATTATTTTCCAAAGGTTAATTCCTGAAACAAACAGATGAGGGTAAATTGGAGAGAGTTAACTATAGGTTCAAGTTTGAATCGTAGTATTATGAGCCTGGATCTGATCATGTGAATCTTAGTCTCATAGAATTCTTGATATTTGACTGTATAAAAATGGGGCCATCTCCAGGGGGTACAAATATCCCCCAAATAGAACCTCAACAGATTCCAGAATTCTTCTTTTCTTTTTTTTTTTTTTTAAAGTTTAATAGTCAAGAATCCAAACCACAAACTATACTATAAAGGGTTCAACCATGAAGATGTTTCAGATGGTCAGACAATAACACAAGGAGCATGTACATCGGCTCACAGCTACTAATTAGCAGTGCTTCTTAGATAGGTAATTTATTCCACTCAGAGGCATCAAATATCACAGAAATCATGGGCCAAAACAGTAATTATCTGTAGGAAATTCAAAGGCTTGAAAGCCAATGATTCCAAAGAAATGCAAACAAGAGTTCTTTTCATTGTATAGACTCATCTTAAAACCTGTAATAAGAGGCGGACCCTGGCTGTGAACCTTTACACTTCAAGGTGAAACATGGAGGGTGCAGAAAAGCAGAGACAATGGTTAGGGTCTTTTCGGCATTAAATCCCATTGATGGGGGGAGTCAAAGACCAAGGATTGCAGGCCCTCTCTATCCAACACGGGAATGAGGGGCTCTGCCAGCTGAAGGGAAGAACCGGGGTTGGGGGGACAGTAGCAAATCACAGAGCTAAGCAGAGTGAAAGAAAATAATCCTTCCTAGGATAAAAAGTAATCAGAGAATTTCTTAAATTCCATGGCGAAGTCTTCTTAAGAAAAGCATTTATACTTTAAACCTCATTTCCTTTGCGCTACATTCATATTTTATAAGGCTGGTCTTAGAAATCTGGAGCTGGTGGATATGGCCTTTGCATACAGAATTTGACAATTAAGCTCTTCCTCAGTTATATACTCGATTAGTTTTTCTTTCTTTTACACACACACACTCTCTCTCTCTTTCTTTCTCTCTCTCTCTTTCTTTCTCTCTCTCTCTCTCTTTCTTTCTTTCTAAAACTTTTATGTTTTTTGTTACATTAGGAAGAGAGGGAAAAAGGGGGGGGAGATGGCCCCAACTTGAAGCAATGATAAATTACATAACCTGTGTAATCTGTAGGGAGTGTACTTGCATTTGGTACTTGTAGTCTTTGAAACACTCCAGGTCTTACTATTCTGTAAGGGCTCCTGACATCTACACATATCCTACCAATTTCATAGACAGTCATGGGTAACGCTGACTTGCCCCTTAACAAGGTCAGGGTATAATCCAGATGCCCGGTGTAAAAGATGTCCACCCGTCGTGGTGAATCAACAACAAGTGTTGGTGGTGGAGCGTGATGCTACATAGTTCCCCTGTTCTGACTTCTGGTGATGAATCCTCGATGGACTGAGAGAACACGTTCGCATAGACGATTTCCCAATAGTACACAGCTTCCCAAGATTTCCAAGTTTGTTCTAAGTTAGGTCACTTCTACAACCAGACACAGCAGAACTGTCTCCAACAAATCTGAGCACTCTGCACATGGATAAAGGTAATTGGTGATATTTGGGGAGTATTGTTAAGAATTGTGCCTAGACAATTATTACATTAGCCCTGCAGACATCCAATAGTGGTCTTGTTAGTACCTCTCGGTTTGCTTAAGGGATTCCAACTCCCAAGAAGCTGGATCAGATATCTCAATGCTCTGCATGTTGTCCAGTTTAAAGCATGACATGTTGTTCTACTTAAGAGAGCATTTTGTTTTCTGACTTTACGTGTGCAAGTTTTTTTTTTTTTTTAAATTACATCTCTTTTAGAAACTACATATAAAAGTGATTGTATTTGAGCTGGCAGGAATGTTGGATCCTTATACAGCCAATGCTAGCATGCCATTTTTAGCATTTCAAATTACTTAGCACATTTTAATTCTCTCGCATTCCTTTTTTTTTTCAGGGGTTTCAGTAAGGAAATAGTGGTGACTCCTTTCCAAAAGTAGAAAGTGGGTGCACAGACGACAAGAATGCCCCTCACATCTTGCCTGCAAAGCAGAAAGTCAGATGCCAAAATGACTTTCGTTGTACTAGCGGACTTTGTCGTATTCATTAAGATACAGGGGAGGAAAAGATGAGACTGGGTAGGAGCTGAAAGCAAAATGAATGATACACGTGTATGAAATTGTCAAAGAACAAATTTCATCAATATACAAGAAACAAGAAGAGATGAAAGAAATGAAACCTGCTTCTTGGGGACACTGACAGGGTAGAACATCTCGGTGTCTCGTTTAATAACTTACTTTCTGCATTTTTCTTCATATCATATCTTCTGTGTTTGTATTTTCACGACTGACCATTTACTGAAGTCAGTTAACTCTACTGTGTGACTTTCTGTTACTCATTGGTGCTTGTGTTTCTTTGTATCAATGGAGCTCAGACATAGAACTAAACTCATTTGGTTTCCCACTGTCTTCTGTCCATGCTGGTTTGGTTTTCTGAATCCCAAAGGCTCTGCCCAGGTCTTTGTCAGGCCTGGATGTGCCTGTGTCTCCTTGCCTCAGTGCTCCTGTTACCAACATCTTCCCTGTTGTCCAAATTCTCGAGATTCGAAGCCCAGAAGGTATTTCTAATATAGTGCTTTCCTTCATGCTTCGTAAATGTGTGTCTCGGTTTTCACTGGAGACTGATGGTGTTTTCTTTGTCTCTCTCTGCCCTCGACTCTCAGCACACTTGAGTGGACTCAGTAGCTGCAGCTCTTACCATCTCCCCTCTCTCTGATTCTGCTGCTAATCAAATGTTTGTAATCTCGGGTCCCCTGCTCGAGCCTGCGAGATCGCTGAATTTCCCATCAGCACATGGATTTGAAGTTTGTACCTCCTTGTGAATAAGAGAACTGTGCTTTCCATCACTCCTGAGTGGTAATGTTGTTGGGTCCTGTCTGGCCTCGCTGTCTTGCTGGATTCCCTCATCCTGAACTTTGGACTATGGTTCTTTGGCCTCCTTTTCAGCTCAGGTCTTAACTACTTTCAGGTGTCTCTCCGTGAAATTTCTCTGTTTTTGTCCATCTGGATTCCCTTTTCCTTTGACAAGAGGATGCCATAAGCCTTAGTTTCTCTGTGTAGTTTATGATTAGCATGACACTGGTAGAAAGGAAATAGCTCTGTACTGCACTCAGGTAAAACTGGTTCCTAAGTAGTTTTCAACAACATATCAAAAGCTCAATTTGACTTCTGGAGAACAAAGGGTTACGTTTTATACCCCCCTCCACCCTTCATACACACACACAAAGCCCTAGAGGCTGTCTTGCAAAACTTGGCTACCAATAAACAAATATGGGATAAAATTTTCATTGTGAAAATCCGCCCTAGACTATTCTAAGAAGACATGTTAAAGTTAGGCTAGTCTCTGGCTTTTACCTAAAGCAGAAATGCATGAACAAACTCCTATTACTCCTGGCAGTCTTACATAGAGAAGCCTCACCAAATCACTAAATGATTAAACAGAATGTTTCTTTGCCTAAGATGTCAGACCTTGGAAGAAATGTAACATTCACTGGATAGTTCACCTTCTTTTCTTATAAGTTAGATCTTTGAGCTTTAAAGGAACAAGGACTTGAAGATTCTTTAGCCCACCTCTTCCCAGGCTCATGAATAATACTACCCATTTCTTCTTTTGATTATTTTATTTAGTGATTTGGCCATCAGTTATTTTTATGCATTATTCACTAAGGGCACACATTGGTACAGTGCTTTACAAATACTAATTTGCTCCATTGTCTCTTTCCCCTATGAAGTAGGAGGGTATTATTATTTACCATCATCATCGTCATCATCCCTATTAGTCTAAGGAAATTAGTGTGATAAAGGCCACACAGCTAGGATATTAGGAGAAGAATGTAAACATAGGCATGGAGTTGGCTCCCTTAGCCTTGTCCTCTTAGCTAGCTTGAGAAGCTTCCTTTGAACTTGTTTTGTGTATGCTGACACAACTTCTGCGCATGCTCACCTATGGCTCATCTGCGGAGTCTGAGAAGACTCTGCTTCCTCTGGCTCCTTCCTGGCCCTTTTAGTACCCTCTTCTTCAACGATCCCTGAGCTTTGGAGAAGGGTGTGTGATATAAATGTCCTGCTTCAGGCTGAGAATTCTCGTATCTCTTCGATGCAATTTTTGACTTCCTGTGGGTCTCCCTGTTATTCACTATATACTGCAAAGATAAGTTGAGAAGAGTTGGAGTTTTTAGGGCTGAATCAGTGGAAGGGGTCATTTGCTACCATCTATCAGTATAGATTGTATCCTTTGTTTATGGTGGGTTGTTTCTGTGGGCTCTGTTTCTCAGTGTGATGGATGTTCTGATTTATCACTCGTGTGCTCAGAGAAGTTGTAACCACTTTTGATCTTTTTACAGCTAAGCGCCCCCCCCCCCCCAGCCTGTAGAGTGTGGATGAAGGGTGTTCTACACTCTTATTGTTCTTTGTCATGTTTATATATTCATGACAGAACCTGGATCAGCAAGCCATTTTGTTTAAAAAGAATTTTGTAAGTAGAAATAATTAGGATTGTAAGGAAAATTTTAAGACCAGATTCTCGCTTTGTTAATGTTCGCACATGTAGACTATAAGATTGCTAGCTTATATTTGCAAAATCCACTTAGACCAGTTCTTGGAAGATTTTCAGCAAAGCTCCCGTGTCACCCCCTTTCCTGAAGGAGTAGGCTGGCACCTCCTGTTCTGCACATGGACAGGCCTTTATGTTCATTAACTAAATAGGATATAGCTGGTTTAATTCAGAAAGTAAGATGGATGTTATGACAAACACAGTAGAAGGTGTGATTATTATTGCACAAACTCTGCTATGTAAGACATGTCACATTTCTTACTTTGAGTTGACTATGATCATCTTGAAGGCCTGGTGATAAATTCAGTTCCAAATATAAGGCCCCTCACAAGCCCCTGAAGTAACTACCTTTCAGTATGCATTCTGTTGATTCGAATTCTTGTTTTGGTCAGGAAGTTATGTTGCTTTCCTTTGTGCCAGGAGTAATTGCCAGGCTCTGAGTCCCATACTTATATCAACCCTGCCCAGCATTCTGCTTCTTCTCATGGTTGGATTCTTGCTGCTGGCTGGCTTCTAGACTGGTAACTTCTGATAAGCTGCCTGCTGCAGGGCTGAACTGTGTTCCCTTGGAATTTATACATTGAAGTTCTAGTTCCCAAGAAATTAGAAAGTGATCTTATTTGTTGGTGGGGGGTCTTTGAACCTGTCATCAGGGTTTTAAGGGGGTCATGGGGATGGTCCTTACCCAACCCAACAGGTGTCCTAAAGATATTATGACAGGGACACGCACAAACAAAAACCCAATAAAGACACCAGGAGATGACTGGCATCCATAGTAGAGAGGATTAAGAATAAAGCCAACTCTGTGGACACCTTCATCTCAGATTTAACCTTTTAAGAGTTGGAGAAAAGCACTTTCTATTAGTTATGTTAACTAGCCCGTGATACTTGGCTATGGCATCTCTAGCCATGGCCATGATACAATACATTTGGAATTTGAGTGAATACAAGAGGAGGTTTCTGGAATTTTCCACTTGATTTTTTTCCCCCCTATTCTCAGCTGTTGGGTTCTTTTTAGTCTTTTCTGTTTGGTATATCTCATTTCAAATCCATCTTTATATTAACTTTGAATTAAGTCTGGGCATGAGAAGTCTATCAACATAAAATTTCCCCCAAACATTTATGAAATTAAGGGAACCTTTGATTTACAAAAAATCATCCAGGTCAAGACATTAGTAGAAATTGCACAAACAAAACTGTAAATGCAAGCAGCAGAAGCTATTACAACTAGCAGAATCATTACCATCAGTTACCTTCAAATAATATTGAACATCTTCATAATAGTGCAAGGACTCAGACAATGGCTTCCACCCCTCGCATAACTCTTGCTATATTCTACCTCATCCATTTAAACTCACAATAACATTATTTGATGTTGTCTTTAGGAAATTTAAGATGGCATGTATATATATTTGTGTAATGTGCACGTGTGTGTATATGTTCTAATGTTTTAGGCACACATATATGGTTATAGTGTGGTGCACTTATGTGTGGAGGCCAAAGGTTGATGTCTGGTGTTACTCACTGACTCTGGGCTTTATTTACTGAGGCTATGTCCGTCCTTGAACTTGGAGGTCACTGATTCAGCTAATTAAGCTGGTTATATCGCTCAAATCATCTCCTGTCTCCATCTCCCAAGTGCTGAGATTTCAGCCAAGTGAGTACAGTCACCTAGCTTTTCACACAGATTCTGGTCCTCATGAGCTTCGAATGCTTTATTCTCTGAGCCATTATTGTGCTCTGAGTCCTAGAGTTGTTGCTTTAAGGCATTCTTTATTCCTTTTAGGTACGAATTCAAGTAATATAATGTAACATATTACTTTAATTTGCAGAACTTCTTTTAATATTTATTAGAATGTAGGTAAGAGATAATGATGCATGTGTGTGTGTGTGTGTGTGTTTATAACTAGAAGGCTTTATTTATTTTCTATTTAAAAAAACCATTTCCCCCCAGGCTATAAAAGTGTTGGTTGCTTTAAAAATCTTCGTTGATAACTGAGAGATGTCTCACTCGTTTCCTAGACTTGATAATTTCTGAAGAGAAGAGAATATATAGAGTATAGCTATATAATTGGCTTTTTCCTTTCTGGATGCTTTCAAGATTTCATCTTTGATTTTGATAGTTGCGCCTATAACTGTTGTTTGTCCTTCATCTCTATTATTGCTTTCTGAGTGTCTCCTTTTCACCACGTTTCTATACTATTTCTGAATCTGTGGTTTGTTATCATGTATTACCCGGAGGATTCTTAGCTGTTGTCTATACAGATACTTTCCGGTCTTATCTCCATCTTTTTCTTTGGACTTACAGTTATACATGCGTTAGGCTCTTTGATACAGCCTGTAATTCTTGTGTCTTTGCTGCTAGTTACTCCTTGCCTTTCATTTACATTCTTTGATCTCCAAGTTTACTGCTGATTTCTCTGCTGGAACATCTTGCTGATACGAACAACAAAGCCATCCCTTCTCCGCATTTCCTTGTGCTTTCATTAAATCTTGAAAAATAATTATTATCGATCCTGAAATTTCCATGAATCCATAAAAATTATCTTTCCAGTGGAGCTTCCAACATGATAGACTTTTTTTTTTTTTTAAAGTTGCAGTGTTTGATTCTGATTTTCTACTTGTTGATAGTGGATTTTCAAGCTTAAAATGTATCTATTAGCATATGCTAATTATATACAAGAATGCATTTCACTATGGCACTTCCACACATTTACACGTTATATTTAGTTACATTCGTCAGGTTATCCTCTCTTGTCCAGGAGGCATGGCTTCTCTTAAACATCCTCCTGCAGCCAAAGCAAGGAGACTCCTGCCTGCTTGAAGGTTCTTGAAGATTTGTGATGATGGCATTTTGTGGAGGCGTTTACTGCCGTTTCCTTAGAAACCTTAGAGAACCCTTGGTTCTATCTCTCCATTAGTGATAAAAAGAAAAAAAAAAAAAAGACTGGGAAATGAGCATTTTGGGCACCCATTCTGGGAGTAGGTGGGGAGATCTGCCCGAGAGAAAGGACAGTTTCTTGTCTCGTTTGATACTTGACCCTTTTGCTTCTCATCGAAGAGAGAGGCTGGAGGGTTCACAGCTCCACAACAGCAAGGATGTCCTCCTGCTTCCTCTTTCTCCTCAGTCTCTCTATGAGCACTTGACCTGGAAAGGAACTTCCAAGTGAGTGAAGACTCTTAAATCTTTTCATGAGCCCAAACCATGCCTTTAAACTTTGTTCAAACGCTGTGTCCTTTTTATTCACCTGTGTAGCTGCCACCTCTTCCCCTCATGCTCTGCCAAGGCGTCCTATTTATAGCGACCTGCCACAGTGTGCAAGTTCATTATGAGTTTTGTTTTCCACTTCCGCTTTCTAGTGAAAGGTAAACTACTCGTCTGTGTCTCATAAGATAGGAGCACTGGTCATTTTTTGATGGTTTTATGTCCCGTGCTGTCATCTAACTGTGGATTGGGATTTTGAAGGCTGCGATCCCTAATTCAGGAAGGGGGAAGGCGTTGGGAAGGCATCTCAAATAAGAGAATAACACGAAAGTGTAGGGAAACATAGGAATATCTGTATATGCTTATGTAATTCTCCTTTTCTAGTCTATAGTGAGGGTCTATAGCAAAGTGGATCTTAATTTATAAATATCTTTCCAGTGACTAACTTGACAAATCCGTAACTATTCTGTCATGGGAGAGAAGGCTACACGATTTTTACTCGAGCCTTTTAGTTTGAACATACCTGATTTTGATTAATTTAGGGAACTGAGTGATTATGGAGTAATTAACTTGATTGCTGGATATGACTTATAGAATCAGTTTTGCAGTTCTGAGCATATAAATTAAACTGTAAAACTGTTTTACAAGATTAAACTTAGGTTTTGCTAAGGCAAATCGACTCTCTGAGGCTTCAGTATTTAGCTACAGTGTTTGGCTTAATGGGCTGGTCTAGTCTTCTATAGATCTAAAACCACTCATTTCTAGTTCACCTTAATTGAACAAAAATAAAAAATGAATTCTGTCTTGCTGTTGTTCTGTTCAATTTACTCTTAGATTGGTAGCAGGCTGTATGTTCCATGTGATGAATAGCTTGTCCCTGTGTTTAGGTTTTGCTATGTCTTGTATTGTTTTCCTTGATTTTATTGGGAGAATCAAAATTGGTCCCAAAATGAATTAGTTCCAGATTTTTTTTTTAAAAGGATATGGAAGGAATGCTTTTCATAGAAAAATTTATTTCTAATACAGTTCCCAAACTAAACATTTTGTTATAGTACATTAAAGACAGCCAAAAATAAAATCTTTGAACTTCTTCAACCTATTAAGTGGTAAGTCTGATTCTCCCAGCTATGAATGTGGCTGAGGTCTTTGTTTAGACTAACAGAGCACACTGGAAGGCGTGGAACGTCACTCTTTGCGTGTAGGTATTCAACACTGGAAAGCTCACCGCTTGAGATACTCAATTCCAGAGTCCTGTTTAGTAACTAAGAAATTGGAGTCCCTTGAGGCTGTGGCAAGGAAGTCTAGGCCAGCCAAGTGGGGAGTTAGCAAAAAGTCTTTCCTTTTTAGATTCCATGTCTTTGTGTAAGGAGTCCAGACAAAGCTCAGCTTCTAGCCGTGTACTACCCCAGACTCCAGCTAACCCCAGGAACAGCATTACTTTAATTCTGAGCTCACAAAAAACATGAAAACACAGTAAAATTATAAGTTATAGTTCAGTGATGCTTTGCTTATGGTAGTAGATGAATGGAAATTAAAGGCTTATTTAAGGATGGGTTAAAAATCATTTTCAAAACTATTTAAGATGACGTAAAATTAATGTCTCAGAAAATCTGGAACCTTCTAACATAGTAACATATAAATTTAATGTTCTGCTTGAATATTTTAAGCTACCCAAGAAAATGAATTTCTTTGCTTATATCAAGAGTAAATACTGACTTTTTCAATAAAGAGATATCCTTAATGTCTTTTAGAAAATAAACTAAATGTATTTTAGATATTATACGATTACATTGCATTTTCAGTAAAATTCAATGCAATAAGACCATAAACATAGATCCTTAATTTCTGTAACTTGTTTGAATAAAAACTGTTTAATTTAAAAAATGGGATTCATGTCTCACTGGTAATGCTTTGGACTCAAAGGGGATAATTTTTCCATTTTTCCATGATCATTTTATAAAGTAAAATATTCAGACATGTGGGAAAAGTAATTCTCCCTAGTCTCTCTCTGGGAATACAGACATGATCTAGTATAGATCAATTGATGTCATATGTCTCTATCAGTTGTTGTAAATTAAAATTTTGTTCGTTATAGAACTGTGATTTCACAAAATACAGAATAGCTTTATCATGCGAATTGGAATTTTTCTATGCTCTTCATTTGAAAACTTATTCTTAAGCATATGAGAGCTAACGAAACCAAACTGTTTTATAATATACATTTTCCTCTCTTCTTTTTCTAATATCTGGTGTCAACGGAAAGGACCCCCACTCCTCCCTGCAGATAAGTGGCTTTCCCTGGTGTTCAAATGTGATTCCAGGGCACACTTCTTGGTTTTAATCATTGAAATTATTTGGTTATCAAAGCCATATACAGTTCATGATTTGATTTTCATCCTTTTTAGACTTCGCCATGATATTGCTCTGGCCTTGAAAACATTAAAACGGTCTTTGTTTGATATTCAACATGTAATTTCAGAAAGTCATGTTCATTTTAAAAATTGAAACCAAGTGTTAGAGAGATAGAAGACTCTTAACAAGGCTTGAGAATGGAACCATATTTTCTAAGGGTTGGAGTGGGTTGAGGATAAATGGAATAAATATTAAAATAACTAGGGCTTCTGTGTGTGTATGTGTGTGTGTGTGTGCATGTGTGCACACACATGTATATGATTGTAGAGTATTTTTATGTGTGCACACATATACATTAAACTCCCTTACAGACAGTGGATATAAAATATTGTCTAAAGCCAAGACTATTGTTAAAGGCAATCTTTAGTCTCTTATTATAAGATTCTTGTAAATTTGCTATATTGGAAGACAGTTTCTTCCAATGGGCTCTTTCTAATAAAGAGACATCTGTCCATGTGTTCTGCTGCAAATCAGACTGGTTTTGGCAATGCAAATTATATGACCTGGTTTGGAAGTCAGAATACCAGGAGATTAGATGGCACCTGTCCTCAGTTAACCTACCCTTTCTGGATGGAGATATTTTTCTGTGCTAAGTCCACATAAGAACAACACAATTGTGAGTTTTCAAAATAGAGATTAAGATACTTTGTAATAAACCAGTCCGGGCATGCTGCTTTCTCACGTAGTCACCGAATGGGTAGCTTTTTGTTCTGTTTCTGTAGATACTTTTCTGCTGCAGAGAGAGCCATTGTCTTTATTTGATTGTTGCCTTGCTGTGGGAGTTATGAGGCATGCTGGTGTGTGTGGTGTAGGGTTCTGAGGGCAAGACTTAGAGGACCACTGGGATGGGACTCCAGGCAATCCTCAAGGTCACCACAGAGTGTTCTAGTGACCTGTTTTGTAGGACCAGGGTTGTTTTACACACAGATGGTCCAGAGTCACTTCACAAGACACACACTCCGTCCTAGAGGTTGCCGTACGGCCATTCATTCTTCACACTGGATAGAACTTAAGCCATACGAAAAGCATCAAGGCTTTTTTTGCCTCAGTAAATAATCAACTTAATGTCATTTCAAAGTTCATCATTGATGTTTCCTATGGGAAGTCACCACAGATAAAAGTAAAATCATTTTTTTTTACAAGAAAGATTTAACATATGATCACCTTGAACTTTCTTCTTGAGTGTGAAATCTTTTGTTATCAGGTAAATTTAATAATTCAGTGATCATTTCCTATAATCCTGCCCCTAACTAAGAAATTCTTAGAAATACCTTACCGACATACATTTGAGAAGGACACGGTGAAATGCTTTGATTTTTAATCATATCACCCCACTTCACTATCCTGCTTTGCCTCTTCTTTGAGTGTACCTCATAACCTTGTGCTGGCGTGATCAACCCTGGCAGCTGCGGCCACACAGTCAGACGGTCGCTGCATTACCAGCCTGTGCTGTCGGGAGTTTGCTCCAGGGGCCAGAGGCAATGAAGAATTCTGCAGGTCATCACCACTGACCTAGAAAACCAAAGAGGTTCTAGCTTTTGCCCATGGCTTCAGGCGGTGACACAGCTCGGTTTAGTTCAGCTTCCGTCCAATAGCCGAGACTCTGTACATCAAGACTGGTGTGACGGTGCATAATCCGCGTTCTTCTATTCTATATAAATGACCCAAATAACACACAGCTGTCATTTCCCCAGTTTTGGCCTTTCAGTAACACAGCTGAAACACTGGGATTATATTGTGGAGATATACGAGTGAATTTCAAGAATTATTTTCTTGAAGGTAGGATGAGCCAAACGCCACACACCGCTTAAAGGCACACAGCCATCGACTGTGGCTTCTTATTTGCAGTTTCACACTTTGATAAGAAAATCAACTAAGAGACATGGACAGGGGTTGGTTGCCTTGCCTGACAGCTGAGCTGCAATCACGCCTATGGTTCTCTATGGAGCTTGCACTCACTGCGGACATTTTAACGTCTTAATGAAAGGACGGGGAAATTACCACTCACTGATTTGTGTTTTTAAATTTGGAGTTTCTAAATTAAGACTACTTAACGATACAGGCATGCCCATTTCCAGGACTGGACCTGCAGCTTCTGTCCTTGATGTGTAACCTTGAGGGCTTCCTGTGAGGTAATTATCATGCTGGGATGAGCTAATCTCCCGTAGAAGACTACACCTGCCTCATTCTGCTAACAAATAGGCCCCTGCCTTCTCAAGACTGTCTGAGCTGACTTATTATAGCTCCCCATCAGCAGAAAGACTCATATCATCACTGGGCCAAAGGTGAATTGCCTAGAGACAAAGTTGGAATGAATTTTTTGCAGTCCCATTTCACTAGACATTCAAACCACTTCATTCTGAAGAGTGGGAGACCTTTAACTCTGTCACGTATTTATATATGCTTATAAGGCCAGAGGAGGATCTTACTGCAGATCTGCTCTCGATGCATCTTTCAAAACAGCATTCCAGAATAGACCGGCTGCCTCTCAAACCTTTGTCTCTCGCTGCTCTTACTCAGTGATGGGAGGAGTTCTGTGCTGCTTCTTAAGTTGACTTGTGCTTTTGGAAGTTGAGGGAGTATATATCTGCAATGTAGCATTCAATGGGTGTGGGATTCTAAGTCCCAACGTGTACAAGATAGAAGCAGGGCAGGGTAAGGACTACAAAAATGTCCATTTAATCTTGGGGGCATATTTTTTTTAAGCTAATGCCTGTTTTCTGCATAAAATTTGTTTTTTTTTTTTTAAAATAGTTTTTCTTATTTCCTACAGCAAAGGAGGCTGATATTCATTTAAAACCCAATAACAATTAAAACCCCCAATAACAATTAAAACCTACAATGAACAACTGCTCTATCTCTGTTTATTGCATGCATAAATAATCATACTTCAATGAACATGTTAGTGTCTATGATCTCTTCCCCGATTAAGGTTGCCTCGAGACTGCTTGCTTTGGCTACTGTAAATGTGACATGAATTACGCTCAGGAAAATGTGTCTAACATGCTGGGTTTGAAGTAAATTATTTTCTTCTAATATACCTACACAACTGTCACAAGGAATTACACTGCAGATTTAGTGATGTTAAGTGTCAATTGTAATTTGGTGACAGCCATTTTATTGGTTATGCACACTGCTCTGCTAGGACTGCTTCTCAGTATGGAGGCCACCGTATCATTAAAAACCAGTGATCCTTCACTGATGACATAATTTGACTGGCAGAGAGAGAGGAGCAGAGAGAGGCTTGCTTCCACCTGCACAGAGTCTGCTGTGTGTCAGAGATGAATTTGCCTTCAAATTAGAAACAGCACTGCAGATGAGGGACTATGATTTTGCTTGAGTTCTTTTAAGGCGGTTTTCTGAAATGGTTACTGAGCAGCTGACAGAAGCCTCCTTTAATATGTCAAACATCGATATTATGCAGCCTGTAAACATTTCAAATATTTTTAGTCATAGCTTACGGTGAGTTAATCCATGAGTCACTATCAAGAGAATGGAGTCACATTCCTATCCTGCACATTCATCCACCCGTTCTTTTGTCTATAACTCTGTTGTTGGCATAAGGTCCAGGAATATAGTTTGTGTAAATGTCATCACCACCAAGAACAAGAAAATTTAGCCATACAACCCCCCTCCTTCTCTCTCTCTTGCCAAAACACCAGCGAAGGCCCGATATGAGCACAGCATTTCCCCAGGTAGAATAAATCATCAGAGTTATGTAAAAATTTACAGTAAGAACAGAAGAGTAGTCATACATTCTGAAAATTTTATAAACTGACAATTCAAGTTATGTGCTTTATGCTAATACACAGCGTGGTGGGTTCTAATAAACTACGACTCACTCATAAATAGAAAAGCTGACGGCACTGACGCTGGCGCGGGCATAGACTCACACACACTCCGCACTTACGCAGGAAACAGAAAATGGGCTCCAAGACTTGCTTAGTGAATTTAAATCAATAGAGCTGCATTCCATTTTCAGTTATTTAAATTAACTTTTTTGCTGCAAGGCACTGCAAGGAACAAAGCATAGTACCTTAAAAGAAAGTGTATCACTCATAATTTTAGCTCATTTCACACCTATTTGACATCTTCTCTTAGCCTGTTGGTTTCATTGAAAATGCTGACAATGTTCGCCTATTGGAGGTAGGCCTTTTATGTGAATATCGTTCCTCTCAGATATACTTTATTAGCTTCCAACATGAAATAATAACTTCCTCATACTACTGGGACCTGCCATGATTTCCCCCTTTCTTATACAGCTTTATTTACTTACTAAGAAACCTTCCAGAAAAACAAATTGGATAAAAATTTTCAGCTACACATATCATGGCCAAGTAGGCAAGTTCCTTATGCCAGCTTTCTCCTCATGAAAATATTGTGTCCATTTTTGTCCACAGTAGGGAGGAGAGCGTTTGTAGAAGCAAAGCTTTCTGAAGCAAAAGTCAAAAGGAGGTTGGCAGACATACTCCTGAGACTATCTGACTGTTGATGTGTTAATAACACAATGAGCAATAGACTCTCACTTTTTAAGTCTGGTCAGAGTGTCTCCTCATCGACCCAAGAAAAAGGAAACAGAATTTGGCAGCAAGATGAATCCAGTCAAACCCTCAAAATGAGAAGCTACTTGCCGACTCGTCTTATTATTGGTTTCTGACACTTAGGTTTTCTTTCTTTCTTTTCTTTTTATCTGATAGATCCTGTTTTATTGCCTTATTGATATAAATGATTGATATAAATGGGGCTCATAAAAATGCTTGATTACAGCATGGTAGGCTAAAATATACCCATAAAAGAACTTTTTTTTTCTTTTGTAAGCTTCAAATAAACGTGATTTTCCCCCAGTAAAGGAAACATTCCTCAAACACTTTAACTGCCAACATTTTTCCTTAGTGCCAATTAATTCCTGGACTGTTGATAAATCAAGCATATACATTACTGGGGTCATTATACATTACTGGGGCCATTACACATTCAGAACTACCTCAAAACCTAATATATATATAGGCATGCTCTGTTTTGAAAACCAGTTAGCCAAGGCAGCAATTCTCAGCCTGTGGGTCTCCACCCCTTTGGTGGAGACACTTTCACAGGGGTCACCTAAGATCACCTGCGTATAAGATATTTACCTTCCAATTCATAGCTGCAGCAAAATCACGATTATGCAGTAGCAATGAAAATAATTTTATGCTGGTGGTGGTGGGTGGCTCACCACAACATGAGGCACTGTATTAAAGGGCTGCAGCATGGTGGAGAAACACTGCGAGGGGAAACATTCTCTTTGCTTAAAGCAGCTGGTTGGTGCAGTCTTTACCTTTGGACAGCAGAAGTGAAGATACTTAGCAATTTCTTCAGTGAAAATGGTCACAGCTGAGCCAGGAAGAGCTAGTCTCCTCTCGAGAGGGAGGGAGTTTCTATAGTTTAAATTACTGGGAATATTCAAGAAGGGAAGCCAGCTAAGAGTAACAGAGAATCCAGTCATTGTGGTCTGGGAGCTCAGAGGATAGGTAAACGTCACAAAAGTATCTTTTCTTCCAGGGCTTCCTTTCTACTGTGGAGAGCTGAGTTCTCAGTAGACCAGCCTACCTTTCCTCTGAGAGTGTGGTGTAGCCAATAAGGGCAGGTCAATTTCCCTCTGGTTCTGTTTGCTGCAATGGCTTCTGGAATCAGCTTTGCTTATCTTACAAGCTCTGAGTGAATTGTGGCTCAAACTGCTGTGGCTGTGGCCACGTGGCAACATATTCCTTCTGATGTACATGTGGCGTTCTGCCATAAAAAGGTACCGCTCATGGATCTCCCGAGGAACATGCTTCAAGTTTATTTTCTGACTAGTAAATGAATAATTTTTTCTGACTCATTTGGGAATGAGAGAAAATAACCTGCCTTTGGAGCTAGCCTACGATATGGTTCCTTTGGAGTGGTTCTTGTAATTTAACAACAACAACCCGGTCATCAGAGAACTCTAGTTGTAAGTCTATAGCCAACTCTAAGCCTCAAGGAACTCTGAGCATTCTGGGGCTCAGGTAGAAGAAAGAAACTGAGCAGTGTTGAAGGGAAGATTTAGGTAAGGGAATGTCAGTCCAATTCCCGCTCCCTGACCTGGCAGTTTCATTCATTGAAATTCCTGAGTTTTGAGCTGTGAAACCACATTTTACTCAGAAATGGTTTCATTATGATCATTGTCTGCTTGGAGGTTTTGGCACTGGTTGAATCTGTCAAACACTTATCTGGTGCTCTTGTTAATGGATAAGGGATTGACACAATTCTCCAGAAACCGTGAGAAGAAGCTGAAGTCAAGGGCAAGGACTGAGGCTTCCTGCCTGCACGATGGAAGAATTTCTAGATGAAACGGAAATGCAAGGCTGTATAGATTTTTTTTTAAATAAAGCTCTTATAGAATACATGTCAAACTGAACCGAAATTCTCTTAGGCCAAATTGTCATTGCCTAGATATAGAACTAACCTAGGTCCCAGTACATTCACAACAGTTCCAGTTAGTGTAAACAGAGCAGACATGATGATTAAGAATTATTCTGTTTTATCTTCAGAAATATTTTGGTTTGGAAGGTCAATTTGTCACCTTAACCACAGGTGCATCTCTTTTTTGAATAAAAAAATTTGCATAAGTTAGAATAAAAAGGAAAATAGGTATGTTCTGACAGACTGCGTGTCTAGTTAGAGCTACGGAGTAAATGGACAGGAACACAGAGACAAGAGCAGACGATGCTCACAGGAAGATGTCTTCAGGTCCTGTATCTTTTCTAGAATCTTTACTTCTTTTACAGCTCTTAATAGATCTTCTTAGGAGTCAGTCTGAGATGTTTTCAGATAAATTATTTAGGATTACAGACACAATTCAAAGATTCTTTAAAGCCTGTAACATTTACGTGAAAATAGACCCCGGGAAATTGCTTTCCACATGACTTGTTTAGATGAGGGACCCTAATTTTACTTGACTTCCTAATAAGAAGTATCTTGGGTAGCATATGAGGCTAGGTCCCCGTATTTTGAGAGCAATCTGCAATGAGTTAAAAATGGATATGGGCAAATAGAATGCATTGAGGGTATTTCTTGTTCTGTCAAAGTCAAAAGCAGCAGCCAATGAACTTAAGAAGCATGATTCAAAATATTTGTGAACACGGACAGTACTTATCTTACAATGTCTAAGAAAGATTTTTTTCATAGCATTTTGGATTTTATGTTAATTTAGAAGTCAAAAATTACAGTTCATTGCTGGATAGATTTTTATGATTTAACACATGCCAGGTGAGGTGGCTTTGAAGAATGATTTTTTTTTTTTTGGTATTTTTCTTTGCACAGCATGCATTAAATTAATTGCTTTAAAATGCATACATGAAATGATACACTCAAGGTCTTTGGGAAAATAGGAAATGTAGAGAATTGGTCTGTTTTGGTAGGAATATTATCTTCTATTTTGATTGACTTATTTTCATGTAACAGAAGTCTAGATTGTTAATTGAGGAAACACCTGTTCTACCTGACTTTCTTAAGTGAGCTGAGTGGATATTGGATGCCCAGAAGGAAAACTCTCATTAAACCAAGGATTCCATGATACGGGCTACAATGGCTGCATTATTGCATCTAAGAGAGCATTATCCTGAAACTTCCCTGCATCAAGGTCCTCAGGGCTTCGCTATAGAATTACTTCTAAATGGAACCATTTTATAAAAACATCTTTCGGATGCTTCAGAATCTAACAGAAGTAAATGAGAAGACGCGCTTTGCTACAGACAAACGATTCAGAGAAGGGATACGTTAGAAACAAATGACTTTCTTGGAGTGAACAAGATAAATGTAAGTGACGTGGAGTTGATTTTATTTAATCTCTATAAACTACTTGGGGAAGCTTAAGCAATAGGAATGTTAAAACGGTGTGCTGCCGCTTTCTTGAGGTACTCAGTGTGCTATACTCCTCCGACACCGTCATTGGTGGCTAGCCCAGCCAGAGTGCTTCAGACGCAGACTGCAAACACTTTCCCTGTACCTCATTTACAGAGGAAGCCATCCTATGCTTCAAGGGAAGCCAATTTAGTGGAGTCTTGGGCACTATTAGAATAATGTTGTTGACAGGACTGCTGTGTTGATTCCATAAGAGATGGCACAACAGGAAAATTTCAAGCTTTACGATGACTTAAACATATGGGCTTCTGGCCCTTGGAAAGGCAAGCTGGACATGCTCTAGGAAGATTTTTATAACCTAAGTGAAGAACCTATTGCAGCAAGGGCTCAATAAATGTTTGCTTTCTCTCTTCATTGCTGTTCTATGTGAAATTTCTGATGATGGCTTTAGGCGTAATTTCTTTCTAGATTCCACGGCCCAAGAATTTCCTGCTTATTTACCAAGGGCCATGGGAAAACCCCATTATCAATCATTACATGTTCTTGTGGTTGGTGGGTGAACAGGATCATTTTAGACCTCGCCATTACACAGGGCATTTTTACCCAATCATAGAATAGCTGTACAGTCCAGCCATCCTTTAATGAAATGCAAATTTCCTCCAAGGAAAATAAGATTCAGGGCACACATTGTAGCCCATCCAAAAACAACCCAGTAATATTCTCATTTTTGGCATGTTCTTGCATAGTTTTGTCACTCTCTCAACAGGAGGCAGAGTCTATTTCTGCCCCAAGAAGCTCACTGAGCTCTGTGACTGTCTTGACCAATGGAGTTTGACAAAGTGATGTTCTAAGGTTTGTAAAGCTGAGACAGAAAGAGAGGGACAGTTCTTGTGTAGCTTCTTCTTTGAGATGCTTCCTGTTTGAGTGCTGAGCAGAAGCCCAAACACCTGGAGTAGAACGAAGGGCCCTCGTAGGCAACAACTTGCATCTAATTGTTGCCATAAAGGTGAGCTGTCTGGTGTGCAGATTCTCCTACCTTCTGTCAGGCTGGCCCTTTTGGTGCGTTATGGAGCAGAAATGAGCTTTTCTTGCCAATCTCTGTCCAAATTGCAGACTTGTAAGCAAGCAACAAATGCTTGTTATTTAAATAATTATTTTTGGTGCTTCCTTACGCCATACAAGGTACCAATAACCTGGGAGTGGAAGCAGTTGGGATTACGATCATTTTATAGAGAAGAAAATGGGAACACCATCAGGTGAATGACTTGAGATCACCCTTGAAATGAGAAGTAACAGGGACAGATTTTAGACCCTTCATTATATCCCGTATCCCTCAAAACATAACACAGCAGTTCATCCGTTGTGTCTCAGAGTATGGAAGTGTACAGCGGCGCTGGAGGCAACTCTTTGGGATGTGTCTTAAATAGTGCAGAGGAGCACAGAACCTGGGGGAAGAGCAGTAAGCAAAATAGACACAAAACCAAGTCTTTGTAGATAAACCGATACACGTGTCTTCATAGGTTTCTTTCTGGTGTCCTTCGGACAGTAATGCCGAGTACATGGCATTAACCACGGTTCAAAACTCACGTTGAAATTTAATTGGCATTGAAATGGAATTTAGATACAGAATCTTTAAAGGAAGGTTAGTCTGGTAGAGCCCTGCCCTCGGGGTGGAATTGGTATCGTTAGTGAAAGGGCAGTCTGACATTCTGTGACTCGCTCATCTTTTGGCATGGGATAGGCAGCAGGTAGATTTTGCCAAGTGATGGTGCTTTGGTACTAGACTTTCTAGCTATCTAGAACTCTGAGAAATAAGTTTTTGTCCTTTATGAGTTACGGAATCTCAGGTATTCTGTTATAACAGCATAAAACAGAAAACCCAGGTGACTGATCTGTTGTGTTTAAAACCGGAAGGAACATTTGCAGTTCCTGTTTCTGTTGCCTTTCTGCAGAGCGCCTTGCTTGGAGCCCAAGCTTGGGGTTGCTAAGGCCTTGACGACATGCGGCTACTGAGTACAGAGCTGAACACATCCCACAGCCTCGACTTCCAGTCTTGTACTTTGCTTACAGATATTGCTGACTCATTTCCTTTCCTTTCTCCCCGTATTTCCATCTGCTAATCCTCTGAGGCCTACTTATAAGTAGCCAAGTAAAGCAGAGACTAAGATTTTCTTTCAGTATTGTGGTCAGCGAGCGAGGGATCAAGATGGAGCCTTGGCTTTCCTTCAGCCAGAATATTGTCATCGCAGTCTCTCTCTGCCTGCACGAGTGGTTAACTCAGCCTGGAGCATCCTTGAGATGGACTCACTCTCACCCCACTTCTTTTTCCACAGAAGGAAAAAGGGAAAATATTCAGTGCCTTAGTCTGGCTGGAGTGCTGGAAGTTTTCCCAGCCACGTGCCTGAGGTGCTTAGGCGGTACTTTCCTCCACTTAGCTAGCCCTGCAGACCCGTGTATTTACTTCTATTCTGAGTTGTAAGATCCTTCAGTTACAGTGAAGGTAACCCAGACTCACCTCCTCCCGCGCAACAACCTCTGTATCATTTGATATGTACTCGTTTCCCGTTTGTTAAGAAGTTTAAAATGTGTGCTTTCAGAGTGTTAGATATAATCACTCGGAAGCCATCAATTCAGTTTCATTCAATGTACTACAAATCGTGTGGCCACATTTTCAAAATTTTAGTGGCAAATGTAATAATAATAATGGCAGAAAAAAATAATTTTTTATTAAAAACAATGTGCTGGCATTATAAGATGGAATAGCATTCAGCTCCATGTTGAATGAAAAGTGAATAAAGCAGCATCATTTTTCTCCTGATACTGGATAACAGGTCTTGTTTTCTGTAGTGCTAGTCCTGACCCTTCCCAGACGAAGACGGAATAGGAATAAGGTTGAAGAAGTAGGATTTTGTTGCGTTATTTCTCTCTTTAATCATTCTTTCGGAATAGATACAGAAAAGTGTACCTGTGAGACCTGCATCAAGGGCTAAGGGCTGAGTCTTTTCTATTGTTTGTTTGGCTTTTTCTTATTTTTATTGAAGTAAATAAATTAATTAATAATTTGGCACGTTGGGCACCAGAACCTTGATTTCACTCGTCATTTGTGTCTCCTAACAGATATCAGCCTATGTCAATCTTAAAGGGTGTTAAATTGCACACTTAGAGTCAAAAGCTTAGTTGGATAGACTAGCTCTTATATAATAATGCGTGTATATATGTACACATAGACGAAGACTGAATATTGAGATTAACTTTTGAATTTTCTCCACTGGCAAATAGTAAACTCTTAATGTGATGCACTTTGGTGATATTTTTCTTATATAAACTTTTGGTTTCTAGCTCTATTACTTAAGTTTGTTCAAATAGTAAAATGTTCAAGCAACTGAGATATGCTAATTTCTATAGATGTGGTATACCGCGAAGTCACAGGGAAGGGACCACTCACTGGTTTGGCCTTAAGGAAAATCAGAAAAGTTTCTTTCTGTGGATGAAATTTTAGTTGAGTACTAAGTGGCACTGGTTTTGTTCCTTATCGATCCAGAAAATATTGATTGACAGTCTTCCATGCTGGACATTGGGCAAATTCTCCTGAAACAAACAAACAAACAAACAAAACCCAAGACATAGTATCACAGACCAGTGGGAATAAAGACAGGCACAGACAATCAGTAAAAGAAGATTGTGAACAGAGTGGTGCCATTTTGCTTACTTCCTCATGGTCATAAATGTAAGTTGTTGAAAGAATGTAATTCAGATGACATCCGTTTGTTTTGTTATTCGTATAACATGTTACAAAGACTTAGAATGTACTTAAGGGGTAGGAACTTCTGTCTTGTCTTTGGTGGGAAACTACGGAGTAACTTGTTACAGTTAAATTTGTTATATTCTACCCATAGTGTGAAAAAGGACAGATGAAACTTACGACACTATTGTAGTAACTCAGGCAAGAGGTCACACATACCAGGGCTGGCGAAGCAGAGGAATGGTGGGCATAAAACCTTTTAAGGCTGACATGGTGATAAAGAAGAAGGGTAAGAAGGTATAAATATAAATACAATTGATGTTTCATGGTGGGTGGGAGAAGGAGTGTGTAGACCAAATACAGTTTGGAAGGAAAGCTGATGAGTTACCATCTGTTAGCATTTTCAGATAACATTATCAACTCAGAAATTAGATTTTAGAGTCTGATGATCACAATTAATGTAACAGAGCACTTAGGATATGGAGACAGGAGACAGATGGTGGTGGATGGTAGGGTGACTGGAGGAGGGTGGATAGGAGGAGAAGAAAGAAGAGATATGAATAGACTTCTTGAGAACTTTCAGGACTTCAGAGGAGATTCAGAAAGAAGACCCGAGAAGATGCTGGGAAGAAATAACCAAAGAGGGCTAGGGGAACCTCGTGAAACAGAATTTCATGGGATGGAGCCCGTGAAAGACAAAATGCTTCAAGGAGGATGTAATAGAATATTATCGTCCAGAGAGATGAAGTAGACACTGGAAACTACAAGTGGTTGGATTTTTCAAGGTTAGTCTTCAGTGAACATGATGAAAGCATTCCTTCTGTAGAGGAAAAAATGTATGTCACACTGGATCAATGAGTATACAAGGTGCGAGGTTGAGACTTTGAAAATGAATTTCCTTCTTGGAAACCTGTTAGTAAACAGAAGAGCATATTTAGGGTGTAGCACTCATGGGCTCTTCATTCGTGTAACTAAAGGAGATCCTTAAAAATTAGTGACAGTGGTCATAGGTAACTTACTAAACAGAAGAAACCAAGGTAAGGGGAGGCTAAAGATGAAGGAAGGAATGGGAATTAGTGAATGAAAAATTCAGAGAAGACATTGGAGTAGAAATATAAAAGGTTTGCAAATTCTTTTCTATCTTTTCCATCTCCCTGGTGTCTTTAGACACACTGCACCTAGAAGGGCGTTTCCCTGTGCAACCTGAATATATGGTCTCTATATGTTCTAGTCTTTGTAATATTGAATCCAAAGAAGCAATGTAATTAGCACAAAATATAAAATATATAAATTGAAGCGTATGTCCCTAGAATAAGCATCTGAAAGAAGGGAAGGACAGTCAGAACTTTAAGCAAGCTTTCTTAAATTTCTCTTTTGAGATTGTTCATGCTTATTTTTTTTTAACAGATGTATGCCCACATTTTCTATATATTCATTGTATTGTATTGTAGAGTAGAGCATGCTGATGTTCCTTGATCCTTTTCTCTCTCCCTAAAATCAAACATTTCTGAAAGGGTCATATGAGGGGGATCAAGGAGAGGAGTTCCATGGAACTGCAGGCCTTTGTTATATAGGTTTTAGCTTCTCTTGTCAGACACAAGTGAGATCATGGTTACATTGACTTTCATTCAGGATACTAATCACCTTCCTTTCTTTATGTGTTCCATAACATGGTGCCATAACCCTCATCTAACACATAAAATTTGTTTAGAAATAGAAGTAAAACCACTGCTGTAGCCTCTATACTTTATAAAAGGAGAGTAAAGTAGCTAGAAAGGACAGACCATGAAAGCAGGGACCATATGGAGGCAGGAGGAGGTAAGGCTAAAGGATGAACTTTGGGTCTTAATTCATTATTCACCAAAAGCATTTGGGCAGCGTATTAAAAATCTCAATTAAAACCAAGGGTTTTGCATTCAGTAGCCTTAGGGCGGGGCATGAAAATTTTCATCACTAACTTTCTAAGACAAATTGGTACTTGTGGCTTGTGGACTGGACTTGGAAAAAAATCACTTCAATCCACTAGCATAATGTGTAGCAAATCAGACTTGGGATCAATGGATGAATATTCCTAAAACATTGTATGAAGCATGGACTTCATTAAAGACTAAAGAATCAAGTCTGGACACTTGGAGGCATAAAGCAAGACTTGCTTGGTGCTGAGTGCTGAGTTACTGGCCTAGGGTATTTTAGTCCTCATAGGAACTGGACTGGAATGATTTGAAGAAGGACAATGGCTGGGGGAAATCTTAGGATTATAGGCATTTAAAGACAGCTGGAAGAAAGTATTTACAAATAAGGAAAAACTGAGTCAAATGCAGTAAAAAATAACATAAAACCTTTTTTCCCCCAGAGAATCTCATAAGTCTTATAATAATTTCTGTCTTGTAGTCATACCTGATTTTTTTTTTTAGCTCTCTATGGGAGTATTTTTCTCAGTCTACAATGCACTGATGGGTGTGTCCTTATAAATAATCATGCAGATTAGTGCAAGAATCTAATGAAAATGATAAATTCCCCAATGCACTTCTTAATCTGTATAATTATGTACAATGTCAGTTTGTGAAATCTGAGCTATACATTTGTAGGTCAGATTTAAATCATCAAATTCCATACTGTTGAGTGATTAGATAATGTTTATGCTTAAGATATCCCTTAAGAACTTCCTGAAGTACATCTTACAGTATCATATTCTGCAGAAGCATTGACTTATATTCAGGTAAACAGATGTGAAAGTGTGGAAGAATATCATAGGAATTAAGTATTTTCATAAATTCTAATATTAATTTTAGCATAGACAAAAAATAAAATTCCATTTCCCTTAGGATCTATCCTTTCTAAGTAAATAAAATTTATAAGTCCCCATCATGTTTATACTGTTTATTGCTCTACAGTTGAGCAAGTTAGAGTGTCAGAAAATAACTACTTTTGTGAAAAGGCAAAAATAACTGACACATAATCACCTCAACTTTGGACAAACCTCTGAAATGGAGGCCAATATAACAATGAAATCACAATGAAATTATAAATTTATGGAGGAAAAGCTGGGAGGTTAATTTTACCCTTTGAAACCTCAATGAAGCACAAAATTCAGGGGAAAAACTAATAATTATGACTAAGAATTGTAAGATTTGGAACATCAACTCGGCAAATGAAGACATTACCACATGGCAGACATTAGCCAATAAAAGGCATCCAATCACCCCAAAATGAGCCCATCAGGCCAAATGTGAGCACTGTGGATTTCCGGAGACATGGTGCATTTATTAAAAGATTCCATTTATTACTTTCTGCCACAGAGCTCACTCCATCCACATTCAGTGAGCATAGACAATGCCTTGCACTCCGAGGGAGCTGATGAGGAAGAATAAAGGGAAGTCAGGTATGCATCCTGACCCAAAAGAGCTTACAATTTAGTTGGGATGTGTGATGAGAGGGAAAAAAAATCCAGCTGGAAAGATGAACACAAGAGAGGCAGCAGAGGTAGGAACCCCTGAGAAGGCAGAGAGAACAAGAGACGGAGAAGTGGCTGCAGGGAGGATCTTCAAGGAGAAGTAGAAATTGAACAATTTAATATTTCCACAATATTCTTTGATTGCTTTTATCACGCAACTGTTCAAGTATACACTATGTCACTAAACTGGAAATGCCACCTTAGCCCTTTTCTAACTTGCTATCACAGCAACTTACTTTATTATGTGAGTCAAAGCAAAGCCTAACAGTGTAAATCACAATGGATGTGGATCATGTACCGCTCAGTGTGCTAGTGGTTTAAAATAAGTGCAGATGTTTCCCATTTATACAAAACTAGGTGCAGGTGGCTATCTCTCTGACAACTGTCCTCCACTGACAACTCAGAGACCTCCCCAAGTATACTAACATCTGATTGTTGTGTTAAGACTAGAGTGCTAAAGTGTTCATTTTGATAATTCAGTGCTCTGCCCTGGAAGTGGTCAGTGTGAAAAGCCATAGCTGATTGGCCCAAATTAGTTGTTTGGTCCTCAGTATTTTGGAGATATTCAGAAGCATCCAGATAGGGGTGCACATGGGTTTGATATGGTAGAAATGGGGTTAGTCAGATTTGTAAACACTATATGCCTTTACAAGAAGTTTTACCTTTGCTTTATATGTAGTAGAAAAAACAAAGATCTTTTAAAAAGGAGAAGATATGATAGGCCATAGATAGAAAAATACCTGGCTAAAACAACACACAGATGACAGGGTGTGTGGGAAGCAGAGCTTCAGAGAACTCCTGGGGAAGTGGAGCAGTGAGCAGGGTGTGAACCAACACTGTGACTGCATGGCTGGAAAGGCTGAAATAGACTCTGGATTTTTCATATGTAGATTTATGTGGAACTACTTTGTCAGTAGCTGAAGGACGAGCAATGAACAAATGTGACTGATCTTTATAGCTTGGTTGGTTGGGCAGATGGTGATGCCAATAACTGGCAAGATATTATTTACTTAGAAGCAGCCACAGCATTGGGGGTGAACTTGATTGTGCTACTTGAGGATAGGCTTAGGAGATATTGACTGATCAGAAATATACACTTTAGTCAAAGAAGCCCGATTAGAGCTTGACCTTGAGGTTTGTGAACAATTAGTCTCAAGAAAGAGAGAAGGAGAAATTGCGAGACAACTGAGGGGGAGAGCTTATCAAGAGAGGTTTCAGAGTCCAAGCTTGTTTTCCTCTATAGTAGGATTTATAGTAGTTTCCTATGGCCAATGTAACAAATACTATGTCACTTCAACACTGAGCCCCATTATCTCACATATCTGGAGGCGAGAGTCTATAATCAAGGTGTCATCAGCTTGGTTCCGTTTGAGAACTGTGATGGATACTCTTTCATGAGACTCCAAAATCTGGTGAATTGCTGGCAATCCTTGATATTACATGGCATTACTTACTAGTGTCTTCTTTAATGTTTTCCAATCCAAAGTCTCTTTAGAGATACTAGTCATATGGAATAAAGCCTGGTTTAACAACCTCATTTTATTTTGACTATTTGCAAAGACTCAGTTTACAAATCACTCATATTCATAGATCAAAAGGTTGGAGCTCCAATATACATGTTTTGGGTTAAAAAAATTCCACCCAAAGAAAACTTCTTGAATTCCCTTCTCTCAGCACGATTTGGAAAAATGTGAAAAAATCAGTCTGCAACAGGCTTTGAATGGACAGGAGCTAAGAAAGACAAAGCGGTGACTGAAGGCTATTCATGTGAACCACTTCCATTACAAGTGGGACAGTGAGAGCTAAGACTTCATGGATGGTGCAGTTTTAAGAACAAACACTTTCCAGTTTGTCAAGGAATCATTCAAAAACCTATGACATCCTAACAGTGCTTGCTTTCTGCAAGATTATTTCTTCAACCTAAAGCATATGGGCTGCTTGCTTGGTGAAGAATGGCTCTCATCCCTAGAACATGAGTTAGTAGTCATTCACTTTGCATCTAGTGTAATGTGCTCTTTTCTGATGAAACCTGGAAGTTTGAGTTTGAAAAATGATGTGTCTAAAGAGTATGGACTAAGCAATTTTAGATATGGCAGAGCAATAAAAAGCATTCTTGCCACGGATTCATTGGAGGGGCAAGGACTCAGATTAACCTTGGGAGGTGTATTATACCATTTATTTTTTCAAAAGAAAGGAAAGACTTGGTATTTAAATTCTCACTTTCACTTGGAGAGGGAAAAAATATAAATCTTGGGATGTCTAAAAAATATTAAAATGTTCACAGAATTAACCGTCAGTGATAATATCAAATGTCATATTTCTACTTCATCACATATTGGGAGAAACTGAAATATGTAACCAAATGGTGGCATATTGGGCTTTCCCTTTAAGCATTATGATGTGTTAATTTTCTACCCAACTTCATGGGTATAAATATGTGTATACAATTTTTATTTGGGTCTTAGAGGGGTGATTTGTGATTTGCAGTAGAATTTAAAATAAAACTCAAGAATGTGCCAGTTGCTATTTATCTCCAATTATGGTTGTACTCCTACCTTCACTTTTTTTTTAATTAAAAAAAATGATACGTGTGGAGAGAGCAGTTATTTGATATGTTTCCTAAATCTTATATATCAAAATTGGTGATGTTTCCATAACATTCTGATCCAAACACACAGTTACATATTTCATGATCCTTGACTCTTTTTCTTTTTACAAATGAAACGTACTGTGTCTGGGTGATAATAATTACAATATGGACAGATACTGAACTTATCTTTACCCTGGTGAAAATTAGAGCATCTGACTATTTATACATGACACATTTTTTTTTCACAAATGGGCTCAAGGTGACCACAGTGGATACGGAGCTTGTGATGTATCAGTGTTCAGCACTGATTCCCTCCTGTGCATCCTCTGTCTTTTTCGTCTATGATTGGTTTGGAGGCTTTACTATTGCTTTGAAATCTTGTCCCTGGTACTAGGTATTGAACTTTTTCTTTTTTTTTTTTCTGTCTGACAAATAGAACACCTCTTATTTTCCTCATATCTCTCCAGTGTTCTGAAGATGAAGGAGTAAACTTTGTTTTATGTGAGAACACTAAAATGTTACCTCAGAATAGAGTCTATGAAATAAACACTAGATTTGAAATCAGAAAATAGGAGACTAGATGCTTTCTTTGCCTTGCTTGGCTAATTATAGCTGGGCATGCTTGAACATGATGTTTAATTTCATTTTTAAAAAGTGAGTGTGTGTGTGTGTGTGTGTGTGTGTGTGTGTGTGCATGTGTTGTATGTGTGCTATATATGTATGTAGTATGTGTATGGGCATATGATTCTGAAGCACACTGCATCTCTTTTTTCTTGCTAGTTGTTCATGGCATCCTGGATTTTAGAATGTACGTTTTTCAAACCAAAAGGAATTTGGAAATGAATTTCAGCACATGTGGTACTAGATGGAGTAGGGAAAGAAAGACAAAAGTTTAAATTTTCATTTCCATATGTGTTGCAGAATGGTAAGAGCACTTCAGAAATGTGAGAAAGCAAGAGTCTAGCAACATCCCTAGTGTTCCTTCCTAAATCCAAAGACAGTGTTGAAAAAGTAGAAGTAGTTATGGTTAGCTGAAATAAATGGCAAATATTGAATCATAACAAATAATGTTTTTGAATTTTTGTTCTAGGATTCAGTTAAAGGAGGAATAATTTCGTTAGGCAGTTACAATGGTTAATAAATACTACTCTATAAGCGTAGTTCAAATGCTTTCCACCGATAGTTAAAAAAAGAATCAACTAATAATATTTCTATAGTTGTACTTTGTTTAAATATATTAGAGATCATATGATTGACATATTTTCCTGTATCAGTCAGTGTTTAATCAGACAACAGAATCCACTTGAGGAATTTCAAACAGAATTAATTTAATACAGTGATTCAGTTTCACAGTACTGAAGGGGCTGGAGGCATTAATTGGATTAAGTTGTCTGGAAAAGGTGGTATCTGTAATGAGGCACCTCTACCTCTAAGCCTCAAGGTACAAAGGAGAGAAATTCTACTACCTAGCATTCCTGTGCCAACTGCTTTGATGAGGTTACACCTGAGTTACCTCTGTAGACTCATAACCACACTTACCGGTATCATTGGCATTGGTGTAACTATCATTATAATCTGGGAAAATGACATTTTTTTTTTCAGTTTCCTACTAGTGTCACCAACTGGAAACATCTAAGAGAAAGTCATAGGGGTCTGAGAAATAGGCTTATAGGTCATTGTCTTGGAGGTATAAAACAAACAACTAAAAAACCAAAAAGATCAGATAAATGCATGGGAGAAGCTGAGAGACAGAAAACATCCCATTGTCTTTTTTCACCTGATAATCTGATTGGCTTTTGAAATTCAATACTATCAATTCAGTGAAGGGGGTTGCACTGAAATATGGAAAGGGGAAGGTGTAAAACGGTATAGCTCATAGCAGAGAGACAGGAAATCAGGGGAGCTTCAGATGAGGAGTGACACAAAGGATGCAAACGGCAAGAGGTCAGATGTGCTTTTGAATTCATATTTCATGAGATTCAGATCCTTTCAGTAGAATTAAATAAATGAAGAAAATCTGATTGAAACTGTGCCATTCATGGATGGAGGACAAGAACCAGCCTGAAGCTATGGATACTTCAAATTTCTTAAAGCTTTCAACTGTATATCATGGTACAGCAGAGACATGACACCAAATAATTAAACTTTAGAAATTATTAGAAGGAATATTTAGTTTCCAAGATAGGGTAAGCTTCTGTCTTTCTATGTCTGTGGGACTGTTTATACATTCTGTAAATGCTTGAGTTACTACTATTAGGAAATGAGGCAGATAGCTACTGGGTGACTCAGCAAGAAATTCAAGGAAATATTTCATAGGTACAAACCTTGTCAGACTTCAGCAGAGGGAACCACCTGTTTTGGCAAGCACCATTCTGGACAGTAGAATCTAATCATCTGATCTTAGGGGTTTTTATTGACACAGAAGTTCCTCAGGTGTTTCATTAACAAAGGCTCTGCCAGAGAGCGGTGAGCATGTGCAGATCATGAGGAATCAAACATCTTTTACATAAAGTCAACACCTGCAGACAATACAAAATGTCAAAGCCTAGGCAGCCTTTCTCCCAACAGTACACAAAACAACTATAACTAGAAATACACTTCTGTAATATTTCCCCCTTTCTGTATAAGCCAATCAAAAAAAATTGGTTTTATCTCTATAACACAATTTAACAGTACATGAGCAACACAAGAGAAACAATCATGCAACTTGTTAATGCACAGGTGTTCTGGCTTCTGCCAGTGGGAGGGAGCATGGCTAGCTGACTGAGTGCTCTGAGTATAGCCACGGCATTTTCCTGCATTCTGACCAACTCCATGACAAGGAAAAGGAGTTGAAAAGTTGCTTTTTCCCTGCTCCCAAATAAATTCTTGATTTTTACCTTGAAAATTTATCCAAAACATTCTTCGATGACTTCTGAGTGCTCTTGCTGTAGCCCTGAGCTAGCACTTTGACAGACCCCTGCCAGGGTTCTCCACACTTTGTTGTAAGAACCCTTGCCTTCCTAATTTTTTCAGTATCCTTTATCTGTACATAGCTCTCTCTTTCTCTAAAGGCTTATCTTCTGTGACTCTCACCTTGGAGATGTCCTTCTCATTTACAACTCTTTTTTTCTTATTTGTTTGTTTATTTATTTATTTACTTATTTATTTTCAGAGCCTTTTCTCTTTAGAGAGGCTTATTTCCTTTCTCAGTCTTCTCTTTCTTCAGGAGCTTTTCTTTACCTTTGCCAGACTCTGCTAGGTCTGGAGTTTTTCTCTCATTCTTCCTTGTCTCCACACTGGATGTAGCTAGTATGATGCCCTGTCTCACATTGGCACATCACTTGTAGTAGCACATCTATGGTGTTGCTCAGCAATAAAAACAAGGAGACATTTTCATATCTGCAAACTCTGCTAAGACCTCAGCAGAGTGAACCATCTGTCATGGCAACCACCATTCTGGACAGTGGAACCCCTATCTTCTGATCTCAGGGGTTTTTTTTGACACAGAAGCTCCTCAGATGTTTCATTGATAATGGCTCTGCCAGGAGCAGTGAACATGTGCAGATCATGAGGAATCAAACATCTTTTACATAAAGCCAATACCTGCAGACAATACAAAATGCCAAGGCCTAGGCAATCCTCCCCACAACAATGCACAAAACCACCCTACTAAGCATAACTAGAAATTAACTTCTGCAACAAAGAGATCAGTAAAATGAACAGATACTGGGAATAACAGGAGACTGGAGCAGGGTCTAAGCTCTTTGGGAATAGTGACTGGCATGGGCCCTTTGTGCTCCTATCATGAAGCTCCTAACATATTAGGTAATGACATGGGATACTCAGTAACTTGTCTGTGGGGGACAGATTAGCAGCAGTCACCAGCAAAGACAGGCCAGAGGATTTTACCTATCCCATAGAAAGTACGGTCATCTTCTTATGTTCAGAAAACTCTGAAAAATGAAAAGATGGAGAAAAAGCCTTGATAGTTTAAACAAGACTATTTCAGCAACCTGAAGTTCTAACTGGAATGTTTTTCCAGTATAGCCCATTCTTATTCTTTGGAATACTAATGATAGCAAAATATCTCCATCCGAAGCCTTCTCAGATTCTTTGGAAAACTATGTTCAAAACACTTATTATGAATGATAGCAAAATATCCCCATCCAAAAGCTTTCTCAGAAAAATGTCTAAAGTTTCCAAATTATACATGATAAAGTAGGATAGTGTAGAAAATTAGTTACTTTCAACCGACACTTACTGTTTAATGGAATATAAAGTAGTTAAAGCTAATTTGAGGACAGTTTTAAAATTTTTCATCGTGACATTTCCATCATTTACACTGCTAAACAGAGATGCTGTGGTCTTCCTACACATCTACAGGAAGCATGATCATCTCTCCATGTGTAAGAGGACCCAAAAGTGATTCATGTATTTGTAGAGATAGGGTTATTGTGGGGACAAAAGAATAGTCTTTATTAGAGTTTAAAGCCAAAGAAGATGAGATTGTTTCAATTCATCCCTATCTTTCCATAATGCTTTTGTAATGGGTACAAATATTAAAATGATCCATTTTTGTCAAAAAGAGTCATACCAGAACACTTAGGTTACACACCCACTGTAGGACCATGGATCCCAGCCGTGCCCCACCACCTTGAAGCAACTCAAATGCTCACAAATTTGTGGAATATTTCAGTCATATTTACATGAACCACGACTTAACACTGCATTAAATAACCGCTTACATAAAATAGTAATCCATAAGTAAAACTGCTATATCTTGATGCTTGCATTCTTATACAAAATCCACACATGTGGTACTTTGCGTTCGTGAGCATGCAACAATGCTGTAACGAGTTACTTTAGTTTGAAGCATTAACTTCCCAGAATGCTTTACCATCTCTCTCTGCTGGCTGGTCACCATCATGCTAAACTGTAGGACATTTTAGCTGATAATTTCTGAAAAGTGCTTACTTTAGAAATGAAAAGCAAAGCCAAAATAAATAAAAAAAAAGTAAAGCCATAATGCTGACTGAAAAAAAATATATTTATATTAAACCCCTCAGCTAGATTCTCAGACAACATCACTGCTTAAAATGCAGTCACCTGACAAAAAAATAACAGTTCTAATTATTACCCCCTTGGGCGAACATTTTTCAGAGTGACTGGCTAAAATGCACTCCAGCTCATAATTTCTGCCTGTGACAGTGGAAGACATAACCTAGTTTCCTCTAATGCAAAAGTCTCTAATCTAGAGGCCAAGACCCTGCCGGTATAACACTGAAGGAGAAAATGCAATTTGAGCGCGAGGAAATTGCACACATAGTTTGATAGTTCTACCATGCTCAGGTTTTTTTCCTCCTTGGGTTTAAATGTCTTGCTTTATTTTATACTAAATTATGACCTGGCTGAAATTGCTATGTTTTCCTTGTCATTCTAGAAACCTCTTACTGTAAAAGTGAAGGTTATACTATAGTTCCATATTTTTATTTTTTTTTCAAGGGGTGGGAGTGTTCACATTTTGACAGTTCAGCAGTGAAAACATTAAAACTTACTGTGCTTGCTGCAGCAATATTTTCCCCCATTGAATAATAGCACTTTTGTCTTGGCAAATGGGGCATATATACTGCATTAGGACAAGGTAATTAAATTGGTTCGGAACGAGGAAAGTGCAGATTTTCAACTTGGACTGATCAGTAACAATTTCATTGTTGAACCTATGAGCGAACAAACTTTATGATTGCTGGGAGACATGTGTTAACCTCACACGGTCCTGGTTCACTTCACAGACAGCTGAGGAACACATTGCCCTGCAACTGATAAGCCAGAAGGCAAAAGAAGTTGCAAGAAAGTTAAATGAGAAGCCTTTGGAAGAATACAGCGATCGGTGTCCATTCCTGGGGATTGTCATTAACAGTGTTTCTCTCTGTGAGCTGGAGAAGCAGCACCCCTTCCCTGTTGCTTTCTGCTGACAGCTGCTGCTTAACACCTTCCTTCCAGCTGGGAGCTAATGCAGCTAATGCCAAGACGGCTCCTTAGCGAGCATCCAGGGCATCAGCTTCCTTGTGGAAACTGCACGTGTCACCTTCACGTCTCATGCATCTTCCATCATTTATGTGAATACATCGGGAGGCTCTGGTAGAAGAACTAGGCGATGAAAGCGTAGCTAACCAGTGACTGAGAACAAAGGCTGCCTTCAGCTAGGAATGGTTCACTACTGGGGTAAAGAATACTTCCTTTTTCTTGCAAAATGAGTTTGGACCCAAAAGATTCAACAACTATCTTTACCTTTCCATATTCAGAAAATAAAAGGGAAAGGAGCATAGACAGAATTATTTTGGTAATTGGTTTGCATAGGCATCCATGAACGGTAAGGCTCGACAATTCTACAGGTTAACTTGTAACTTCAGACAAAGTGTGTGTCTCCAGTGATTTGTAATCATGACAACATAGCTCTTCACCAGATCAACAGCTACCTTTGGAAGACATTGTGATTTTTATAATATGATCACTAAATATGAGTCCAAGTTTGGATAAAAGTAGAGCGAACTATTTGAAAGCTACTATAAATATAATCTAACAGGTACTCAAATGTAACTTTCAACTGGTTTAATTTAGTTAATAAAGAACTTCCATAGTTCATTTCTAGAAAACTGAAACATCTATCTTATTTTTCAGTCATTAGACATTATTAGAACATACTTTTCAGAAGAGTCTGATTTTCATTACACCACATTATCGTCTGTCTCTGGGAGAGGCATATAAGAATAACAAATGGGAACGGAAGATAACTTGTCCTTAACTCAGCCTGATACATAGTAAAGGACTTTCATATCTCCCATCCCAGGTGCATTGAGAGATCTGGTCTCCTTCTATCGAGTAGCAATGAAAATACTGAGCAAGGGTTCACCTGCCCATGATAGTCACCCTTGGTGCAAGTGCACAAAATTCTAGTTGGCTTCAAACACAAGGAAATAGAGTGAAGATTGGCCATATATCGAATACAGTGTTCTGAAAACATAGCAGTACTAGATTTGTCCTTATTAATACTATTGATAGAACCTCAGGGCCATATCTGCAATCTATCAGTTTTTTCTCTGAACCTCACAATAGTTTCCTTAAGATAATTTTTAAAGTAGTATAAAGAAAAGCTTACTCTTAATGCTTAGTCAGGCTTGTCGTATGTTAACCGAACGGTTTTGAAGTATTTCTGAGTTAGGATGTCTGGTGTTAGAACAATTCTGATATACATTCAGGGCTTGTTAACAAGCCCTCTGATGTTTCAAAACTATGGCTTTACTATCTGCTTTTGAGCACATAAACTACCAGATATGGATTAAAAGGTTAGCAGAAATGGATATTCTATCCACTCAGACTATCCTACTACGTGGCTTTTATTTAAAGTTTATTCTGTTCAGAATATCTATTTTCAGTATCATGCCTGCATTATTTCACTAAATCTTTAAAACTATCCAGTGGGAAATTTACTATTATAGGACTTAATTTTACAGATAAAGAAACTTCGTCAGAGGCAGGATATATAACTCATTCAAAAGCGTTTATTCATAAGTACAAGAGTTAGTATTAAAATGAAGGTATCTTGACACTGTGTTCTTTGCCTTTATATTTTCTCGTATTGCCTTCCATTGTTTCCTATTGATTCAGAGCCATCTTAAGACGTGAGAATGGCTTTCATGTATGTGGGAATATAAAATTCAGTTACAGCTGTGTCTGTAAACAATTGCATCTTCGTCCCAAGTTTGTTAGCAATGTGACTTTCTGCACTGTGCTTTTTGTGAACTGAACTACAAATATGTCAGTTGTGTGAGGGCCTAAGTCAGAAGACATAAAATTAAAGTGCTTCAACAGTTCCAAGTAAAATGGACAATTTTATATTTTTGTATTGATGAGAACAAGAGAATACAATGCAGTTGATTACTGGACCACTGATATTAAACTTAAGATTATCTACAAAATTACAAAGTTCACATTTTTCATTTTAGAAATAAAAATCATGGTGCACCCCACTGAAATTTTACATTTTATTTGTTTATTTTTGGGGACATACCTCACATAGCCCAGGCTAGCTGTGAACTCCTATCTCCCTGCCTTGTCCTCTGTGTACTGGGATTTCAGGTATGAGCCATCAAGACCAGCTGGAGTTTCACATTTTGGTTAAACTAAAAATAAATTCCTCTGATGAAGATTACTTTCATAAAATTGGATTAGCACGTACTTTGAAGAAATGCGATTTGTGGGTTTTACAAGAGCAGTTTTATTTTTATTCCAGTGAAACCCGATAGATAACCTAAATTTTGATGCATTTTTAGTGTAACAGAATTGTGTTGGTCTCTCAGTTGGCATCAGAAAGAAAACATTCTGGGAGAAGTTTTATTTAACCCTACAGGCACAGCCACGGCCCAAGGTCTACTTGTTCTCCCTCTGATGTTCTGTTAACAGAAAAGATTAAAGCAGACAGAGTGTAAGTTTCTTTGGAATGGACTATTTTCATTTACAGACTTTAGGAATTTCAGAAAGGTATAGGGGCATACATAGCCTACAACTAAATCGTTGTTAAAATTTTTACCAAAAACAGGAACTGTATTGTTTCTCATGTTTCTCTTTTGAATTTGTTTTCTCATTAGAACTTGTAGAATACAACCCCAACAAGATCCTTGCATATAAATATGTGCAAACTAACAAAATGAGATTATTTGCATGAATGTCCGATTAATGCTAACTAATTACCCACAATTCTACATTCCTGTTCTGCATTGACTTTTGTATTTCCTATCAGGTGTAAGTGTTCCTGCGCAGGATTGTGTATTTTGTACATATCCCATGCATATACACAACAGAAAATGGTTTGGGGTTTTAATTAACAAATATGACTGAGGCAGGGATTACTTTTTCCACTCAGAATTTTACTCTAGTCTCGCAGTATTTGTGTTCTTTGCTCACTTCTGTGTAGACCGCGGTAAACATTTGGAAGGCATTTTGTGTGGCAAGTTTGTGCCTTGCAATTTTTGAGCAATGCAAACATCGCCCTTAAATAAGTGAAAGCAGATCTCAGAAGGGGTATGCTTCCAACACATTCCCCTAAGATCTGAGCACCGCTGTGCATTCTTGCTCAATTTCAACAAACGAAACTTCAGTTAGTCTCCCCTCCCCTAATGGGCACCCCCACTGGGAACATTGTTAGGTTACCACCATGGACAAGGCCTCAGTACAGCTGGGTATGTAAACAAGACCGTAATCCGCATGAAAGAACTCTCAGAGTTTTGGCAGGGCTCACAGTGTTGCTAACATATTGTGCCAAAGCAATAACAAAGCCATCATTTTTAAGTTTGTTCACGGATTTGTATTAATCAAGAAATTTTCCAGAAATTACTTCTAAATGAGGAAACTTCCAGAAAGTTACCATTTGGCAAGAAGGCTTCCAGATGCTTCTCCTCCTGCCTTTTTTTTTTTTCTTTCTGCCACATATTCTAAATTACAAGTTTGTGGAAGTTCTTTTGAAACAGAAAACACATTGCTGCTGTGTTGGCGGGAGGAGGTTCGATTCGTGCCCTACTTCATGGAGCCTGCGCAGAATCGAACCATTTCTTCCTGTTAGTGAAGAGCTGGCCAGGCCAGCTCTCTTGGCATTCTAGAGATAGGCACTGAGCATTGACAAAAGTATTAGGCATTGATCAGAAAAAAACAATTATTAGATTACTGTTAGAACTGCAAACTAAGCCGCCAGAGACAGACGAAAAGTGTAAATTTAGTTGTCGGTTTGTATTATTAGCACAGTAAATGATTAATTCAAATTCATTTATTTTCAATCAAACACATTGCATTTTCAAAGGTTTCCCAGAAGTGAGTCTCCTGAAAACTATTGTGACCATTTTTAGGGAAAACAAGGAGGCCATAACAGAACAATTAGAGATCCATGATGCTACAAACCTAAAATTATTATTTTTTTTGCATGTCTTCATTGCTGAACTATGTTGTACAAAAGCAGTTTCTCATGCAAATTCTACATCATTCAGAAGTATTCTGGGCAAAATATCCTCTTAAAATATGTTAATATTTACAATCCAGCCACACAAAAACAAAAATGAAACAAAACATATGTGGCCTCCAGTGAGGCTGCGGCAGGTGGGCTCAGACACAGGGACACTGGGAGTTGAGGGTCATAGGTGGGTTTTCCTCCAATGGCCACACAATTATGGGCTACTCAGGATGTCCATGCCAATCTACTGAAAACTAGTTTAAACGCAACTGGCCATAATAACTGGTTAACACCAGCACTGACTGGACAGGACTGTCTGGATGAGCTCCCTGTTAGCCAAAAGAAGTTGCTTACCTCACACTTTTCTTGCATTTAATCATTTACTCATGTCTATGAAATCTGCTGGATGGTACCTATTTTCATTACAATGAAGGAACTCTCTTTGGGTACCACTGACACTAATTAAGTCAAAGACCACTCCTAACTCTTACATGAATTTGGAGCTCTAGACACATTTCTTTGTGATATTTGTTCCAAGGCAACTTACTCTTCATTGATTTTCTTTTTGAAAAATTTTATGTTCTTGTCTGTCTCCTGAAGTACCTAAAAGGATGTGTGGTTCATTGCAGACTATACAAATGCTTACTTAGCTGAGTTAGGGATGTTTGTTATTTCTCCCCCAAACTACACATAGCACGTTGGGAAGAAATTTAACTCACTGAAACTGCCAACATCCCCCTGTAGTAATCATTTTTATGATTTAACTAATTGTGATCGGAAGCTCCTTAGAAGATTATTTTGTGAACTTACGGCAAGATCTACAGTGTATGATGAGTAGTAAACACGACGAAGACAGAAAGCTACAGAGGGGATCAGCTTCAGAAAAAGGCCTGACAGAGTTGGGACGGTACTTTTGTGAATTAGCATCCTTTTCAGGGAGAACATAGACTCGACTTTTCTCAAGACCCTGTTTATCTCTGGGATTTGATGTTGAGCATTTGATGCATATATAGTTGATTATTTAAGGAATATGTGTCCATCCTCTATTTTAAAATTAATTCCCTGTTGACTGGTCTGTCATCATAGAAGGCTACACTGATTTACTTAAAACTACGAGAGCATCCTCGCTTAAGAACACCTTTATTCCAAAGCTGTGAACCTGAGCTGTTCTGGTTGATTTATTAACTTACTTTTTTTTTTTTTTGTATTAGCTAATGGCTCGGTCTGATGGCTCGTGAGGCTATATGTGTTTGCATCATCCATACTTCTAAGAAACGTGTTTAATGTTATGTTTCAAACTTAAAAATAGATAAAGTCAGAGAGACGGGTCGGCTTAAGTAAACACGCTTGCAATACAGCCTGATGACATGAGTTTGTCCCTAGAAGTTATGGTGGAAGGATTGAATCAGATCTCAACACCTGACATCTCACACCCACATGCATGTGGCAGCGTGTACAACTCTACACACATGAGCACGCACACACACACACACATGAAAGCTGTCATTGTCTTATCTGCTAAGTGGAAGATGAAATTTCTTCAGGACCAACAGAGAAAAAGCACCGAACAGATGGAAGACTCGCTGTCCTAGAAGGCAGCAGTTAGCCCTGTGCGGGGGTGGGGTGGGGGGGTGGGGGAGGCGAGGCGTCGAACTTCAAAAATTCGGCTCTATTTTTATTTTTATGTTGTCCATTTCTTAAACTAATGTGAGAAACGGCAGCATAATCTAGAGGCATAAAGTTACATTTCAAGGGGAGTATTTTTATGGTAACCAGCCTACCTGAAAACCATGGCTATTTAGTAAATAGATCATTGTGCGCCTACTATGTACTTTTTGGGGCAGTGACTGGCCAAAATGAAGAAGGCTTTTGCATTTTTTGGAATACAGAAACTAAACAGGTGAATTTTTCTTAAGCATAAGCTACAATAGGTGCTAGTTTTATAACTTCTGATCTATGTCTCATGTCCTATAATATGCATTGTACTTATGAATTCCAACTTTTCTCCATTTATTATCATTTCATGTTTATTCAGCTATGAGAAGGTGCTTTATAAACTGTGTCTCAATTTAAGGGTTAATAGTATTGCCTATATAATGTATTATGGAGTTGTGCAAAGTTCTCGGAGACGTTGTGAATTGGAGCGAGGTCTGGATTAACACCTAGGACTGTGAGTCTGTAGACGTTTTCTTTTTCCAGCTTCATTACCCCACCTCTCTGTTCAGAGGACAAGACCTATGATCCAGTGTGCTCATATTTCCCATTGGTTGACACTTTGTCATATGCATATGTGTTTAAATCAGTCAACATGCACAAAGAATCAGCCAACTGAACCAAATTTCCTCACCCGAGGTCATCCTTTTCAGCGCGATTTCTCTCATCGCACAGCTGGGCTGTTGAATGTTGCTATTGAAAATCACAAAACTATTCTGACTTGATCTGTACAGAGTCATGCTTTCTAATTTTACTACCGCTCACAATTCTTGCTGACGCTCTATCACGTTTCCCCTGCAGCTTTTCCACCCCATCCTCCATCTCGGCAAAGCCTTTGCTTCGTATTTGACTATAAAGATGAATGTTTCTAAGTGAGTACTCTCAAAGGTCCTCTTTCTGAACTTCCTGTTCCCATGTTTTCCAGAAATGAACACTATAGAACATAAGAGTACGTAGAACATCTGTCCCCCACCCCTTACTGCCTGCTCTTACCCTTGAGGATGAACGATTTTGGCCAACTTGGTATCAGTAGAATCTGACATCTGAATCCCATACTCTAATGGGCACGTTGGATACTTCACGTTCACGGTTCTCTAAGTATCAGCTTCCTCTACGTGCTTGAGAGTAGCCTGTTTTCATAACAATTGAATTTTTTTCTTTACAGGACGACTCATGAGGGCAATGATACCATATGTTAGTTCATCGCATATTAACCACCGATCACATTAATTACTGGCAGTGTTAGTTGGGCAGCTCTACAGCGAGTGTAAGATTATCTAGCACCACTGTGGCCTCTAAAACCTCTGCATACTGCTGACCAAGTCAAGACTAGTTAAAAGCAATTGCCAATAAAAGCCTTAAACTGATATATTCCAAGAGCAATGTAAACGATAAGCTTATATAATTTGAGAAACGTTGGGATACCAAAGACAAAGTCCATTTTTGATGGAATAGTAAGGGAAACAGTCCAAATTCTCTACAGTTGGAACATTAAAAATTTCTTGATCTTGTACACTAGCATTTTCCCTTGAGTTCCAGATACTGCCTTCATGTTTCAATTAACCGTTAAAGTACGCTACCACGAGGAGCGTTTGTATCCACTTTATAGACAGGCTATCTGAGAAGTTGAAATTCTTAGATGTTAAGCAATTTGTTCAAAGTCACATGATCAAGTCACAGTCACAGGAAAGGAAGGATTGGTTGTCTGTTTGATGACCAGAATTTTTTTTTTAACACTATAGTTTTTTTCATTAAAATTAAGTTCTAATCTAGCTTATGCAGGATAAAAATTCTGGATGCAGTTTAGGTTGTTAGGATGTGAATCCTGGATCTAATACTTTCCATAAAGCTTATCTTGGATATTTAACTCTTTGTTCTGTTTTTGTCCCTTGTGAGAGATGGAGATAAAAATTCCTGCAGATTTGAAGAACTTCAGAGAATTTAAAATGGGATAGTGCATCTGACTGCTTGTGTTCTGAAGCAGAACTTGACTTCAGCTAAAATCCATTGCATATGTAGTTCTCAGCTGAACTTCTGCACATCCCTCTTTCCACAGCACAGTCATGGATTGTGCTGTCCTGAATTAGACTTGGAGATGAGGAGTAAGCATGCCCACGTTTATTGAGCAATGGTTCCAGAGAATCTCTAAAGAAGAAAGTTGAGCAGCACTAGGTAGGGGGACAGGTGAAGAGACATGTAGTCACAAGTGCAGTCTGGCTGATCTCAACAGCAGCCCTGAGGTGGGCTTTCACTTGTAAGGCTATTTAAACTGAGACATAGATGCTTTGGTCTCCACATGACTAAGTTAATCAGGAGCTGTAGGTGGCCCCCTTGGGAAAGGCTGTAAGCTTCCACAGGAAAGTTTACTGTGGCTGAAGACAATTCTCACTGAAGGTTTTTAGTGGTCAATACTGACCTACATGAAAGTCTCCTCCCTGAGGGCTAGTTGGCATGGTACTGGAGCACACTGTGCAAGCTTTGAAATGAGGGAAGCAATCAATAGTCTTTCCCAGCTGTGATGCCTATGGACCACAGCACTGACTAGCATGACACAGTAACTCTAAGGATGCATTAGTGGCATACATGCCTTGGTGGTAGTCAACAACTCTCTAATCGGACTTAAGGCCAGCACAACAAGAGGAAAATGGTGTCTGGAGCTAGAAACCTAGCCAACTACTTGTTGCTGCTGAAGTAATAATCATAGAGGAGAACTTTTAACTACCACTTTACTAAACGAGCACAATCCCTAACTGCATTATAAATATTTATCTTTACACACACAGATACAAGTAGTTCTCACCCCTTATCGAGGAAACTCCTCTTTGCAGCAGAGGGGGACCATTACAGAGAACCACAACCAATCAAAATGAAGAGGTGTGGAACCTACTCCCAACTGATACATCTATGACACAACTACTGTATTCTAAGGTTCAGGAATCATTAAAGGAAGGGACCTAAAGATTGTAATAGCAAGTTTGCTATGAGATTGTTTCTTTTAGAAATGTTAGAGACGCTGCCAAAAGGCCACCAACATGGCTGCCAAAATATGACCTGAACCAGGATGATATCAGGTAACATGTTTTTCTAAATATTTCAATCTGAGTGTTTGAGCCTAAGAATGTAGAACTCAAAGATAAAGAAGGTCAATTATTCAAGCTTACGATGGTTTTATAACTCTCTCTATCTCTAAATATGTATGTATCTATCTATTGTATAATTATATGTTATGAAATTATATAAATACGTTATATAACTATAGAATATGTAACATATTATATGTGGCATAATACATTTTTGAGAACTTAAGCAACAACAGTAAGATGCAGCTTAGAATAAGCCACATAAACATAAGAGTAATCAATCAATACTGTATAGTCTATTATGTTACTAAGTTATGACACCGTCTAGATTAGGTATGTTAAAGTATATCTAGCATATGGCTCACACAAACTACAATGGCATTATTGGGATTCATCCCATCATAAATCAAGGAGTATCTAAATTCCATTAGCACTTGAAAAGAATATACAGCATTGGATAATTTATGGCATAGACTATTTCTTTAATTGGTGGTGTTGAATACTTCTTTACCTTTGTTGATCATTCCTTGAGCTTTTGGCTAAAATCAAGTATTTTTAATTTTCTGCTTTATTCTATCAGCTGTCTAAGATGTTGATGTGTCTCAATGTATTTTTACATTTTCCTAGCTCCCCTTTCAGTTTTCCCAGGTTTTGTTTCACAGTTTGAAGCTCAGTTGTTTGCATACACACAGTTAGAATTTTCACATCCTTTGGTGGGCTGATCTTTTTTTTTCATTTTTAAGACTACAATATATGCTATTATGTAGTCACTCCTGATCACCTTTGACTATTAGTTTACTTTTCTGTTCTCCCTCTATATTCTACTTCCATACTGTGTTCTAATATCAGTGAGCTTTTTTGGCAGCACGTAGGGTGGTCATGTTTTAAAATTCAATGTTCTAATCTCTGTCTTTTATTTGGCCCATACAGACAATTTACAGGTTAGGGTGTGCTTCATGGCAGTGTTTGCCTAACATCTGTGGAGTTCTATCTTTAGCAGTGCAAGACAATTTGTGTTTCATATAACTATTGACAAATTAGAATTTAAACTTATTTTATGTTTTTGTTTGTTATATCTTCATGTTTGTAATTTTTATTTCCATTGTTGACCATAAATTTGAAAATTCAGGAAGAGAAGATGCATATGTGCTCTGCTGGGCCACTGTTTATTGACATTTCCTTTCCGGGTATGTGAGTCTAGCTATTTTCTTTTGTTATCAGTCACTCCTAATGAGACTGAACTTATTGCAAAGCAAGTTATATCAGAGTTCTGCTCTGCTTGTTACTGGAAGAAAATTAATTCCAATTATAGTATTTAATGCAAACAACAAGATAATAAATGGGAAAGGAAGATGGGTGAAGGGTATTGCCAATATATTCGAAGCATTCTAAAGACACACAGTTGATGTACACTGACCTGCAGTGATAGCTTGACGGTGTCATGTAACATTAAGACTGCAGAATAAGTCAAGATAGCATTTGCATCTTATACAAGATGGGTCTGAATAAGAACCAGTTGATCCTGTACTAGTCCCCAGGCATATGTAAAAATAATTGTGCAAGCATGGAAAAAAAACTATAGTAAATATCATGAAAATAAACAGAAGCTTCGGGTGGGTATGGATTTTGTTTTGAACAAATGGCTAACTCTATTTTTGTTACTGTAACTCTATATAATATATTCTTCCAAATTCACATGCTCCAAATATAATATCCATTATGCTTTTTTTTCTTTTTCTTATTTCTATTATTTTGTGGTGAGCTTTAATATACATTGATAACCCTATTTTTAAAACACATTGCTTTTCTACAGCAAGGATTATTACATAGTAGGTTCTAAATTGGAACAATCATGGGTTGTGGTGTTTGATTACATGACCTCGGAATCCATCTTCCTGGATGTTTGATGTAGTGGACTTTCTCTCTCTTTTTGATGGCATATTAATTGACCAACATACTTTTCTCTCATGAAAATGTGAGTCCCTGAGGAAAGTAGAGATAGGTACCATTAATACTTGTTTTATAAACTATCTTCAGAAGGAATAATTTTTTTAGTATTTTATCTTTCTATAAATGTTATGAACAAGCTTTTCATTTTAGGTAAATGTTTTTATAAAATGATAATTTTATAGAAAAATCAGTTTGCTAGAATTGGGAGAAATATTGCTTTATTATCATTTGTAAAGTAGAAATGAACCATAACAGTCATCCATCTCTTGGCTAGTGTGTGTTCTGACACATAAGTCAGGTTCTATAAACTACTGGTCACTGAGGGAATAGGAAAATTATATAAAGCATAGGTATTTCTTCTTGGAAAGTTTTGCACTTAGAAAGAGTAATAAATGGAGCAATTTAAATAGATCTAGGTTTACGGACAGTGAGGGAGTTAAGAAGTGTAATTGGAAGCATGCATTTCAGGCTTCAAGGTCAGGGCAGGATACAGAGGACTTAGGAGAAACTTTCTGCAGCAAATGGTTCTAAGTAAGCTCTTAAACTCAGTTCTCCAAGAAGGTGAAGGGAAATCACAAGTGACTTTGGGAGACAAGGGATTTCTGAAAGAAGGGAATTTTTACCTAGAACATACAACTGAATTTACAAAAAGTAAAGATGGGTTCTAGAGACCATTGAATCTTTGAGATGTATACTTCCTCCCTGTTATGCAGTAAGGAAAAACTGGGCATCTCAGAGAGAGATCCAGAGGAGTTGGTAGTATAGATCATCACTGTCCTAAGTTGGACATCTGCCTTCCATATCATTAATTAGTAGAACTGCAATAAGTAGACACTAAGGTTTATAATAGGGGTAGAATATGAGAGACTTCTGAGAGAGAGAAAAATTAATAGGGTTATCCATGCTCGATCTGTGTATTAGCAAGAGACTCAAGGTGATCAGGACAGAGGCCTAGACTTTTAACCAGTGATCTCAGTAGTAACAGGACTTGTGGTTAATACTTACTGTTTATCTAGACACCATTGAATTCATAGGCTTTAGCGTGGATACATATCTTTGAACTGGAAAGATTATGCCCATTATGTAAATTTAATATATAAGTATTTAATTATGTAAGTCATGTATTTTTGGTATTTGTTTTGAATATATGATTTATGAAATGCTGGCTTGCACAAAATTGGCATGTGTATAAATATATTGAAGAAAGTTTAGAATTTTTATCAATGTAAATTGTACATAGAATATACATTTTATACAGTAAGGAGAAATGAATGTACATTTTATATACCTCGGTAGTGTTATCATGCTAGCATATTTGAAGAGGGAAATCCATTTTTACGACATGTCTCAAGAATAAGAAGAGAAAAAGGCATCCATAAAACATAATTCTCTAGGTTTCCCTAGAAAAATTCCTCTCTGCTCCATATGTGCCTTGGGTTTTATAATTAAACTCATGCCTGGACCCATGTCATCTGAATTTTAAAGGTTATGTACATAGACTGTCAAAACACCATTTAAAACACATTAGTAGAGTGAAGGATTGGCCAAGGACGATTTCCAAAGTAGCTACCACACTCAACGTTATCAAATTCTGTGAATGACAAGCATTCGAGCTACTACGAGAGGTTCAGTTTGGTTTACACTCTGCCTAACGACTGGGTTGACTGGCTCTCTTTACTGGGTCTCTGGGTTTCTTTGGGGATGCAGACATAAAGTTGGATGTGGAGCAGAACTTTCTGCAATCACAAGTTCTGGAACTCGTGGTAGCAGACCAACAAGAGAACCGGCTGTCCCACGCACTGATTTTTCTCTGTGCAACACATGTTTGCATAAAAAGTTGCAAAAGCTTTAAAGTTGGAACTAGCTTTGTCTGTGACTTTCTGGGAACAAGAGCACTTTTATCACCAAGTTTAGAATGGTCTTCTTGAATTTTACGGCTTCTTCGATTTGTATCCAAATTTGAGTCAGCTGGATTAGAGTTTGGTGGTGTTGGCAACACATGAATTTCTGGTTCTGAGACAGACTAATTAGAAGGTGCAGAGTCATCAAATTGCTAACTGCACATGTTAGGGAGTGAAGTGTAAATAAATCAAAATCATATGAGCTGAATTTACTGAAAAATAAACACGAATTTAAGAATTAATGGAAAAAAAAAATTGGTGCCAAAGTGACCTGTTTCTTTTCTCAAAACCTCAAACACTTCTTAGGCTATTTACTGGACGGGGAAACTGTGTTTGTGTTTGTCGTTTCCTATTTGAAGGATAAGAAATCCAAGATGGTCAAGGACTGGACAACAATTGAATCCAAACCAAAATACAGAGTTGTGGTTTAGGAGTCTGTGCTTCTCTTTGAGTATGAAGCCATTGCAGATCCCTAAGGATCTAGATGCACCCCACAACTAGGAGGTGCGTAGGGTATTGGTCCCCTACCAAGGCTTGGAACTCTGCCTCCGCCTCTCCCTGTCCTCCCTGGTCTCCCCCTCTTCTCCTCCTACTTTCCCTCCTATCTTCCCCAATCTCTCCTCCTCCCTTTCCCAGCAGCTTCTCACTGTCTTCTGAAGATTGCTTTTTTCTTTTTGTTCCTGCTGCTGAACATTTTCTGTGAACCAACAACTTTGCTACCTCAGTATGTTAGTTTTTGTCTCCAGTTGAGATGGATTCCTTTTTACCTTGGCTTTTATTGCTAATTGGTTCGGTCTTTTTTTTTTTTTTTTTTTCCTTCCTGACCTAAATGTTCATGGAGGTGGGACAGTGGGTCTAGCAGGCCTTTCTACCAGGTGCTGGCATAAGTGGAAGGGTTAGGACTTGGATTCATACTAGTGCTGACACCACATTAGTAATAATATGTGAGATGAAGTACAGCTACTCAAGCTTTGCAACAAGTTGTCCACAGTGTGTGTGGGAGTGTGTGTGTGTGTGTGTGTGTGTGTGTATGGGTGTGTGTGTATGTGTATGTGTGTATGGGTGTGTGTGTGTGTATGGGTGTGTGTGTGTGTATGGGTGTGTGTGTGTGTGTGTATGGGTGTGTGTGTGTGTGTGTATGGGGTGTGTGTGTGTGTATGGGGGGGTGTGTGTGTATGGGTGTGTGTGTGTGTATGTGTGTATGGGTGTGTGTGTGTGTGTGTGTATGGGTATGTGTGTGTGTATGTGTGTATGGGTGTGTGTGTGTGTATGGGTGTGTGTGTGTGTGTATGGGTGTGTGTGTGTATAGGTGTGTGTGTGTGTATGGGTGTGTGTGTGTGTGTATGGGTGTGTGTGTGTGTATGGGTGTGTGTGTGTGTGTTTGGGTGTGTGTGTGTGTGTGTATGGGGGTGTGTGTGTGTGTATGGGTGTGTGTGTGTGTGTGTATGTGTATGTGTGTATGTGGGGTGGGGATGGTTCCTAGCTGTCTCTCTCTTCCTCATTGTTATATAATAAAGAGATTTATTTGCTTGTTTCTCAATTTCTTGTCCCCAGAGAAATTTTGAAGACATTTATTCAGCGATTTTTATGAGATTCAAAGGAATCATTTCCGTTATTTGAAATTCTTTGAATCAGGTACGTTTTGAAACTTACAAATTTTGATTTTAGAAAGGTCATGGGATTGGGGTTGTAACTCAATTGTGGAGTACTTGCCTCAAATATACAGGGCCCTCATATGGGACAGACAACCAATATTTATTATATAAATTACTATATGTCATATCATATGCAGTAATTTGCATTTATATAACATACCAATAATTACACAGTACTCAGTGGATCTAGGGAATTAATAAAACAGGATTTTTTTTTTCTTTTTTTGCAGATAGAAATCAGTTCAGATTTTGTTGTCAAATGAAGTTAGTTAATTTTATTGCCTACTGAATTACAAAAAACATTGATTTTTCAAAAGTTTTCTGATTTTAGAATTATCAGTAATGGGACTCTGGACCCGGAATGTAGAACACTCAGAACAATGGCTGTTTCATAGTTAGCACTAGACGTGTGTCATAGAAGACATCTCCCAGCTTGGCGCCAATCCGTGATTTCCCATGTAACTTGATACGGAGTCCACTCAGGAGGAAGTTCCCCAGGCTTTCCAAAAATAAATTGCTCTAAATAATAGTACAAACCAACCTCCAGTTTGCAAAGTTCAGAAATGTTGCCTGTCTTTTCTACTAATTCTTTTGATTTGAGAGAAAATAGCAATAGTTGTGGGGAGCTGGAACAATTGCTGACTGGGTAGGTAAAATCTACTCCCGTTTATCAGGCAGAGAAGAATTTAACACATGGGTTGTCATGAAATATACTAGTCAGTAATTGGGTAACACCAGTATGAATTACCATCTCAACCTGTATTTTTCCCTCAGTGGCAATGCCTGATTCCCCAAGAAATCTGGACTTTTCTCAGGCAGACCAATCAGTCTTGTGCAGCCATCTTAAAAATCAGCAATTCTATGAGTATACTCAACTCTGATGGATTCAATAGGCCACGCTTGTCTTAGAAATCTTAGGGTAGAAACAGAATTGATATTTTTGCTATTAACATTTAAGACAAAATGTATAAAGATACCTCTCAACGATAAGGTAAGGGAATCTTTCATAAGTTTTAAAACTGGAACTGCCTCTGTTAAAGTTGGGGAAGTTATTGCGTCATGGATTTCCGCTCTAACCTCTCTTGGCTTGGGCCATCGCTTTTCTTGCTGATTTTATTAACGGCGTTGGAAGAGCTAGCAGCCTTTACCCGAACTCACTGCTTAAGCACTGGAATGCCCAAATCAAAATTCTTTGAATGAAATCCGTGTTTTGCTCTTCACAAATTTTCTTTTCATTATTCCCTAAGGCTTTGTAGAAATATTTTTTTCCCCTGGTGCTGCTCATGGAGACTTGTTCCCCATCTTTACTGACACTAATTGTTCCAGAAGCCACTGATGCCTCTCATCCGAGTCATTTATCTCACCAGGGGGTTTAATAGATTGAGACAAAGCTCACTAAATCCGAAGCGTTTGGGTTTTGCTCTCCCATACCAGCAATGCACTCCACTGTCAGAGCGACCGTGATAGGGGGCACAAAAGGCGGCATTGTCAAAAGCAAGCTTGGATCTCCTTTCTATTCTACCACAGGCATGCAGGGGCTGGCCTCCCCCTCCCCCACCCCCTTCACCCTGCCTCTTGCCTCCCGTTGCTTACATGCCACCTCGCAGTTTCACATGGAAGTTTTGAGCAGAAATTATTTGCTCTTCTGCCAGCTGTGTCATAGTTTCCTAGCCATTGTCGATGGCTCCTTGGGCAATTTCTTTCTCTTCTGCCTCTGTCTAGCTGGTAACTGAGGTTTCCATAGAATCTGACCTACTCTTTGGGAGAATTTCTTACTTAGAATGTTTTTCATTTATAAAATGCCTTCAGGTGTTAGATCTTCATTGTTCTGAGCCTCTTTTAATTATTTTTATTATTTCTGCAATGTCAAGTTTTCTTCTTACTTTATAGTACATATTTTTATATCTAGATGCAACTATAGAAATATCAGTATGTGTATTTATTTTTTAAAGTTGGCTTTTATTCTTTGTGTGTGTGTGTGTGTGTGTGTGTGTGTGTGTACCATCTGTGTGCAGGTACCTGTTAAGGTCAGAGGAGAACATCGGTCCCTCCTGGATCCCTCTCAGGCATTGAGAGCAGTCTGACATAGGGACTAGCATCCGAACTCAGGTCCTATGTAAAGAGCAGCAGGAACTCTTTAGCATCGAGCTATCTCTTCAGTTCCAATCCGTATCTCTTTGTATTGTATTATAGTCTACGTATAGCAGTCTACTGTACTCAACCTGAGCTGCCATAATAAATTACCACAGTCTGTGTGGCTTCAAAACTTACTCTTACTTTGAGAGTTTAGGATCCCAGGATGCTAGTATGGTTTGGGTATGGTAAGAACAGTTTTTCTAGATTGACAATGGCTGCCACTTCATGTGGACAAGACTTATTTTTGTGCATTCATGGGACGGGGGTGAGCGTAAGTTGTTTGATGTCTCTATTATTTATTTATTTATTTACTTTTATTTTTCTTCTCTTATATAATACATATCGACACCCCTCCTACTCTCCCCCCCATTCCTCCCAGCTCCCCTCACCATCTCCTCCTTTTATATACCTTTCCCACCCGCACCCACTTATCCCCACCCTTGCTTCTTGCCATAGAAGAGAGCAGTCCTCCCAGGATTACTGCTCAAACAAGGCACAAATAGATGGGACAAGGCCCGGCCCTAATCTCTACCTCGAAGGTGGACTAGGCAACCCAGCAGGAGGAAATGGGTCCCAAGGGCAGGCAAAGACATCAGGGAACCCCACATACACTCTAACTTGCAGGTTCTCTGCAAGAACACCAAGCCAGACAACTACATGACATACCTAGGAGACCCTGTATGTTCTTTGTCTGCTGCTTCAGGCTCTGAGGGACCCCAAGAGTGCTGGTCTGTTGTTGACATCTCTTCTTAAACAGCAATTATCTCATGACAAGTTCCCCACATTAGTGAGCTCAGGCAAACCTAATTATCTCCAAAGGGTTTTCAAAATATCTATTTTAGAAAGAACACTACAAAGTATTCCCTCTTTCACTTCCCCCCCCTACACACACCACCACACACACACACACACACACACACACACACACACACACACGCAAATATGTGTGTACAAAGAAAGAAATATGCATACCTTCACGTGTGCATTCATGCGTCTAGGTGGGTGTGGGGTATGACTCGTGCATTCTGTCTCAATTTAAGACAAAGTGCCAATGTATTTATAAGATGGTGATCATTCTGTCTTTTAAAATCCAAGGAAAAATTAATGCTTGGATAAAGTATCCATTTCTTGTGAAAGTAAACAGAGAAAGTTCAAACAACAACTTAAGGTCGTTACAGGAAATGCAGTGCATAAGAAGCAGGAAACTGAAAGTAAACACAAAAACAAAGTTCCAAATATTACTTCAAACCAGTTTCGGTTTCTAAAAATCCACATGGGAGTCACCAAATGAGACAATACATGTGTAAAACAGTTTTGTGAAGGCACAAACCTTTGCAGTGTGTTTTTATTGTTTGTGTTGCTGACTTCTGCTATTTTGCTGTTCCGTGTGTTGGCCCAGATTCTTATCCCTCAGGGCTAAGAGACCAGATTAACAACAATCTACAGAGAAAAGACCTCCAGAGATTCAGTGGCTGCTGGGGGTGGTCGGGGGAGGTTGTGTCTGTGAGTTCTCGGTGCTTCTGCTTCCCACAGCCCAATGGACAGAGAAACTGAACACAGACCACTGGATTAATCCAAACATTTTTTGTTTTTTTAAGTTCCTCAGAGAGAAGCAGCTCAAAGATGGCATGCTTGGGAAAACATGTCAGGGGAGAGGAGAGCCTGCAGCCAGGGTACGAGCCAGAGACCTGAATGTTATCAGTGTTTCAGTAATCTGTTAGAGAAAGTGGAGGGAGATTTACACACAGAGAGGATGTTTATTCTCCTGTTGAAAACTCCACACTATTTGCCTGATATCTGGCAGTTTTCAGTGCTATATATTTCTTCTATATACTATTTAACTAGCAATATGGGCGGTGGAACCACCAAATGCAGATGGAGTCTTGGTTTTACGACTTGCTAAGTAAGTGGTTTTGGGCAAATTAGTTTACAACTGTTGTCATGTTTGTTCATTTGTAGTGTTGCTAGAATTAGTTTATATACTATTGGTATAGCCAATGTTAAATGGCATAATGAGGGAAAGACAATCACCTAGCCATAGCCAAAGCAAAGCAAACCAAAGTTCAACAGTGTGAAGCTCAGTATCAGACATCCGGCACTCACATTCTTTTGGGTTCCAAAGAACCCAGGTAGGTCCACTTCTCCAGCTTCACAATCCACAGCACACACAGCTTATTTCAGACTCAGACTGGTTCTACTCCACACCTGCTGTTATCCTTCATGGTCATCCTTATGGTACTGGTATCTCTAAACTGCTGGGGTTTCTATTGCAACTTGCTTGCATCCTCACCAATAGCTTATCCTGGGCTCTCTCTCAGGGGCTCTGACCCTGCCACATTGTGCCTCAACTTCTCTCCATGATCTCTTTAATTCTGGAGTTTCTACTTCACCAGAGGCTGTGCACCCTCCAGTAGTCTTTCCTGGCCTCTCTTACTTCCTAGCCTCAGTTGCTCTCCATGAGTCCTTCAGGCCTTCAAATCAGTACCACCCGAGAAATTCTTTGTATTACCAGGTTCAGTCGTCAGCACAAGTTACAGCTTTACCCACCTCTCAACCACAGCTTCTGTGTGCTGACCTCAGGAGGAAACACTTCCTGGAAGGCTTTGCCCATGATGCTGGTATTTTCTTAATCACAGCTGATCAGTTTCCCTGCAAAGCAAAGATTTGACTTCAGTGGTTCTGGTCTCTTGTTCTACAGCCAATTCTATAGTCATGGCTGACCAGAGTCATAAATTCTTAATACAAAATAACCCAAAGAGACATGGGTAGAATCTTTGCTTCTCTCTGAAATTTCACAAGCCAGTCCTCCATTATCTGCATTTTTCTCAGCTTTATTTTTTTCCCAATAGTCCAAAGAAAGCCAACTGAGGTCTGGCAGCTCAATAACTTCTCTAGTCCAAAGTTCCAAACTCCTTTCATAATCTACCCCCATAGCAACATGGCCAGATTTGTCTCAGCAATAGCCTACTCTCTGGTACCATTGGTGCCTCGGGGTTTCTACTGATATGATAAAGACCAGAACCAAAGGTACTTGGAGGTGAAAAAGGGTTTGTTTCATTTTTCCAGTCTCATGTCAGACGCTATCAGTGAGGGAAGTTAGGGTAGGCAGTAACTGAAGAAGAAACCATTGAGGGAACACTGTTTCCTGACATGCTCCCGTAGTTTGCTAGTTTTCATACCGTCTAGGTCTCTCTGCCCAGGGAGGGTGGCACCATACCCAGTGAGCTGATTCCTCTCACATCAGTCATTAAATAAGAAAATGTAATATGGACTTGTCTACAGGCAAATCTTATAGTGGCATTTTCTCAATTGAGAGTTCTTCCCAAACGATTTTAGCTTGTGTCAGGTTGACATAAAACTAACCGTGTGTGTGTGTGTGTGTGTGTGTGTGTGTGTGTGTGTGTATCCAAGAGCAATAATTTAAATTGTAACTTAAAATGTTTTCCAAGTCATAGAAACACCTGGCTAATTATAATGTAGTTAACTATACTACCTAGTCTTGAAAGAACAGATTAACTTTTATATCTTAACTTTAGTAATGAAAGAGCTTCAGGTTCTTAAAAAAAACATGTCTGTATGTATATGAGTGTTTTGCCTACATATATGTACATGTGTTACATACATGGCTGTTGCTTGTGCCATTCAGAGGAGGGCATCAAATCCCCTGGAACTGGACTTATAGGGGATTGTTAGCCACCATGTAGGTGCTGGATACCAAACCCTGGCCCTCTGTAAGAGCAACAAATGCTCCTAACAACTGAGCCACCTCTCCAGTCCTACAGCTTCTGTTTTAAAAACCTGAAAGTACTACATTTGAATAAAAGAATTGAAGTTTTCATAAATATTAATCTATGTGTTAACACTTCTACTGCTTATAAAGCTTGCTGGTAAACCTTGAGGCAATCAAAAGATTTGCCTCAGCAAGATCTAAAATAATAACAAGAAAACAACTTGGGAGAATTGACTATATATGCTGAAAACTGAATTATGTAAATTGGTATCAAAATTTCAGGAAGAAAAGTCATTCTGCTATAGATTAGAAACCAGGCAATACTCACGTGAAGCAAGTATGGAACACTGATTAACTCTAGCTCCCCTCATGGCCAGGTAGGTAAGGAGCTAGCAGCCAGGCATTTTACAGAGGGTGACAAATTAGATTCCTATGGCAGGGAAGCTCTTTATTTACATCGCTTGCTTTGACGTTCAGATTAACCTGTAGCTTGTCTCTTCTACACAAGAGAACTTGCTCTTATCATTTTTTTGTGTTGTTGTTCAGGAATATGTAAATAATTCTGAGATTTCCAGGTTCAACACTATTAGGTAGAAAACTTTGGGAAAGTCTGATTACCCATCTTGGAGGGCTTGAGAGTTTGGAATCAGAAAACTAGAATTTTCTGGCATGTCTAGAGCACTTTGTGTGTGTGTGTGTGCACATGCATATGTACATGTGTGTTTGCAAGTATGTGGACACACACATATGTGCATATGTATAGACATAGAGAGTGCATCCACATGTTTGTGTATGTGGAGTTCTAGTGTTTATGTAATGTGATTTCCAATTGCTCTCCAGTTTATTTGTTGAGGATGAGTCCCTCGCTGACTCCAGAGATCATCAATTCTGGCTATCCAGCTAGCCATCTAACCCTGGGGATGTCCTGCCTGGGTTTTATAATGGTTCTGGGAATCCATCTGATCTTCAGTTTTCAGTGTTCACAGTTGTATGGCAAGTGCCTATCACTGAGCTATTTCCTAGCTTTTATTGTTTCTGTGGAAGTGTGGCAAGATCCTTTTGAATTGTAATATCCTGGATTCTTTGATAATGGGAAGACACTTTTATGGCAGGCAAGAAATCATGTGTACATATAGGCATACATGTCGCAGGATAGGATAAAAGGGCGTAGTATCAAAACTGCCCTCTTAATGCCTGTCTCTACAACTACAGATTAGCGTAGAGCCTTTGATCTCATTAGAGAAATTTTTTAGTGCAGGGGATGGTGGTTAATGCAGATGCTCACAACTGGCCAAAGTATAGAGGATAAGCATCAGTGGAGTGTGGAGTGTGGAGTGTGGAGTGTGGAGTGTGGAGTGTGGAGTGTGGAGTGTGGAGTGTGTGGGAATGGTCCTAAGAGCTAAGAGCAAGTCGAAGCTGGCTTACAACTCCGTATCATCTCTAGAGATGACAACGGTAGGCAGTTGGCTGCTCCTTGCTTTAGCCTGGCAGCTTCACAGAAGCAAAGAAATGTGGTTAATGCTTTGTCTGCCCTGTAGTTGGAAGCATAGGGAAGTGTGAGCTCCACATGCAGATGAGGTTACTCCCAGCATCCTTGTCTTAACCAATGAGCATTCTTGGGGTCAGTGACCATCCCCTGACTGGAACCCCTTAAAAGGCACCTCAAAACCTTTATTAAACAAGACTGCCCCATGACGCGTTTCTCCCTAGTTTGTATACTCAATGACTTACCAGGGCTCCCCCAAAGACAGGATGGTAATGCAGTAAGAACTGGGGCCGTCCACACCGTGCTCTCATGTGGCTTTTCCACCTGGAGATGGCGGGCTGTCTGCCACTCCTCCAGGCTGCGGCTGGGAGCATGTACCTGGGTGAGCATTTTATTTTACAACAAGAGTGCATAGCTACAAATAGAACATCTGTATCACACCACTCACACGAAGGTTTGGGTAGTTTTGCAGAAAAGAGGGTAGAAAGATTATAAGAGCCAGAGATCGGAGATGACTTGAGAAAAATAAAGTCGGTAGACATGACAGGATACCTTCACTCATGAGTTCCCAGCAGCCAAAGTTGCCTGCACAAGATCAGCATGAGATTAAGCCAGTCAATGCTCTAGCATGGGGAGGGAAGGAATTTTCTAGCCCCATCCCTAAGAGAGAAGCGACTGTCAGTGACTTCTAGGTGAAAGAGTATCAGTTTTCTTTAAGGCTGTGGCTCGCAGTAGTTTTATCATGTTCCAGTGGGCAGCCACACAGACATGAGTTTCTGGAGATCACAAGCTGAACTTGGTGGGCTGTTTATCAAGGGGAGGACTGAAGGGTGAACACCACAAAAATACATGGACCAATGTTCTCAAAGAATGAGTAAAGCATTTAAGAAATACTCTAAACCAAATGTTGCTTTTTTATGAGCAACAAAAACTCCAAACAGGTATGCTAAGAATAACAGAAATAGATAACAGGATAGTCATTTCACCTTTATGAATGTCTGTGCGTCTTGTTATCAGGTAGCCATCTGGATCTAGTTTGTGCCCATATTCTTCCTGTTCTGTGTGAGTTGAGTGTATGTGTAAGAGTGGAAAATCGATCTCCATATTGATTCTTATAACATTTCTCATTGTTTCTTGGCAGTAGTATTAGCAAATTCTAGGGCCAGTGAAGAGAGAGCCCATTATATTTAGAGTTCTCTTGTCCCCTGCCAGGATCTGGTGGGCTGGGTGGGATTCTTTGTCTTGTACCTGCCTGGAATACATCCTTCACAGCTCCAGCTCTTTCTAGGATCTGTAACCTTGTTTTGGCTGTTGGTTTTGTCAGACCTGGGATGGATCCTTATGTCTCCCTCTGTTGGCCTCCGGATGCCTCACCCTGTCTTATCCATTGCTTTAGATTTGCACACAGCTCTGTAAACTGCTCTTCAGTTTGAATGTGAAAACTGCTTCCTCTAGTACCCTGGATGATCATGCCAAACAGTCTGTGCTGAGCACTGAACTACGACTTCTAATATATTATTTAATATAACATGTATCTAGCGATATTGTCCTTTCCAATATTGTTTTTAAAGATTGATCAAAATGATACTTGAAAGGAGTAACTTTCCCAAAGGAACACAGTGTAAATAGCTGAGCCTGGACTCACACTCGGGCAGTCTGATCTTGAGTCAAGCCTCTAAGCATGACATTGTTTACATCTCTGATCAGAGGCAGACTGAGATGAAGGTTTGTATCTTTGGTGAAAGAGCTTTTAAGATCAACGATATGGGGCACTGCAAGCTGAGGATTGGGTAGAAGTCAAACCATCATCGATGGCAACCAGAGCTTAACCTGGATGCAAAGAGCTCTGTAGCAGAAAGGGCTCCAAGCTATGTTTTATGAGCTTAGTGTATTGTTCCAATATCTGCCAATTGGTCAAGGTCATTGATCTCAGGTTCTTTGCAGCCACAGCAAGTCCTGGAGGGATGTGTCACCAGGAGTGGGGAGCACTGGGATGGAGGCCTGGTCTTAGAGGATACGCAGGGCTGCACGCCCTGGCATCTGGCGCGTCGAGTTATACGAATGAGTTCATGAGTTTGTAGGCTATTCGAATCACATGCAATGTCTGGAAGTTTTTGTTACACTCTTGCATTCGTCTCTCTCCCTCTCTATCTCTCTCTTTCTCTCTCTCTCTCTGTCTCTTATGCCATGTCACATCACTACACCATTACATCATGTCATAGACAATACTGTTGGCACAGAAGGAGGGGCTAAAGGACTCGGGTTCTAATTCTCGCTTTGCTGTGTGTTAGGTGTCTTTGTTCAGTTTACTTAATGCTTATAGATTACAGTTTTCTCTTTCATAATGTGAGAAGCTTTGATTGGATGGTCTGTGAGGCTACTTTCAGCTCTAGAATTCTACCCCCTCTTAATTTTTCCAGAAGCCAGCCACGCCAGAAGTAAACGCATCGGAATGCTTCTCAGGTAATGCTGGAGATTATTTCTGAAAGCCATAGTTACATTATCAAGCTCTGTCAGTAAATCATGAAGGGACTCATGAAAAGTCACGAACCTCCAACATCCCTCATGTTCTCTGAAGAGCAGGGATGTCCCTTTTTCCCTAGAGTGTCTTTGTTTGACATCCACAGAACTTTAGAATACTTGACACATCTCATTTTTTTTTCTGACCACAGTTCATGCTTATGTTCTGTTTTAAGAGTTGTTTGTTACGATTGCTTCTGAGGGGTCACTGGCACGATTTTAGAAGATGTGATCTTAATTAGAATGGATATATCTTGATAAAAGTAAAATAGAACAGAAGATGATACCCTTACCTTTTATCAGAGAACAAAAACTGATTTTCATATTATAAAGCCTGTGGAAGTAAATGAGAAGGCAAACAAACCTACAAGTAAAAATTAAACAGTAGCAGCAAAAAGGTATGGAGGCCTTCACGGAATTATGAAATTACTGAATATGTATACAGTACAGTCAACTTTAATTAAAACTCACATGCATGTATCTTAACAACAGAATGAAAACTTCAAAATGGAACCAGGTGAAGACAGAAATCTTTCAAGCTTTCTTTTCTTCTCAGCTGTGGCAAATGATTCAATAAAAACAGAGAATAACTATATTGTCAGTCATGTACAACCTCCCTGCTACGATTTCCCAGAGTAAGCCTTATGGTCGAAGCTGCTTGAACCATAAATAAATAACTAGACATACCTTCACTCCAGCCTCCATACCTGACTCTCGTTAAACCCTATCAGCAACTGTAGAGAGCCAAAGAAGCAATTTCAATAAATATTTCATTACATGGGAGCCCATTTGCTGGTATTTCAAATAAATAAGTACATTTTCTCACTGTATGGACACGACAAGGAAAAAATCTCCAGTTTCCATTTTTATGCTTCTTTCTTTTTTTCTTTCAAACTTTCTGAGGTTAGCTATTTTTGTTTTCCAGTGTACAACTCGATTATTTATTGGAAGAAAATGTTTTAAAGCAGGAATAGAGAGGGGGGGAAGCCCAACCAAATATTTATTGAAGATTGTCTCTTGGCAGATTAATCCCTACCACTTGGCCTGGGTTTGTTTGAGAGTGAGCAGTGGTCAAGCTTAAATCCTAAGTCCGTAAGATGCTGCATAAATAAACCAGTACTGTGAGCCTCTCTGCACTTGGTCATCTCCCTGACCTTCAGAGAAAATGTCAGAAAGGAAAAATAGAGCCCAAGACACCCTAGTTATGGTATTTTCTAATAAGTAACAGGTTTTTGCTTCCTTCATCCAAACGCATTTATCAGTTAGGACGCTCTGGGAGAAGAAATACTGACCCCATCCACAAGTAACCTAAAAAATACTATTAGAAGGACCCTAAGACACACCAAGGAGTGATATCCACAGTCAAAGTCAGCTCTTCCTTTGGTTTCCCGTAACTATTACTCTGAGCACAGCTGTGAACTAGTACTGCTTTGTAATTGCCCCCAGCACTAAGAAGCCATATGTGAAAGTGGCTGAGGAGGCAGTTTCTGAACATTTCTAGTTCTCGTCTGCTTATCTGAGGGTTGGGCCTTGGTTTGTGGTTCCATGGGCACAGAGCATTCCTAGAAACTTTGTGCTGTTACTTTTTGCTGGACAATTTCAGTCTAAAACTGAAATTTTTCTCTGTTAGTCTGCTAGTCCTTCTCTGTTAGTCTGCTTCCTGGATTGGTTTAGGCTGGTGACAACACCAATATTCAAATTTCCCAGAGCAGAAATCATAAATTACCTTAGCTCTCCGCTTTAATTTATTGTAGTAAATATGCCTTGTGCTTTTGATTCTTTCTTATTACATCTGCCAAGTCCATAGATCTTCCCTTTGGATGAAAGAAGGGATGAATTTAGGAAAAGAGGCCTGAAAGTCCACTACTGTAGCTCTGTTGCTAATACAGGATCTGTCAGTTACTGTAAGTTTCCGTTTCTAAGGTGAAGTTCAGTCATGTCTGTTTTGCTGACCTTTATAGAAGTCTTCATCAGGAAAAAGTTAGTGCAAATTGTAGTTGACCCAAGTATATATGGTGGAAGTAGAAGGGATAATTTAATAAAATTGTTGTCACTTGGCAACATCACACGATACTTCTATTCTCTGAGCATCATCTACCCTCAAACCTGTGCAAACTGGTTCTAGAACAGCCAGCTCGCTCTTGCTGCCTGGAGAGACCCATCATCACATGAGTTTAAGTTTTCTATAGACTGCTGGCCATATTACTTACCCCTCTTTTCTGAGAAACCAAGAGACAGAGAGAGAAGACACAGGCTGCCTGCTAGCATTGGTGCTAAGTGGGCATTTCCAGCGTGCATCTACTCCATGTATCCACAATCTTTTAGGAGACCACAAAGAAGAAATTATTCACTCCCATGTATTCCTTGGCAGGCTACTGCACACCTGCTTTGGATTATCCCAATGGACCACCATAGGTCTGAACATTTTCTACCTCTGGACTCCTTCTTCCTGTGTCCCCAGCCTCAGTGACCAGCACTGCATCCATTCATCTCTCCAAGGTGGCTTCTAGGGTGGTTTTTACCTCTGCGCTGTCTATCAAGAAACCAGACTCCACGGGGCTCTTCCCTACAATGTATATATGTATCTGTTTTCCCCCCTCATCTTTATTGTTACCTACCTTATTTCGGGAACACACTGTTCTTGGATTCTGTCATAGCTTCTCTAGTCATCTACCAGCCTCTACCCCCTTCCCCAGTTAGGTCTCTTCATTCTAGTCCTAGGTTAGTTTTCTGAAGTGCAAATCTGACTATATCATGACCTTGCCTTCAAGATACTGGCCAGATTCCATAAATCTTTGCTAGGGCTTGAGTATGGTTCATATGGTTTGTCCACTCTGAAACTTGTGTTGAAGTTTATTCCTTGTTATGAGGTATTAAGAGGAGGGACCAGGTGGAAATATCCAGAGGTGATTAGGGTTCTGTCCTAACAAATGGTTAGCACACTCATGTGATTAATAGATTAATGGGCTATGTTGGGAGTGGATCTTCTAAAAAAGAAACAGAAAAAGCTAACATTAGCTTAGATAGGCCTCTTATGCTCCCTAACTGTTGTCATGTGATGCCTTGAACTACCTTGGCACTTTGCCAGCAAGATGGCTATCACCAGATGTGGCCTCCTGACCTCACACCAGAATCACGAGCCAAAATAAACCTCTTTTCTTTATAATTTACCCAGCGTGTGGAATTGTGTTAGCAGTGACAGAAAATGGATTAAAGCAATCCTATAAGGTCAAATTTCTGCTAATGCCTACAGCTCCCCTCCCCGCTTCCTGTTATGTGTGAACAACTTATAAACGTGAGTGATTATTTTCAGTTTCAAGAACGTTCTATGCGTGTACATCTGTGGCTCCCTCTGGTTCTTCTTGGGTTACTTTTCTCACCACCTAGTTAGCTCTCCATCTTTCCTTGCATTTCAGTGTAGATGCTACAGTGTAGATGCTTGGCCAAGTTCTGGGAGCTCTATGTATTTCTGCTCTGATGATACTCGGTGTACTGTTTTGTTACTGGTCTGTACGCACTCCCCCTCCCCAACAAGTAGCACTCAAAAGAACAGGGGTTGTGTCTGGCTGGCTTACCACTCTTCCCAGTATTTGGCACTATCCCTAGGACATAGAAAACTCTCAAATATTTGTTGAATAAATAAATGAAGAAAATGAACAACAGTTTTGTATATTTTCCCAGGAAAACAGTGCTATAGCTAAAAACATAATTATACCAAATACCAGCAGTTCCACACTCGCATCCTACTTCCAACTGTGTGATTAGGGCTTTCGCTGACCTCGCTGTAGAACTTAACACTCATACACGCCTTAGACCATGTCAAGAGTTGCTTAAATGTAAGAACTAGTAGTCACTCTCTATAAAACATGGAATTCCCTGTAAGAAAAGAAGATGTTATCACAATGGCCATACCTCTGCATTAGTACGTGCTTATGTGTGTTACTGTTTTAGGAGCATTATTTGAATTTTCCAATAGAACACAACAGCAGCCATTCCTATAGTTCATGATTCTCCAGATTAGAAATTTAGGCTGAGCTCAACTGGAACCTGTGGTCTCAGCTGGACACTGTGGCCAGTTCTCAGGTCAGCTGGAGGATGGTTTCAGCTGGATAGCTTGGCTCTGTTTTGTGTTACCCCATGGGTAACCTCCCATTTGTTTACATGGTTGGGAGGTTGGGAGGAAGGGGATTTAGGATTCTGGGAAACAGAAAAGAATGGCGACTTTCCTAAAGTCTCATATTAGAACTAGCACAGTAAAGTTTTGTTGCATTTATAAGATAAAGCAAGCCATGAGCTGGCTCATTTTCGTTAAGTAGAAAGTGTATTGTACCTACTGATGGGGAAACCTCAGACGACATTAAGAGGTGTGGATACTTGGAGAGCAATTATTGTGTCCATTTGGCAAACAGCTCACCACATGCCGTCAGCACTTCTTTTAATTATTGACTGTCACAAATCTAGCATATTGCTACTTAATCTAAAATTATGTACTTACTCTTCATTGTGTATAAAATGAAGTCCAGCTCACAGTAAAGACCTCTGCAAAGTTTCCACATCGGCCTCATCTACCTGGTCCTTTATGCTCTAGGACTAGTACAGTCCCGGCGTACCCGTTGTGTTATTTCTGTCCTCTATATTGGATGCTGTTTGCTCTGTCTGGAGAACTGCTCCCTCTTTTCCTTGCCTGAACAATCTTACACATTCTAATAATAACAACAATCCTCTTACTACACGCCAGGCACCGGCTTCTCTCAGCACTTTATATGGATGTAGGTTTTCCCTATGAAGAAGGTACTATTTTTTTCCCCTCACAGATAAGGAAACTGGGGCACTGAGAAGTTGAGCAATTTGTTCAAAGTCACTCAGCTAGAAATCTGGCTCTAGGCTGGGGATCTGGAGTCTGTGCATTTATTCTCCAGGATCTCCTACTTTTAAGACCTGACTTAGTTTCCCCTATCCTCACATACATCTTGACTTTTAACATATCAATGGTCACTTTTAGTGTTGCTTCTTTGAACTACCAGTTTCTTAAGAGCACAGGCGATGTCTTACTTTGGAAACCATCAAATGGAGCACAGTATCATTTCTGGGTTGCCTCTTTCAAACTTAACAAAATATGCCTTTCATACCATTAAAAATCTCTTATTCTTCTTCTTCTTCTTGGAATAAAAAAATTAGAAGAGAGAGAGAGAGAGAGAGAGAGAGAGAGAGAGAGAGAGAGAGAGAGAGAGAGAGACTATCAGTCTTGACAGCATCTCCAAGAGAGAAGCAGTGAGTGGGAGCTCTGTCTCACTTTGCAAACAGGAAATTTAGGCATGTGGAGATGAAATCACTCAGCACTGTGCCAGGATTCTTTTTTGGGTTTTCCAATTCCTAGTTTTGTGTTCTCTCTACCAAAAAAGTGGTGTTTGTCTATGCAGTGCCGCTGATGGTTGCTTAATTTCTTCTAGAACAAAGCTAAAAAACATAACAATTAAATTAAATCACCCAAGAGGGACAAGGCTTTCCATTGTAAAGTTCTGAGGGAACAAACTTTTGGGGAAACTTTTTCCCCCTGGGGTATAGTGCGTTCTTCCCTTTCAGTAGAATATATTGTGTCTGATGGAGCAAAAAATTGTTTTTAAGAAACCCTGCACCAATCTGTCTGCCCCAGCTCAGACACATGCTCACACTGAAAATTAAATTCACAGAAATGAGAGAAAATCAAGGGAAGCAAAGGAGCATCTCTTCAACTTCCCAAGGTCCCTCCCTGGTGCATTTAGTGGCCTGTTGGGTGACAGGGTGATGGAGGGAGAGGGTTGGTTGAATAGAACTAATTTGTCATGCCTTTTTGCTTATATTACCAGAGAACTGAGGAAAAGGTAAGCATTATGTACATTTTACTTACCTGGCTTTAATCCACGCAAAGCTTTATTAGAACCTCAAGAGTTGAAGCAGGTTTTCTTTTTTTTTTCCCAGCTTGAGTTTCATGACTGCCGTTTCCTTCATTAGCAGCAGTAACGTCTTGGATGTAAAGTACTTGCTTGAAATGGTAAGTACTAAGAGATAGTTGAGAAAGAAGGAGAAATAAAGGGAGCTTAAGGAATAGTGTCATTCAAATACACTCATGGGAAAGATTTGAATCTGTAGAGAGAATGATCTCTATAGCCCTGAAAAATGCTACTTCCTGTTAAGTGTGTGTGTGTGTATGTGTGTGTGTTTGGCATAATTTCTATCATTTCTTAAATAGTAACCTTAAATTTCCTCATAGTCAGCCATCCTATGCAAACTATTTTGATGGAACCTTAATCAGAAATACTGATTTTATACAAAAAACTTCAGATGAAAATTTATTTTGTGTTGTTTTGCTTCATAATGGCTTCCTAATTTTACAGCCTTCCTTGGGTTATAGCTTTCTAAACATCATTAGCCAGTGTAACTGGGGACTTGAGAGAGACTTTGACATGTCCTATAACCCACATACTTCATCAGCGCTGCATGAGGATAATGAAGACGATCTTGCAGATGCTGACCTTTCCTTGTAATCTATTTTTCTTGAAATGATTGCATTTGCCCTGTCTCTGTGACTCAAGCATTACCATGTGTGTGTGTGTCTAGGAGCACCAACATTTTACAGATTTGTCATTTTCCACTACGGAGTTGAGAGTTTGAGGGGCTAGGAGCCAAGCCCCATTGGTCATCATACACAACCGTCAAACTGCAGATGAACTGGCAATTAAAACTCACCAGTTCCTCTCCACTGTCTCAGATTCTTCCGCCTGATCGATCCTCACCTCTATTCTCAGAATGGCTGGTTTGTTATGAAACTAATTCTTTTCTAGGCCAAGTTTCCTTTGAACAGGGTGCAAAGGCATATGATCCTGTGGATTAGAACTGGGTTGTCATCAAAATGATACAGCTCTGTTCTTCTCTGTTCCTTTCTTGGAATGGCTGAGAACAGACTTGCAAAGAGAAAAACTTGTTGGCGTTTGGGAGCTGCCAGGTTTTAGAGAGCCCAATTATGTCTTTTTTGAACTAGCATTTCTTTAATAGAGTTTAATTTTAAAATGTTATTTTCTTTCATTTTTTTTGACATTTCTTTTGGTTTTTAATTTGAAAAGATAAAGATATGTTTACTCATTGGTGAAATAGAAATGAACCTTGTGAGTAAGCAGGGTCAGCTGTCCATCTGTGTTCGGAGCTAGTGGCCTTCAAAGGGCCTTTGTGTTCTGAGAAGTGCCCTTGGTACTCCGCTGCTTCCTCAAGGGCATCTCTTTCTTGCGCCTTTGCTTTAACTCACTGCAGTCAGATTATGCTTGCCTTGCACGTGTCATAGCACCTCTGACATCTAATTCTTAAGATGCAAGTTCCTGATGAAAGCTCTTCCGCCTGTGCTTTGGAGGTTTGGCCTCTCCCAGAGTCATACGACTGTACCGGCAAGTCTAGCCTAGTACCCTGACTGGAGAAGTTGGCTCACATATGAGCATCCAGTATAGAGAAAGGCACTTGAAAGCTGTAAAAATGTGTGTCTTCTAGAAAACTGTTTAGTCTTTCACAAGAGGCTATAAAACATTTGATCTCAATTTCCACTGGATCTCCTACTCCACTGGAGTAGGAGAATGGGAAGTATGGGATAACAGTTTAAAAGTATAGATTTGAAACAGTTGAATAGCTCCTGGGTGATGACATGAACTTGAGAGAGGTAGGGTAGAAAGAAATCAGAAAGAGCCTGGAGCGATGGCTCAGCTGTTAAAGCACTTGCTACTCACTCAGATGACCAGAGTTCGGTTCCTAGCTCCTGTTCGGAAGCCTACAACTGTCGGCGACTCCAGTTCCAGGGGAATCTGACTCTTTTCTGACCTCTGTGGGCACATGCATGTGTATGCACTCACACACAAGCAAGCACTCACATGTAAGCCAAAATGATACACTGCTTTTTAAAAAAATGAAAGACATTGAGGAAACTGGGCCTTTGGTGACATACTGTCAACATTAGATCAAACTTCTGATCTCATGGCTACTCAGTAGTCAAGCTGTAACTTTGTGTGCATGTTGTATACATGCATGATATAAATATGTGCATGTCATGGATGTGCATGATGTAACTATATGCATGTCATATAACAATATGACAATATTTTTTATAACCACTTGATCATCATCTATTTTGACTCTAAATGTCACTGCCTTTCAGTACCAGACTCAGAGGAAGTAATTGAAACTTGCAAGCTGTGCTCAAGTTTGGCTTCTCCCAGGACCAAGTACCATTTCCTCTCTTCTATCAGTTTTGATCCAATGGACACTCTAACAAAATTCATGTCCACGATACTGCATCTTAGAATCGTCTTCCTGGTACACTCCAAACACGGAAAAGTGTCTCCTTTCGGCAAGCTGGAATTCCTCGGCATCTACAGAATGATCTGTACACCTAATTAACGTTCAGGTGTGGAGGTGAAGAAGGGGTGAAAGAGACAGAGGACCAGGATGTTTGCGGCAGGATCGTGTCTTCCAGTTATGATAGGAGAGATACAGCTCTGAAATCTCATTCATTTGGCTGCTTAAGCAAGGCCTGAACAATAGCAACACCACGTCACATACCAATATGGATAGGAAAAAAATCTCATGGGGCTCCACCCCTAGATGAAGAAATACAGGTGATTAATGACTGCTGAAAGGGGGAGAATGAATTCATCTTCCTCAGGGATGAGCCACCTAATTGGTTATCCAATACCAAATGGCTCTAAAAACATATCCATACAAGCAACACTAAATGTGTTTAACTACATATATGTATATATATATACAATTTTTCATATCTATCTATCTATATATACATATCTCTATCTATCATCTATCATCTATCTCTCTCTATCCATCTATCTATATCTATAAATGTATGTGTGTGTGTGTATATATATATATATATATATATATAGAGAGAGAGAGAGAGAGAGAGAGAGAGGGAGGGAAATTTGGAGAAAGGAGAGGGAATGGGAAGGATAATATAATATTTTAATTAAAAGTAAAGGAAAACAGCAAAAATAAACAAATAAAGCTAATTTTTGGATATATCTGGAAGTTCACCTGTTAGCTTTACTCCAGTATTCAGCAGTTAACCAATGATTGAGTTATCCCAGTAAGGGGTAGAAAGGGATGCAGATCATGGTAGATCATTATCTTCTAGATTTACTGAAGAAATTTATATTTTACTTTAAATATTTAACATATTTTTATACCCATGAAAACATCATGGCAGTTAATAAAGCTCCTGTTGTAGAGTTTCCCTTTGGCCCCTTCCCCATTTCTTCATAGCCATAGATCAATTTTTTTTTTTGTCCCATAGCTTTCTTGTGTTTTCAATAATCTTATGTATATGGAATCAAGGATGTTCTTATATTACTCAGCATATCCTGAAATTTGTCTATACTGCATATGCTGATAATTCATCCTTTTTTATTTGCAAATATTACTCACTGTATGCAGATGCACCTGTATACTCATTCACTTATGCATGCTTGTGTTGTTTCCAGTTTTCCATTATTGTAAGACTATGATGACCATTTCAGAGCACGTACACAGACATATGCTCTCCTTTTTCTTGGCTAGATACCTGGGAATAAGGTATCTAGAAATAAGGTATCCCAGAAATTTACGTCCAGTAGCTTATGAAGATGCCAAGCTATTTTTAAGTGGTTTCAAGAGCTTACATTCCTACCAACAGTACTTTCTCCATACCCTTACTATGTCTATCTCTGTGTGCACATGTACATGTTCATGTGTGTATGTGTGCTGTGCACATGTATACACTTGCATGTGAAGGGCAGAGGACAGCCTTTGATGTAACTACGCTACCACTTTCCACCTTTAGTATTGAGGCAAGGTCTCTCATTAGTGAACTTTGTCAAGTAGGCCAGAATACTAGCTGGCCGGGGAGGCTCCCAGGGCCCGTATGTCTCTGCATCCCACTTCACCACTGCAAGAACTACAACTTCAGGATCTCCTGGCCAGCATTTTTCATGGCTCTGCGGGTTCCAGTGGGTTCCAGACTCGGTTTTTCATACTCAAAAGGGATACATTTTACTAATTGAGCCATTTTCCCAGCCTACCTTCCTTTAGATCTTTTCTAATCCTGGGTCTGTAATGTCTCTTTGGATATTGACTGTTCCCCAAGTAAGCAATGTCAGTATTCTCGCTAATGACTAATGCCATTGAACATCTTTACATATATTTATTTACATATTTTATTTACATATATTTAGTAATTATTTTATTTATTATTTAACTGGGTCACTTGCTTACTTTATTAATTTAAGAGTGCTTTAAAAATAATAGAGTTTGTGGGCCAGTATTTTATCAAATATGTGCTTTAGAAACATTTCCACCCAGTCTGTGGCTTCTCTTTTCACTCTCTTCCAATAACAATGCATTTCAAAGAGCAGAGTTTTTGTTTCAATTAAATTCAATTTATCTTTAAATAATGTTATAAGTTGTACTTCATCTATACTTTAAGAAGTCTTTGTATAACCCAAAGCCACAAATATTTCTGCCTATGTTTGCTTCCAGAAGTTTTACAGTTCTATGATTCATTTATTTTTAATTCTTATATGAGTTAATTTTTATGTATTATACAAGATATGGATTGAAATTTATTTTATTTTTGCATATGGATACCCAAGTGTTCTAGCGCCATGTGTTAAAATCGTTCATCTAATTTTAAAAAATGGAGCATATAATTCCAGTGTAGTCCGTAGACTATCTCAGCATAATCATTCCTGTGCTTGTTAAAAATGAGTATTCTTAGGTCTCATGCCATGCTGTCTAATCTATGTCTGATGAAAAGCATGCTCAGTGCTTCTTGTGAATACTGAGCCTTAGGAACAACGGACATGGGACATGCCAACATTATCCATTCATACTTCAAGTCAGCACAATCCAAGCTCAGAAAAGGTATAACTTAATAAAAATTTAGCCCAACTTCACCTGTTTGCGGGATAATCTTCCAAGAGTGAAATTCAAAGAACTTAAAAAAAAAAGTATGGGCAGCAGCAACAATTTTTTTTGCAATGTCAAATGTTAACCTGTATTTCAATATATGAAAAACTTTTAAACATCAAAGACTCTTAAATGACCCCAAAAATAAGACAGATGGTAATGTATTAAATGTTTTTTTTTCCCAAAGGACAAGCATTTAATTATAATCTGCAAAGATATATAGAATAACAAATGAGTAAAAACTCAAGGCATACATAGAAGGATAAAGGATAGAAAGCACATTAGTGATTGTGTCAAGGAGATATTTATTTAATCCTGTAAGATTGTCCTAAAGGCACTGGACAATGACAAAGAGACACTCACATGACCAAAACCACAAATACAAAATTATTGCTTTGAATGCCTTTAGATGCACAAAATAGATTTTGGAAAAAAGCAGCAGAAGGCAAACACAGGTGTGTGGGGATTCCTTACTTTGCCATGGTAGGGAAGGACACCCTTAAGATAATTCTCTTCCACTTGCAGAACGGTGTTCAGAAGGTTATAAGAAGCAGTCAGCACCTCATTGTGAAGCACGCTTTGTATTAGGTGTTTTTACCCAGAAGTAGACTACATAAGCGTTCTGAGCGTGTTTAATGTAAGCTCAGCTAAGCTGTGATGTTTAGCAGATTACACACAATATATGTGGTTTTTATTTGTTTTTTCAATCTGTGATGGGTTTTTTGGGATATAACCCCATTCCTCATACCTGGTATTCTTAGATGGCATTTTGTTATGTTACCTACAGTGAACATGTGTATACTGCTGATATAACCCGAAAAACACCACCACCACCACCAACAACGAATAAAACATCAGTTAGACTTTGGCAGGGTTAATAAAGAAAGATAGGCCACAGGAAAGGGACTGGGAGGGGCTAAAGGCAGGGTTAGGTCACATGCTTTAAAGGAAAAGGCAAGGTAAGAATTTTACGGTTAAGCAGCATTGCTTCCACGTGATAGCACGGATCAGGAGGACGAGCAACAGCAGTCAGGTTCTAATATCCGCGTCAGGGTCTGCTTTTCTGATCATGTTTGGGTCCCACTGAAGTCAAGAGTTCCCTCCTCTCAGAAGGTGTGCGGGATGTGGAGGCATGAGCACTCACCAGCTCCACCTGTTGTGAAGCCTGTGTTGGTTTACTTCCCAGTGTGACTTTGTTGCTTCTTTGTTCTTCTGCAGCATAGAAAGTCTCAAACGTTTCATCATTTCATCATTTCATCGGATTGGAAACCCACTCAGATCTTCAGGGTTGTACTCTGAACTGAAGTTGAACTCTGACACTTTCCTCCTCATGCCCTTCAAACAAAGCAACTTTTTGTTTTGAAGAACTGCTTTAAAAGTCTCATAAATGAACACTGCCTGTTCTTGGGTGTCGAGTAGCACTTATACAGCCCAGTGCCTAAGTTTTAACAATTGTGAATAAACAAATGCTACATTAAGAGAAACGCATGGATTATATACCCCAGATTGCACTCTGATTCAAAAACAATAAAAATAAATTTTTTCCTTTAAAATCCAGTTCTGTAACTCATATTGATAATTGCATAAAAAGGGTGTTGGAAGAAAACAGATTACGATCCAGGAAAGCACACTAAATAAGAAAAGTAAACTATATTTGTAAGTGAAGCTGGAGAAAAGTCAAAAGTTCTATGAATTTTATTTGAAGCAATTTTAATATAAACTTGTTATTTATATGGTTCTATAGTTTTGTCTCAGGTTGTACAGATAAAACTATCCATGTGGGGCAAACATGAGAACCTGAATTAAATCTCCAGAACTAATATAAAAGAGGAAGGCAAGGGCATGCATTTGTAATCCTGGCACTGGGGAGGCAAAAGCGGCTGATCCCTGGTACCCACAGACCAGCCTTTCCAGTCTACTTGGCAAGTTCCAGGCCAGTGACAGACTCATCTGAAAACAAAGAGTTAGACGATGTCTGATGAAGTAAAAATTGTCACCTTTATCCATTTGGACGTGCACATGTTTGTATGTGCACCAGCACGTACATGTACATCTCTTTCTCTCTCTCTCTCTCTCTCTCTCTCTCTCTCTCTCACACACACACACACACACACACACACACACACACACCAAAACCCCTGGCAAAGTCTTATTGTTTTTGATCAGCTATAAAATAAGTACCATAGTACCATACAACAATGATTGTTTATCCAAAGTATTCAGGATCTATAAAATAAAGTAAATGAAAGCATATAAATTTATCCAGGAATATTTTTTTCTGGTTTATAGAGACAATAACACAGCATGATTGAAAATTTTAAAGATTAAATTAGCAACAGATAAAAGCTTTCTTGTTCAAGGAATCCAGAAGTTAAAAAACAGATTTAAAGAGTCATCTAAAATTTTACTGTTTTTAGTCTCATTTCCAAAGTATTGACAATAGAGAAATGATGATTATTACCACTCTAAAATCAAAGACTGCCTCCAAATATGACATAAGAATGGGACCAGATAAATGTGGTCTTATTGGTTTATGGGTCAGTGGTTTCAGAATGTACATTAATTTTTCTCTAATTTGATATACTCACATGTGTTTGACATACTTGTGTGAATTAGTGTAAACTGTGCTGGAAGTGGAATATACTGATTAAAGGCATGGATTATCAATGAAAAATTAAATATGGATCCCAACTCATGTATAGAAATATATTTCATATCTATATTTCTAGATCTGAGGTTCTTAAGTTTGCCAGTGCATTTCCCAATTAGCCTGTGGAATTATTTAATAAATAACTACAGCCCGAGAATCATGAATGTGTAAGCCATATTCTGTAGTGTTCTGCTCTTATAGAACAGTTATCAGCAGAATATATCAGAAATATTTTCACTTTGCTTTGAGTGTCTTCTGATCAAGAAGGCTTTAGTTTTATAATGATTTGTGTGGATCCAGGATATGTTGTAGATGGAAATATTATTTAAACTTATTCTCAAATATTGTAAACCTGTGTCTGGCAGCTAGTGTTGCTGCCAGAAGGTCATCTTCCTTAGCTGTTAGAATCAGCTTTCTGGGTGTGGATGGGCTGCAGTTTTCTTGAATGCAGAAAGAACAAGTTTGGAGAACTAGTAGTTGTCTCAATTATCCATGGATGGAGCAATTGTTGTTCAAATTTGATTTTGCCCACTGAGATCTTTATGTTGAAAGCATTCAATTGAATTATTGCTAATGGAGGAGATTCCCATGGTCTCCTCCCAAAGTCCAGGTACTGGACAGGGAATACCTTGCCTGGAGTCTTGACTTTGTAAAACAGTATCAAGTTGGCCAGCTAAAGTTGGGGTTGTTGTACTGTAGAAGTCCTACTCATTAAGGAACCAAGACCTTTGTATCAGTGGGAGGTGCTTTTCCTCAATAAATTACTTGGAGGCCATGTGCTCTGAGTCAGTCCATTAGAGGTGAGATCCTTTGCCTAGATCATTCAGGCTTGCGTCTCTGTTCCTTATTAAGACTACCTGAGATATTAGTATTTCCATCTACAATATGTACTTCTCACTCCCTACCTGACTAATTCTGCATCTGCTCAAATACTATACTGAGATAGACATTATAGCTGAAAATACCTGATTTGATACCCAAAAGAAAATTGTCAAGTTGACAATATGTTAGCCATTTTGGAAAATGCAAACAAGTAAGTTTGATATTTCTGTTTCCCAAGGCTTGAGAATTACATGGTCTGATTTGTGCTTATTTTCTTATGAATACCCAAATGATCAATCCTAGATTCATGTGTAGAAATCATTTCAAAGGAAATGTTTTGTTGCCTTTAAACATGCTATTCTGGGGCCAAAGACCCATGTATCCAGTGCTTTGCATTTGGTGCTTTATTAAGCACTTGGGGAAAAGAAAAGATGAGACTACTATGGTTTCCAGTCATGGCTGCACTATTTTGTAGTCAACAGCTTGCCATTACATTGTTCTGTTTCATCTTCACCGGGACTCCACAAGACAGACATTATTTTCCCCATTTTACAGATGAAAGAACAGAATTAGACATGTTACCTGCCCACATTTTTATTTTTAGTAGGGCTAAGACTGTATCTTTAGTAGGTTTTGGCTCCTAGGCTTTTTTTCTTAGTGTTATTCAAAAGAATTTTTTTTCTATGTGTTCCCCCCCCACCCCCAGGAGAAATCAAGTAATTACTTTAATGTAAAAATTTTTTCTTTTGTCCAATGTGAAGAATTTAATAGCTTATCACATTTTCACTGGTCATTTCCACACTACGGAAGCAAGAAATTATTCAGTTTGGGGGAAATTCAAGCACCTATGGATGCCATATTTTGTGCAGGATTAATAGGTGAGGCTGGATTTGATTTGCTCCATGACTAAACTTTAAAATTGGGATTTGAAATGGATATGCAATCTCACTCTGATTCTATTTCTCCTGTAATGCTGCCTAATGGTTATGTGAGTCAAGTCTCAGAAATGTATTTAAAGTAACAACATGTCCTTTTATCCATGAACATCAAACTGAGATCTTTTTTGTTCACTTTGCTAGACCTCTAACCTTTAAAGGTGAGTCCAGCAGCTGCAGAAAGCCTGATCTTATTTTCTGCCCCTGGCAAGACTTTTTCAAGTTCATCTTTTTTCCCTTCTCTCAAAATCTGATGAAAAATGAAATGTCAGGAAAACAAGCTCTTGGGCTAAAAAAACTTGTGTCTGTCTCTGTGACAGATGTCACTTTGAAAGGTTTCAGGTCACCTGTCAGAAGTATGCTAGTGTGATCTGTGCTCACATCAACAGGACCTCACACCAATACTGGAGTTCTGCTCTTTAAAAAATCTTTGAAAAAAAAGTGTAAACGATTTAAAGTCATTGCCTTCTCTATTTTTAAAAATTCTCATTAATGAGACAAAGGAGGTTAAGCAAAGGGGAGGGAGGGATAACCAGGGAAAGAGAGAGAGATGAGAGAGAGAGAGAGAGAGAGAGAGAGAGAGAGAGAGAGAGAGAGAGAGAGAGAGAGAGCTTTTTACAAAGGACAGCTTGACCTTTGTATGACCCTGGCAGTGAACCAATCAGCATTCTTGTAACCCAAACACAGATGCCTGGAGCTAAACAAATCTTATACTTGTGAACAGGAATTCAGTTTGCTGTCAAAATACTGTGAGGATCTCCACAGTGCAGTTTTAACAAATATCTTCAGTTAAAGGTGTAATGTTTGTGATTAATTGACCAAGGTGATATTAAGCATTATAATGTTTTAATAGTGGTTCAGTTTAGTAACAAACCTTCCCAGCAAAAAATTCATGTGTTTTGAGAAGTGCTGGATTCTAATTCCCATTTGGATATAACTCCCTAATATTTCATGCCAGAAATAACGTTGATATGGTTATACAAGCCAGTAGTTTATAATGACTAATAAATGGAATTGAAGTCTGTTCCATTTTTGTTAGTTATGTAAAGTTTGAATGACTTATCAGAGTGATTAAATATTTTCTCCTTCTTCCTTTTACTCTATCACAGCCAAGGCAACTTAAGAATTAAGGGGAAAAAGCAAGAGTACGGATTTAGTTTAATCCTTTTGGGAGTAATGCCTTTATTATGGCATAGAGACATAAAATGATAAGATTATACCCTCAAAGACATGTTTGTCAAATCTACCATCTAAACAAGAGGGCACATCAGTAAAGATCAGCACACCCAAAGAATAAAAAGGTAGAAACTCTAAATAGCACAATTGAGACAGAAGGTTCTTTCTCGGCTGTTTGCTCATTTTGTTCTGTGCTGAGATTGAATCCAGGGTTTTGTGTATGTGGGCAAGGGCTGCACAACTGAGCATATCCTGAGACTTGCTTGCCTTAAAATAATTTTATATGTTATTTATTTATTTTGTTCATACATGCACACATGTAAGCACATGTGCAAGTGTGTGTGTGTGTGTGTGCGCGCGCGCGCGCGCGTGTGCACGCGTGGGCAGATACATGTATGCATGCACCGTGACATCCATTTGCAGTTCAGAGGATAGCTTGTGGGATCTCTTCCACAGTGTGAGTCCTGGGGGAAAACTCATGTTGTCAGGCTGCATAACAGGAGCCTTTACCAGCTTAACCATGTCCCCAGTCTCTAAGCAGAGACTTTCAAGTATATAATGTTTTTCTTTAAAGTAAGCCCAGTCTTGACTTGAAATAAAAGTAAAATCTTAAGATGTGTTTGTTGTATCCATGTCTTTTTCCATGTCTGGAACAAGGTATGCACATGAGTGAGTGTGTGTGTGTGTGTGTGTGTGTGTGTATAAAAACTTATGTGGAGTAAGAAGTAGAGACTTGGAAGGCGTTTTATTGACTTGGGATAGGGATGGAAAGTGGATCCTCGGCAGCAGTTTGAATAAACTGGTGACATTTTTTACCTTTACCTTCTAGGGCTATGCTTCAGGGCATTGTTTCTCCAGCCTAAGTGTGCACGCAGGCACAAGATCGTTCCCAACTTGCAGGTTCAGATTCAGCAAGTCTGGAACGGGCCTGCACATCTGCAGCCCAGCTGACCCCACAGGGTGCTGTTAAAGTTCGACCAAATCCTGCTTCTCAGCTCTCCCAGAGAGTTTTCCACCTCAAGCATCTCATAAAATTTTGAAAGTTCTAAAGGTTATTTTACTTAAAAAAAAAAGTCTCTTTTCTGACTTCTATTCTGACTGTGATCTTTAGCCATATACTGATGACTTGATCTCTTTTGAGCAACTTCCAAAAATTGTAATATACCTGTAGTTTGACCGTTTCAGAATGGTTTACCTGTGTTATGAAGGTATTTGTAATCCCTGCTTTTAATGTGTTAACTTCCTCTAGAGTATAGTCTTGATAGTTCCATTAATACAGATGTATCTTTTCCATGCTATGCAGCAACCAGACTTTTTATAATCAAAAGAGTCTAAATTTTAATAAAAATATACCTTTTTTGGGACTGGAGATATGACTCAGCAGTTAAGAACACTGGCTGCTATTTCAGAGGACTGGGGTTTGATTTATAGCGCATTGAGGTGGCTCATAACTATCTCTAACTCCAGTCTGGGGAGATCCAACGCCCTCTCCTGGCATGAGGGCACTAGGCATGCATGTGGTGCATAGAAATAAATGCAGGCAACACATCAGTACACATAAAATAAAACAATAAATTGAGAAAAAAATAAGAATGTATTTGTGCTGAGAAGAAGCAGAGAAAAAAAAAAGAACAGTTAAATACAAAAGGAGTCAGAAGTACCAGCAGTGTTTACATCCAGATAACCACAGACATCCCGGAATCTGCTTAATCATGCCTGATTTCCTAGGCAGTCGTGTTTACAGCTCTAGATGTTAGTTTACTTTTTATTCTTAAAAAAAAAAAAATTCTTGATCACTCTTGCCATGGAAAGAGGAAACAGAATCTTCCATGGAAATTAAAGTGCCCGTGCTCGCTCCGCGCTCTGGCAGCTGATAGGCAGAGATCTGGCTATTAGTCACACAAGGCTGCACAATCTTCTCATACTCATTACGTATTTATAATGTGGACATTCTTGTGCCATAGTGTGCAGCTGACGTAGCAGGAAACTGCTATCAAGTGAGAACATGCCAAGCGAATGCAATGTCTTCGATTCTCTCCCTGCATCCTTTGCGTGATAGTTAGATCTACATGTGGTTGGCGTGATTTTCCCATCCGTCTTCTTATAATCGAGCATTCCATTACAAATTATTTTTACCTTCGGTAAGTTTTCTTTATCTCTTTGGCGTCAAATTCTTAGGTCGTTTGAATACACATACATGATATTTGCTAATTTTCTCCAAAGACTGGAGACCTGGTTCCCTTGGTACCTTCTTTTCAGAAGAAGCAAACCACCGAGTGGTTGACAGTACCACCAGGTGTTAAAGACTTCTATATGACTTCCATTTAAGGTTTTATTTTGCGTTGCTGACGTCATCTGAGTGCCATCGCTCTGAGCATGCGCTCAGAAGACAGAAGTGGTGATGATAGATTCTGTGACTTCTGGCCCACTGAGCTCTCACTGACATTACTGCGATTCCCTTGTTGGAAAACTGCTCCAACCTTTTGGATAAATATCCATGGAAGGGAAAAAAGGGGAAAGGATATGTCCATTTGGAAATGGACCCTTCTTTCTAAAATTAATAATTCTGAGCCACACTAAAATTAATTACTCGGAGGCCGTAAGTAGGCAGTGGATTTATGGTCAATGACAGAGTGTTTACAAATTTCCCCGACTACTCGATTAGGAAAAGCACAAGTCGGGGCGGCAGCCGAGCATGCATTATTTAAGTGGTTGGTGTCTGGCGACAATCTGGAAACGGCAGTTGTTGTGGATGCTGTAGGAAAATTCTCACTCTCCGGGAGAAATTCTTTCACCTTTGTGTGCCCACAGCATGGATCTTTCCTCGTGGCAGCTGTAGGAAGCACAAGAACTCGTGACCTGGAAAATATGGGACAACTGACACAAGGTGACCCTGTACGGCTGGGGTAGGCCCAATTAATTTAAAATTTTGCTTGGCCTTGTCTCTTCCAATTTTCTGAATCCTCTGGAAAAATGATTAATGCATACACTGCCAATGCGAAAATATTTTTGACCCTATTAAAGTCGACCAAGGATAAACCAAGTGTAGGCTGGCATTGTATCAAACTGGCTTTATTAAATTTGATTGGAGGTTTGTATGAGGAAGGGACAGACAAGGACATTATTTTGCACTGCCACTCTCTTTTAAATGAAAACATCAAGTGGAATACAAAGTAGCAGTATGCCTTGGACAGGAATGATTTTAAATATAAGAAAATACTACAAGGAACTTTATTTAAAGGGTAAACTATTTGCTAAGAAAAAAAAAATCTGCGTATTGCTATGTTGTCCATTTACCAGTTAGGATATTTTAACTCATGGGAGCTGTACAGACTGGACACCTGATGTTTCCTATTTAGAGATGAGCTTTTTCAATCTTGATTCTATCTCTTATCTGTCATTGAAAACTATACACCTTGGAATTATTGGAGGCATTTTGATCCTTAGAAGGACAGGGTTTATTCTAAAAGTGTTCCCCAATGTACGTTATATACAATGTGCATAAAAAGGGTACCCAATGTATCTTACAGAGCCAGGCAATTAATGAAGTGATTACATGTGGTTTTGAATAAAGATGTTATGGTTTCAGCATAAGCCCCCTGGGTCTTTAAAGTTATGATCCTTAACATGCAGCACTTGTAAAGAAATTTCCTTTCTCATTAAATAGAGTGAAAATATAATGTGTGTTTGTGTGTGTGTGTGTGCGCGCGCGCATGTGTGCACTCATGTGCTTCTGTGTGCCCTTCTTCCCTCCCCCACATATGCATAGCACAGGCTAGCCTCAACTAATGATCCTCCTGCCTTAGTCTCCTGGGTTCTAGGGTTATAAGTATGTGTATCACACATAGCTTGTGGAATCCATGTCTAGATTTTACATCGAAATTTTTCTACAGCTTTCAGTAAGATAGGGGTTATTTGGGCACACACATGTCACCAAAAAGAATATAGTTTACCCATGTGTCATGTAGAGAATAATAAAATTTATTACTTTGGTTTGTTTCTTGTAAGATAAATACTTGTTGCATGAACCAGCGACAGAGATTCACCCATCACTATGTACCAATGGAAAGGCAAGAGCTGGAATAGGACTGTAGGTAATATTAATTGTTCATCGAAGAGCAGAGCACACAAATCACTTCTCAACTAGTTTGGTTGAGCAAGCATAGATGTGGAGAGTCATCAGTTATACAACAACAGGGCACGATGGGATGTGAGCTTTGTGTATGAAATTATATATGAGATTATATATCTAAAGATGCAAATGAGTTATCTATAAGACTCGGCATGGATTGTATCACCCTTTACACATTGCCTGTGGCTGTGCGCCCTTCCCCACCCTACAGGAAGGTTATGGACATTTCTGTCTTTGACTCACAGATGGCTTTTTGATATGGTTTACCCAATGGCGTATGAGCAGAAACCAGACTTGTCACGTCTTGTCAGAAGGCCCTCAAGTCTGGGCATATTTTGCTCAATCTCTTTGCCCTCTGCATGAAAATCATCGAAGTTCTAGACAAAGAGTGAAATGGAGCCACGTTGCGGCTGATTGGGATACATAACCCAGCACAATGTGACATGATCTTGTTACCATTGTGATTGTGGGTCACTTGTTAGACTTAAGAAAGCATAACTTATCCTAACAAGCACAGGTACAAAGTATACTCGAGCTGCAGGAGTCAATGAATTTGGTGTCACTTTGGTGTCTGTGGCTTCGGGATGAAATTAACTGTCACTGTTCCACGGCTAGGCACATTTCTCTTTTCCTCTTTGGCACATGGAGCGACAAGTAAACAGTGGCTGAGCCGTCTGCTTGTATCCTTGATCCTATCAAATGCTGAAGGTCTTTGCAGTTGAGTCTTCCCTTGTTTTCCACAACATCGGCTTCTCTCTTTCTTTTGGATCATTCAGTTCAAGATCTGAAAACGATTCTTTCCTGCTTCCATGCTCCTTTCAGTTAGTCTCTTCCTACTTGCCTCTCCTCTCAGCTACACTAATGTGTTGTCTTCACGCACTTGTCTTTAGTGTCCATCCTGCTCTAAGGGATTTCTCTTGCTACTAAAAGCAGGTTGCCCAGCTCATCAGGAACCTATGGAATGGTCAGTCCAAGTACACTAAGATGTGCTGACTTTACTCCCCAGAGCAATGTTTCCTGCCCTGGCCCCTTCCCTCCATCCTCAAGGTTTCTTGACTTAGCTTTCAACATGCTTTTAAGTTCTCTGTGCTTGACTCATTTTCATCTGTTACTCAACTACCAAGTTTTGTGAAAAGCTGACTACCTACAGGCCAGTTTTCATTTCTTTTCCCCTCTGTCCGCCATTGTCTTTCTATGTTGAATTTGGTATTGTTTTCAGAGTTGTCTCTTGAAGTCCTCCACCTAGACATAGTATATACTTCTTCCCTACTTCTCATGGTAAGCATCCCTCCTAAAACTTTAGGCTGAATTCATAACTTCTTTATTTTAATTAACTCATTTGGCTTTGAAAAGATCCCTCAGTTATTATATACAATAGATGCCAGGCATTGAAACAGGTGCTAGAAATAGAAAAGTTAATAAAATTTAAATATGGCTCTCAGAACTAACACGTGGTAGGGAGCAAAATCTACAACACGATCATGGTAAAATAACAGTATTTATAACAATGTTTCTCATAACATGTGGTGGACACATACGGTTAAGGAAGCTAGACTTTCTGGGAGAGTAAGAAGAGGACTCCAACAGGAATTACATTTGGGCTAAAACTTGGCCAAACAAGAATTTATCAGAAGGAAGAAAAAGGAAATATCCCTAAAACAATGAGAAGAGAACAGGCCCATCATGATCAGGGAATTCAAAGTAGTTTAATATCTTTACAAATAGTAGCGGAGGGCTGCATTTAAGACAATAGCTCAGACTGTGTGTGGCCTGGGACCCAGATCAGGAGGGTCTTAATGGAGTTTCTTCTTTGATGTTCTGAATTGCATTTGTGATCTCTCCTGCTGTCTCTGCTTAATCCATTGCAGCCCTATAAGCGAGGGCCCCAATTTACTAAAGTAAGGGCAGCATAAGCAACATTTAAGTTCCCAGTCTTGGAGGCATGCTTCCCGCTGCATTTCTAGTTACTTTATTATATAACAGCATCCTGTTTCTATTTTATGTGATCATCTTTTATTACCTGCTTACTTCATTTGATTTTGAAAAGCAGTTTTCTGGAAAGATCATTGTTATAAAATTGGGAGGTCCAACTGAGGTGGTTCATTGAGTTACAACAGTTTCTGCGCAAGTGTGGTGATCTGAGTTCAATCCCTGGATCCCATGGTGGAGCGAGAACTCTGAGTCTTTAAAATTGTCCTCAGAAACTCAGATGGCTGAGAAACACCTAAAGAAATGTTCAACATCCTTAGCCATCCAGGAAATGCAAATCAAAACCACTTTGAAATTTCATCTTACACCTGTGAGAATGGCAAAGATCAATAACTCAAGTGATGAGCTTATGTTGATGAGCAAGAAAACACTCCTACACTGCTGGTGGGAGTGCAAACTTGTACAGCCACTGTGGAAATCAATATGGCGATTCCCCAGGAAATTGGAAATTGACTTACCTCAAGACCCAGCTATACCACTCCTGGGCATATACCCCAAGGACATTCCATCCTACCGCAAGGACACTTGCTCAACTATGTCTACAGTAACTTTATTCATATTAGCCAGAAGTTGAAAACAACCTAGATGCCTCTCAATGGAAGAATGGATAAAGCAATGTGGTACATTTACACAATGGGGTATTACTCAGCTATTTAAAAAAAAAATGACTACATGAATTTTGCAGGCAAATGGAAGGAACTAGAAAACAATCATCCTGAATGAGGTAACCCAGTCTTAGAAAGACAAACATGGTATGTATTCACTTATATGTGGATATTAACTGTTAAGCAAAAGACAAAGATGCTATAATCTACAAACCCAGAGAGACTTCACAAGGAGGGCCCCAGAATGGACACAGGGATTTCCTGTGTCTACTTTCCTTGGTAAAGAGGAAATAGAACAGAAGATGCAGGAGGGACAGGGAATGATGGAAATAGGAAGAGAAGAGACCAGGAAGGCGGAGAGGGTTGGAGGGAGAGAATATAGAGAGAGACGACCAGAATTGGAGGACATTTAAGAGAGAACTGGTAGACCTAATGCAATGGAAACTCACTGGAATCAACAAAGGAGACCCTAGCAAAGACCTCCAGTAATGGGGGTCAGGGAGCCTAAATAAGCCATATCCTATAATGAGACAAGGCTTCCAGTGGTGGGACTGGGATACTATCCCAGTCACAAAAACTTACACCTGCAGCCTATCCTCCCAGCAGGATCCACTGGAACAATGGAGGGGTAGAACACCAAGCTAAAGAAGGGAAACTATGATCAATACACCAAAGCAGGACAGGAACTAGAATCTTGACAGTTAGGAGAGGACTTCTAATGCTATTTTGTTCTCCTTATAGGTTAGTGGTGAGCTCAGTTCTCAACAGAGAGGATCCCTATGGCAACTGAAGGGAACAGATGCAGAGGTCCAGGGCCAAACATAACGTAGAGCTCTGGGAACCACACAGGAAAAGTGAAGGAGGGATGGCTGGGACCAGAGGAGTCGAGGACACCAGAAGAACAAACCCCAATGGAATCAACTGAACAGCATCCTTACGGGCTCACAGAGCCTGGAGCTGCAGACATGGAACCTGCTGAGTCTACTAAATATGTCTTGAATTTTCCTGACCTAGTGTTATTACAGAACTCATACAGACTGGAATGGGGTGACGGTGTCCCTGAACCTCTTGATAGCTCTTAAGTACCTTGACCCCTACTGGGTTACCTAGTCCAACCTTGAAGTAGGGAGTTGTGCCTGGCCCTGTTTCATCTTCTTGAGCCATGTTTGAACAGTAACCCTGGGAAGACATCATTTTCTTGGGGAGAGGCAGGGGAGGGAGTGGGAGGATGGGGGTGTAGATCTAGGATATAGCCTGGGAGGAATGAAGGGAGGGGCAGAAAGGTGTTGGAATGCAATATATGAGAGAAGAAAAATTCTAATTAAAAAAAAAAAGAAGAAAATTGTCCTCTGATAATCATACATATACTTGGGCACTTTAACTCACACTCATTTATATCGTTAGACACACACACACACACACACACACACACACACGGATGACAAACACATTTTTAAAAAATCTTTGACTGCTTGACAACTGCAGCTATTTGTAATAATCTAACTCCAGTTCTTTATCATGAATACTGTGGGGAAATGATAATTCCAAATAGTCATTGCTTGCTTAAATTTTTAGCCTTAATATGGATAAAATGTTTGAGAGTTCAATACAAGAGGAAAATCCCAATTGGCAGTGAGTGATTATAAAATGGAGTTTGTTTAATGGAACTCATTGGAAGTACAATTCTGAATAACTCAGCCTTGGGTTAGTAATAGTAAACATGGCATTTTTGTATAATTTTATCCTAATTATACTCTAAGCCCAAGATTTTGGTAAATATTGGCATGCTTTTTATGAATGACATATATATTTTAAAAGGTTAAAAAATCTTAAACCCAGTTTTTGTACGTGGCTATTGAACATTTCCTATCTGCTGGAGCAATACAACAAAGAACCTTCTTTGAAAGTAACTCAGGTAGGGCAGTACCACTTCTACATACAACAGGAAATATTTTACATATTTAAATTTTGTAATGCACAATTCAGTTGAGTCAATGTGGACAATTTTTTGGCTTTTTGGGGGGACTATTTTTACTCTTAGATTCTTTTTCTGTTTTCACTTCTTAATTTACAAGAGAGATGAACTGATGATGAAGGAGTCGGTTTACACACAACCTTTGACTTCATGGTGAATCAATAGTTTCGGGGGCAAACCTTCACTATGGAGCGCTAGCAGGCACCATTGTCTTACTTGAATTATTTTATAGTTGAAACTGGATGGACTCTGATAACTTCTCCAGTAAATTAGTCATCCTAGTGGACTGCCTACAGCATTTTTCTGAAAGCAGTGGAAGCAAGAACAAAGAGACATTAACAGTATAAATCAGATTTTGCCCTGTGACTTCACAAGTAAGTTGAGAAAAAAAAAAAAAAAGAATGATAGAAAAGTGTGCAAGTCTAATTTTCTGAAGATAGGAGCAGTTTGTAAAATGACTCTAAATACTCAGTGATTTCTTATCTGCCAAGCACTAGCCTATTCAAACGCTCATTATAATTTTCTATTAGTATTTGATAGGACAGAGCTAGGTGGGCAGCCATTAACAAATAACTTGGCTCCACTAAAATCGAGACTCATTTGTCACCTGTACTGGGCACAAGGATACTTTTTCTATACCGATTATTCTCCTAGTCTTCCAGCCAAGTGGGAGAAAATGTTATGTTATTAAAACTTTTAGTAATCAAGAAATCTAGGCTTCAAATGATGTGAGTGACTAAACAATCTATAAGAAGTTTTAAACAGATAGATAAGTAATTATGGGCTTTTTGTCTTCCTACCATGTGGGCATCTTCTTGATATTATCTAAGGTGTTAATAGATGTTTATTGAGAATGTTTAAGACTGCTAGGGGACCACAAAGACCATTAATTGTTACCACCAACCCTCAAATGCATTACTTTGGTCAAATGGGTCCTGGAAGTTTTGTTCTTTTTCTGTTGACAAAAGCCCTACTTGGGTGTAATGTCAGCCTTGTAGCCCACAGCTGTGTGGATCAAAGAAGCGAATGTTACACTTTTCAATGGTCCAGAGCTCTATACCACATTCCAATTTGAATGTGATCACCATATGTGTCATCTAGGATATGGATTCAGTCTTCTGGAGGATGGGAAGGTCACATGTGCAGAAAAAAAAAAAACGAATTTCCTCGTTTAATGAGAAAATAAACAAACTCTCCTGATTTGCCAAATGGGTTCAAATGAAAGTAAATACATAAATTTTATTAAACTATCTTCATTTTATGATTCTTAAAATTATTTCAAGTTTTTAAGTAAATATTTAAGATCCAATATTTAAGTATTTAAGTATACAATAAACTTTTTATTATCAAGTAAATATCAAAGGTTCTAAATTCTGGGATCTATAAGATACTGTTCCAAAGGTCGTGGAGGCTGCATATGCTTATGACTAAGAGGGTGCTTGTTTTCTGGTCATGGGATGGTGCCAGCTAAGCACAAAGCAAACACATGAATCTTACAAATGTACAACACAGCAGGAAATGAGTAACAGCTTACTTCGATAATAGCTACAATCTTTCCTTTTTTTCTACTTTTCTATGGTGGTTTATATAAGATAGAGTTGAGAAATAAGAATGTTTTTATATTTTACAGTAGAAGTAATAAAAATATAATTGGATAGCAATGTCAAGTGGAATTATGTAAAACCTTGCAACTTATACTTTATGTTTTTCAATATTATTTTTTCCAATGAGGGATTGAGAAAATTATTGGTAAAGTAATGCCAAAAATCTTTGGAACATTAGGAGTGGTTCTCTTTAGAAGCAAGGCTTATGATGAAATATACTCCAGTTAATGCAGACTTCTAATTTTCCCTGAGAATGACCACTTTAAAATATATATAATGACCATTTAAAATCAGTGATGGAGGCTGAATATTATTATATGTTCTTGGGCTCTACTAAAGTTATTACATAATTTTCTTCCTTTAATCTACTTCTACTAAGTAATTCTAATAAACTTCCAAATATTACATAGGCCTTTCATATCTATGAAATTCTATTTAATAGCAACATTCCATTTTGTGACTAGACTTTAAGACCCATTTATTAATACTTAAATTTATTAAGTGTGATTAGTTTGAAAATTTATTGTACTGTTTTTAGTAATATTTGATATTAGAATTATGGTGCCTTGAAGAATGTTAGACTGTCATCTACATTTCCTATGGTCATAGAGGTTATCTGTTTGGGAAAACAGGAGATTTTTTTCTTCAAAATCCTATGACTCTGGTGTTAACATAAACTCCTGGGCTTTCTCTTCCAAAACAAAACTTATTTTGTTCAGATTTTCTACCCACCCCTTGAAGCAATTTTTGCATTTGTTATGTTCCATTTCATTGACTGTTTTCTTACTATTAAAGAAAACATTTTGAAGTAGATGCTTTAGAAGCGTGAGTGCGTGAGTAACTTGTCTCACCACCGGGACAAAATATCTGGCAAAACCATCTTAAGGTTTATCTTGACTTTCATTTTGAGGGAATGTAGACCCTCATAGTCCATCAAGCAGGGAAAGGCATAGCGAAGGGAGTAGAAGGCCACTTGGCTATATGAAGCAGAGGCAGGGAGTGGGCTTAGCCAAACAACTTCCCTGCCCGCTTTTGTGATCCACTTCTTCCAGGAAGGCTTTAGCCCATGAAGCCTTTACAATATTTCTAAACAGTACCACCAACTAAGATTTAAGATTTGAACACATGAGGCCTGTAGGGGACATTTCTCATCCAAATTACCTCATTCTACCCCTCAATCCTCCATGGGTATCTCATTATGCAAAATACATTCATCCAACTTCAAAATATCCCCCGTGGTCTTTAACAGTCTCAACACTGTAAAAAAAAAATCCAAGTCCCTTCTGAGACTTAAAGCACTTTCTAAACTGTGATCCCCTATAATATTATAACAAAAACAAAACACACACACACACACACACACACACACACACACACACACACACAACCATGCCACATATTTCCAGCATACAATAACAAAGAGTAAACATTCCCATTCCAAACCAGAAAGACGGGAGGCATTGCAAGGAATAGTTGGACTAAAAGCAAGACTGAAACTCAATGTCTGACTTCTAGGACTTATACGGAATCTTCTGTGTTCCCGAGGGCTTGGGTAGCCTGCTTATCTAACTTTGCTGCCCACATTGTCTGTCTCTTGGGCCATACCTACTCCATACCTAAAGCTTTCCTGGGCAGATGTTACATGGTTCTGGCATTTCCATTGCTACTTCTGATTCACCTTTACAGTCTCATGCAGAGGGCTCTCCGGACCTCCTTGCTACACATTTTCTGGTCTTAGGGACTTTTGGAAAATGCGGAGCAGGACTCTGCAATCTCCTTAATCTTGCATCTTTTATGTCTGCAAAACTGGTACTATGTTCATGGTGTGTGATGCTGCCAATTTCTGCTCGCAGCTTAAAGTGCAGTCTGGTCTTTTTGAGCCATGGTTGCATCTGCTTTTATGTGCTGCCCAACAGAAAACACTTCCCTGGGCATTTGCTTTCAAGCATTGAGTCTCTCATTCTCATAGCAGCTTCTCTCCCTTCAAAGGAGTTTTCATTCTTACAATTTAGAGCTTCCAATGGGTGGAGTGTGGCCTCAAGGTTCCTGTGCTATTTATTGCCTGCAACCTTAAATTTGCTTACTTACTCACATTACCCTTCCATGTCACATTTTTAATACCTCTGCTCTCTCTCACTATCCATCTGAATAAGAACAGGGAACAGTAGCCAGGCAACAGATTTAATGCTACATATCTTGAGGTTTATTTCACAAAATAAATTGATTCATTACTTTCTATTTAGGACCCTGTACGTTTTTAGGACATGAGTACAAAGCAGCCAGATTCTGTGTCAGAATATAGCCTGGATGGTCTCTAGCTGAATTCCCAGCAGAATCCTTGCTCTTCTCTGAAAACTCATGAGCCAGGCTTCTGTTGTCTGTGTTTCTTCTGGTACTGTGGCCTTCTAAACTCCCCATCAGAATAGGCTGTTAACCTCTGCTTAAGGAATTTTGGTGGTTTTTCTAGCCAAAAATTCAAACTTTTTTCTACTGTTGCAAACTTGTTCCAAAGGCTTCCAGACAACATGCTTGAGATTATGGCATAACCCCATTGCTGGTATCTGGAATGTTCTGGATTGTACTTATCTAATTATTGTGGCAAAATACCCGGCAAAAGCAATTTACAGGAGAAGGAAACATGTTGGCATAGGGTTCAAGGGAATATGGTCTATGACGGAAGGGGTGGGATAGAATCAGGAACTCAGCTGATCACCCTGAATCTGCAGTCAGGAGTCAGAGATGCTAAGAAGTGCATCAGGTAGCTAACCCTCAAGGCCAGCCACCAGTGAGCCCCTTCCTCCAATGAAACGCCACTGCTTAAAATTTCCAAAACCTTTCCAAATATCACCTCCAGCCGGAGACCAACTATTCCAACACACGAGGCAGTGGGGACCAATGCAGAGGGTGACAACAGTAACTTTGTCGAATGTGTCATTGCTTTCCCCTTTGCAATTGATGGAAGTATGTCTGAGTCAATAATTCTAGGTTTCAATAAACATCTTTCATGTTTAAAATTATTGTCCTGCTGTATTATATAAGGCGTTTTTGTTGAGAAATCTCATTTAGATGTAGTATGTAATAATTTGTCTGGAAGAGTATTGCTTTCTTCCTTTGCTTTAGCAGTAGATTTATCCAGTGATGCATTTTATTTTAAACCATGAAAAATATCTTTTGCTCACAATTTTCATATTTATTTTCTTTCTTATATTTACCTCATCTACAGATTCCGTGCGAGAGATAATGAATTCATATATTTTTTTTTTCTCTAGAGTGTAGATATTTTTGTATGATGTTATTGCTACTTTGTCCTTTTGTAGAGTCTTTTAGAAGTATCACTTATGCTGCTTTTCCAGCTATTAATTCATTGCTTGGCAATGCTCTCCTTTCATTAACTTAAAAACTTCTGTTTGAAATAATATCTGACAATAATATTTACAGTTTCTGAGATTGCAAGTTGTTCCTAATTCTGTACACACGATCCCTTTGAAGGTCTCTAATTAAGTGAAACATACATGTTTCAAGTTGCAATTCCTTTATTTGTTACAAATACTCTTTTCTCAAATATAAATTCTAGTTTTAATAATTTTGATTGTCTCTATCACAGATATCTGGTAATGATTGCTCTTCTGCTCATCTTTGTGCTTAGGTATTTCTGTTCCAAATCTGCAGCCTGTCTGGAGTGATGTGGGGTTGTACCACGCTGGTGGGTGGACTGCACAAGCACTAACTCTTTTAGTTAATATGGAATCTTATTCATCTTGGGCTGTGATCTGGGCCAAAGTGCTACTTGTCAAAAGCTAGCTCTTTTATCCAGTATATTTGCTAGAGCCTGAGCAATAAACCAAATGATTTCCCAATTACTTATCTGGTTGAGCCTGGAGCACCCCTGGTATTACTTTCCTTGTCTTATATGTGGTAGGTTATAGTCTATGTTTTAACAGCTCTGGTGAGATTTCAGCTCACCAATGATATTCTTCTGATTCAGTGATGTCACGGGTTAACAGTTTTTAAAAAGCAGAGATTTAAGAATAGTTTTTAATACTACCGAAGACATGATGTGGGGGGGAAAATGCGCACATATTCATTCTGACACATTGGAGAAGTAAGTTCCCACCATGCCTCTGGACATTCTCTTGTCTTGATCCGGCATCAGGACAACTCACACACCTGCTTAGCACATTCTCTTTCACCTATTAGAGTTGTGAAAAGCCGGTGAGCTGGTGGGAAAGGTGTCTTGGTGACGTCAGAAGACTGAGACTTTTTTCATAGGCTGATCCTGAGTAACTCACTCACTGGAGACAGTGAACACAATGTACAGAGATGGCATCACAAGCTGGAAACTACCCGTAGAATCAGAAGATTCGGGGTGTAATGGGAAAGTTTTGATAAGATTCTTTGTTTGTGTTTCTGGTAAGATACAAAGTTCATTTCTTAGAAGCCAAATTAGAACGAAAAAGACAGAGCAAATTGTGACACAGTTACACAATTGTAGATGTAAGAAGCTCACTCTTAGTCACCTCATGACAGTGGTTCTCAGTGTTCCTAATGCTGTGACCCTTTCCTCTTGTTATCCTGACCCCTGCCCATAAATTTATTTCTGTTGCTACTTCATAACTGTAATTTTGTTACTGTCATGAATCATAATGTAAATATCTGATATGCAGATGGTCTTAGATGACCCCCTGTGAAAGGGTCATTCAGCTCCCAAAGGGGTCATGGCCTACAGGTTGAGAACCACTGCTCTAAGAGAAGCTAGAAGAAAGAAGAAGAAGAAAAAAAAAACACTTGCTGATAATTACTTACTTTCTCAAATTTCTTTTGGATCACATCTAAAACCACACAAACTACAGTGTCAAATAGAGACTTATGGATAACAGTATATTAGATTTAGTCTTTGAAAGAGGCATAGGAACAGAAAATAGGAGAAATCATATAATTTAACATAAAACAAAATTACAAGAAAGGATGTCTTGTCATATGATGTTTTTATATTCATAAAAGTTAATGTACATAATGTAGTTGTGACGGCCATGAAACATGAACCGGGAAAGTACCGATATGTATACACTGTGCTTATTGGCTCTGTTCTTACAGAAAGATAAAAGCATATATATGCACACACACACATGTATAAAACAACAATTAAAGAAAGAGAGGCAGTAGATTTGAAAAAGAGCAAGAAAGGGATTCATGGCAGAGTTCAGAAGGAGGTAAGGGAAGGGAGAAATGATAAAATTATATTATAATCTCAAAAATTTATTTAGAAAATGTATACAGCATCTATGATTGGGCAGTGCAGGGAGAGACGATCAGAAGCACAGCTTTAAAGAATGCCGTGTCATACACGGGTGTTAGTCTTTGGCAGAGCAAAAACAAAAAGGATAAATTTAGAATGGAGCTCAGGCCTTCTGTAAGAGCAGTATGTGCTACTGGCAGATCGAGAAGCTGATCTGAAAAACACTTTTAAAGATATTTTATGAAGCTAGTGAAGAAAATATATGGAAGTTAAAACAGCAATGAAAGTTATAGATTACTCTTACCACAGTAATGAAGAGGTGTAAAAACACTCAATAAATATCAGAAAATAAAATGCATAAACATTTTAAAATAATATTTTGTGCACCTAATATACATAACAAAAACTGAGTTTTAATTTCCAAACAATATATTTCATTATATTGTAACATTAATTTGAATGTAATTTTATAGATTTTTAGGATGATAGTAATATGATCAATATGAATGATAATGAGCTATTTTCCTATTAATATAACAAAAGATTTTAAACTCACTGACTTAAAACAATATAAAGTTACTGCTTTAAAATTTAGTAACAAGAGTCTCAATCAAGATGTTGAGATTCCACTTTGTCTCTTATTTAGTTTTTTCTTTCTTTCTTTTGTGTTTGTTTATTTGTGAGGTCATAATTTAGTTACAACATTTCTACCTTGCCTTTCCTCCCTCCAAACTCTTCCCTCCCATAAAGCCTTCCCAAATCTCCTTCAAATTCATGGCCTGCTTCGTCATTAATTGCTAATGCATGCATATCTGGATATATGCATGTATTCCTGAACATAACCTGCTCAGTCCATATGATGTTACTTCTATGTATGTTTTCAGGGCTGACCAAGGCATAGGCAAAAATACCTGAAAGTCTTTGTGTGGGTTGAGGTCTCAGGGAGTTTTCTCCATCTGGTTTTGCATGTTCATTGGTGTCTTCCTTGTTCAGCTGGTGTTTGAGTGGTATTGTTGGTGATACTTTATGGGTATAGTTTCTGATGTTACCCCCACCCCTCCCTTCAACAATGTTCTCTAAGCCTTAGGTACAGGAAAGTTTTGTAGAAGTATCCACTGGGACTGGGTTCTATATCTACTTATGTTTCCATTACCGTGATGAGACATCATGACCGAGGGGATTCATAGAAGAAAGTGTTTATTGGCAACTTATAGTTTCAAAGGGTGAGTCCAGGTCCATTATGTAGGGGAGGTTGGCAGCAGGAATGCAGGCATGGCAGCAAAACAGTAGCTGAGAGCTTACATCTTGATCCACAGGCATGATACAGAGAGTTGATTTGAAATGATGTGGGCTTTTGAAATCTCATAGCCTGTCCCCCCAATGACATGCTTCTTCCAACAAGGCCACACCTCCTAATCCTTCCCAAATAGTTCAACTTGGGATTGTGGGGCAGAGGGAGTGTTCAAGTATATAAGCCTGTGAGGACTATTCTCATACAAATCACCACATTCCATTCCCTGGCCCCCTTAAGCTTGTGCCATATCATAATGCAAAATGCATTCACTCCCACTTCAAAAATCCTCAAATTTTCAGTGTCTCAACATAGTTTAAAAGTCCAAAGTATCTCCTGAGACTCAAAGTAGTATATTAATTGTAACAGCCTTTAATACTAAAAGCACATTACATACTTCCATCATGCAATGAAGATACATTACCATTCCAAAAGGAAAGAAAGAAGGAATATTGAGGAAATACTGGACCAAAGCAGGACCAAAACCCAGCAGGGACATCTTTAATGCTGTAGATCTATGTCTGATGTCAAAGAGCTTAGATGGTTCCACCCCTTCAGTCCTGCTGACCTCAACAGACTCAGAGAGAATCTACTCTGTTGTTTTTCCAGATTTTTGAGACCTCTTGACTTGTCCTTTCCATTCCTTCCCAACACACCCTCTGTCCTAATGCTGAACTTTCTGTTTCTCTCTTATATGGACCTTTGTTCATAACAATTGAGTTCATAAGAATAATTCAGAGTAATTTTCCTTCATTGTATAACATCTGCAAAATGCCTTTTGCTATGCTAGGTACCATGTTCACATGTTTGGTACATTAGACCTTTGGAGAACTATTATTTTGTTTAACAGAGCTAACGATCATTTGATTAAATTATCTTTTTTTCTGCTAAATTTTAACAGTTTAGGACCAAAGTATGCTTTGTTCACATCTGAAATATTAACATCACCAATCAACATCTGCTGTCTTCTCTTATGAGAAACATGGGAGATATTCTGATAAAGATGAAAATGATTGACACCATGCAGCTGGCACCAGTGGCTCAAATAAGAACGAAACTTTATGTTAGGAAGGGCACTTAGTGTGCAGTGATGACATTATTTGCTGAAAGCAGAGAAATGACTGAGAAAATGGACAGGATTAACATAAGATTAGTAAATTGTCAAACCCTGAAGGAACACATAAAAAACTAATACTCAAGTAAATAACCTTATTTAAGAGAATGGTTAGGAAAAAGTCTGGACCAGGCAGTGAAGAGACATGTTTTCTTCAGTGACTAGATGAAAGGGAAAGTCATTGAAGGTGAACATTGATATGGATTTGCAACCTTTTACATGTCAGGTTACCTTAGTGCTGTCATTAAATATTATATAAACCTATATTCACTGCATAATAGATTCTAATGATTATTTAGTAATGAAATTGGGTATTAATAAAGAAACGTACTAAAATACATGTACTTTGTGAAACCAGCTACTTTTCAGTCTTTCCCAATGACTGGTGTTGCTTACTTTTAAAAACAATTAATTTTTATATAAGATTTTTTTTCCTACAGTGTATTTTGGTAATATTATTTATCCTTCTTCCAAATCCTCCCAGATTCTCTCTACCTACCCACCTTCACAGTATTTTTCTTTTTCAAAAAACAGAAAGTAAAAATCAAAGTAGACAAAATAAACAAACAAACAAACATATAATACCAAAACAAAAGCACACAGAAAAACATGGCATCAGCTTTGCGTTGGCTAATATTCCTGGGTATGAGACCAGTCCTGGAGTGTGGTTCATATATTCAATGTCACTTCATTTGAGAAAACTAGTTTTCCCTTTCCCAGCAGGTATCAATTCCAAATAACTTCTTAGTTAGGGATAGACTTTGTCTCTACTTCCTCTTCTCAATGTTGAGATTTTGTCTGATTTGCAGGTCTCTGTGAGTTTATTTGTGTATCAGTCCTGCTGTGTTGACAAGACATTTCTTCCTTGGAGTCATTCACCACCTGTGGCTCTTTTACAATCTTTCCACCTCCTCTTCTGTGTAAATCCCTGTGCCTTAAAGGGAGGGGTTTAGTAAAGACATTCCATTTAGAAATAAGTGCTCTAAAGTCTCTCATTTTCTGAATATTCATTTGTGGGTCTATGTGTTTATTACCATCTACTTCAAGAATAAGCTACTCTAATGATGAGTAGGTGTAGCAATATGTCATTAGGTGTCATTTTATAGGTTTATTCCTTTAGCAGAATAATAGTAGGCTTTCCTCTAAGCCCATATCCTATCTAATCTTAGGTTCTTGGACACTTTAACAGAGTCAAGTGAGCCTTAAATCCAATTAAAAAGTGGTTGGGTACTCTAACATTTGTGCCGCTATTGCACCAGAGTCTCTTGCAGGTAGGTCACTGATATAGGCTTCTGGGTTGGTGATATTGATGATTATTTTTCTCCCCTAATAGCATGAAGAATACCTTCCAGCAACACTGAATGCTAGTCAGCAGGGGTGAAGCCTCTAGTTGGGCATCAACTTGATTTTTCTGTGTTTAATGATGTAATAAAGCCTTACCATCTTCAGCAATAGAGTCTTACCATCAGGTTGTAGAGATTAACCAATATTCTTGACAATAGCCTGTGGTGTTTGGGAGCTGTCTGTGGATCCCTTTGCCAATGACTCAACAAGATGTACTCAATTTCTGTCACTGAAATTTTACTTGGAGTCATATAAGATGTCTCATTGGGACATTGTTTCCCCTGTTATGTGATGACTTCATTTAAATGTTCTCACTTATATATACATTTTCATTTCTTCAAATCTCCTTAATGACAAACTTGGCAGAAGATAGCTTAATTCTTTGTCTCTTCTTTTTTATTCATTTTGTTGTGGTATGCTTGAAGTGCATGAAGAAAATCCATCTTCACATAGAAAAGCAGTAAGGAAATATTTTAATGGATTTTCTCTTTCCTTCACTTAATGTTTTTGTAGTCCCTGAAATTGAAGCCAGGGTCTGCTGTGTGATAGGTAAGTTCTGTACCATGGAACTATACCCCCAGCCCCAAATACTCACCTGTTAACAGTGGTAGTTTGCTGAAGCACAGCTGCAATGAAGAGCCAGCCACGACATTCATAGTCTTCAGTATGATTTGTTTAGTTCTAGCAGCACGCCTTAGTCTCTGAATTAATTTTATACTCATTCATGATTTTGTGACATCACTCTTTGAGCTTTAGGTAAGAATTGTTTACTATAATTTCCAATGATCTAGATGTTGACACAGCTCGTCAAATAATATATGAAGACCACATTAAAGTTACTATTGATTGCACAAGAGTTTTCAAGTGCTGGAAAGGTATCAAACTCACAGCAGTAACCAGCTTTCTAAACTTCCTTTCTTTTCGTGCTTCAGATCATGGATGTTTCGCAATAGTTTGTGACTGCAGTCTAAGCCAAACTTCTGACCAATGTGGAGGCACTGGAAGATTTTCAAGCTGGGCGTGTTTGCCATTGAATCAATGTTTTGTAGATCATAATTAAAATGAAACATGAAAGAAGCTAAGACTAAATCTGAGGAGCATGTGCATTCTTGGCCACAGTTCGCAAGAGTTCCAATGAGCATTCAGAAACTAGGACAAGAATCGAAGGATTAATTTGACAATGTATGTTAGGAAGTATCAGAAGTGAGTTACAGTGGGAGGAAAACCAGAGGAAGTGAGGAAACTGTAGTCATAATTTAATTATAAAATTCTCTAAAGAATGGAGAAAGAGGTGATTAAATTAATTCAAGGCAGCGCATATCTAGTTATCATCAGTCCTGCAAATATGAATTCAAAGGACTTGAGCAGCCAGTAGATAGGTAAAAGAAGAGGAGTCACGTGATTTGGAGCTTTTAATCAAATGAATTAAGTTCACCCTTCCATGTACTGCCAAATAAATTCTGGTATTAAAACTGATATATCCTAGGGAGGGGCTGGGTGAAAGAGCCATAAATTTCCTTTGTGACGTGCCAAATATGCAAAGATGATGTGCTATGGGCAGACGGGAATAGGAGTATCAGCTCAGGTGAAAGCCCTGAGGCTTGTGAATGTTCAGAGTGGGACGCCTGATGTGGACCTGCTGAAGCAGACCAAAAACATCCTCCATGCAGAAGCAGGGGTATAGGAAAAGAGGCTCAGCTTGGAAACCTGCTAACGTCCTAGAGATGGATGTAGAGGGAGGAGGGGGAAGAGATCCAACCTGCCTCGCCACTAAGGCACTGCTCCAGGGCCAGGTGCAGGCAGAGAATAGTGACATCAGTGATGGGCATGCAGAAGAAAGGCGACTGTGAGCCAAGGTCCTAAGACACCGAGAACTTGAGTTCTCTGTGATAGGTTTTGTAAGGACATTGAAGTCGGAAAACCACTGTAGAGGTAATAATAGGAATTAAAATAAGGAGCAGACATCACTCAAAAAAAGAAAGAGAGAGAGAGAAAAGGAAAACCAATAATAATTTTAATAAGTCCCAAAGGCAAGTGTAGGCTTTTTAAAAATGATTTTTAGCAAGATTCTGCAATTTGTGAAGGCCTCCGTACAATCCCAATATTCTGCTATGAACGATGATAACCAATAAGGAGGAGGAAGAGAGAAAGAAAAGGAGAAAAAAATGAGAAAGAAAAAATTAGGATGTTGATTCCATTTTGTTTACAGGGAAAATGTCAAAAGGAGAGGGGGATGTTGGCCTTAAATCCTGATGGTGAAAACCTAAATTTCACGACAATGAGGCTTTAGCTGCCTGTCTCTTGGTAGATGATCCCTGTCTGCTCTGTGCTGGGGACAAGGCTGGCTTTGTACCTGTAGTATAACCTGGACACCAAAGACAATTTAGGCTGGTTTTATCTGCCACGACATCGCTATACAAAAGGGATGTCTCCTGACATCTCATTGTAAAGGCTCCGGAGGAATTGTTTCCTGTAAGACTATCTATATAGTAATGACATCAGGAAAGGGCTCCAGCTCTTGGCTTCAAGTTTCACACCACATGATGGATTTATGCTTCCTTGTTTATAAGTTAAGTATTAGTTTATTGTCCACTGAAGGTGATTTTGTTTTTTTAGCATTAACAAAAGTTTATGTGTTTAGAAATGAAGGCACATATTTGTTTCATGAACTTGCACCGCTAAAAAAAAATCTCTATTTTAAAACAACTTTAACCTAATATTCATTAGTTTATATGTTGCTTATCCATTCCTTAGGAAAGTTTTCTTAATTTTTCTTAGGCTATATTCTGGTGGAGAGTTGGAACCAGACATTGTGTTAATTTTCTTGTTTTTCTTTCTCATCATCATTCTCAACTTTTAAAATCCAGTTTTATTCCAACTCTTTCCCCATTCTGCTTAAGAGAGAAACCACATATCTATTAAGTATAAACCTGGGTTCTAAATTATCAGTGAAATATACATATCCTGTGTATGTGATTCCTTTTTTTCTGTTATAGATAAAGAAAATATATAAATATCTAAATAAAACCCATGTTCTTTAAAAAAAAAAAGTTTACTGCTGAGCCAGTTAGAGTTTCCTAGAGTGAAAGTTTTTAAAGAAATGTAACTAAGGCATATTCTCCTTGTCTTTAACTGCTGGTAACATTATTTCACTTCACAAATGTTTACTGAGTGTCTACCAGATGCTGGATATATTCTAGTCACTGTGACTGTCAGAGTTACAATATAAAGTGCCTGCCTTAATAGAACTTTAATCCTAGAGATAACTAAATATATTCAAGCAGATAAACTATTGTCATCAAATTATATGGAAAAAAACAAAACAAAACAAAGCACAGTAAAGAGTAAAGCTATAATTGGATTTGCTTATACAGGGTTTTTTTTTTTTTTTTTGTTTGTTTGTTTCAAAGAAAGGAAGAAGAAACAGAAAAGAAAAAAAAAGAATCAAGATTTAGATTGTGTTTTGTATAGATTGAAAATGCAAAAAGAGACTTAATATTTATTGATGGAGAGATGGAGTTGATAACATTTGAGTGGAAACCTGGAGCAGGAGGACCATGCCATGTGACTGTATACAGGAAGAGTGTCTGAGGCTGAAGTAACATTTGAGGACAGAGTGCTCTTAGCATACTCAGGGGATTCCATGGCAGTAAGTGTGATCAGAGTTGGGACAGAGGGGCAAACACTATAAAGAGTACCATCAAGAAGGCAGATGGTCCTGTAGGTTAGCTTTACAGAGTGAGATATCCGGCTTCTGGAAGCATAGATGGTTTCCGTGATCTGATGTATGTATTGAAAGGATCACAGAATTGACTGAAGGGTGGGTGCTAGGTGAAAAGCAGGGAACCATTCAGTTCTCTTTTCTAGATTTTTCATTTCTGGAATTCCCTTGGTTTGTGGTTTCTCTATGGCTTCTATTTCCACTTCCAGGTCTTGAATATTTTTGTTCATTTCCTTCAATTGTTTGCTTGCTTTTTCTTGACTTTCCTTAAGGGATTTACTTATTTCATCTAATTGTTCACGTTTTGATCAATTTACTCAGTTCTTCCCATTGTTTGTTTTTTCCTCAATTTCTTTGAGGGATTAATTCATTTCCTCTTTAAGGATCTCCTCTATTGTCATCATAAAGTTGGTTTGAGGGTCTTTTTCTTGTGATTAAGCTATGTTAGAATGTTCAAAGCCCGTGGTGGCTAGTCTCTGGTGTAGACGTACTGTCCTGGCTGTTCTTGATTACCACACAATCACCACCACCACCACTACCACTGCCACCAATCACAAAACAAACAAACAAGGATTAACAGCAATTGATCATTGTTATCACTTAATATTAATGGTCTCAACTACTGAATAAAAAGACCCATCCTTCTATTGCATGTAAAAAATTCACCTGATCAAAGATAGACATTATATCAGGGTAAAGGATTGGTAAAAGATGTTCCAAGCAAAAGGACCTAATAAGCAGGCTAGTGTAGCCTTTCTAATATCTAACAAAATAGACTTTTAGCCAAAATTAAGCAAAAAAGACAAAGGATACTTCATACTCATCAAAGGAAAAAGTCCACCAAGACAATGTTTCAATTCTTAACATCTATGACGCAAACACAAGTGCACACATTTGTATAAGAGAAACACTACTAACTAAAAGCTTAAATCACATATTGACCCTCGCACAGTGATAGCAGGAGATAAAATACCCCAATCTTACCAACTGTAAGGTCATCTAGACAAAAACTAAACAAAGAAAATTTAAAGGGAACAGAGTTTATACACCAAAAGGACTTAACAGATATCCACAGAACATTCCACCCAAACACAAAAGAATATAACTTCTCAGCCCCTCATGAACGTTTCCCAAAATTGACCACATATGCAGTCACAAAGCAAGTCTCAACAGATACAAGAAAATTGAAAAATATCCCCTGAATCCTATCAGACTACCACGGATTAAAACTGGATTTCAACAACAGAAACAACAGAGACCCAACAAATTCATGGAAACTGAACAGCTCTCTACTGAATGATAACTGAGTCAAGGCAGAAATAATGAAGACTTTCTCTAATTCAATGAAAACAAATATACAACATATCCAAACCTATGGGGCAGAATGAAGCAGTGCTAAGAGAAAAGTTCATAGCACCAAGTGCCTACGTAAAGAAATTGGAGAGATCACACCCTAGCTATTTAACAGCATACTTGAAAGCTCTAGAACAAAAAGGAGTGAACACACCCAAGAGAGTAGATGGCAGGAAATCATCAAATTGAGGGCCCAAATCAATAAAATAGAAACAAAGAGAACAATACCAAGAATCAATGAAACAAAGAGTTGGTTCTTGAGAGAGTCATCAAGATAGACAAACACTATAGACAAACACTAACAAGCTAACTATGAGAGAGAATACCCAATTTAACAAAATCAGATTGGAAAATGGGGACATAACTACACATACCTAAAAAAAAATCAAAGAATCATTAGGTCATACTTTAAAAAAATGTAAAAAATGGATAATTTTCTCAATAGATATCACTTACCAAAGTTAAATCAAGATCACATAAACAATTTAAATAGACCTATAACCCCTAGTGAAATAGAAGCAGTCATTAAAAGTCCCCTAACCAAAAAAAGCCCAGGGCCAGATGAGTTTAGCCATAATTCAATTGGACATTCAAGGAAGAATTAACATCAATACTCTTCGAGTATTCAAAAAGAGACAAAAGAAAAGAAAAAAGAAACAACAAAAAAAGAAACAGAAGGAACCTTGTCAAATTTATTTTATGAGGTCATAGTCACCCTGATAGCCAAACCACATAAAGATCAAACAAAAAAAGAGAATTGCAGATCAATTTCTCTTATGAACATTGATACAAAATTATTCAATAAAGCACTTGCAAAACAAATATAAAAAATCAGTCAATATAATCCACCATACAAACAAACTGAAGGAAAAAAATCCACAGGACCATCTCACTAAATGCTGGAAAAACCTTTGACAAAATCTAACATCCCTTCATGATGGAAGTCTTAGATTAGGAAGACATGGAACATTTGTAAACATAATAAAGGCAATTTAGAGCAAACCTACAGCCAACATCAAAGTAAATGGAGAGAAACAGAAAGCAATCCCACTAAAATCAGGAACAAGACAAGGCTGTCCACGCTTGCCGTAGCTATTCAATATAGTACTTAAAATTCTACCTAGATCAGCAAGACAACGGAAGGATATCAAGGGATACAAATTGAAAAGGAAGAAGTCAAAGTTTCACTGTTTGCAGATAACATGATAGTCTACATGAGTGATCCCCAGAATTCTACCAGAGAGCTCATACAGCTGATAAACTCCTTCAGCGAAGTGGGAGATACAAGATCAACTGAAAAATATCAGTAGCTCTCCTGTATACAAATTACAGACAAACTAAGAAAGAAATCAGAAAAAAAATCCTTCACAATAGCTACAAATGATATAAAATATCCTGGAGTAACTCTAACCAAGCAAGTGAAATACTTGTATGACAAAAACTTCGTATCTTTGAAGGAATTTGAAGAAGATATCAGAGGTTGGAGAGATCTTCCATGCTCTTGGATCAGTGGAAGTAACATAGTAAAAATGTCCATCCTACCAAAAGCGATCTACAAATCAATACAATTCCCATTAAAATTCCAACACAATTCTTTATAGACCTTGAAAGGACAATACTCTTCTTAATATGGAAAAACAAAAGACCCAGAAGACCCTGAACAATAAAACAATATAAAACAAAACAAAACCTTTCAGAAGTATCACCATCCCTGATCTCAAGCTGTACTACAGAGATATAGTAATAAAAGCCACATGGTATTGGCATAAAGATAGACACATTGATAATGGAATTGAATCAAAGACCCAGACATAAATACACATACTTATGGACACTTGATCTTTGATAAAGGAGCCAGAAATACACACTGGAAAAAAAAGAAAGCATCTTCAACAAAAGGTGCTGGTCTAAGCAAATGTCTGCATATAAAAGAATGCAGATAGATCCATATTTAGCACCATGCACAAAACTCAAATCCAAGTGGACTAATGACCTCATCATAGAACCAGATACACTGAACTTGTTAGACGAGAAAGTGAGGAATAGCTTTGAACATATTGACACAGGAAAAGTCTTTCTGAACAAATTATCAATAACATAGGCACTAAGATCAACAAATAAAAAAAAGAGATCTCATGAAACTGAAAAGTATATGTAAGGCAAAGGACACTATCACCAAGACAAAATGGCAGGCTACACAATTGGGAAAGATTTTCGCCAACTCTGTATCTGATAGAGGGCTAATATCCAACATATATAAAGAACTCAAGAAATTAGACAAATTGACAAAACAAACAAACCAACAAAAATGGGGTATATATCTAAACAAAGAGTTCTCAATAGAGGAATCTCAAATAGCCCTTAATTTTATCTGTCTCTTCCCACATTCCCTCATCCTCTTCTTCCCTTCCCCTCACCACCTGATTTTCCCATCACAGTCCACCTCGTCCATCTATAGTGATTCTATTTTCCTTTTCTAGTGAGTTCTGTCTATCCCTAGTCCCTTATTGTATAACCAATCTCTGTGGTTCTACAGATGGTAACTTGGTTCTCATTGACTGAACAGCTTATAACCACACTCAAGAAAATGCACACCATATTTGTTTATCTGGGCTTATGTTACCTCACTCAGGATGAGTTTTTCTAGTTCTAACCATGATTTCATTTTTTTAATGACTAATACTCCATTGCATAAATGCATCACATTTTTAATCCATTTATATGTTGAGGGTTATCTAGGTTGTTTCTAATTTCTGACTATTATGAATACAGCAACAGTGAACGTGGTTGAGCAAGTGTCTCTGTGGTAGGACAAAGCATCTCTCCCTTGGAAATATGCTCAAGCGTGGACCAGATGGATCTTGAGAGACCCATCAGCAATGGAGAAGTGTTCCCCTTTCTGCACATCCTGGTCAGCATGAGCCATCACTTGTTTTATTGATCTTAGCCATTCTGAAAGGTGTAAGATGGAATCTGAACATCGTTTTTAATTCATTTCCATGATGACTAAGGATCTTGATCATTTAAGTGTTTCTCAGCCATTTGAGTTTCCTCATTTGAAATTCTCTGTTTACTATTGTTTGTCTTTTGTGGGTTTTTTTTTTTTTGATACCTAGTTTTCTGAGTTCTTTATTTTGGATATTAGTCCTCTATCAGATGGATGAGTAGTTGGCAAAATTCTGTTTTTCATTATTTAGGCTGCTGCTTTGTCCTAATGATGGGCTCTTTTGCTGTGCAGAAGCTTCTTGGTTTCATGAGTTCTCATTTATTAATTGTTGATCTTAGTGCCTGTGCTAATGGTGTTCTGTTCAAAACATCTTTTTCTATGTCAGTGAGTTCATTTTCTCTTCTTAAGGTTCAGTGTATTTGGTTTTATGTTGAGCTCTTTGAGCCACTAGGACTTGATATTTTGTGCAGGGTCATAAGTGTGGTTCTATTACGATTCTACTATATGTAGCTTTCCAATTTGGCAAGTACAATTTGCTGAAGATGCTGTCTTTTTACAGTGTGTGTTTCTGGTTTCTTTATCAAAAATCAGGTGTCCAGAGTTGTGTGGATTTATGTCTGGGCCTTCAGTTTGATTCCATTGATAGACATGTCTGTTTTTTTGTGTGCCAATACCGTGCGGTTTTTATTACTATACATCTTTAGTACAACTTGAAGTTAGGAATGGTGAGACCTCTAGCAGTTCTTTTATTATACTGAATTGTTTCAGCAATCTTGGGTTTTTTGAATTACCATAAGAAGGTGAAGATTGTGTTTTGAAGATCTGTAAGAATTATGTTGGCATTTTGTTGTGGATTGCATTGAATCTGTAGATTGCTTTTGGTAAGATGGACATTTTTACTATATTAATCTTATTAAACCATGAACGTGGAAGATCTTTCCACCTTCTGATTTCTTCTGTAATTTCTTTCTTAAGTGTCTTAAAGTTTTAATCATGTCTTTCACTTGCTTGGTTAGAGTTACTACAAGATATTTTACATTATTGAGGCTATTATGAAATGCGTTGATTCCATGATTTCTTTTGCTGTCCATTATACATAGGATTACTGATTTCTATGAGATAATTGATATCCAGCTACTTTGCTGAAAGTGTTTATCAGTTTCCCAGTTGAATTTTTAAGGTCAATTATGTATACTATTGTATCATCTGCAAATAAAGATACTTTGTCTTCTTCCTTTCCAAGTTGTATACCTTTGATCTTCTTATTATGTCTTATTGTTGTCTTATTATGCTAGCTAAAACTTCAAGTACTATATTGAATAAGTATGGAGAGAGTGGACAGCCTTGTCTTGTTAGTGGAATTGTTTTTAGTTTCTCTCCATTTAATTTGGTGTTGGCTATAGGCTTGTTGTATCCTGCTTTTTTTTTAATATTAATGTATACCTCTTGTATCCCTAATCTCCCCAAAATTCTTATCACGAAGGGGTGTTGGATTTTTGTTAAATACTTTTTCTGCATCTAATGAGATGATCATATGGTTATTGTCTTTCAGTTTGTTTATATAGTAGATTACATTTATCCATTATCATATGTTGAACTACCTCTGTGTGCTGGCTAGTCTTATGTAAACTTGTACATAAACTAGAGTTATTTGAAAGGAGGGAAACTTAATTGAGAAAATGCCTCCATAAGATCCATCTGTAAGGCATTTTCTTAATTAGTAATTGGCCTGGGAGGGCCCAGCTCATTGTGGGTATTTCCATCCCTGAGCTGGTAGTCCTGGGTTCTATAAGAGAGCAAGCTGAGCAAGCCATGGTAAGCAAGCCAGTAAGTAGCACCCCACCACGGCCTCTACATCAGCTCCTGTCTCCAAGTTCCAGTCCTGTTTGAGTTCCTGTCCTGATTTCCTTCAATGATGAACAGCTGGAAGTGTAAGCCAACTAAATCCTTAACCTCTTCAATTTGCTTTTTGATCTTTTTTGTTGTCGAAGAAATAGAAACCCTAAGACACCCTACATTTCTGGATTGAAGCCTACTTGATCATGGTGGGTGATCTTTGTGACATGTTATTAGATTCAGTTTGCAAGTATTTATTGAGCATTTTTGCACCTATGTTTGTAAGAGAATTTAGCCTGTAATGCTGATTCTTTGTTGAATCTTTTTGTATTTTGAGTATCACAGTAACTGTGGCCTCATAAAACAAACTGGGATATATCCTTTCTGTTTCTATTTTGTGGAATAATTTGAGAAGTATTGACATTAACTCTTCTTTGAAAGTCTGACAGATTTCTGATCTAAAGCCGCCTGGTCTAGGCTTTTTTGGTTGCTAGCGTTTTAATTACTGCTTTTTATTTCACTAGGGGTTGTAGGTCTGTTTAAATTGCATATCTGATCTTGATTTAACTTTGGGAAGTGGTACATACTGAAAAAATTATCCTCTCCTTTTAGAATTTTTCAGTTTGTTGGAGCACAGGTTTTTATGGCATGTCCTTATGAGTCTTTGGATTTCCTCAGTGTCTCTTGTTATAGCCCCTGTGGTGGTGTGAATGAAGACGGCCCTCACAGGCTCATAGGGAGTGGCACTGTTAGGAGGTGTGGCCTTGCTGCAGTAGGTGTTGCCTTGCTGGAGGAAGTATGTCACGAGGGGTGGGTTTTGAGGTTTAAGAAGTTCAAGCCAGGTCCAATGGCTCACTCTTTCTTTCTGCTGCCTGCTGATTCAGATGAGGAACTCTCTGCTCCTTCTCCAGGACCACGACTGCCTGTGCACCACCACACTTTCTACCATGACAATAATGGACTAAACCTCTAAACTATAAGCCAGCCCTAATGAAAGGTTTTCCTTTATGAGTTGCCATGATCATGATGTCTCTTCAATAGAAACCCCCGGACCCTTTTCATTTCTGATTTTGTTAATTTGGATAGTATCTCTTCACCTTTTAGTTAATTTAGATAAAAGTCTGTCAACTTTATTGATTTTTCTCCAAGAATCAACTCTTTGTTTCATTGATTTTTTTATATTATCATTGTTTCTATTTTATCAATTTCCTCCCTGAGTTTGATTATTTCTTGCCATTTACTCCTCTTGAATGTTATTTCTTCTTTTTATTCTAGAGCTTTTCTGTTGTGCTGGTAAGTTGCTAGTATGAGAGTTCTCACTTTTTTTTAAATGTAGACAGTTAGTGATATGTACTTGCCTCTTAAAAGTGCTTTCAGTGTCCCAGAAGTTTGGGTATGTTGTGTATCCATTTCCATTCAATTATAGGAATTCTTTAATTTCTTTGTTAATGTCTGTCTTGATCCATTTTTGTTTTCATTCGGTAGTGAATTTTTCAGCTTCCATGACTTTGTAAACTTTCTATTGTTGCTGCTGTTGTTGACATTCGGATTTATATAGAGATGGTCAGAGAGGATATGGAGTGTTATTTAAATTTTCTTGAATTTGTTGAGGCTTGCTTTGTGTATGTGGTTGATTTTGGAGAAAGTTCCATGAAGTGCATCGAAGAAGGTATTTCCTTTTGTGTTTGGGTAAAATATTCTGTAAATATCTGTTAGGTTCATTTGGCTTATAGTGTCTGTTAGCTCCAGTATTTCTCTATTTAGTTTTTGTCTGGATGACCTGTAGGAATTGAAGCCTACCCCACTATCCCACTATCATGCCTGAAGGTAAATATGTGATTTTAGCTGTAGTAGTGTTTCTTTTATGAATGTGAGTGCCATTGTGTTTGGTACATAGATGTAAAGAATTGATATGTCTTGGTGGATTTTTCCTTTGATGAATATGTAATATTCTTCCCTATCTCTTCTGATTAGTTTTGGTTTGAAATTTATTTCGTCAGGTATTTAAATAGCTACACCAGCTTTTTAGATGAATTTGCTTGGAATGTCTTTCTGCACCCTTTTACTTTGAGGTTATATCTGTCTTCTATGTTAAGGTGTATTTCTTGGATGCAGAGGAAGAGTGAGTTGTTTTGTTCTTATCCATTCTGTTAGTCTGTGTCTTTTAAAGGGAAATTGAGACCATTGATATTGAGAAATACCAATGAGTAGTATGTTTGGATTAATGTTATTTTGTTGTTGTTGTTGTGGTGGTGGTGGTGGTGGTGGTAGTGGTGGTGTGTGTATGTGTGTGTATGTGTGTGTGTGTGTGTGTGTGTGTGTGTGTGTGTGTACATGTGTTTCCTCTTTTGATTTTCTGGTCTGGGATTATTTAGTCTTTGAGTTTTCCTGGGTGTGGTTAACATTTAGGCTGTAGTTTTCTTCCTAGTGCCTTCTTCAAGGCTATAGATGTTGCTTAAGTTTGGTTTTATTATGGAATGTCTTATTTTTTTCCAAATATTTTGATGGAAAGTTTTGCTTTATATAGTAGTTTGGGCTAGCATCCACGGTCTCTTAAAGTCTGTAGAATATCTGTCCAGGTCCTTCTAATTTTTAAAGTCTCCATTGAGAAGTCAGGTATTGTTCCAATAGGTCTGCTTTTATAAATTATTTTTCCACTTTCATCTTTTTTCTTTCTGTACATTTAGTGCTTTGATTATTATGTTCAGAGGGTAATTTTTTTTTCAGATCTAGACGATTGAGTGTTCTGTTTGTTTCTTGTATCTTGATAGGCATCTCTTTCTTTATGTATGGACATTTTCTTCTATGATTTTGTTGAAAATATTTTCTCTACCTTTGGCCTGGATTTCTTCCCCTTCTTCTATTCCTAGTGTTCTTAGATTTGTTCTTTTCACAGTGTCATAGATTTCCTGAATGTTTTGAGCCAGGACTTTTAGATAGAACATTTTCTTTAATGGAGGTAACCATTTCTTCTACTGTGTCTTTAATTCCTGAGATTCTCTCTTCCATCTCTTGTATTCTGCATGGCTTGCCTCTGAGTTTCCTGTTCAAGTTCTTACATTTTTCATTTCCAGATTTTCCTAAGTTTGGGTTTCCTTTATTGTTTCCCCTTCTACTTTCAAGTCTTTGACTACTGTATTCATTCCCTTCCACTGTTTCTTTGTGTTCTCATAGGTTTCTTTAAGGGATTTACTAATTTCTGTTAGGTCTCAAAGAAAACTTGGGACAAATGGCTAACTGACGTATCTAGCCTATTTAACATATCAGAGAAGTCACTGGCTGCCAGGACCTTAGGGAGTACTCGCTGGTAGAGTCCGGGCTCCTCAGCACATCTCACCCCAACTTTCACCCTAAACTTCTCCACCCCCTGAGCTTCCCTTCCTCCAGCTACACTTTTTTTCCCCTATATAACCCAACCATTTTGGCTCAGCTCTCTTTTAGTTCTCTCTTGGTTTTCTTGGTCCTTGGCTCCTCTCTTACAATTCATTTGCCCCCTGTACTCTTCCTTTCTCTCCTCTTGCCTGTCTTCTCTTCCTCTCTTGCTCCCCCCATCATGGCCCAGTTCAGTCTGCTGTCTTCGTTCACTCTGGACCCCTCCAGATGCCTCTGACTATCTCTCCCTCTCATATGTACAATAAAAATTGTCTCCTCAACCAGACCTGTGAACAGTCATGTCCTCATTTCTATTCATCTGGTGCTGAAATCTTTGTAAGGGGTTTTAAGGTTTCTGTCTAGTGCTTCCGTTGTGTTGCAATACTCAGGACCAGCTGTTGTCGGGCTCTAGAGGAGATGTAGTGTTCTACCCGTTGCTGATTGTGTTTTTACATTGGGATCTAGGCATACGGAATTAAACGGATTCTAACTCTAGGAATTGATCTCTTGTCTTGTTTTTGTCAAGTAGGTATTTTATTCCTTGGTTTTTGTTGCCCTCTCTGGTTCTTAGGCGAGTGTGGTGGCTGTGTGTTGCCTGGTAGGAAATTCTTCTGGGATCCTGACATGTGTTGCCACTGAGGGTTCTGGGTGAAATCTATTTCTAGGTATTAGGCTGACAATTAGGGATGGGGACAGGCTAGGAAAGTGAGGCAAAGGAGGGTCCACAGAAGGAGAGGCCACAACAGGCAGTCTGCTACAAAGCCAAAGATGAGAGTGGTGGAGGTGGGTCTGAAGGAGAGGAGGGAGAGTGAAGATTTTGTAGAACTGAATCCTGACAGAACAGAAACTACCTTGCCTTGAGTGAGTCCATTTTTGACAGGCTCAATCTGAGGTCTGGTTCTCATGAGAAGAGAGCCGTGACCCCCTACCCTTTCTTGAATGTGTGTTCTCCTGAAGAAACCAGATATGAGATAGTATCTTTATGCTTCCTGCTTAGGATGCGCCTTGTGAATGATAAACTGAGAAAATGAACCTGACTTCTGTTTTTTTTGTTGATGCAGATGTTTATGGTTTTTGTGCTTAACTACTGTTCTGGAAACTGGGTTGGGATTGCAGTCAGCTCCAGAGTCGATTGCATCCCTGACTGGTCAGCCTGAATGTCCAATTTGATAAAAAATCTTTTGCTTTAGAAATTTTTGTCTCTGTGCTTGAGTTGTGTTGGCTCACTTTGGACCCTAACAATCTGAAACTTGTTTGCCTGCTTCACTGGCTTACTTGCTTGTCCGGTACACTTGTCTGGTGGGTTCCTATGGGCTGCCCGCTCTGGTTGGGGGTTAGGATAAAAGCAATGAGTTGGGTGGGAAGTTTAGAGGAGATGATCTGTGTGGGAAGAGCACGAAGCGGGCAGCAGCCGGTGGTCTGCTACAAAATTCTGGATGAGACTAGGCATTGAATTTGAGGAAAGGAGGGAGAGGTGGAGACCTACAATTAGCCTACCTGCTTCCCTGGCTGGAGTAGCCTTCATGTTCCCAAGGAATGCCTGCTGGATGGAGAAATTTAAATAAGAGGGAAGATCCATCTTGAATATGTTTAGTGCCTTCCCTTGGTCAGAGTTCCTGCAATGAAATATAAGAGTGAAAGAAAAGCAACCTGAGCAATAGCATTCACCTTTCACTGCTTTGTGGACACAATGTGTCCAGACACTGCAAGTGCCTTCCATGCCACAACTGCCTGTCCTACACACACACACACACACAAACACACACAGAGAGAGAGAGAGAGAGAGAGAGAGAGAGAGAGAGAGAGAGAAGAGAGAGAAATCATAGTGCATGTGAAGACTAGAGAACAATCTTTGTGAAGTTGGTTCTTGCCCCCTCTCCATTTATCTGGGATCTGCTGAGCTACATAAAATTCTATTTTGACACATTAAGTTTGTTATGCTTTTCAGGTACTTAGATATGTGGTACAGACATCCAGATATATGATTACGGAAATGAGGGGAGAAATCACAAGAATGGAAGACATGCATATGGGAATCTTCGGGGTGCCTGTGGCATTTGCAGCCATAGGAAGTGATGAGGTGGTAGTCTCACATCTGAGCCTATGGAGAGAAGAGAAGTCAGAAAGTTGCAGCCAGAGGCTCTCCAACATTTAGATGTTGAGAAGACAGAGACAAATAAACAAGGAGAATAAACAGGAACAGACAGTGAAGTACACAAGGAATGTTGCCCTGGAAGCCAAGTTCAAAACAAAGCAAAACTTTAAAATAGGAAAAGACTGTGTTGAGGCTCTGGCTGTTGAAGTGGATGAAGACTGACTTGCACATTGGTGTAGTAGTCACTAATGATCTTCACAAGTAAAGGTTTGGTGATGGCTGAATGGGAGCAAGTTCAAGGAGAATGTAGAGGAAGAGACAAAGAACAGTTTCTGCCAATGGGAGCAGAGAGATGGGCTACTGGCTCTTCAGGCAGTTGTCAGGAGGAGCTGGGAGCTAGTAAATATTAGAGCATTCTAGCGCACATTTGTGAATCATACTGGTCCTTTACAGAATGGAAACTGATTATGGAAGATGGACAGAAGACAGTTGTTGGGCCAGTATTGTAAGGCTAAGAAGGAGACATGAGGGATCATTAGAGGACAGCTCGTTCACTCACACACATGGGAGAAAAATTCAAAATGCTGTTGAAGGTGTGCACTTCTTCTGTCCCCCAAGGCCCCAGAAGGACAAGCAATTACAACAGTGGCCTGTGGACTCTAAGGTGAGAGACTAGAGCATGAGGAAAGAGGAAGGAGAGAGACCTGCACACAGTGGGACTGCACAGTTATATCATTAAATGACTCAGCGTTCTGACACATTCTGATTAAGACCAAAGGAAAATTATCTACAGAAGGAATAGGTAATGTGTAAATTTTAATAATCTTACCTGGCTTTACAGATCTTGTCTCAAAGACAAATTTTTAGTAAGAATCCAGATTATGAAAAGCAATTAGTGAAAGTTCTTTAGGTTTTCAGGAATCCTTTTTGATTGTATGTTGAGTTTTGTCTACTACAGAAGTTAGGCTTAGAACCAGATATCCAGTAGATGAAATTTTATATACTACTCATTTTCCTGGGTGGTCCCAGCTTCTACTGCAGTACTGGTTTGGAGTAGGTTCTGATGGACTTCGTGCAGGTACAGTCCCTCAGCCCCAACTTGCCCCGATATGGTTATCTTGTCTTTTATAGATTTTGACTGACAAGTGGAACACTGCTTGATCATCTTCGTGCTTTGGGTCTATAAATATCAAACTAGGAAATGTTTATGGAATATTTCAGATGAGATTTTAGTACATATAAGGTAGATGCTGGTCAAAATAGTTCTCTATTCTTTGCCTCTCCTGGTGGTTCGGAGAAGTGTTTTTGTTGTTACTTTATTTGTTTGTTTGTTTATTTATTTATTTATTATTTTGAGACAAGAGTCTCACTGTTAAATTTTGGCTGGACTTGAAATTGCTATGTAGACTAGGCTTGCCTCAAACCCTCAATTATTCAACTTCCTCTTCTTCTTCTTCTTCTTCCTGAGTGCTGGGACAAAAGACATGTGCCTTCAGGCCTGGTTTCTGAGAAGTCTTTATACAGATTCTAGAAAGTAGAAGTAATTAGTTTCTTGTAGCATATCCAACTGGAATATTCTTGCATCCTTGAACCTGTTCCTTTCCCCGCCTTCCATCCCTCTAGAACAGAAGTCTCTAATTTCTGCTCTAGGGATAGTTCTTACTGACAAAGTAGTAGCTTCCTAACTCCTCATGATAAGCCTCCCTCTGGAAACAGACTAGATGGCATAGTATACTTTGCACCCTGTCACCCCCAAGAAAGGAATAAAATTCAAATTAACAAGTAATTTCTCAGACAAATAGGTATAGCAGACACACCTTTTATCTTGAGACTAGAGATTGCAATCTTTCTTCCCTAGTGTAGATTCTCATATGTATGTATACACACACACACACACACACACGTAATTTATTCTTTAGCTATTGTTTATGAGCTTGAATTCTACTGGTATTGCCTTTTGTGGGACTTAAGACTTGACATACATGCTTGTTCTGATGTGAAAAGTATAATAAAAGAATAAAAATGGCAATAGCTGGGTGGAGGTGAAGCCCAAGGCAAATACTGTCTCAAACCAGGTTCTTACCACCTCTTATTTATTATGACCACATTGCCAGTATTTTGCTTTACAAATCCTTACTCTTAGCTGTACAGTAAATTAATCAAGATCCATTCTCTTTTAGTGCCTCTGTCCTTTGGAATGGTGATCATTATTTCGTTGTTAGTCAGAACTCTACCTGACTTTCTGAGATAATTTAAGTTATCCACAATAGGCAATCAAAGATGTTTTCAAATATCACCTAAATAAATTTAATTGTTTTCTGGTATCATGTTCTCCTTTAACATTTTTTTAAGCCTCTAAACCTAAGTTGACGTCTCCGGGGACCAAGTGTAAACAATTGTGCTATCAGCTTTAATAAGATTGACTAACTTGCTCAAAGAATTCCAAAACTCAAAATATGTGTTCTATGTTTATCTTCAGAATTTAGTGTTTATTTTTTGACATCTGTACCATGTCCATGTGTTCTCCTGTGTCGCCCTGTGTTAGGCAAGTGTACAGGGAGAAGGAACATAACAGCATATGACATTATGGGAGTGTTGCAGTGCCACGTGTAATTACAGACTGTAATCCTGTTGGAAGCAGACTGGTGAATGGAAGTAGAAATGCCCATAACCTGATGGACGAAAGGCCTGAGCCATTGGCCTCAGTAACATCTTGTGTTACAGGAGGGTGTGGTCATTACCAGAGATCTCAGAGCCTAACATGGCCCATGTACAAATTCGTCACTTGGTATTGTCTACATTTGGTTAGCTTCACTAAAAGACAGCCTAAGAAGCAGGAGTTTAAGAGAAGCATTTTCATATTTTAAACTTTAATAGCTTAGCTAGCTATTGAAATTACTTAAATATCAAAGCAGAAAATTTAACCCAAGGATCCTTCTTCCATATTTATTTGGAGGTGTTATACAAAATATGTATTTTCCAAGAAAATGCTTGTATTCCATATAGCCAGGAAGGTGCCTTTCACTGAATGAATGGAAGAGAATGTGGTTTACATATAAAATAGAAAATGTGGTTTACATATAAAAGAGAAACATCGTGTCATTTTCAACAGCATGAATAGAGCTAGGGGTTATTGTGTTATGTAAATAAGCCACATGTAAGCAAACAAATACTACATGTTCTTCATGTGTAGAAAACACAAAGCTAATTTCATATAAAAAAAGGTTAGGATATTGGTCTTTACAGTCTGAAAGACAGAAGAAGACAGAAAAATGTAAGAAGGAGGAGGTATTAGTTCTGGTTTTCTATATCAAAGTAGGGTAATTGTTGGTGTTGACAATCTATGATACTATTTCAAATAACTGGAAATGTTGAAATATGTAATTTATAGGATGTAAAAGTGACTGACACTTGAGGAAATGGAAATGCCTGTTACTTTGATCTGATTATTACAGTTGTATGCATTACTGAATTATTATAATATACACTATCAGGGTACTAGTTTATTTTAGTGATAATAATATAGCTTGTTTTAAGTTATAAGTAATAATTTTTAACTTTAAAATTAGACCTTAAAATATACGCAATATATGTTTATCGTTGAGGATTCGGCAAGCAAAATTAAAGGTCCTTTTTGTCTTCCACACATAGAACAAGGTGAATTCTGAGAGAATGTTTCAGAAGTGTGCATATATTCGAACATATACACATATGTACACCTATATACATGTAAATATAAACTATGACTAGAATTCAATTATTTTCAATCTTGCAAAAGTTGAAAGTCTCATTTTACTTATCTAATCTGCAATAATTTTTATCCCTGAAAACTGTTAGGTATTTTACAATGGGATTTACTTAGCCATTTATCCATTGTCACACAATTCATCATATTATTTTAATATATAGGATAAATATATAGCTAATATATTTATATATATTTTACACACACGCGCGCACACACACACACTCACACACACACGCGTGCACACACACACTCACACACACACACACACACATACACAGAGTTAATTTTTCTGGATGTGTGTTAGCTCTTTGATAGGCAGCCCAAGAGAAGAATTTGGCTGTGGATATAAACAACTGTAAGCCCTGTGACAGACACAATCCAGTCACTCCCCCGGCTACAGTTTATATTTCTGTCATGTGTAGAAGCAGCGTGGCTGACCCACTACCCACTCATCAGAAACTTCTCTAAGTCTTTGCTCAACTTAGGTAAGTTATAAGTATCCTGTTGATGTTATTTGTACTAATGAAATTACTAGTAAGGAGAAGATTTTTTTCACTTTTATTATGAATTTCCTCACAAATATTAATCATCACTGAGATGCTTGTTTTTTTACAATCACCTTATCTGAACTCTTTATATGCAAAATTGCTGTTTTTCTATTTTTTAAAAGCATAACTGTAACAATGCATATATAAATACTTTTGAGGAATTCACACTGACATGGCTCGTCTAGGAATGTATTTCTTTACAAGTCATGGATTTCAACTTTTAGCGTTTTTATTTTTTAAAAATTTTGTCAACTTTTGTTATTGGAATGGTTTTATGGACCATCTTTCTTTAATTTGGGTCATATAGAATCACAATAGATAATAGAGCGGCTATTGTATTTTAATTTTTTTTCTTTCAAAAATAATACAAGTGATTAAAAAAATATCTGTTTAAAAAATGTTTACTCTGTCTCTTTGAAAAAGGAAGGAAAATTTAAATTTTTCTACACAGTCTAAAAGCTACAGTTATGGTCTATTGCCCATTGATTGCAGGGAAAATGCTTTTGAGTGCTACTTTCCTGAAATAGTCACAAGCTAACTGTTGGTTCCACATCACTGTTATATGCATAGTTTTGGTTTTTTTTTTTTTGTGAGGGATAATGACAATACATTTTACCTAAAAATATTTTCATGGCTGAAGTTTAAAAGCTGTCCGAGTTGTTTCAAATGACAATTTCCCCCTACTTCCCACCGCTGTGTGCTTCCGGGTGCTGTGATATGGCTTACGACAGTTGTGCAAAGTGCATGGCGTGTAGGTGGATGTGACTGCGTAATAGATGCGCACTCTCTGTAAAGGACTGTGAAGCTCACTGCGGAAATTCACTGAACATTTTCAGTACCAGTATCACAAATTGCCTTGGTGGGGGGGGGGGCGGTGCAAAAAATGCAGGAAACTTCCACAAAGTATTTTTTTTTTGTTTTTTGTTTTGCTATGAAATGAAAGTATTTCATCATGATGTCCTGCCAAGATTTGTCCTCAATACATTCAATGTCCTTCTCTTTACTTTGCAAAATTCTGTAAAGTGCTTTGCTATTGATTTTTGCAACATACATTTTCTCAAATAATTCCTCCCCAAAGCGAGTCCGTTTGATATCTGCGTACTTGCCTGTTAGTCCTTTCTTGGGTCCTTTCTCTCTGTCACTGCTTTGTTAAAGCAAGTGCTCTATACTGCTTGTCTAGTCACACTAGCTCTCAGTGATGTCACGATTTCAGGTCAAGCCCATGCATATTAGAGGTGGCACATTTTTTTCTTTTATCTTTTAATCTCATTTTTTATATTCGATGATACTGAGAGAAAAGCTCCCAGTAAACTTGTCTGCTAGTTCCACAATGCGATACTGTATTAAAGTGTCAATGCTCTGTCATAGACTAACAAAAGGCAACATGCAAATCTTTGTGTAGATGCTCAGTGCGATAGCACACAATTGCATGATGCTACTTTATCCCTTTTCTGCTGGAGAGCTGCATAACAACCCCCTTTATTACTGATAGCTTTCTAATAATGGTGTCCATGTGGCTTTGAACAACAGTAGAATGTTAATTTATTCCCCAGTGTTACCTAGAGGCCCCCGACTTGGGTCCAGCACTGGTGACACCCTAATTTAAATACTGGGTAGGACCAGACTGATCAGGTGGCTCTGAGCTAGCACAATAGGCAGTGAGGGGGGAAGCCCCACTCCCTGATCAGGGCAGATCAGGAGGATTCCATGTGTAATTGGCCTCCAGGGAGTGTGCAAGTCACTCTTGTACACCCCCCTTCCGACCTCCTTAATGCCTTGCCAGCTGGAAGGAAAGTACCTTCTTGTGTTGCCCACAAAGGAAGTGGGGACTGAGAGGAGAAGAATTGTAGAAATTAAAAAAGAGGAAAAGGACAGCTATACATGTGAGGAACTGGGTGATAATATTGTGCACCTAGAAACCTGGGAGCGTGTCATAAACAAACAGGCTGCAATGGGCAGTAGACAATTATATCCCGTTACCTCATTTAAAATGCTCACTAATTACAAAGAGCAAGAGGAAATTAACACAGGAACCACATTCGTTGCCAAGTCCACATCAAAATGCTCGGAAAGAAAAACATGAAATCAATCTTCCATGGCTCTAAAGAACACATAGTTCCCAAAGCTTAAACATCTGTACAAAGTCCTCCAAAGTGTAATAGGACTTACAGTATGTTCAGATCTCAGAGATTAGACTTGTAAATGAGTCCCCTCTCCTAAAAATGAAGAGAAGAGAAAGGAAAATACCCCAAATCAAAAAACCCAAAGGAAGGTTGCCACCTTTTTGTGATCTGAGCTCCGAACTCAACACTCTCTCCTTACCCTGAGGTTGTTTACAACTCTAACCCTGGTTGTATTTGCTTTATGTTGAGTGATGGCTTGGTGAAATGAGAAAGTACTGAGTCCAACAAAACTGTCTCCTGGGATCTCTCTCAGGATGTCTTTCTGTTCGCCTTGTTTCAGGATTTAACCGAATACTTGAAGTTCCTGTTCAACACAGTACTGGCTAGTAAAGAGCAGTGATGTCTCTTTCTTCTCCTTTTTTGTCTTCATAGCCTTTGCTAAATGCAGACAGATTGAAAATCAAATCACTTTCTTCTGATACATAGTTTAAAAAATGTATCACCACATAAACAAGCATTCACTTGAAATGTGCCCAGCCATTGTTAATAGCATGCATTAATATATATATATATATATATATATATATATATATATGTTGGGAACTGGGAATGTAGCTCAGTGGTAGACCATTTGCCTAGGAATGTGCAGGGCCCTTGAGATTGCTTCTCTGAACTGCAAACAATCACAACAACAAACAACAAAAATGATACAAATATGTTGAATTCTGATCCAGTAGAGAGCCTGGATAATTCCAACCAGCAATGTGACTCTGGGCAGTGAGTTTCTCAGTCTGGGCTGATTGGTCTCCAATGGTGAGAGTCAAAGAATGTCTCATAGCACTGATGGTACAGCTTTTGGGCTCCTCTGCTCTCAAGGACAGAGTACCACTTTGTTTTACGTATGTTTGAGGAAAAGTATTGTTGTCCTAGTGATGTTGGTTTTAAAGCATTTAAAAGTGCTGGACAACATCCTGCTGTCTGGAAGGCTTACAGCTAGCTCATCTCTTCACCTAGGACATCTTGATTGTTTCAAGTTTTGGAAATTATGAATAAATCTTCTGTAAACATATGTGTGCAGGTTTCCTTGTAGACACATGTTTTAAAGTCCTTTGGTAAATACTTAGGAATTTAATTTGCTAGATCATAGGGTAAGAATATGCTTAGTTTTGTAAGACGTCTCCAAATTATCTTTCAAGTGTACACGAGACAATGGAGTGTCATTCAGGGTTGAAGAAATGAGCTAACAAGCCACAGAAATGGTGTACAAACTTTAAAGATATATTACTAAGCGAAGAACACTAACATGGGTAGGTTATGAGTTGTATGATTCCAACTGAGACACTGAAGCAAAAGCTTTAAAACTACGGAGGAAATAAGTCAGCTGTATTGAGAGGCTGCCAGGGGAACTGGTGGATAGATAGGGCTGAAGGAGTCTTTGGGTTGTGAGAATGCTCTTCATGATACTGTACACAATGAAAGCATATCCTCATCCACAGTTGAAACCAATAGAGAAGACAGTTGTGAGTCTGCATGTCAACCGTGGACATTATGTTTCAGTGCGTTTCAATAAGGCTAATCAATTTTAATAAGGGCACTATCTAATGCTACGATAACAGGGAGATCAGTCTGTATGAGGTGATAGGTGGTACATGGAATACCTACTCAATTTTGCTCTGCACTTAGAAGTACGCTAAAAGATTGTCTTAATTGTTATTAAGTAGGGTAGGGGGCATAAATGTATGTATGTGTTTGAGTATGTATACACATGTGTGGGGTTTGCATGCCTACACGTGCATGCATGTAGACGCCAAAGAATGGTGCATGCATTTTTCTCAGTTACTCTACCTTATTTATTTGAGACAAAGACTTGTAAGGGCGAAAGTTATGTTTTAAATTTTAGTTACTGTGCTTAAGATATCTTTAAATGAAAAACAGATAACCTTCTGGAATGCTAGGTGGGGCTGTTCAGGGGAGATAGCTTGAGTCTCCCTTGTCTAAGGACATGACCTCTTGAATTGTGGGAGTGGCTAGATCCCAAGGTGACCCTACTGCACCTGATGTGCTCCATGCACCAGATGTGCCTGGTGGCTTGTAGGCGGGAGATAACTCAGACAGGGAGTGCATCAGGAGAGATGCTTGCTGCTGATTGGACCTGGTAGGAAGCTTTATGGGTTCTACCTTTGTAAGCACCTGTGCCTTGTGATTCGGTGCCTTTCTGTGGGAGCTCTGGAGATGGCAGGTTCACTCCATGAGTATCTCAGAATGAACCTGGTCACAGTCCATCCTCCTGGCCAGTATTTAATTAATTTTATTAAAGCTTGCTTGCTTCAAATTTGACTCAATTGTGGTGATCTTACTCTCGAACGAATTTGGGATTTATAGACTCTCACTAAACCTGGAGCTCACTAATATTGGCTAGGTGGTCTGAGCAGCAAGCTTCGGAGAGTTGCTCCCTCACAGCTGGGGTTCTAGGTGTGCTACCTTGCCTAGCTTTAATGAGGGTGCTAAGGATCTGAACTCAGGCTTTTGCGCATGTGCAACAAGTACCCCTTAGCCCGTAAGATGTTTTTAAAATAAAAAAAAAATTATTGAAGTATATTATCTGGTAGGATCTAGCTCTAATAATCTGTGGTTCTATATGAAAAATGCTCCTGAAAACCTATGTGAGGGACAATAACATATTGAAATGGAAATGATCAAATTAGATTAGGTAAATAAGAGGTCTTATATTTGTAAGCACAGTTTAGTTTTAGTTTTAGTTTTTCCTGTTGTGATCAAAACAACCAAAACAGCCCAACCCAAAACAAACAAAACCCACTGTATTAGTCACTGTTCAATTGCTCTGAAGAGACACCTTGACCAAGGCAACACCCACAACAGAAAGCATTTCAGTGGGGGCTTGCTTACAGTTTCAGTGGATTAATCCATCATCATCATGGCCAAGATCATGGTGACATGCAGGTAGGCGTGGTATTAGAGATATATCTGGATCCATAGGCGTCAGGCAGAGAGAAAACCCCTGGGCCTGGTACCTGGACTTTTGAGACCTCAAAGCCCATCCCCAGCAATACACAACTCCAACGAGGACACAACTCCTCATCTTTCCACACAGCTCACCAACTCAGGAAGAAGCAAATATATGAGCCTATGGAAGCTATTCTTTTTTAAATTAATTATTTATCTCATACAATACATCCCAACTGCAGCCTCCCCACCCTCCACTCCTTCTCAGCCCCCTCCACCTCTCCTCTTCCCAGATTTACACTCCCCTGTTCCCTCAGAAATGAGCAGAAAATGAGCATGGTTACCTATCAAACAGAGCTTATCAAGATGGAACAAGACCAGTCACAGGCCCCCACATCAAGGCTGGATTAGGCAACCCAGCAGGAGGGAAAGGGTCCCAAGGGCATTAGCTTTTAGGAGTTCCAGAAGAACACCAAGTCAAAAAAGCTTGAGCTATATGTGGGGAACCTAGTCAAGACCCATGCACTCGCTGTGTCTGCCACTTCAGTCTCTGTGAGCCCCTATGAGTCCTGGTCAGTTGATTCCATGGGTTCTGTTATCCTGGTATCCTGGACTCCACTCATTCCCATGATTTCCCCCTTCCTCTCTTCCAACGGGTTTCTTAACCTCTTCCCAATGCTTGGCATCTGCTCCCCTCAGCTGCTGGAAGGAGCCTGTCTGATGACATTTGGGCTGTTCTTATTCAAACCACCTCACCAAACAAACAGGAAGAATTTTCTAGAACATCGATTTCAATGTCCTCTTAATTGATACCAATATAGACCTCTCTCTCTCTCTCTCTCTCTGTTTTAATGAAATTGTTTATTGCTGGCAAGGGTAGCAGAACATAATCTTAAATGTCAACCTTTCTCATATGCAAGTTCCCTCCTGTCACATTCTGGCAAAGGTACCATTGTGTTAAGTTTATCACAGCAGTAAAAAAAAAAAAAAAACCAGGAAAATGTAAGAAAACTAATACCAAATTGAGACAACTAAAGAATATAATAACAGTAATACTTTTGGAAGCATTACTAATGGGTTTAGCAAGTTGCTTAGTAAGTCCTCATCTACCAAACCTATACCACATAGTTACAAGTAGCCTTCCTTGGCACGGTGGCCTTTGTACAGCTGGGAGCAGACAAGGATTCACACGTTCGGAGTTTCTTATTTCACATACTGTCTATGTGTCAACTGTGGAGACCAGGTAGAACAAGTTCCTATCAGGGAAAGTATGAAGCCAAGACAGAGATATCATCAAGAGGAAAGAGAAAAGTTAAAGGCAGGAATTGTGACTTTGGTTTCCAGGCCACCTCTCTGACCTCAAGCAGCTGCAGGGATGGGGGATGGGTGGCGTAGCAAAACTAAGAGGAACAAGAGGAAAAGACTGAGCAGAGAGGGACTGCCATGCATTTGCCCTGTTTGGAATTCAGGAGGAAACAGTCTCACAGAAAATCCTGACAACAGGAAATAGCTAATGCAGAGCTGGGTGATTGGATAACTTGTTTGTGCAGCTAATCCCCCAAGATGTGTTCTCAGATCTCCACTCTCTAGGAGATAGAGATAAGGCTGTCACCACAGTCACTGAAAATATGGCCACCAAAAACCAGCAGGGAAATGTCCAAGTTGAGTATGAAATGAGAGCCACATCCAGAACTCTTGGGTCGTCTACAGCCTAAGAGAGCCAAGAGACTGCACTGTCAGTGGGAAGGTGGGCTAAGGCCACTGGGGAGCCATCACTATGCTAAGAGAGGGACCATAGAGTTCACTAGTTTGGATGGCAAGGCATGGCCCAATGACGAGCAAGGCTTTTCTTTCTCCACTCAAATGGGCCCTGTAAGCTGTCACATTGCATGTGACAATGAGCACTAGAATGAAGGTAGTTGTTTGACACTTTTCTGGTTTGTCACTACAAAGCTATGTCCTGGAAAAGTCCCCAGACAGCAATCCAAAGCAGTTGGTCACCGTATGTTCAAGCTAGAAATGGCAAGATTCGTAAGAAAATTCTGCTTCTTGTTACATGGTGGCAAAGAGGACTTCTAACATCTCTCAGTGGCCTTGGGTAATTCCTTCCTGGAAGTGTAGACAAAAGACACCTTGGTACTTTTCCAACCAATGAGGAAATGGGCTTTTTATAGTGTTCCACTCGAATTAATGTGGAATGTTTTGGCCCAGTGTTATAAACAAAATGCCATTGAGATCTGCACTAACATCCATTATGGTAACAGACCAGAATGGGAAATAGTCCTTCCACTCATTTCAAATGGACCTCACTATATTTTAAAAAGTTCATTTTTTTTTACTCTGGCTATCCTAGAACACACTCTGTAGACCAGGCTGGCCGTGAACTCTCAGAGATCCTCCTGCCTCTGCCTCCCAAGTGCTAGGATTAAAACATAAGCCACCATCGCCTTGTTGAAAAAGGTTTTTTTAAAAAATATTGTTTAAATTCTCTCTCTCTCTCTCTCTTTCTCTCTCTCTCTCTATTTCTCCCTTCCCCGTGTTGTATATGTGTGTATCTGTGTCTATGTCTGTATGTAGATATGCATATGTGTATGTATATGTGTGTATTTGTGTCTATGTCTAAGTGTAGGTATGCATATGTGTATGTATATGTGTGTATCTGTGTGTGAGTATGTGTCTGTGTTTGCGTGTGTGTGTGTGTGTGTGTGTGTGTGTGTGTGTGTGTGTGTGTGTATTGTTAATCCCAAAGATTCAAGGAGAAAAACCACTGACCCAAATCACCATTGCCAAATTAATTAGATCAAGCAATCAATTAAAGCAAGATTTTTTAAAATTCATGTACACTGATTGCCTTATCCTAAGGAAGCATTTGAAAGGTGAAAAAAGCATTTGCAAGATGGCTTAGAGGCTAATGGTGCTTTTGGCCAAGGCTTACCCCTTGAGTACTATCCTCAGGGTCTTCATGGTAGAAGGAAGTCTGGGGATGGGGGATTGGAAATTCAAGGCCATCCTTGATAATAGTGTGTTCCAGGCCACTGTGATACTTAGCAAGACTCTATCTCAAATTAGAAAAAAAAAGAAAGGACACCTTTCTGCACTTCACCCATACGATGCAGTTCTTCCACTGGAAAAACTGAAAAGCAGATACAAAGATGAGCATTTACTGGTTCATACTGTAAAGCTTAAACTGCTGTTTATGTTCTGATTCTAAACAATTCCTACAATGCTGAGTGTTAAGGAAATGACAAGATTTATACTTTTGCTTTATAGATGAGAAAAAAAAAATCACTTAGTTAAGGTTTGTAAGGTCAGTCCAGTCAAGGCTAAAAGTAGAATTTAAACCCAGGGACTCTGAATTAACCATCAGAATGAAATAGAAATCTACAGTGCTGGTGGGCATGTGAATGGTGTTTCCTACTGCTCTTCAAAAAACTGGATTTGTAGCTTAAAATTGTAATCTCTAGTATAAAAAGAGCAATCTTGCAAGCCCAATATAATGCATTCATTCTTATTGTAAATCAAGAATCATATATTGAAGAATGATATTCATCTTGAGGTTTTAGTGATTGAGTGAGATAGTTCATGCAATACTATTTTAGGGTGTTCATCACATAGAAAATGCTCATAGATGTTAGTTTCTATTTTCTCTTGTAACATATGACTCTTCCCATAGGTTTGATCATAAGTAAACATGACTACCTATTTATCTCTACTACCTGGTATACAATCATTAAATAATTGTTTGCTATTATTAAAAAATTCCTATAGTTTTTTTTTTAAGAATTCCATCTGGATTTCTTTTCTTTTCTTACAATTTTTCTTTATTGCAAGAGAAATATAACTAACAAAATTATTGGAAGATTTAGTGAGAGTAAACCCTCAGTTTAATTATTAAGTATAAAACTACAGACATATTCTATGAAATCCACTATATAAACAAACTGAAAAGAAACCCCCCACAAGATCATCTCATTAGATGCTGAAAAAGCCTTTAACAAAATCCAACACCTCTTCATGATAGCAGTCTTGGAGAGATTAGGGATGCAAGGAACATGCCTAAACATAATAATGACAATTTACAGCAAGCCTACAGCCAACGTCAAAGTAAATGGAGAGAAACTCAAAGCAATTCCACTGAAATCAGGATCAAGACAAGGCTGTCCTCTCTCGCCATAGCTATCCAATATAGTACTTGATGTTCCAGCTAGAGCAATAAGACTACTGAAGGAGATCAAGGGGTTATAAATTGGAAAGGAAGAATTCAAAATATTATTGTTGGCAGATGATATGATAGTCTACATAGGTGACCTCCAAAATTCTACCTAGGAGCTCATATAGTTTATAAGCACCTTCAGTGAAGTGGCAGGAAACAAGATCAACTCAAAAAACTCAGTAGCCCTCCTATGTATAAATGACAAACACACTGAGAAAGAAATCAGACAAAAAACACCCTTTACAATAGCCACAAATGATATAAAATATCCTGGGATAGTGCTAACCAAGCAAGTGAAAGACTTGTACAACAGATACTTCCTGGGAGGAGAGGAAGGAGGGAAAACTGCAGGCAGGATGAGAGAAGAATAAATTAAAATAAAAAAAAATACAGACATATTTGTGGTACCAAACATACTGTTTTCTAGGTCATCTGCCATGGTGTTCTAAAATAGGGGGTTGGACTAGTTGGGTTAGAGGTCCTGTTCTGCTCTAGACTTCAACAATTCCATAAGAGAACAGGCAAGGTAGCCTACAATTAAGTGCTAAAGTGTGTACTGAACAACAGGATAACATTTTTTAAAAACTTCACATCTTTTTTCAACAAGAGTCTTTTAAGTATTAATGTCCTCCTTTTCGTTTTGGAAAAAAAAAAAACACTGCTTTTCCTCCTGGACTAGTCTGATGCAGATGAAAAATGAGAGCACTCCCATGAAAAAGTTTTCCCAGTGTTTGAACATCCCAATGGCAGAGGCACTGCCAAGATCATGGCACTGCATGTGCCAACGAGGAAATAAGATGCAGTTCCTGCACAGAAAATTCAGCATCTGAAGGACACTGCAAGCCACTTTATAATTACAGACACTCTTGCAGGAAAGCAGAGACAGCTAATAGACCTGTCTCTAAACCTCCAGGTAACAGAACATCACGACACTTCTCCAAGTGCACAGGATACACTGTAGCCCTAATTTGTTAAGTATGGGCAGGAGATCATTTTATTTCCTCTGAGTTCCTCCTTAGGGGTTTCACAAACACCCTTGACCGACTCCAAATTGTATCATATAATGTACAACCTTTCCTGTGACAGTACTACAAAGGCTGGCTTTTCTAAGTGCCACCACTAAGATCAGGCAAGCTTAGGAAAGAACACAACCTTCTATGCTTGCAACCATCTCTGATGAGCTCCATTTATCTTCTTCACTAATATTTTGCTCAGAGACTAGCTTCTGTCATATAAACTACACTGTTGAGTACATGAGTATATAAACGCAGAGGAATGGAATTTGATTCTAGTAGTAGATCTCCTTGTTGTCTCAGTTCAGGAGGGATGTTCTGGTAGGTGATGTTTAGGGAAAGTTACTTTTGTAAGGAGAGTGTAGAGATACTTGTGTACAGCTCTACAGGCAAGGGTTGGATTGTAATATCTAGTCACACTGTGGAACAACCTTCCCTCTAGGAATGCAGAGAGGAAGAGCAAAGTTTGCATAGAGTAGGGAAAGCTCTAAGCACTGTAACAAAAAAAACCTGACTTATGTAAGCCAAATAGCAAGATTCCATAGTTTTTTCAATCTTATCTTCCTAGCCTTTGAGACTATCTGGGTGGTAAGTGACAGGTTTTGGCATCATTGACTTGGAGTGCCAGATTGCTTAAAAGGGCTTGAGGTAGTAGAGTAGGCAAGGAAACACACATAGTTTAGTGATCTGTCATGGCTCTACTAGGCAGAGGGAGAGGAAAGAAAATATAGTTTTGTTGTGTAGCAAATGAGAACCGGAGGTAGAAAGAAAACATTTCCTATTTGTTTGAGCACTTTGTATTCTGTGTTTACTTGTTGGCTTGCTCATTAAATGTCTGCCTCCCAAGGGCTTAAGCTTCATAAAGCAGGGAGTACTTGCTCCATCTAGAATCTAACTCAGTGCCCAGAACATCCTTGATGCTTAATAAACACCTATTGAATGAAAAAGCAACAGAAATTCCTTTTAACTTGTTCATTGGTTTATGTATGTGTGTTTGCATGTTTGGGGTGTGTGGTAGGAGCAAGAGAGGTAAAAAGAAGAGAGATATCCAGTTAATACAGGCTGTGATGTTTTTAGTATCTTAGCATTTTTATTTGTATAGTGTTTTAAGGCTAAAATAAATATATAAGATTTCAATTAATTCTGTATAATTTAATAAACATTTATCTCTTAACAACTGATGAACATTTAGAAATATCTATAAATTGAATCTCTGTTTCATTCTTATCCAAATTGCATGTGAATGGGATATGTCAGCCTCTTGTGTATTACAATCTTCTGAAACTTTGGGATCAGATTAGACACTGCTAGCTTTTCCTTTTCCATACTCCACATTGATCTTCATGAGGTAATTGGTCTTAGAAACTACTGAAAAACCTAGTTTTAGAAAGACATGGTATAACCAGAAACAATTTGGCACAGTCTACTATTGAAACTCTAAACAACTTCATGCTGGGAGTTTGTGGGGCGTTTAACACAAATGCAAAACACCTCTGTTTCTAAAATTTAAAAATATCCTATGGCAAACTCATTATGAGCACTTTGACAACACATCTATGCGAAGCTTGGAAAAATTATGGTTGTATTCATTTTTGTTTCAAAGACTGAATAAATTCTCTGGGAAAGTAGGTATGGTAATACAAGCTTTCCCAGGTAAGGTTTTTAATGTCCTGATGAAACACTATGATCAAAGTCAAATTGGGAGGAAATCATTTCTCTGGATTATACTTCTATATTGTAGTCTGTCATTAAAAGAAGTCAGGACAGGAACTCAAAGAGGACAGGACCCAGGAGGCAGGGGCTGATACAGAGGCCATGAGGACTGCTGTTTATTGGCTTGCTCATCGTGGTTTACTCAACCTGGTTTCTTATAGAACCCAGATCACTAGTCTAGTGATGGTACCACCCACAGTGGCTGGTCCCTCTCTATCCATAACTAATTAAGAAAATGCTTTACTTCTAGATCTTATAGAGGCATCTTCTCAAACTTGGCATTCTTTCCTTCCAGATGACTCTAGCTTGTGTCAAGTTGACATAAAACTAGGCATCATAAAATTTTTAATCATTTTGCCTATTCCTTTTTAATTTTGGAAAATTATCATTCAGCTGAAGTTACCATTACATGTGTCTTGGGTATACCTTGACTAGTTACATTTGATCAAAAATAAATTACTGTTGGGACCCTAAACAAGAAATGTATTATATTACCTCCTTTAGGGCTAAGGGAACATTTTGGAAGAGGGGGATGAAAGAGTGTAAGATTCAAGATACAGGGGGAAGGGCTGTGGAATACTATCTTCTGGACAAAACACTGCTGTGGATATCCCAAACTCACAGCAGCTGTGGACGCCTGTATACTAATCAGACACTGATGGAGAAGGGGCTGAAGGGCCTTACACCTTACTGTTGAGTTATTTGCTAGTGATCAGTTCACATAGAGTAGGAATCGGTGCATTCAGTTGATTGCCTACTGGTGACCCTGCCAGCCTTCAATGTTTAATTCTGAACCAGTGGCCACAGAGATAGCTTAGGTTAAGCTATATGGGTCCCAAAACCAAACCAAAAGTCATGAATTCCAGCAAAGGACTTATAGACAGGAAGGGAGGTTTCTGTTGCCAGTAAGGATAGGAGGGATAGAAGAGAGGTGCCGGAAGAGTATAATCAGAATGCATTATGTTCATGTATGAGATTATCAAAAGCAAAGAGCCATCATCATCATCATCATCATCATCATCATCATCATCATCATCATCATCATCTCATTCTCAAAGTTAAGACTCTAAAGCAACAAAACTGATTCCTTTTCTTCAGAGACATTTCACAGAGTGTGTGGGAGGGGTGTATTGCGGGTCATGCTTACACCATCAGCATTAAGGGACGTGCAGCATCTGCAACACATCACAGCCTTTGTGTCAACCTACAAATTATCCTTTGGAACTGAGGAATTTACTTAAAAGGCTTGCAGTGAAATCCTTTGACAAATAGGTATAATCTAACATCGGCTTTCTCATTAAATGCTTTATTCTTGGCATTTATAAATGTTCATTACCAGCATGCATTCTTCAGTAAGTTCGAGTTTTCAAAGATAATTTATAATCCTTATCATTCCTCTTTGGAATCTAGCTAGCCACTATTCTTTCTGAGCTGAAATGTGAGGTCTCAGAGGGTTAAGTGAGTTTCACCCCCACAAAAAGTCAACATCCAGTATTTCTTTAAATGTGGGCTCCTTGACAAACACAGCTCTCCATTTGCAAGGTCCGCAAATTTAAAGCATCCGGTAATAACAGGCCTGTTCTCCTCTGAGACAGAAGTTCCTTGTGAAATGGTATCCTGCCAAAGTGCCTCTGCCGACAAGCCTGTGTCCTAACATGGTGTCAAAGTACCCATGAACCCAGACTGGCAGAGGATAATTTGAGAGAACTGTCTGCCTCAGCCTTCAGCCCTTACACCTACCATTCAGTGCACCCACAGACTATTCAGCTTGTCAGCTCTTTTGTGGGTAAGAGGAGAAGGAAAGAAAAGGAATTGAGTGATGTCTTTCCCTTTCTCGAAGTACAGAGTGTCCCTACGTCATGAATCCGTTGCTGAGCTTGTGGGGAGAAAGCTCTAGATGCATGACTTAAAAAAAAAAGACCCTCACAGTGAAAAATCTACCCAGAATTAAGGTGCTATTAATGGTATGGTATGGTGTATAATGTTTCAATAATATATGACACCATCACAGACACAAAAATAGCTCCATCCCTGCCCGTTCTAACCAGTGTCTTCCCTGATTATCTGTACCTAGTAAAGCTTAAGGCTTAATTATGTGAAAGGAACTAAGGGCTTTCATTGGCAGGGGCAGATATATTCCTAAGAGTCCTGTAATGGCTTTTCATACAGTTACAAGTGTTCAGAGTTTATCTCATGCATGTGCATGAAGTACCTATAGGATAATGCAGGGAAAGATTAGTTTACAATAAACATCCGGTCATTTTTAATCTCCACCCTCCTCTTCAATTGTATATTTAACTTAAATTACTACCCGAAATACGTGTGAAAGGACAGAATTGTGTACTGGTGCAAAATGACTCTGAGTGTTTAATTTGTGGTAGAATATAACTTGAGAAGACAAGTAATTAAGTAAAGATATCTTACCTGACATGAAGGTATTATGGCAAAGGAAATAGAAGTTCTGACTCACTGCTTGTAAGACTGTGTACCCTAAGAGTTCACTCTATGGTTTGTGAACTCTATCATATATAAAAAGTGATGCATGGCTCATTGCAGACATATTTACTACACATACCCTGGTGTATCCTTCTGAATCCGTCAGAAAGGGACTTCTACTCTATGTATACCAATGAACATGAGCTTGTTCTCACTGTGAATGTGGAATATCTGGTACCCCAAAGTAATCCTTTACTCCTCCCTAGTCTTCATAAGGGATATGTATGGGGGTATGTCATCTTCGATAGTGGTTTGAACAATTCATAAGTGAATAAACTGTACATCAAACGATAACAGCTTCTCAAAAATGTTTGATAGAGGGGAGATTGTCAGCAACGCCATGCTGTCAGAGTGTTAGGAAAGATTCATGCATACGTAAGCATTCACGTTTGAAAGATGGAGAATAAGGGTGTGTTGGTGGGGGGCATGGGCGAGAGAGAGAGAGAGAGAGAGAGGGGAATGTATTGGTTTTAAAGAGCATGTTCTCCCCCTTCATTTGTATTTTTGTACACTTAAGTTACTTCGGTGTAGGTGTCCTCCTACAAACTGAATATAGTAGGTATGCTTTTTCTTCCTCCTAATGCAATTGCTTTCTAGTGAGTGGTCAACTAGCTATTCTAATCCCATAGAGACAACCGATTCTGCTTTTATTTTACCCCCAAACCTTTCAGGCCATACTGTCATGCTCATAGGCTATCTTCCTCTAAAGAGACCTCATTTTCATTTTCAATCAATATCTCTCCACAATTCTTCACATAGCTTCCTTCACACTACTCATTTCCCTTTAGAGCTGGCTTCTTCTCCACTGCCCCTGGGCTTGCTGCGTTAGCGTGTTTCAACATGATTGGTCTTTATTCATGTATAAGAGACAAAGCTCCAATAATCACACACCTCTTAATTTGCTATAATTCCAAAGGGGGGACCACAACCCTGGAAACTGAAAATGAACAGACTCCTGGAAATGCAGATGTACTGGGAATTCTGCCGCTTCTGGCAAGTTTTCCTGTATGCCAGCAGGCAGAATTTTCTGTAAGTTGCATCCCAGTCCCAATCCTTGCTGTACAAAAATGCCATGAAGTCTCAAAATAGGAAATGTTCTGACCATAGGTGATGAGGTGATGATTAATCTACTTTCAGCAATGATTCTTAAACATTTACTTCAGACAATGAAGGAACCTGTGGTCAGCTCTCAGGAATGTCAGACTTACTTGAGACTAGTCACAGTCACAAGGGAGATAGAGTTTAGCATGCTTCAGCTGTGTGGTACTTTCAGGAAAGTTCTATGTTTACAAAAGACTCACTATTTTTCTTAATATATACATGAATGTATCTGATATTTGAAATAAGCTTCCTATTTTAGAAAGAATTCATAAGTTTCACATATGCAATATGTCATTAGCATAAGGCTAAAATATTAAGAGCCATGTAAAAGCGTGGAAGAGATCATTGGATCTGAAATTCTAGCCAAGGATATTTTCTACAATTTCACATTAAATTTAGTTCCTGTGCAGGTCACAAAGGCCAAAAAAGAAATTCTATGAGTCATGTAGTATTCATTTCCTAATAAAAAAATATATGACCCTGGGTAAGAAGAAAATGTTCCCGGAAATAACAAAAATCTAGCCATGGATTACTATAATAAAGGAAAGTACTTTTAATAACAGCCTTCAGAGAAGATGCAGAAAATGTATTCATTTGGTTGTTTCTTATGCCGACTCTCGGTGAAAATCAAGAGAATAATAATTCTGTATTACAATCATTTGATGTGTTTCTATAGGGAAGGAAAGATCATACATACTCTTGGGATCTGGTATTTTGTGCTGCTGGAGGTGGCTAGGTGTGTTGTTCAAATGCCAGGACTTCTCATATGGCCCGATCCAGACAGGCCCTCCTCAGACCCCTGATGGCAACAACACTGCCACTTCTCTGCAAGGCCAGCCACACTGATTTGTTCTTCTGCAGTTGAGGAGGAAGACCCCGCAGGTTTCCAAACTTCCCCTTTACCGTGTCTGTGGCAGAACTATGCATGGTAGCCATACAGGACACTTCATCTTCAGCAGTGTCTTCCCTAGACTCTTTGATATATATCCATGGTGGTATTATTAGATAACTTGTGGCAAGTTTAGTGACAAATTTCTTCCGAATCAGGAAATTGGGAATATCTCAAAATGTAACAGCCAGGATGTTTCTTTCAGTACATTTCCTATTTCTCCACAAGAATCACAACAATCTGCGCCCCCCTCCTGGCCACTGAACTCAGTACTAAAGTGTCTCTTCTTGTGGACATTTGTCCTGTTTTTCTTATCTACTCGTCTGTGAAGTCCAGGAGACAGCATCATGTGTCCCTTTCCTGTGCTCCATGGCACTTAGCTCAGTTTATCTCACTTACTAAATATCTGTCGATCAAATACGTGAATGTGAGATTTTAATCCAATTTCTTTGGTGACTGTAAGTGCAAATAGGTATTAGACTTTGTGAATTCTTACCTCTGTTCATTTTAGTTAAATTGATCATGACTCAGCCCACCCTTTGTTTTATGGCTATTTTTCATATTTAATTATAAAGGTATGGATTCTTGAAGGTGAAAACTTTAAGAATCATCAGGGCTACCAGACCCCAGCCTTGAAGTATTTTTTTCTTCAAGGTTAAGTAGAAACCTTATGTTGACCCAGAGTGTCACCTTAAGATGCCTGAGAATTCTCTCTTCCAATCTGGTTCCAGTAAGATTGCTGACTAATATATTCCCCCAAATGGAATGATTTTGAGGGTGAAAAAGGTTTAATAGTTATGTTAGGGTTGCAGAGATTAATGAAAACTGTCCTGGGACAGCTATAGTTTTATTTGCTGAATGATTGCCTGATAGTATGGCAATCAGGCTTTCATTTCCATCAGTGACCACAAAAAGGCTTAGACACAACATTGATGTCATTTTACGTCTCTGCAAATTGCTGTTCTAAAATATAAACAAACAGGGATCTTTCCTTTACCCTTCATCCTGCCTCAGAACACAATCTAAGTTTCTAAGCATAAAGAGAATAAAAAAAAAACATATGAACATAATTCCTTCTAGAATTCACAAGCTAAAACACACACACACACACACACACACACACACACACAAACACACACACGCGCACTGCCTAGCCACCTAGCAGTGAAATATTTAGAGGAAAAAATGACTTTTTCAGTAGATGTCTAGAACTTTAAATCTTAAGGTTCCAAACTTAAAGTCTACCAGAGATAAACTCATTTTCTGTTGAGCACATTTTAGCACATTTTCCATTATTGGAAAAGATGTTTGATTTCAGAGGAACATCAGAGTAGACATAATGGCTGATATGAAATGAAGCAGAAGTTTAAACATCAGGGGGAGCAATTCTGGCTTTCTAAGTGATCAGTCAATGCTTACACAATGAAATATCTGGATTTATCATAGTAATAATCTTGTTTGTCTCCTGTAGATCATATAGCTCTCATTATGTGCTTGCTAATACCCTTGTCAACGTGGCTTATAATTAGAATTCGTAGACTTGTATTACTCCACAACTCTCAGTGATTGAGGATGGAGCATGAACAGTATTGGTGGGTGGAAGCAGAATGATTGTCTGCAGTGACATCGACTCTCCCCTAATGAGAGAAGACTTGTCTGATATGATCAGCAGTTTTTCTTGGAACAATAAAGGGTGGCAGTAAAGGAGCCCTCCCCGACTTCATAAACCACACAAGAGAATCCAGTCTGTGCATCTTCAAGCCTGTAATTTGGAGTGGAAAAGCCTCTCGCGTGTGAGGTACTTTCTTAACTCTAACAAAATTAATCCACAAGAGAAATGGGAGTGACAGTCTGTTTTCTTCTTCAAACTTTGTTGTTAATTGAAAATAATGATTATCATGGATTTCTAATTACTTTATAAGTGCTATATGACTAGTACCTGCTCCTCACCAAATTAGTGAGATAATGATGGGAACGTCTCACTAAACAGAAGTATTCTTTCTTTTCCCCCAGATTCACATACCTATTTAATAGACCTCTTTTTGTCCAACACCTTTGTGAAACATTTATACATTAGCTTTCCTCACAGTTATTAGCATTGTATGTTCACTTTATTCTTTATATTTTTGTATCCTAGGACCTAATAAACTGAAAGAATGTTATAGAGGTTAGTAGAGATAGAGACAAATACATCTGCACATTAACAAAAAGAAACTCCTGTAGAATACTCTTCCAGAATAAATGAGTGTTCTAAAAGCTTTAAAATCTTACTTATGTTTGGAGTTATTGAAGATATAGTACTTATCTGGGTAGCACTGTTGGTTGTCTCCCTCTTTTAGAAGCTAGCATAATGCCTTTTGGCTCCATGGAATCTAGTCCTCAGGGAGAAGGCATTCAGATCTGTCCCAGTTCAGGGGTCCCTGGGGCCTGTTTCTGAAGTGCATCGTAAGGAAATTTCTTTTTGCAACAGATGGAGACCAGTACAAAAGATCACAGCTAATCAAAATACAGAGTTGTGGGGCCCAGTTCCAATGGATACATCAACAAAACACTCCACAACTAAGGCTCAGGGAACATTGTGGAAGAGGGGGCAGAAAGATTGTAAGAGCCAGAGGACCGGGGAGTTTGCTGTAAGACTGTGTCTCTTAGATATCTAAGAAGCTATACCCATACAGTTGTATCAACATAACTTCCCAAATATGAGCTGAAAAAGGATGACATTGATGAATATGGCAACATGGAGGTGTGGAGGCAACATGGCCTCCATCTATGGAGGAAAGCCATGAGGCCTCAGCCTTACAAATGACCACAGGTAACTGAGGAAAGCTGAGCATGTAGAAGAAGTATCTTCCCCATGGAAGACAACAACAATTGGTTGTCAGTGCCAAACAGTCATCCATGAAAGAATACATACAAGTTGCATTTTATAAACTGAGCCTGTTATATCCTGTTATATTTCAGGATATATATGTATGCAACAACAAGTAATGAAAGAAGAGGCCATGAATTTGAAGGAGAGCGGGAAATGGTATACGGCGGGGCTTGGAGAGAGGATGGAGGGAAGACATGGGAGAAACGTTGCAATTTTATAATCTCAAAAATTAAAAACGTAAAAGAAAATATACTCCTAAAAAGAAGAGAGAGAGATAGAGAGAGGGAAGGATGGAGGGAGGGAAAGAGAGAGAGGGAGAGGGAGAGAGAGAAGAGAGAGGATAAAAAGAGCCCAGAACTTCATGTGTTTCTGGGGCACCATAGGAATATCTGTAGTCAGGGGCAGACAGAAAAAGAACCAAGCTGTCAATGCTGGAGAATGCTGACAAAGGGAGCTCATGAATGGAAGGGGCTAATGCATTCTGGACATACAACTCAGAAGTAATAGGCTGCTCAATTACCTCAGCAAAGGGGGAAATGGGGTGGGACTTCAATTGTTTCTGAAGTTCATGGTTCCATGATGTAGTCTCTAGATCCTCCTTTTGAAATAGAGCAAAATCAAGCTGAGTATGAGGAACAAGCTCAACAGTATCGAATGTGGTGGTACCGTGGTCATAAGCAATCTTTGAGAAGACCACCAGAATTGTGTGAATATGGTTGCCCATCAAAACCAGTGTTGAGGTTGGTCACCATTGTTCTCAATGCTGTAAAATATCGATATGCGACTATGATGAAGCTTTGTGGTAGTGATTGGAGTTGAGTTAGGATTCACTTTCAAGAATGCTGTGTTTCACTTATGGGAGTGGCTTAGCTTCTGGGAATTGAACTTCCCTTTCTTTCTTCACATGATTACCACTCTACTGTCATGCTGCATAGAGAACATTATGAGGTCCTCGGGAGGACTGAACAGAACTTCCAGCCTCTCGAACTGTGAGCCACATAAATACACTAAAAAATTACACAGCCTCAGGTGCTGTGGGGCAGCCACAGAAAATGGAGCAAGAAGCAGTTGCACGTTGCATAACACATCCTAACACTACATAATACTGGGGCCTGGATTTCTAGTTAAATAAATAATGATTTTTTTTAAAAAAAAATTATACATTTGAAGTGACATTCATCTAATTTGAAATTAGTTTTATAACATGGAATAGCTGTTGAACGAGTCTTCATTTCATGGGAATGGCATCCAGGGCTTTTGTTTATTACAACACTGTCTTTTCTAAAAGAACAAAACCACGGTGGTGGTGCTATACCTATTTTTCATATGGACATTTGACAGCCTGTCCAGCAGCCTAGACTGTGTCCATGGGAGCTGTGATTAAACCACAGATTTCCTGTTCCCTCTCCTCTACAGCTGCGGTAATCAGTCCACATGCCCTGGGTACCTAACCAATATCACCAGTTTGCAAGTGCTTTGATGGCAGGCATGCCAAGCCACTGTTTACAAGAGCCTCGCGTTGGCACGCTTTGCTCATGAAATATTCGTAGCGCTTTGGAGGAGCTTTGTAGACCCTTTTGTTTGTAGGAATTATAAAAAAACAATTGATGGGCTGGTGAGATGGCTCAGAGACCAAAAGTTCTTGCTTCAGAGACATGATGACCTGAGTGCAGTTTCAGGAACTCATGATGAAAGAAAAAAACAGAAAACTATGCCCCCTCCCGCCGCCAAATTTATTCTTGGACCACCACACGAATGCTGGCATGTGTGTGCGTGCACATACACACACACACACACACGCAATAATAATAATAAACACACATTCAAAATAACAATAATAATAATAATAATAATAATAATAATAATAATAATAAAGAATAATAAAAGCAAATAAAAGAATTAAAAGAAAAAGTAATCCATCCCAAAAACCTGCATTCCAAAAGCTTTAAGAGAACACTTGGTCCATTGTTTGAATTTCAACTTCAAGCACAAAAATATTGCAGAGCTATAGAAGAAACTGTGGCTAGAACTTGAGCATTTTACATTAAACTGAATTCTGGATCATCATTTAGACAAGAGAGGAAGGATAAAATATATTCTGGCGAGTCCTGGTTTGAACAAGCCACATGCTTCCTTTCTTGTGGAATTTAATTGAGGGGATGCTTGGAAGGATGCAAATACACTTGAAGGGGTTTCTTTGTACCTAACCAAAGTTAGCAGGCCCTTTCTCCCCGTCATGGGGTGCGCCTCTGGGAAGAGTGCAGTATAGAACAGCGTTTCACCAGCACAGGAGGATCATGGATGTTGGGCAGAAATGTCTCTTGGGCAGCAAGAAAAGCTCCCAGTGGCATCTGATTGCAGACTCAGAAGGACACTCATGTCACATATATCAGGAAATCCCTAAATCTTAGGCCACTGACCAAAGTCTCCTACTATGGGAAGAACATACTATGAGAGGTGTTCCTTCCTGCATCTTCTTCTGCCAGTGACCCTTCCTTAGGCAGCCTGCCATTAGACATGATCAGGGGAATGATGGGAGATGAAGGGAGCAGAAGACACATTAGAAACTCCTCTCTAGCTTATAAGAGGCCTCTCAACTCATCTAGATTACATGGAATGGACTTTGTCCGTCCTTCGATACAGTTGATGGAAAGTCTCTCGTCATCATAACTTGCCCCAGATGTGCTGTACCTCCTCTGCTTTCTTCATATCTGCTTTGGGCCACCTGCCCCTGTAGTCTTGGGCTTCCATCCTTGTATGTCTTGCTTCTGCATTATTCTAAGTTATTTTGGGAATACTGAGGAGTGTCAATAAATATTTATTTAACAGGTTAATATGATTGCACTTTTCTTACTCCACATATATCACTGAAAAATGAGGCATTCTACTATAAATGTATTACTTTTCACAAAAATTAAGATTTAGAAGAAAATTTCTAGAAGATTTATTTTGTGCAATAGTAATTTGTTATTAGCAATCTTACATTGTATCAGTAGAACATTGTTAAGTATTTCCCTTTTGGCCCACAAAGCTATTTACTTTAATCAAATGAAAACGCACTGTAAAAAGAGGGAGCTGGGGACATATCTGAGAATGCAAATAAATTCTGTTGAAAGCTTTTAAGTTTTTGAGATCCTACATGTACATCTAAGTAATATGAGGTCAAATAAATCTGAAATGTTTGTCTCAATAAGGGATTGTCAAAATGCATTTATTGCTGAATTTTAATTTTCTCATTTATAAGCCAGAAAATACTTTCTTTATTGACCTCTTAAGTTTATTGTGACTGCCAAATAATGCATTTATTTGAGCAACCTCTATAAAATGTTGAGTTCTCTAGATATTAGCATACAAAAATTCTTCGTATATTTATTTACTTAATGCACTTTAGCACGTGTGTGTGGACACTACATGCAAGTCCTACAGAGGGCTCAAGGGCACAAAAGGATGTTACTTTACTCTTCAATATGACTTTCATTTAGTGACATCAAAAGTTGCTAGCTGAAGTAGTTAACATTACGTGTAAACTATTTAAATAAGACAATATATTCCGACACTTCCATGGAAATGAAAATAGATCTGGATATATTTTGTGTGTCTCTGGAGGGAGACAGTTTTCAGGAACTTCGGGTTTGATATAGCTAGCACGCTGAAGATTAAGCAGAAAGGAAGAAACAGGACAGTGTTCGATGGATTATCTTCTGATATTTGAAGACCTACATTATGCAAAAAAACACATTTGAATAATTTTGTGTAGTTGGCTATACAGGTTGAGTAGGAGCAAAAAGGGAAATGGTAACACTCAGACTTCAGAATATTTCAAGAGAGAAAGTTTTAATACAGTGAAATATTCATAGTCAGAGTAGGTTGCCTGAAGAGTCTGTCACTGGAGAAGTTCAAGATTAAATGCACCGCTTAAGGCTTGGACTTGGAGATGTTTCTTTGTGAGACAAGGTCTCTCTGTATAACCCAAACCTCAGTCTCAGCTTCAGCCACCTGGGTGCTGAGATGACAGACATGAGGCACCACTTCTGGCTTCCATAAGATAATAATAACTCTTATTATTTAAGATGTTTATTACATTCTTTTTATGTAGTTGGGGGGAGATGCACGTGCCATGATGGCGGTGAAGATCAGAGGATAACTCCTGGGAGTCAGTTCTCTCCTTCCACCAGGAGTAGCCTGGGGATTGAATCAGGTTTTCAGGCTTGGAGGGTAGGTGCCTTTGGATGCTGACTCACATCACTGGCACCCATAAATTAATTCTTAATGCCGAGCTACTGATGCAGTGATTCTGCTCCTTAAGTTGGTCCCATTAATCTGGAAGAGTCCCCACTCTCCTCCTTTCCCTTTTTTGGACTCCTTTCTTAGCCTCCTTCCCAGAAGCCTTTGAAGTAAAGTGAAGAATCTAGCTCCCATAATGCTAATCTTGCTGTTAAGTAGACAGGCTTTCTTTATCCTGGTAAACCTTCTCTTTAAAGATAAACCAGGGGCCAAAGATTGTTCTAGTTTCTTCTGTTGCTATGATAAGATGCTCTGACCCAAAGCAATCTGTGGAGGAAAGGCTTACTTGGCTTGTACTTTCAGGTCACACACAGTCCATTACTGAGGGAAGTAAGGGCAGTAACCCAAAGCAGAAACCACGGAGGGGCACTTTTTGCTGGCTCCCAGGTTCATGCTTAACTAGCTTTCTAGGCAGGACCACCTGCCTAGAGCTGTACCACCCACAGTGGTCTGGGCACTGCTATGCCAATTACCAATCAAGACAATTCCTCTATAGGCATGCCCACAGGGCAATCTAATCTAGGCAATTTTTCAGTTGAGGTTGCCTTGTGCAAGGGGACTTTGGGCTGTGCGAAGCTGACAAGAAAACTAAACGCCACACAGATTCATGATTTTACTGATTGTTCTTTTCATGTGAAATGGAAGCAGACTCTTTTAAACAGTGCTCTTATTGTTTCAGTCCATTTCCTAAGTATGGAAGGACAGAACACACGTTTGCCTCGATACGGCGACTGCCTTTCCTCCTCTGCTCTCAATCAGACAGTTTTAAATTTTGGTGAGGCATGTAAACACACTGTGATGGACGGCATTAATAAATAAGTATTACACTGGCTCTGCTTGAGTGGTCCCTCTTCATCTTTATCTTTTTTGTTTAATTCCTGTGGGGTCTCAGAATGCTCTTTATGGAGATCAAGAAATTTAAACAAAATTAGCTCTCAACCACATAATGGGCTTCCCTCTCCCCTCTGCACGCGGTGACCCCCCTGATATCAACAGGAGATTCACAGATGGAGGGGAAAATTATGTTCTGGGAGAGCAGGGTGCACATGGGTTTTCAGTTTTGTCTTTCATTTCTAGCAGCGTATGTAATGTGAATTGGAATCCAAACTCAAAAGGATAAGTAAATTGGCTGGTGCTTAAGAATACCTTCAAATCCATCTGCCTCTCAGGGCAGGCTGACCCGTTCAGTTCCAGAGCAAGGGATATTGTCCTGGCATGGAGAAGAACTAAACCACAGCTGCATAAACAGATGACACCTTCAAAGAGGCTACTGGCAGGGAGAACTATGCTTCACCCATGTCAAACAGTGAAATTCACGCTGTTTATAAAGTTCTCCAGAGAGAGATTGGCTCACTCATGGGCAGAGTCGGCAGCTGCCTGCAAGGAATAATTTGAGGATCAGTGAGAGGCCCCTATGTTTAAAAATCCATCTCCCTCATCCATCCGCAGTGGTGCCTGAAATTTCCACCATTACTGTCATTTCTTAAAAGCTTTTAAGAGGACATATGCCCTATTATCTTGAGGGAGGTAACATTAATTAACTATATAACATATTAGAATGGATGAGTTTTCTTGTTAATAACCCATTACAACCATTGACATCCAGTAAAGATCAGGTCTCTGAAGAAACAGAAGCAAGGGCAGGTAAGATTTAATGAAGAAGGAGCTGGTGATTCCCCGTGTGTGTGTGTGTGTGTGTGTGTGTGTGTGTGTGTGTGTGTGTAGAGGGGATGGGGTGGGGCTATCGCTCAGGTCTTCTTGGGGATGGGTGCTTTAATGTAGGGACCATCAGCAACGGAAAGCATTGGTTGATTTTTTTCTTTTTGCAAATGTGTGATGTCTCCTAAATGTATAAAATAGAAGACAAAGATAAATGTATTATTTACTCAACAATATTATTTTGACCCTAGCCTCATCAAAGAAGTTCAGGATGCTGATTATCAAAAATTAAACAATTTTTGTAGCTGGCCAGCAATCTCATGTGAGGGTGTGGAATGTATCTTTAATACTATGCCCAGGGAAATGGAGAAATAGTTGTTACAATTTGGATGGCAATGTTTCACTAATTTGAATTTTCAACTGATCTATGATTTTATCTGTCTAAATAATCACACCTCTCCAGAAATATTATTTGAAAATATTTAGCCTGTCAAAAATATAAAGCATTTATAAGGCCTAATTGTAACCAGATCCTTTTAGAGCTGCAGTTATGGTTCAAGATCTCTTGCTTCAATTCCTTAACTTTAGAAGGGGAGCCACAGTCTCATAAAATGTCTTTATTTTTCCTTAATTTATTAAAAAATATTCACATTCAATGTAGTGTGTTGGTCTTTACAGAGATGCAATGGCAAGCAAAACAGATGTGTTCTTTATGGAACTTATATCTTTATGGGCAAAACCCACTAATTAACCAGATGATCACATAAGTAAGTGTAAAATGAAGGTTGTGATGTCATTAAGACTGATTCATGAGAATGTGTCACAGAAAGCTTGATTTCAATTGGAATGGTACTGCAAAACTTCTTCATGTGGATGATGTTTGAATGTATATGTGAAGGAGGAGTAGGGGATTATCAGACAGAAGGAAGAGGGAAATGGGCTAGATAATGGGTCGAACGTGTAGGCTAGGGATGTTGCAGAAGAACCATAACAAGCATCAAGGAACCAGCAAAAGGCCTGGATGAACAGAACCCAGAGAGAGCTTGAACACAGTTGTGAGGGTCTGGGGTGGCAAGCAGAGGTTGGTCTTTCTGAATCCTGTTCTAGAGCTTTGACATAGGAACAATACAGGAAAGGAACTGGAGAAGGGTAATGAGGGTTAGTTGGTTAGAGGTAGTTTGCTGAAAACTAGAACATGAGGTGTTCTTATAAGTCCCTTGATTAATAATGCTGTCCTGTGCTATTTTTCCTCACAGTGGCCTTAGCTGCTTTGAGAACTCTTCCTCATCTGTTTGCTCTATGTTTGTCGACCCCACAACTGGTTCCTATACTTTCGGTGGTATCTATTTGATCCCAAGCTTCGGGGCAGCATGCAATTTGTACTTGACTTCTACGACACTCAGATGTTCTTGGGACTGTAATAACAAATGGCTCAGGAATGGTCACGTGACACCATCATACAAATTATATGGCTCAGGACTTTCCCTCTAGCTTCTAATACAGCCGGCTAGAGAGTGGATGCTATTTCGTTTGATACAGTACCAGGTAATGCGGTCTATATTAGGAGAAATGGATCGAAGGAACAGTTGAAAGAAATATTGGAGTGGCAAAACAGGGTGAGTAATTGAGTGTGGCGTGCAAGACGAGAAAGAAGGGAAAGATAATTGAGAAAATCAGCCAAGATGATTGCAACTCAGGAGGAAGAACAGATACAGTAACAGGAAGAGGTCAGAAGGATGTGTTTGTCTTAAAATTTTCAGTCAATTTCTTTGTGAAACAAGAACTCTGGATAAAGTTACTATAACTTTTTGCTTTATGTGTATATTTTCTTGGAGTGCTTACTACCCTACTATAGAATAACTGCATGTAACAGTGGTACAATTATAGCTGAAAGTTCTAACTCAAATAAATTGATTTTTCTTCACTCTACTTACGCCAGGTGCCTTCCCCGAGTGAAGAAATGACCTCTTTCTTTCAAAAGCCATTTATTACTGATGCAGGACCTACATATTTCATTTCCCTATGTGCTCTGTTGATCCGCAGAAAAATATCAGCGGTAGGATTTCTTTTTGTAGAGATAAAAGCCAATAGCGTATGAAATGGGTATTATCACCAACATGAAATTAAAAAATTGAGCTAAACAATGTATTCCAAATCACATAGGCCTCCTTCCACTCTTCTCAGACCCCCCTATTTTCCCTCTCCCCAAGACCTACCCTCCTGCCCACCAGAAAAATTCCCCTCAGAAAAAAGCAGACATCTCATAGTTACCAACCAAACCCAGTTTAACAAAATGGAACAAGGACAGACACAGGTTCCTACCCGAGGCTGGACGAGGCTACCGAGTAGGAGGGAAAATATCCCAAGGGCAAGTAAAAGGTTCAGAGATCACCCACTCCAAGTTCTAGGAGTTCTACAAGAACAGCAAGCCAGACAACCTTAAGATATATGTAGGGGACCTAGTGCAGACCCACAGAGAATCCGTGTCTGCCGCTTCTGTCTCTGTGAGCCCCTAAGAATCTTGGTAACTCGACTCCTTGGGGCGTGTTCTCCTGGTATCATCAACCTCTCTTCAGCAGGGTTCCCCAAGCTCTGCTCAGTGCTTGGTTGTGGGCCTCTGCATCTACTCCCATTAACCTATGGACTTAAAATCATGTAATAAGGCCAGCTATTATGAAACTCGTTTTATATGCTTCCTATAAATCCTTCAAGAGTTCAAGGTATCACAACCTCTCTTAAAAGGTTCTTGTACTTTGCGGCCCTCCCAATTAAGCAGCTAACACTCAAGTACTATTGGAATTATTCCTGATGCATTTTCTGTTAGTGCTCCAAGTTGCACCTACACTTTCCTGCCTGGTTTTGGTGAGACCTCAGTGGTTGTTGGTCCCTCTGAGGGGACCAATATTCTGTTATCCTCTGGCTGTGAAATGACTTGGGAGGCACATTCATCTCTTGGAACTTGTATGATTCAGGCCTTGCATAATGACAGTAGGCGGTAGCAATAAATAGAGTCTGAAAAGTTAATTGGGCAACACCTCTACATTCTCAAGTGTCCCCCAAAGGCTTCTATGCTTCTGGATCCCAAGAGCTCAACCCTTCTGAAGTCCTGAAGTCCTAGAAGAGGACTGATTGATGGAATATGAAAAATTCCAGTCAAGAACTTTCTCACAATTTAAGTATAATATTAGTAAATTTGGATGGAAATTTTAGTTTTCAAATAATAGATTTATTAACTTAAATATGAATGCTTATGGCCTAACTGATTATTAGGAGCCCCGTTAGGCAGTTGATAGGGAAGGATAAGGTAGCTTTGGAACAGGAATGGACTGAAGTAGGTGGTGCGGTGTTTATGAGGTATGCACTCTCAGGAGCTCACACAATGCTTGGCTGACCTCAAGGTGTATGTCTCCTTATGTTTTGCACTTTCAGTGTCTGCTTCCTTCCTTCAAGTCACAGACTGAGGTTGAAAACCTCAGGTAGCATCACACTTCCCAGAATGCGAAATGTAACTCTTTGCCCCTCCTCTCTGAGACACAAACATGATGGCAAGCTTAGGAAGAAAGGATCCTGTTAACCCGTAGGGGTTGTATGTCAGTTAGGATCCTAGAATGGGCAAGCAACAGAAATGACATTTCCAGTGAAAATGTATAGGGAAAATATTGAGTGGTTTCTATGCAGAAAAATGGTTTGAAAAACCTTGATGAGGAAAAATGTGGGAGATTTCTGGGGATCTGTTGACTTTCACCAGCATCCATCTGCTTATTAGGAGGTACAGGCTCTGGGCATCTTCCTCCTGTGCCTCTCCCTACCTTGTTCCCCGAAGGAGGAAGACCAATATGAATAACGTGTTTCAAAATGCCAAAATAAAACCCAGTTGTTTGTATTCAAATAAAAAATGAATGAAAAAAGTCTCATTGTCAGGCTTTGGGCTTTTTCTTGTGGCTATGAGAGGGTAGATCAATTTGATCTAAATTTCTACTAAGGTATTCTCAAAATGAATTAGGCATTCATTTTACAAAATAGTGTGTGTGAGTGTGTGTGTGTTGCAAAATTAGAAAGCAAACATTTACTGTAGTATGAGGATTTCAGGTTGTAAGATTAGAGAGTCCTGCCCAAATGTTTTGGCATTACCAGTACACTAAGAAAGGTAAAGACACGTTTGTGCTTTCAATAACATGCAAGAATCAACTTTTTCACAAAAATTGTAAGTAAATCATTTAGGATAATATCAGTACTAATAAACTAATGCTTGTGACTTTTTTAAATATAGCATTGATAATTTTGGACAGTTTTGAGTCTTCAAATAATTTACTTAAAATATAAACATTTATGATCTGATTACTAGGTGCCTTGAGAGGTAGCTGATAGTGAAGAATCAAGGTGTTGTTTCTGTGTGTATGATGCACTAGCATCAGAAAGGGATGGAGTTTATAGATGAGTAAATAAATCATGATATGGCCAATTGTGATGCCAGTGCATTCTCAGAGTGGCTGAGCCTGATAGGACAATTTGGATGAGTAGAGAATAGGGGGAAATTGATGATCAGTCATTGTGGGCTGTTCACGAGTAAGAATTTATGGAAACTTGTAATACCAAGAGTTCATAAATGTGGTATGTGCACCAGGCAGCCAAAACCAGCCTCTCTGAACCAAGCAAAGCAGGCTAAAATGCTACATGAATCACAATCACAGGAATCAGAACTTTCCCCAATTATTACATTCGCTTGCTGAGCAAGTCAGTATTTTCTCCTAAGTGCTTTTTAGAAGATCAATTATGTGCCTAATGCCTTTTCATTTTCCTCAATGCTATCAAATCTATTCTTATTTAGTTCTCAAGAGTATTTTTAAAGTAATATTTTCCTATTCAAACTGAGGCTCCCTTACCATTGCATTATAAGGAAGATTATTGATCATTTATCCTGGATATTCTGTTTTAAAATGTATAAATGCTTGACTTCCAGAGAGGTTTGGGGATTTGTTCATGATCATCTACCTTTGACAAATCCATGAGATAATTGCCTAAAAGCATAAATAATTGAAGCAAGGTAAATGCATTCAGTTGAGCGGGCTGCACGGAGCACCCAAAGGATGAAGAATCCCAGTTCTGGTTCTCTGCTTGCAAAATAAGCAACAAAAGTGGAGAAAGACAAAACCTGCAACCTCCTTTGAATAGTGATTAGCTCTCATTTCTATTACTTTATTGGATAGCAGGTCATCCCACAAGTGGAAAAACTTAGGCTCTGGTGAGTATAAATCTGAACCTGAATCCTGCGTTTGTAACTTATTGTGGGAAGATACGGCCAATGTAACTAACATATTTAGGCTTCTCTTTCTCTCATCAAATGAAGAGCATAATACAGTGTCTGACACACTATAAACCTTTAATTTGATAATATTAATTAGTAAAAAAAAAGTTTAAGAATTAGATAAAAACTGAGTATTCATTTTGTTTCAATATTAGGCTTCTCCAGAGAAATCAGACCAATAGAAGCAGTCCTATTAAAAAACAACAACAACTGTTTTTGTGATTAGGGAACTAAAAAGACTGCAGTTTGAGACAGTACATCTGTGGGATTCTGTTCTATGTGGTTCTTCAGCTGATTGGATGAGGCTCAACCACATATTGGAGGGTACTTTACTTTATGCAAAGTCCCACCATTTGAAATGCCAAGTTAATACAAAAAAGCCTTACAAAAAATTCCAGACTAAGTGTATGGCCATGTACTTGTGTAGAGGAATAACCCTGTGTGAAAGGTAGGGTCTACATTCGAGGGGCTACGTTCAGAGTCCTGTGTAGCCTGGATGAAATACAGTATTCAGAAAGCCATGGTAGTCTATGCCTTTAATCCCTAATAAAAAACATGAAAGCAGACACAGGAAGGAGAACTCAGAAGGAGTCAGTGTCACACAGGAAGTAACATATGAGATGAGTTAGGGTAAATGGCAGACAAAGTGACTAATCAAAGGAAGAGTTAGCAGAGTGAGGACATGCCCAGCTCTCTTGAAAAAAGGTGGGCTCTCATCTCAGTAAATGAGAGTTACAGAGGAGTTAGAAGCAGGCAGAGAAACAAGTTGAAGTTAGTTGAGAAGCAGTAAGAAGAATGATTTGAAGAGTCAGTAAGAGAAGTGAGTTGAGAAGCAGGCTGAAGAGTCAATTGAATGAGAAGAATCAGTTCAGAAGGAGCTAGTCAGAGTGACTCAGTCAGCAGTAGGTCTCCGAAGACTAAGGCTGAAGCCTCCTAGGTCAGGGATAGCAGTTTAAATATTCTAGTTTGTGTGAAGGCTGAAGTCTTCCAGTACAAAGATTCAAGCTTAAATTGTAAAGAGGACAAAATGCTCTAGGGCTCCAGGGCTCGGGGCTAGAATCAGTGATATAATTAGACAAAAGAATAAACTACCCTCTGTCCCGAATCAATGTCTACATCTGGTGAATCCACATATACATCTATTTCTACATCTACATATTTGGATCAAGACCTCAGCTTAGCCAGGCTGATCCATAAAATTCACTAAGACATTTCCTTGACAGTGTTTTAAAGAAGGCATTAATATCATGTCTACTAGCAGCAAGCCTATCATTTCAGATGCAGAGCTCAGCCTGGCTACTATTAGGATGGGAGTGGATACAGATCATATTTCCTCTTTGCTAATAATGGAGCAGTAATGCCCTATTATGGGCTTGGTTTATCTATGTTTCTTCACAAACAGGTTCTAGTTATGGACATTCATAGACTCTCATACATTCCCTTCTTCCAAACCAATATCTGCTACATTGCTCCCACAGTAATTATGGAGGCACTTACACAGCCATCAATACTCACAGTTAACTCACTCATATTTCTCTGGAGCAGCGACCTTCCCCTCAGTGACAAGTACTGACCTTTAGTGGTTATTAATATTATTCAGATTCTAGCCATGGAATCTAGATTTGTTTGGGAATGAGCCCAGTGGGAAGCCATCAGCTGTGTGGAGCTATTTCTACTAGGCTTTAGTGGTTAGGACAGCTCTGTGGAATCTGTAATTTTAGGCTACACTGTTCTGTCAGAGGCGGTGGAGAAAGCTGAGAAGCACCATCAATCTCCTGGCTGACAGGCTGCAGCGCAGGGGATACTCTAGCATGAACACTTTGGTTGTTGACAGTGGCATAATTTGCCTTGTGCTGGTACATGCCATTAAAGCTGCTGTTTAATGTTCTTTTCCAAAGGACATCGTCTCTGATGCTTTGATCGTCCAGGGAAATGCGTGGTATCAGAAATGATCACGTTCCTGATGATTTTCTTTGAAAATGGTAAACTTTTGCCGAGTTTACTCTCTCTTCTATTAGGGTTGATAATGAGAAATTGTGAGGATTATTAAGCACTCCTAGCTTTCCGTAGGAACTTATTTAGCACAGATGTTTCTATAATTGCAGTACACTGGGAAATTCAGTGTTCAATGGCCCAAAACTCATTATTACTTATTACTTCTACCTGTGTATTGTGGTGCTAGTAAGCTGGGCTGAAATGTTTCATTTAGCAGGGGCAATAGCTGAAGATCCCAGGTACTTTACAAAGACTACTGAGAAGAAACTGCTAGTCTTTCAACTGTTACTTGGTACCTGGCCGTTCTTCTATTTTAAGTGACCTGGTCACACAATCATGTTAATTTTCTCCATTCAAATCCCCAGCTTGTGGGTAGGTGAGTAAAACAAACAAGCAAACAAACACCCTGAAATCTTGAGAGTTTAGATCCAAATAATATAACTAACAATTGTGTTTCACTGGAATAATCAGATGGATTAAGTAAAACTGTAGTGGGTTTTCTCCCATTTCTTAGTAAAACAGCTCTCTTATCGTAGCTGTATGCTTGTATTTTTAGTAGAAATTTGGCAACATTTATGAACAGGAGATCAAACACGTTTAAAAACACCTAAAAAGGGCCATTCACCAGAGCATAATACTTCTCGTATTATTTCCCTTTTGGATTCTTAAAACCAGAACTATAAAACACCCCCCCCCCCACACACACACACCACCTATGTCCTTCACTTCCCTGAACAGCAAAGAAACCATTTCGGGGCATCTTACATCTTTGCTGAGGACAGACTTCACAGACATATTTCCTGAAGTTAGCCAAGGTGTTTCTCTTCTGAAAATGACCAAGGTTAGCACAGGATGTTTCAGGCTTTACCCTAAGCACTCACAAATGTATTTCCTGAGAATCTTAGTCTTGAGAAAATTGGAGTTTCTGGTTACTCCTGATGGTTTAGGCTTACTATAATTTTTAAAAATTTTGTATATTAAAGCTTCTATCTCAGAAGCTGAAGTATTTACAGGCATGTAAAAAAAAAGTCACCTTTTCCCTCTGTGTCCCAGACAGCCCAGGATTTATACTACTATTACAAAAGAAATGAGGAAATAAACATGAATTTAGTGGCACTTCTCATAAACAAAATCAGTCATAGAAGTTATCATAACATACACATGCTATCAAGTTTGAGATTATATCCCAAATATGTAACATCTGTAAGAAGATGTAGCATGGTCAGAAAAATTTGCTGATCATGCATATTTATTCATAATAAAGTTAATTCAGGCCATTTTTTTTTAAGCAATGGAAAAACAAAGATGTCAAAATAATTTAATAGATTTGGATACTTGTACCTTAATCAGGATAATCTTATATTTTAACTCAAAGATAAATTCACTTTCAACTTTCATCCCATCATTTTAATGGACGTTGGAATACATACATATATATATATATATATATATATATATATATATATATATATACACATGCATGTGTATTTATTTGTGTGTGTGTGTATGAAAAAAGAGGTCATAAATTTGAGATAGAGCAAGGTGGATACATGGGGGCATTTAGAGGGAGGAAAAGGAAGGAGGAAATGATAGAATTAGAACATAACCGCAAAAAATGATTAACAAGAACTAGCATAAGTTTGCTCTAGTCATAGAAAATCGTACAAATTTGCAGCTTTATTTCAAACTTTCTCACAAAGTCTGTGTATATCGTATACAGGTGACCAAAGGCATGTCCAATTCTTTGAGAACTCAGCTCACTCTGCATGTTGGTTTATTTTTGACTGTGTCAAGGCATCTCAAGGTTAGGTATTTATGAAAAGCGCCTCATTAATATCCAAACCTTTTGGTTTTCATAGCTTTCTACTGAGGTCTAAAATGTTTAATCCACTTGATCATGAAAACAAAACATTAGAAATCAGTAAAGAGCCTCTGTGCTAATTGTAGTATCTGGCTTTAGATGGTACTTGGGAGCATAGAAGTCTAGAAAAATGTAAATACTAATTAAAAGTTTATTCCAAAGTTATTTGAACATTCACTTAATGTCATTTTGACTCTATGCTTGGGAAATCTGATTTTTAAAACAAGAGAGTAGAAGGAATTCTGACCTTAAATTTTGTTTGCACAGTTCCTTTCTCATTCATTTGCACTGATATTTTTGAGGCTCTAAATCAAATTCTTCTTACAGATGGAAAATAAGTGACAGAGACAAAGCTAAGGCTGGTGACACTTGCACATGATGTGCCAGCCTCAGATGGAGCCCTCAGCAATTCTTCCTTCCTGTCGGATGCTGAAACTCTCCTTGCCCATTCCTTCCCGGAATTCACCTGGTGAAGAGCCGAATAATAACTTCCCTGCCAATTAAGGTGTTCTACCTGGGGCCAGTCAGAGCTTAGTTTGGGGACAAGGTCACTTGCTGGGATGGAGTTGTAGTTCCCCAATTACTAGTAGTTCCACTATCTCTTCTAACTTGCCAAATAATGAGGAGACTTTGAAGGCTAAATCCAGCAGCCGCTCCTACGGGGTTAATGCAGAGTGAATGACAATGATACCTGAGGTGTGAGAGTCTGACAATGTCTGTCAAGCTCAGTTCACAAGGATGATGAAGTTCACTGCTACTCAGTAGTACTTAGGAAAGGTATTGGTCTTGATCTTATCAGTGAGGGAAGACTTCCACACTCACTTGGGCCTGAGTTCATTAACTCTTTCATGCCACTCACATGATCTGGTTATGGACTTTGTTAATGATAAAAGGTGAATTGCCACAGCAGGGCAGGCTGGACATAGACACATGCCATTTCTAGTCCGTTTCTCAGGTCTTCACTTTCTGGTTGGTGCCTCCTCTCCCAGAGCTTCTAAATTCCGAGTTTACATTTAGTACTTATTATTATCACAACTGAGACAATGGTAACAAAATTGTGCTACCACATGAAAGCCAAAAAGGTTTTATGCAACGATAATTTTCAAGGATGATCTTATTAGTAAACCCTTTAACTGAATGCTGAAACAACAATCACTCTGCAAAACTTTCTATAGGGTTTTTCTCTGATCAGCCATCTGAACTTTGTGGGAAGCTAAGTGACCTGTCTTTCAATCTAAGCTTCATTTTAAAAACATGACTTCAAGGCTGGATATTTAATGTGGGAAAAGACATTTAGCAATCAAATTCTTTTGCTTTTTTTCCCCCTCTCATTCACGCACATTTTCTGAAAGGATATTGCTGTCTTGTGATTATGTTTGGACTCGTCATGTTAAAGATGGAGACCTCAAAAGGCATCTAGCTCTTGGAGATATTTTGACTCAGTTCTCAAATTCAGCTAAAGTTTGTTTTGGAGGAAGGGATGAAGAGGCATAAATATTTCTTCCTCCTACACCATAGCTAGTCAAATGGTTTCAGATTTCAAAATCAAGTATTTCTTTTCCTACTGAGATAATAGTTCTATAAACCAAAATTTTTTCACAAAAATGAAAAAATGGTAATCCATAAAAATGCACATATGGATTTTAACCTTGTGCAATAGTCTCATTTTCTCCTTTTTTTAAAAACATATAGGCTTCAGAATATTAGTTTTCTATTTGCTTTTGATACATGGTGAACTTATCAAGTCATAGGAAGGCGGTTTCTCGTATTTTCAATATTTATATCTTAGTTTAATGACTTGTAATGACCTTCCATGTTTAAGTTTCCAGTAGAAAGTTAGAGGATACAAAAGATATTAGTCACAATTTTTTTTTTTAAATTTTAATTTTGATAAGTGGGACAAAATACCATAGGGAAAACATGAGCATGTCAGAAGGGTTTAAATATTATCTGGAATATTGTCAACTCTGTGTGCATCAAAACTCACATCTCCTCTCCTCCTATTCGCTGTCAGTGGAAAAGCTGTATAACACAGAAGGCGAACGGGAGACCATGTTGCCTGCTATACGCTTCTGAGATGTCTTTCTCTAGAGACTGTTCTCTTCCACTGATTTCATCCAGATCAGTGTTTCCATTGGTTGACAAGTCTCATTCTCCTCTGTAACCATTGCCAGTTCACACTACTAAAAGTACAGGACGTGGAACAGGCAAAATAATCTCTCTTGGGAGGAATTCCCAAGGCTGGTTCATAATAAGAGCGTACTCTTTGTCTTTGGGGGGGATGACTTTTTCTGTCTGACTTGCTGAGACTTGAGAGCACGATTTGATCTCCTGCGCCTCTGTGGAGCAGTTCTTTCCTCCCAGGGCCAAGTGCTCCCTGTGGTCTAGCAAAGTTCACTGTTACTGCCTTCTCCTTCTTTCAGAGGTTAACTTGCTGTTCTGCCTGTTCCCTCCTTCCTTATCCCTGCCAATGTCATTCTTTCTCTGAAAGTTTCTTGCTGTTTCTCCCAGGTCATCAAATGTCATGTCTACTGACATTAACTGAATGGGTTAATTTGCTCTTGGAGGCCTGCACAGGTAACACACACATTTCAAGTTTCAGAGATCTGGTATCGTACTGAACATACTACCCAGAATCTTTTGGGTTGGAGCTTGTGGTTATTCACTCAAGATGATAGTATACTAAGGTCAGTCAGTCTTTCAAAACATTTCCTGTCACCCTACCCCATGGCCTGTCAGTCACCAAAAGATTGCATGACAGACATATGCCTGTGCAATCCTGCCCAGATTCTCATAGCTAATGATTTTCAAGGTATCTAGTCTAGAGATGTAAGACTGTTTTGGTGAATGGGGTATGGGGATACATGACTGTCTCAATCGCATCTCATTTGCCATTGAACGCTCTTAAAATAATTTCCATATCTGTTGCAGCCAGAATTATAGAAACAAATCATTAGAAAAGTATAAAATACATTTTTAGCAATTTATCTGTAAGAAGGCCTGAATTGTATTGAGTTTTCTGAGAGCTGTCCTGTCATAGGATGCGTGGCCAGTGATGAAAGATAAATGCTCACATGCACTACTCCTGCTGTGGTGTTAACATTGTGGCAAATACCATCTCGCTCAATTCTCAAAGCAACTGTAAAAGTGGTACAGTTATTAACCACATTTCATAGACAGGAAAACATAGGCTCATTCATGTTATATGAGGTACACACATTTTCACAGTAATAAAATAAAACCAGAATGTGTATCCTAGTAGCTGATGTTGGTATGTCTGTCCTTTTTGCTAGCACACACCTGAGTTCAAGTCATTTTATGACACATTTATGACACTGTAGTCTGTCTTTCTCACCCTGTTCAGTGCAACGGTATATTGTCTCAGGTTGGACCTCGGCTGGACCCTGCCCCTTTTCATAGTTGCTCTCCTTTGATATGAAGCAGTCTTTGTAATGACATTAGGTATCAATTACCTCTTCTGATGGGTTACTTTACTTATTTTATGAAGATAACACAGAAATGGAAAGAAACGGTGTGTTATTGAACAATTGAGGAGGAATTAAAGGATCTGCATTTGTAGCTCAGTGCCTGCCTAGCATGCATGAAGCCCTGGATTTTATTCCTAGTATTTGGGAAAAAAACATTTTAGTGAATTTGTTCTAGTATAGAAAGCATTTTGTAATTTTAATCTTACCTGTAAGTTGTAAAAGTTTTTTTTTTTTTTTTTTTGTCTTCTATGTTACCACAAGTTTTTAAGAAAGTGAAGAAATATTTACATTAATAGTGGTTATAGTGGTTAGGATGAATGATATGTGTTAGGAATTTGGGACATTCAAAGACATTTTACATAACTCTATGAATAGAGTTGTCTGTTACGAACTGTTTTACTTGTATAGTTTAAGGTTACCTGATATGCTATAATTGTTTTACTCCTTAGCTAACTTGCTTCTGATATACTAAAAATAAAAATTAGTTAAAATATTACCCATGAAAAGTAGAAAAAGGAATAAATAACTTATTCTAAGTAAACCCCAACAGTCTATTCAATTTAATATTGATTGTCACAATTTTCTATTTCATGGAAATGTGCCGGTTAGTCTTTGTCCATGTGACAGAAACTAGAGTCACCTGGGAAGAGAGAGCCTCAGCTGAGTTGCCTCCATCTTCCTGGTTTATAGTAAGTAGTAAGTCTGCAGGGTATTTTTCTTTCTTTCTTTCTTTCTTTCTTTTTTTTTTTTTTTTTTTGATCAATGATTGATATGGGAGGACCCAGCCTTCTGTAGGTGGTACCACCTCCAGGCAGGCTCTGGGTTCTACAGAAAAAAAGAAAGCTAATGGGGGCAAGCCAGTAAGCAACACTCCTCTATGGTGTCTGCTCTGATTTCTGCCTACACTGAGTCTCCTCAATGATGGGATGTGATATGGAGGTGTAAGCCCCAGAGTCCCTTCCTTACACGAATGGCTTTGGTCATGGTGTTTAACACAGCAGCAGACAGCAAATTAGCAAAGAAGACTATAAGGAGAGGTCAAAATTCATTCCGTTTTGGGAAGTCTGATGCAAGGCATACAGAGGGTTGCTAATGGGTCTACCATATCTACTACGAGGCTCTGAGTAGACGAAACGCGCAGTGTTCCTTTATATAAACAAAACATTGACTTTTTGTTCAAAAGAAATATAGTTACAATCAGTAGGCATTTTTCCATCCGGTTCCCATTTGAAGATCCCCACTAGGCTTATGACGAGTAACACTAAGGAATTTGCCTGCAGCATGAATAATTTAATAAACTGCCAGAGTTTACTCTTCAATATTCTTAAATTAAGTAAGTATAACACATGTTTATCCGGGAATAATAATGTTCTAGTCCACGTAATTGGTATAGTATCGCTGTGGCCAAACGAGAAGGACAAGAAAGCATTTGACACTCACACTTAAAACATAAACTGAATTTTGAGCCTTGTTTCTTAATATTTGGGATTTTTTTTTTCCTGTACAAAGTAGACGCCTCCTCGGACAATACCTTGTGTCTTAGGAATTATGTGATATGAGAAGTATTTTAATTCTTATAAGCCTACACAAACAATATACAATAAGAGCTCACAATAGCTTTTTAATCATTGGACATCTTCCAGTAAAATGTTTTTACTCACAGGACTTACCTCCTTGAATAACTATCCAATATGTCTGAAATTTCTTGAATATTCATGTTGAAACAAATTAAGAATCTTTTTTTTTCTTTTGAGGTACAATGCTAATATTTACATGGTTTAATGAGGCAAAATAATGATGTGCTGTTTAAGAAATAAGGTGGAGTGAAACTGAAGGGAATCCTAACTGTAGTTATAAAGGATAGACGTGCTTTGAATAAACAAAGTGCTTTTGAAGTTGGTTTGTTTTTTAAGAGTTTATTGATTGCTGTTGGTTTGTATTGTTGGATAAACATCCATACTTTGACTTAGTGTCACCATTGATCAAAACATCGTTTCTGTAGATTTAATAAAATTTGAACTAGTCTGGGTTCTTACCTTTGAATAGAAAAGAGAATGTGACCTTATTGCCTAAGACCAAGTATGTTAAAAAAAAGATCTAGTATGAAACTTTTAATAATGAGTAACAAAATTTAGGATTTGCTTTGGTTTCAAGTTCAAGCTTAGACTTAAAAGGTCAAATTTAATCCAAAGCTACTTAAACAAATCCCCCATGAAAGTTCAGCATTTTTCCCTTAATGACTTGGTTATTTCAGTGATGACCTCACAACCACAGAATTATAAGAAATAATTCAAACCCCGGAAGATGTAAAGAAAACTGTAAAATTTGTAGTACTTATTAATATGTATGGATTCATATCTTGAAAATATGCTACCAAGAGTGACAGCAAATGCGAACTCCAGTGTATTCAAAATGTGGTTGTGATTTAGGCCACCGGCATGACACAGCCTTTGTTAATGTACACTGTAATGTTACTTGCTAAAAATAACACTTGCCCTATTTATTTTAAAGGACTGATTCTGTAATAAGTTTGAGTACAATTTTAAATGATTAAAAATATTCCAACAGTGTTCATATAAGGGCTATTTTTTAATAACACAAATTTGAAAAGTACTAAGTTTTAAACAAAGGTATACAAAGCAGATTATGATATAGCTTTCATATCTAACGTGTCAAGGTGCATCTACTGATATGGAATCATGTTCTTGGTAAAATACTAAGTATGAAACAGAGGTAGTGTCTGTCATAGATATCTTTGGGTACAAGGGACTAAGAAGGATGTTTAATAGAATTTACATTAATAAAATAGACTTCTTCACAATAAACATGACCATTTAATTTCTAGATTTGAATACAAGCCTAAAATTCAGGCCAATGAACATGAAGTCAAATTCCTTTATTTAAAAATTTTGACATTTAGAAAATGATGTTTCCAATAAAATGCCATTGCAGAAATTTGTATTATTATTATTATTAACATAGAAATTAATCTCTGGCTTATATAAACATACCCCAAACAAAGGCTGACTCTCCATATGGAATATTGATTTATTTTGGCTTTTTTTTTAAAGGGGCAGTGGAATAACTAGCAGTCAATGTTTATGCTGTGGTGTGTTGGTTAACATTAGCAAGTGGCTCCAGAGTAGGAGTGAAACTTCTATTTGTAGCATTTTCTGAATGGTGTAAATATTCTCATCATGGCTAGTGTTCCCAGCTCCTGCCATGACTTGACTGGATGAGCACACCTGCCTATTATAGATGGGTTCTTGCTGGCTCCAGCAGGTCTCTGGGGCCACCAGATCGCTATGTTGGTGGGTCTATGTCCTGATGGAGTGAGACAAAGTAGGTATAAAAGCACTTTAGATTCAAGATTAAACTTGAAGACAGTTTAAGAAATGGAAACCTTCATATGTCAAGGAAGAATGACAATGTGGAAAGAATCAGACTTTCCATGGGAAATGGAATATAGCACATGGGACAAGGGTCAGGTGTTGAGAGTGGCTATGAGTGAATTTTATTGTTCAGAAGAATCAACTTCAATACTTGATAAGCAAAGGTAACCCAATGTTGTGCTATGGGATTTGGATGAAATCTTCATTTTTGAGAGATTCTCAGGGAACTACTACCAGTCAAGAAAATATTAATTAAATTGTAAATATTGTGGTATTCTGGAGTGTTTAAGGTAGAGAAATATTTTATCATTCCAATGAATAAATGGTTTATCCTTCAAACTAACATGAAAGAGAGCATTCAGAGTAAAACATGCAATCCAGGACCATTTTGGGAAGACTAAATGGTGATCTTGCTTCTACAAACCCTCAGGAGATTGCAGTGCTGTTGGAACAAAAGCTGTCAAACCTTGTGAACATATTGGTACTATCTCTGATTCTTGTCTTAACCTGAAGGCAAGTGTGGAAGTCCTGGAGTGTGGGAAATCCTTTTTTTATTAAATTTATATAAATTAAATATTTATTAATATAAATATTAATAAGCATTTAATATGAGGAAGTGTTTCCTAAAGTGAGTTCAAATTCAAGTTGTGGACCACTAGACTACCTCTATAAGTCTACTTTTATTTCTTTTTACATTAAATTCTGTCTAGTTTTCAGCATTGTCTCCTATTAAAGGATAATCTGTCCAGGCTTACTAGAGAGGAATGTCTTATATGGCACAATCTGAGAGCTACTGAGGGAGGGGATTTTGTATGGTATGATGTATGATTTTTTTTTTTTAGCATTACACTAACATTCACATAAAAGTTGGTTCTATCATGACCTTTTGGTTTTCTTCCATAAGGGGGCCAGGAGAACTTAAAACTCACATCAGGTAACTCTTGATGTCTGTGAAGATGGGTCCATGTAATAATGTAACACACAGTGGGAAATCACCCTTAAGAAGTGATAGAAATTATTGAAATGGCAGGGTAGACATCACCCTTGGCAAGGGCAAACTCTTATTTAGCCTGCCAAATTGCAGCTCTTCATGAAATTTCTATGATAGGCACTTCTACTACATACGAAGACATGGTCCAGATTTCTTATAAACCAATCCAATGCAGGTTGTTTCTCCATGTAGACGAAGTGGAAGCAGCTCTTTACTTGGAGGGTCACACTTCTAAGCAATGCTGCTGCTGAGCAGAGTTTTCCCAAGTGGTTTAAATATATGTTTTTAAAAACCTTGTTTCTTTATAACATTTCAGCGAATCACGTATCAGCTTTAAGCTTATAAGTAGATAACGTTGTGATTAATAAGGTTTAAAACAGAAAGCAATGTTTTTCTGAGAATATATACACATAATAACTTTTATAAAATATATTTAATACTTTATAATATGCAATGGAATAGTAAGGTAAAACCAGCCATTCAGGGGTAGACAGAACTTCTATAGGTTGAAACATACTTTCTTATACATGCTGTATAGTTACCAAGGCACAAGACAAGGTGAGGACAAGCAAAGTGATCTTGCTCTATGCGTGGGTGTACCCTTGCTCTACTAAGTGTTGGGTTCAAGATTCTGGGAAAAGGGAGAGAGAGGCTCAGTGTAAACATGAATAAAACATGACTGTGACAGAGAAGGGAAGGTGAATGGTGACAATGACTTTCTGAGCTCAACGAATGGAAATGACGGACAGGTTGTAGAAGAGGGTCCAAGTAATAATGTTCTGGTCACAGGAATTCAAGAGAGAATTTGTTGGGCAGTCATCAAAAGGTTAACCTTTGGGGGCAATTTGCATTTCATAATCCTTTGGGCTGTGGAATTGTGCATTTCATATGGTGCATATTTTTTAAATATCACTGACATTGGTGGAAGTCTTTATAGTAAATCTACTTATTCAGTGTACCTTATTTAATAAGAATGATTATTCCTCTTGACCTTATTGTATAAAAAGTGCAAAGCCTCCCCCTCCCCCAAACCCGGACTGATAGGAAAGGCCTATTCAGAGTCCTCTGTATTCCTGATAGGTTATTCAGTCTAAACTCTTTGTTCACTTATAATTCAGGTCAATGCCTGGAATTATCTCTTAGCTTTTCTGATTTCTTTACATTTCCTAGAATGCTCCAATTTTTGCACATTTTCCCCTAAGTAAGTTGTGCTTCTGCTCTTGCAGAAAGGACACTTATTTTCTCATCTCTTCTCATATGGGCTTATGTAAGTTGACATTTGCTGTGCCTCTTCTCTCACTCCTGGCTATTTGAAAGTGCTTCCCAGTGTCTCCTTGGGGAGTTGGTTTTCAGACTGAGGGCTGGTGTTGCTTTCAGGGTGAAACCTCCCAACCTCTTCAAAGAACAGACAGACTTGACCCCAGAGCCCTTATTTATAACAACTAGTCACAGGATGGCCTTCATACATGACCTACAGAATGCGCCTGACACCAACCTCACACTCCATGGACTGTGCTTAAGGACAAATGACACATTTCCCAATTAGGAATACATTCTGGCAGCAGTATTACTTAATCTTAAGAGCTACAAATAGATCCTTTGAATGATTTTATGAACTTTTAGCCATATCTTTGTCCTTAAAAAAATCCACAGTTTGTATGTTTTTGAGGAATTTGGACATTCCTTTTCAATGCTTTACTTGTTTGTCTTTACTTATTTGAAACACCTGGAATATATATAAATATAGACTCTCAAACATGGCCAAGAAAGTCTACTTGAGAGGCAAATAGCTTGGTGATACTTTTTAGCCTTCCAAGTTTGAGTGTCTGAGTTCAGCATCTCTGTTTGGTAATGAAGACTATAGTGAAATGTGGCAAGACTGGGAAGGGAACAGTGAGTGTCCATGATAATCTCTCTCTCTCTCCCTCTCTCTCTCTCTCTCTCTTTTCTCTCTCTTTCCAGGAAGTATGCTGAACACACATTCTTTTAATTGTGTTGAATTTTATACCTCCATGTTGTATAACAATGGAAGGTATAAAAATAAAAGCATCAGAACTAAAGCTAAACGCATCCAAGTATTTTCTTTATATGATACCAGATAATGGAAGCTTTGAATTTATTGATATTTTGGTTGTTTGAAAAGCTACTACTGGAAAAAGAATCAATGCATTTTCAACATATAGGATGTTTACATGTGCAGAATCGGTTATATTTTCAAACAAAAGTCATGTGATTTTTGTCTATATTGAATATAGTATAAAAATGTTAGTACCAATATCTAAAAAATTATTTTGGCAACTACCCCTGTAACTTGAGAAAGTATAGCATAAAATCTTATCTGAATACTCACCAGAAATCATATAGTTTGGAACACGTCCTACCATGCATTTTCATGAGAATTCACAAGTAAATTTTCTGAATTGAATCAGTGGATTCATTTATTTTGTCACTTTTTTTGAGTTCATTGTCTTGTTACTGTGCATCAATAACATCTACAATACTTTTGAAACTTTTCTTTGGTTGGGTTTTAAGCCATTTGTACAGTAATGTAATACCCTTTCCTGTTGTATATTTAATTTTCATGAAATAATCGGCTCATAAATACAGGTGGATTCTCCTCCTTCAGCTTCCACTCTCTCTCCAGTTCATCTCCTTTGATTCTTCATACTGCTGCAGAAACTGTGATTTAATCATTGAGTATTTACTATTTCTAATTGCTGATTATTCCACCAAATGTTACTCTTACACTAAGATTATGGAGACAGTTTTTCTTGCTATTGTGCATAGTTTTGTCATATTTTGAGTATATTATTTTCCAAGAAATATGACAACAAAGATCTATGCTTCCTCAGGATCCTTGAACATTGTGGAGAGGAAGCAAGTGAGATCAAGAAGCAATAGTGATTTAGAAGATGCAGACTATATCACAAAATACATCTTAACTATCAGAAGACACCATTTGTACCAAGAAAGGCTAATTAAGATACTTCTATCTTTGGGACATGAAAATTCTCTTCTACAAGAAGAACAGAGTTAGGCAGAACACCTACCAGGGTTCTAAGTGCTTACCTATTTCTTTTAGGAAATTCAGGAAATAAAAGGATTTTTTTTTCCCTCTAGACTTCTCCATCTCTGTGTATATGGATAAAATGTATTCTAGATCAAACTTCACTTTCTACAAGGGCAATAGAACCTTATTTAAAAGCTGTATTAAAGAGCACCGTGCGGTCTGAGAATTATATAAAAATCTCGATAATGATCTGAATATAGCCATTATTTGCTGCTGTTGTTTTAGTTGTTTTTTTATGTGTCATAAGAATTTAGCATAGCATGTAAAGAATAAAATGCAAATAACTTGACAAACACTCTCTTCCCCCTCCTCTCAGACACTGCACCTGTGTACTTCTGTCACTGTGATGGTTTTCTTTCCAGAAAGAAGATACACTTGTGGTAAAATATGACCTGAGTACTTCCAGACTTATTATTCAGAGTGTAAGCTTTCACACTGTAGATGTCTCTGCAGCTTTTCTAGATAAATGATGACAGCAGTATTTGTGCCTCAACAGTTAGGGGTCTCAACATTTCCATTCTAAACGTCTATTTTCAAGGTTTATAACTCTGCTTATAAAAATGTGCTCCTGGCTGAAACCTAGAATCCTAGCCCAAGAGTAATTTTTACTCTCTTATGTATTAATCTTGAAGGAATGGTGTGACTGTGATTTAAAGAACTAGAGAGTTCACAGTAATAAAAGTTCAGGACATAAGGGTGTGAAGAAAGATCAGAGTGCTAATAAGTCCTCTCATCTGTAGTATTGTGATAGGTTTATCTGAAATCCAGTTAACATCTCCTTTCTGCTTTTCATTTTCTCTACAAAGAAATAAATCTAGTTTTATTGCTTTTATTATTTGTTTCCATAGCCTCATTTGTGGAACTTATTTTGCAGTCATGCCATTTTGATCTATGTTCTATCCACAGGTGGCCTACAGGTACAGGGAAACAGAAGATCTGGGGCAAGGTGCAGTGATTCAGTTCGAGTTTTCTGATGATCTGATTGTTGATGTTGCTGTATTTAACTGTAAACACAAATGAAAAGATACTCATTGGTTTGTACTAACTGTAATTAAGGATAAATTGAAAACTTAACAATTGAAGTAATTATGCCTTACTTTTCCAAATTGTTTTCAAAGAGGTTAAGCTGCATATTCATGTTTTGTTCTAAGATTCAGCCTTTTCTCTGACTAGTATCATCAAATATGTAGACTTTCCCCCTAGAAATATATTACTCATAAATGGACTGAGTTGGCAAGCAAGTATTTCATGAACATCTAATAATTTGACTTTTTAGTCTATGTTTTTATCTTCCAAAAGGCCATTCAGTTTTAAAATCTAGGTAGATGATTTGAGATTATTATTATTATTTTTTGCTTTCTCAGTTATATATTTAAACCCAAATGATTATGATTCTATAATTGGGAGTTTTATTTTTATCCCATGTTGGATTTAGTTCTAAGCCTTATTTGCTTAGAATGTTAATTGTTTTTTTGGATAGTTTTTAATCTATAACCATTATAGTCACCATTTGATGCAGATTATCAAAGCTTCAGGTTCTATTTAGATTTTAATTTTAACAGTTATTCTGGGAGTGGTGAAATATTATAGGTAAGAAAACAAACATAACCAGTCACTCTTTCTAAAACCACTAACTAAACAAATTACCTCTACTACAAAAAAAAGAAGGTGTAGATAAGATGGGAACCTTGAGGAAAATTTTGTCCTGTGGATTTGCTTCAGATCTCCATCTCTGATATAATACCATGAGTGGGTGCTTGGAAACTTATTACCTATAATGATCGGGCAATAAGTGTGTTTCTATAGTACTTGCTTTTGAACAGCTTCCTTTTCAAGCTTTCACAACTATCTGCCCTTCTGGACCCATTACCCTCTCCGATGCCACCCTTCTCAGTGTGTCTTCTCTGATCATGGGAATTGGCAGGGTGGGAAGGTGAAAAGTGACAGGCTGGGTGGGCTGGGAAGGCGTAAGTGAGGCAGAGAGAAGAATGTGTGAGCGCATATGTATCCTTCAGGATTCTCAGTTATTCTTTACCATCTGTCCATAGTGTGAATTCTTTAATAACTACTTCAAAATGTGTAACATTTACTTGGAAATTCACAGATGTATTAAATTACAAATATACATTAAATCAAATATAATCAAATTTACTTTCATAGTCGATGTATTATATATATGTATATATGTAAATAAATACATGTATGTATACACACACACCCTCACTCATTCATCAAACATTCATTGAGTGCCTTGCCTATATCCAGAGTTGCAAGGGAGCCAAGAAAATTTGTACAAAATGAGCTGGCTTTTGGAGGCGGTGGGGAGAAAGCATGAGGAACAAATAATTTTAATGTGATCAGTTCGAAGTGATAATCAGAATGCTTTGCTTTGTGATGGAGTTCTAGAAGTGTTGAACATGAAGGGAGAAACTCTGAAAAGGTTGAAGGATCCCTCAAAGAAGTGTAGAGCCTTGAAAAATGAGTGCGATTTTGTGAAAACATTTTAAAAACAAATACTAGTTAAGTATGGGCTTGAGGGTTGGGTGCTGTGACTGGAATGTCCATGAGGTGCAGCCAGCAAGGCGTATCGGAAGTACTTTTTTCTTGAGAATGTTCTATGTACTTGAGGGCACCTGTGCTTCATTCAGTAGGTAAGACAATAGGGTAAAAATGAAAACTTTCAGGTAGAGACATCATGTGATCTGTTTTTTAAAATAAGTCTAGTGCCAGCGAAGAGGTTGCAAGGGTTAAAGACAAGGGGGAGACAAACTTTAAGACTTTTTGAGAGAGGCATAAGAGACAAGATAGATGGGTATCAGAACTAATTTGATGCCAAACAGTTTGGAATAAAGGATGGCTTGGGGAAGAGATGAGGAAGCTGACTTTAGTCGTTAGGCTAGAAGTAGAAGACGCTCTTGTGAACTTCTCAAGCGTCTGATTAGTTAACATGGTGATGGCGCTGTGATCGTGATGAGATGTCAGGAAGCTTGGTAAGGATATTCAGGAGAGATACTACAATCATCTTGTGACTTCTGCAAATAGAACAGAGGAGATCAAACGAGAAATTTAAGTATTAGATAAAAGCTTAAGAGAAAGCTTAGAGCTGAAGATACATTCACTTAATGGTCTTCCCATTTAATTTTAGTATTGAAGATAGAACAATAAACAAGTTATAATCCTTGTGAGGAGAGAATGACAAACAGCCAAATACCATCTAATGCTGTAAAACTCAGAAAAGGGTTGGCATCTGAGGGTCCAATGTGAGGAAAGCACATTGTGTTGTAGCACGTGAAGCAAAGTGAGTCAACCATACAGGGAGGCTGGAACCTTAAGAGGTAACCAGCCTTAGGGAAGTAAAGCTCAAGGTACAAGAATGTTGGACCATGAACCAGTAAGATTACTAACTATTGGGAAAAGGTTTTTGGATAGGTATACTCCAGAATTAGTAATGTCATAGAAATCAAAGAGAAAAAGAATGTTTATTAATGATAAAAATCTAAGGGAACAAAAGCTAGAAAAAAATTCTGCTGAGCTTCAATAATTACAGGTTAAGTACCTTTTCTTTAGAAACCTTTTTAGATCATGAGCAGTAAACGAATAGGAAAGAATATTTCATCCTCCTATAATCATCCACGGGTCCCTTCTGTGCTATATCTAAGCATTCCACTCAGTCAGACTTGCCACATCCTTCTCCAGGGTCTAGCCTGGTGAGTCCCCCTGACCTCCCCATCTTTGCTTTCTCCTCAACCCTCAAGATCTAGGTCAGGTCCCACATATGCTGACCCTGCTTAGTATGGCTTTTTCTGCCTGCACCACAATCTCTAGGCTTTGGCCAGGATCTTCCCTACCTAACCTCTAACCCACAGGACTCCCCCAATGCCATATCTGATTTTTCCACCTAGCCAGATTTAACACCACACTCCAAGTTCTGACCAGGACACACAGACTGTACAACAGTGCAGTCCCCTCTGTACACCTGACTTCATTTCACTAGAGCCATTTCTATCTTCTAGGCCCAACCCACAAACACATACTCTTCTGACTAGACCTGCTTTTGTCCATATCAGACTTAGAACTAACAAAAGAAGTCTACATGCGAAGATTTGACTACAAAAATGCAAACAATCTGAAAGATCAAGCCAGTATTTTCTCCCAAAACCTATCAGTCCTGTAGAAATGCTTGCCAATGAGAATTACCTAGTTGAACCCCAAGATACAGACTTTAAAAGATCGATTGTAAAACTCATCAAAGAACAGAAGGAATTTAAAGATGATACAAAGAAACAGCTCAATAAAATTAAGGAGAAAAAGCTTAATGAGAATAAATAGCTGAGTGATGCCCAAGCAAAGATAAACAGAAGGCTGATGGAAATGTGCAAGGCTATTTAGCACTTGAGAGTGAAACTCAATAAGGAGACAGAAACACTAAAGAAGATTAAATTTGAAATGAAGATGAATATTCAAACCAACAACTCAACTAGAAAGCTAGGAGGAAAGCCTTCTAAGTGGAATGAATAAAGCAGAAGATAGAACATCAGGCTGTGAAAGATGAAAGTCGAGAATCTAGGCTAAACAATGGAGAGATACTTAGAAAATTAAAAACACAGGAAAGGAACATACAGGAAATGTGGGATATTATGAAAAAAACCAAATCTTCAAATAATAGCCATCACAGAAAACCACAACCAATCAAAATGCAGAGTTGTGGAGCCCAGTCCCAATAATACATCTACAAAACGACACTCCTGCTCCCAAAGCTCAGAGAATGATGAAAAGGGTATGAAAAGATCGTAGGAGCCATAGGATCTAGGAATATGCTGTGAGACTGTGTCCTCTAGCAATGTCAGAAGCCATCCTCACAAAGTTTCATTAACTAACTATTCAAACTGGAGCTGAACAAGGACAACAGTAACGTGGACAAGGGAAAGATTATGAGGCCTCTGTTTAATACAAAAAAAAAAATAAAAACCCTATAGGCAACTAGGGAATGTTGACAGTGGTACCAAATTGACAGTCCTGAGGGTGTTATGTAGACTAAGAAGGCTATATTTAGAAATACATATGCATGTAACAGCGATTAATGAAAAGGAGGCCATGGATTTGAAAAAGAGCAAGGCGGGGTATATGTGGAGGTCTGAGGGAGGAAAAGGAAGGGAAAAATAATGTGGCTATATTTAATCTTTAAAAAAAAGGAGAAAAAAAGAATTTTCCCATCCGGAAAGGACTTACAAGATAGTCAACTAAAGATGTCTTTATGTATAGGCAAATAGAACATAGTCATTAACTGCCTCAGTGCCTGCTTTCATTTCATACTCTTTACCTTCCCAGTTTCTGAAACAGACAGATTTACATTCTTTATGCTGAATATTTTATATAAAGTAACATCAAAAGTGGACAGGATCTAACTTATTGTGCTTCATAGATATTTTCAAGGTTTACCTGTGTGTGGCATATATCAATACTTCATCTTTAGGATAGATGGATGTTACATTATGCATCTATACCAAATTTTGTTTATTTGAATACCTATCTTTAATTCTTCACTTTAAAAGATAGAAAGCAGAAGCATTTACAGGTAATGAACCAGTGAAAAAGAAGATAAACAGTGTTGTCTTCATTTCTCTAATTATCTCCTATTAAACTGAATCATATATATATATCATATATATATACACACACACACATACTAACATATATATATGTTAGTATATGTGTGTGTGTGTATATATATATGTGTGTGTGTGTATAATATATATTTATATATTTGTTAATATATGTATGATTCAGTTTGGTAGGAGATAATTAGAGAACTGAAGACCACAGTGTTTATTTGGAAAGGGAATTGGAAAAAGGGTAAGAATCATAGCAATTGTAGCTATCACCTCCCGTGAGGCACCCCTCTTTACTAAGCACTGGATATTTTACTTTGAAAGAGAGCATTAGTGCTTCTAAGAGCATTTGTGTTGTAACATGAGCCAAATCTTTCTCTGTTCTAACTGGCTATCCTGGAACTCACTTTGTAGGCCAGGCTGGCCTCGAACTCACAGAGATTCACCTGCCTCTGCCTCCGCAGTGCTGGGATTAAAGGTGTGAGCCACCACGGCCCAATTTACATAAGCCAAATCTTGAAAATATTTGTCTATACATAACTAAAAAGTACAGAGGTAGGAATGACAAGATGTCTCAGTGAGTAAAGATAATTGCCACCAAGACCTGAGTTTGAACCCGGGGACTCACATGACCTTTGAGGCCCCATGCTAGACAGAAAGGATGGCCGGAAGCAGATTTCATACTTTCTAAGTGCAACTGAGGTAGAGTTAACGTACAGATGCAACTTTTGAAGCGGTTAACACTAGAGAAGCTACAAATGGCTCTGGCTTGTTTTAGTTCCTATATGAATGTTTTACATGATAGTTCTTTTACTGTTTTTCAAGTCATGGGTAATTATACTTGATGAAAGGACAATTACCACACATAGAAACAGCGTTTGAGAAATGATCAAAATCCTACCGTTAGACTCTTTCTTCCCTACCATGTTAATTTGCTGAAAAAAAAAAAAGAAAATATGGAACCTTCTGACTCCAAAAGTTTTAATCTGAATGATTAGAGATGGCAAGTTGGAAGTTTTTTCTAAATGTAAGGTTATTTTTATTCTGAAAAGGGATGATATAATTATACTTTTGTGAACTAAATATTAATTGTACTGTGGCACTACACTTCCAGTCTCTGAAGCTTTACTTCCAAAGGCTCATTTATTCTCTAAGAGAGCTAATGACAAAGTAACTATCATTCTGCAGTTATAGGATCCAACACTGGGGTCCTGACTAAATGTGTGTAGCCACAAAGGTTTTCTTTTGGGTCTTGGGCACATAGATTCACTCTCTGGATCTAACTTTTCCCTGCCTTTTAAAAATTAAATGAAGAGCCACAGGCAGCTTTTAAACTTGACTTTCATCCCAGGCCTAATGACTTACAGGTGGCATTTTTTTTTCCTTTTTTTCCTGCATGACAACATTTCCCCAAGTTTATCAATGGATAATGCTACTGAGAACATCATAGAAAAAGGGCCATTTGAAAACAAGTAAATAAACCCTGTTCATTTTTCTTTGTCCACAAAAGGCTTTTTTCCCCTTATATTTGAAATATGGGAGTCGTTTCATTTATTATTTAAGCTGTTTTGTATTAGGGTTTCTGTACATAAGGCTCAGATCGTTTAATGTTCTTTTGCTGTTATAAACTGACCAATATTCTGGAGAGACTTCTCTGTGAAGCATACTGCACTGATTTTTACAGTAAACACACCTGTTTTACTTCTCCTCCACTCCCAGAACCTGGCCTCAATGGAAAGCAAAAACTGAATTTGAATTATTCTCAACGGATTTTTATAAGATATGATGTAGCTTCCAAGTAGCTGTTAAAATTATTTATATAGCTAATGATGGAGATAAATTCAGAAGTAAGAGAAACAAGGGTAAAATAACAATAAGGATGTCTGAAAATGTCATAAGGAATTTACTTTTTACCTAAATAAAAACCCTACTATACGTGGTAGTCTGTGTATAAATATACATACAGAATGTGAATGAAATTCTTTCATCTTGCTGATAGTGCTCTCTCAAAGAACCAAAGGCCACTTATCAAAACCCCCCAAACTAGGCAGGTGAAGCCCTCTTTTAGGTTGATGGTAAGAGCTATCCATGAGACTTCTGAAACATACCAGAATATTGCTGTTGCTCTTGGTTGCCTCCCAGAGGCTGGAGGTAAGTCTGTATTGCTGAAGGCACCTTGTTCTTCAGATGCAGGGCCCAGAGTCCCCTGAATCAGAATTCACCCAAAAAGCCTGCCCTCTGAGGACTAGCTTTCTTGGTACCAAAAGGAGCCATACAAGCTTCCAAAGAAGGGAAGCAACCAGCAGTCCTTCCCAGCTCTGACACCTATGTTCCTCAACAATGACTAGCATAGCATGATAACCCTAAGGGTGCAGTAGTGGCAAGCATATGCTGGTAGTAACCAACAGATCTCTAATTGGATTTACGATCCTCTCAACAAGAGGAGAATCACGATTGGTATGGGAAATCTTCCTAACTGCCCAGGGCTAGTGAAGCCCTGTACCTTGGAGGAGAACCCACGACTTCACTCTCATAAAACAGCAGCATCCTTAACTACATTTAAACATTTGTCCTTTAACCACAGGTAAGTATAGTTCTCACCTGTCATAAAGGAAACTTACCTTAGCAATGGATGAAGACCTTAGAGAGAACCACAACCAATCAAAATGTAGAGCCATGGAGTCCAGTTCCAATGAATACATATACAAAACAATTCCTGTACCCAAGGCTCAGATATTGTTACAGAAGTGGGGCAGAAAGATGGTATGAGTCAGGGGATCAGAGTTTGCCATGAAGACATGTCTCTTACACTATCAGAAGGTTTCATGGTACCAAAAGGAGCCATACAATCTTCCTAAGAAGGGAAACAACCAATAGTACTTCCCAGCTATGATGCTGATGTACCTCAGCAGTGACCAGCATAGTGTGAGAACCCATACAATCTCACCAACACGACTGCCTAAACATAATCAGGAACAAGGAAATAGTAAGAGCTATCACTTGTTGTCTTAATTGGGGTTTCTTCCTTCCTAGTTTCCTTCCTTCCTTCCCTCCTTCCTTCCTTCCTTCCTTCCTTCCTTCCTTCGTTCCTTCCTTCCTTCCTTCCTTCCTTCCTTCCTTCCCCTCCTTCCTTCCTTCCTTCCTTCCTTCCTTCCTTCCTTCCTTCCTTCCTTCCTTCGTTCCTTCCTTCCTTCTTTCCTTCCTTCCTTCCTTCCTTCCTTCCTTCCTTCCTTCCTTTCCTTTTTTTGAGACAGGGTTTCTCTGCTGTAACTCTGGCTGTCCTAGAACTCACTCTGTAGACCAGGCTGGCCTCAAATTACCAGAGATCTGCTTGCATCATCACCACCAGGCTTTAGTTGGGGTTTCTATTGTTATGAAGAAACACATAACCATGGCAGCTCTTATAAAGGAAGACATTTAACTGGGGCTGAATTACGATTCAGAGGTTTAGTCTATTATTGTCATAATGGGAAACATGTCAGCATGCAGGCAGACATGGTGCTGGAGATTAGCAGAGAGAGTTCTACATCCAGGTCAGCAGGCAACGGGAAGAACGAATGACACTGGGCCTTGCTTGAATGTCTGAAACCTCAAAGTCCACCCCTAGGGACACACTTTTTCCAAATGGCCATATATATTCCAACAAGCCCACACCTCCTAATAGAGCCACTCCCTCTAGGCTTTCGGGGGCCATTTTTATTTAAACTACTGCACTTACGTTATTGATCTTAGCCATTATGACAATTGTGAGACAAAAATCTCAAAGTCATTTTGATCTCCATTTCCATGATGACTAAGGACAACGACTACTTCTTTAAGTTTTTCAGCCATTCGTATTTCCTGTTTTGAGAATTCTCTTTTAAGATCTGTAGTTCATTTTTAACTGAATTATTTGTTTTTCTGATGTTTAGTTCCTTGGAGTTCTTTATATATTTTAGATATTGGCCCTCTATCATATATAGAGTTGGTAAATAATCTCATTCTATAGGCAGCTGCTGTGTTCAAAGATGGTGTCCTTTACCATACAGAAGCTTCTCAGTTTCATGAAACCCTATATATTAATTTTTGCTCTTAGTGCCTGCACTTTGAGTGTCCTGTTCAGAAAGTCTTTTCTTGTGCTAATGCACTAAATACTATGCACTGCTTCCATTTCTACCAGATACAGGGTATTTATTCTTGTGTAGAGGTTCTTGATTCATTTGGAGCTGGTTTGTGAACATTAATAAATATGGATCTATTTGGATTCTTCTACGTAGACCATCCAGTTTAGCATTTTTTTGAGATGTTATGTTTTTTCAGTGTGTATTTTTGAATTCTTTGTAAGAAAAATTGGTAAACTCATACATTTTAAAGGAGAGAAATATATTGTCTTATATAACTTCCATTTTCATATATATGAAAAATATATATTATAATATATGCTATATATTATATGAAGTAATATGTAGTATATGAAAATCTATATTATATTTTCATATAATATATATTACTTCGCAGGTATAATCAATAAAAATATTTGCAAATAGCAACCATTGAAAATGAAAATTTTATGAAAATAAAAATATTCATGGGGCTATTGTCTCACTAATCTTTGTTTGTATTTAGATTTATGTGTGTTAAGAGCAAAAGAGAGAAGCACAAACACTATGTATTGATTTTCCAGAACCATGGAACTAAAACTCACTTATGCCAAGGAGAAAATGGATGTATGATTCTATAGGGGATATATATTTGTATGTTATTATTAGCTCTCAAATAATAGTGCTATAGCCTTGTGAAGCATAGGATAGATTCCATGCACCAAATAACCCCTTTCATAATGTTGTAGATGTGTTTTTGAGGTTCTTTCTGTTTGAAAATGTTAAATATTAGGGCTTTGTTTCATAGGTGTGTACACATGCATAGGTAGATGAACATTCCAACACTCATGAGATGCCCTTTGTGTATTTGTCCAGTAATAATGAAAAAGATAGACCAACTAGTAGGTTTACTCTAATTTCTATTTTCCTCTTTATCCCTAAGGAAGATAGGGAAAAACTTATTTTAGCCAGATAATATATACTTTAAAATTTTTCTCTTATGATGATCCATGATGCAACTTTTTTTTAGTGAATTCTAATCTAATCTACGGAATTTACACTGTATAAATTAAGTATAGAATTTGAAAAATCAACTTCTCTCTTAGGCATTTGATCTGGTAAAGAAAAACTGCCAATGACTCTACAGGAAAAATCCCCAAACTTTCTGTAAAGATACAGATCATGATCTCTTCTGTGGAATGCTTGGAAGGGCTAATTTAAATCAAGTTTTAAACCAACTGGAAATTTCTTGGAATGAAAAGAGACAAAACAAAACAAAACAAACCCCACTTTAAACGTTCTGCCTTGTGAGGAAGAGGGACCTTCAAAGTTTCGATTCCATTTTGCAGTGTCACCTATAGACCATATCTATGAAAGAATTACTCTCAGGTACTTGTACACTTGGAGAGTGATCTAAAGTTAGTCACCTGCTCTAGTAGGGCTCAACTTCCATGGTTTGTGTTTGTTTTCTGTTTGTTTTTAAATTTCCCCATTGCAGAGAGATGGAATAGGAAAGAGTTTTTACTGTAAGATGTTCCTATCTTGTTACTGCTTTGGTTTCTAGTTTGTAGAGTTCACTTCATTCAAACATTTCCCCGATATTTGCGCCTAATGGATACTTTAAAAGATTATCTCACAAGACTGTGAATGCTGAACAGCGTCATGTAGCATCTGGGTCGCTTCCTAGTTCTGCCGACTCTGAGCTCAATGTGAAGCAGTCTGTACAAAACTCACTTGATTTAAATCCAAGATACACGTTGCTGTGGCACACACAAAGATTCATGTTTTGCAGTGGTTCATGAAAGTGATGGTAAACTTCAAGACTCCTGGCTACACGTATTAGAAAAATCAACCTTTATTCTACGTTTCCTCACTGGCCTCCAGGAAACTGAACTATTGTAAGCAGCCCATTGTTTTTTGCAGGAATCTTAGATTTTATTTCCTGTCAGCTATTGCAAGAGCCTCTAAGAAGAATTAGTCTCACCACTTAGTAAATAGATGCTTTACTGCTCTGCATTATTGTTTACACTAAGCTCCGTAAGCACTTAAGCCACAACAGATAATTGTCAAAATGATGGAGCAGTAAAACCTCACACTGTCAGCAGTTACAGTGTGCATGTGTTAGGAACTGCTAGCAAGACTTAGAGCTTATGCTCAGTTTGTTAGTCGGCTAGGGAAAGCAATCATTTATGAAAACGTATCATAAACACAAAAAAGAAAAAAAAATCCCAGGAAGAATTATTTTAGGATCCAAGTACCCTATAAGCACTGCTTATCTTTGCTTTCAGAGCTGTCTCAGGGTGTGTGATTTGTTTTATGTCTGTCTCACTCTGTGCGGTTTATTTTGCTTAAGTCATGTCCTGATATACACTCTGCTTGAAAAGTACCTGTGAGAGACACTTGATCATCAGGTGTCCATGAAAGGAAATTTTGTATCTAGCAGGGATCCTGTTAATTTAAAAACGAATACAGGTGAAGGCGTTGATATTCTGAAATAATAGCTTCCTTTTCCACAAATGCCAATTTCATTTTCTCTCTTTTTCAAGAATTTGAGCTTCATCGGCTTTCTCTCTTATAGTCGGTTTTGCTTCTGAGAACTTTCTACATACTTTTAGTCTCAGAATGTCTGGCTTGGTCTCTGTTTTCTTTAACTAGGACATCAGTGAAAACTATGTTCTGTCTGTGGTGATGTATCTGAGTGCAAACAGAACCCTGTTAGCCATTATGTACCTATTAGCTCTGATTACCTTCTGATAGCTCTTCACCAGTTGGTTTCTTTCACTTTGACAGATCTAGTACTTTGTTTAACCTTTAAGCCAGTAGGGCAATAACACAGCTGACAGAAGGAGAGAAATAATTAAGGAAAACTTAGCCAGGACATTTAAAAACCTCTAACAAGGCAGATATTTCTGTTCAATTAAAAAAAAAAAAAAACTTGTCAAGGCTTGCATACAATTCCCCATGATTGCTATGGCAAAATGTTTCATTTTTTCCCCTAGATTCAAATTAATTTTAGCAATGTAGCTTAATCAAATTACTAAGTGTCTTCCTTTTAAAATATCTGTAATTTACACTCTCAGGAAGTAAGTTTTAATATTGCCATGCTTCTAGGAAAACTGATATCCAAGAGTACTTACTTTCTGGAAGAGTCATAAAAGAAACATATCATTAAAGCATTGTCGAAAAATCTGCCTGAAGTCCAAGTTTTAAATTTTCTGTAATAACTGAAACATGTTTTTGGAAATAATACAAGTCATTAAAAAAATTCTAGGTCTATTTTGCTACCAACTCTAAGAACTAAAACGTGGCTAACGGTAATTACAAGAAAACAAGACATCCTAAACTTTTAGGCTTTTATTTAGAAGTACTTCTGAGAACAAATTTAAGTAACAACTAGCCAGGAAAGGTCAGCAGTGTCTCCTCTTCCTTCTTTGAAGTCATCCTCCAGCACTAACCCTGCCCTGAGACTGTGTGAGCAGCAGCTGCCACAGTCAGTTCACAGTGGGTCCATGTCAGCCACTCCTGTTAAAGGCAGCTTCACTCTCTCCGGGACCTCCTTCCTCTAATCCATATTCACCAAGAGCTTTAGAAAAAGTGCTTCATTGTTGCATGAAGATATTTAATTAAAGTCGGAAGAACTTCTAATTGAGAAATTGCAAATAGTCTTTCTAGATCATTAATAATTTGGCAGTTTATAAGACATTAAAATATAATGTGTTCATTATTTTCCATAAATCTATTAAGAGCATTACATAATTCCTCTTGCTTAGTGATTCTTCTTTCTCCCCACTCCCTCCCCCCCCGCCTCCTGCCCCATTCCTCTCTTTCTCTTTTTTGGCTAGGATAGTATCAACTAGTTTAGATGTTTCATCCTTGTCAGATATAAGGCACTGACATCAAGAAATATCACAATTGTCTTCTACTTATAATGGACAACAAGTCTAATTTAGCATTGTTCCATGCATCATTTATCATAAGTCATAGGTTCTTTGTTATCAACTTTATGGTAATTGGTTATAATCCCTTTCCTACTTCATGGCTGAATAAACATTTCTTAAGATACAAAGTTATTTCCATTTGCAGAAAAAAAACTGCAAATGATATTAAAATAATAATATTCCCAGATGTATAGATATATAACATGCTACTTTTTATAGCAGAGTTTCAAACAAAACAACTGAAGCAGATCATTAAACATCGTCAATACCACTGACAGGTAGCATATGACTTTTATGGAATAAAATGTAGAATAGGCAAGATACCATTATTTAGAGTTATAAAGAAAGAGGAAAACTTCTCTACAAATTCAAGGGAAGAAGACATTTAAATTCAATCAACTATTATGTTGCTTTGTATCATTGCTGAAATGGTTGTGTCTACATAGGACAGCTCAGTGGAAAAAGAAGCCTCATAAAGTATCAGACTAAAGGGAGTGCTTGTGGGTAGGAGGGTGGGGAGTACCTCATAGACACATAAAGCAGAGCAGAAGTCCTGAAAATGAGAAATTTGAGTTATGCACTGGGGACTACAGGATCAGCTAGCACAGGTCAAGATGTAGAAAGGATGCATTGAGCAATCTCCTAATTGGACTTGAATGCTTTGAATTGTCAAAGTCAAAGTCTACTTCTACAGTTGGGAAATTAGTTAGAAATCACTAGAGGTCACTAACAGGCAGCCACCAATCTGACATTAAGATAGAAGTGTTTCTTTGATTAAAGAATCGGTGAACACTGGATAAAGCTGGGAAGAGACAATGACCTGCCTGATGCTGTAAAACGACTGTGTAGATCAGATCATGCACCAGCTTTGGAAGAAATTGACACACAGGCTGTGTCGTAGTGGATGAGTATAAGTTAGGCAAGAGTAGAAGTTGCCAATAAAAAAAAAGTACATTAATAAAATAAACAAATAAATAAAAAGTTAGGTAAAAGATATAGGGCTTTGAGAACTTTTTTTTTTTTAAATATATGTTAAAATAGGGTCTCACACTATGTAGCTTTGGCTTGTCAGGAACTCACAGCAATCTACCTGCTTTTCTGTTCCAAAGGCTGGGATTAAAGTCATGTATCACAATGCCTCTTAAAACTTAAAAAAAAGGCAACATTTATTAGACTGGAGTTCAAAGTGTGAAATTGTTAACAAGAAGAAATGAGACCAAGAGGTTTTTAATAGCACATAAAACAATTTCACCCTGAGGAAGATGGGAGATAAAGAGGGTGAAGGGAGTTTTGTACAGGGCAACACTTTGGTAGTTAGACTACTGTGGTGGTCCTAAAGGAAGACACAGAGGTATATTCAGAGATGCAAACCCTGACAGACCTCAGCAGAGGGAACCACTATCATGGCATGCGTCATATTGGACAGTGGAACACTGAGCCTCTCATCTTAGGTGTTTTTATTGAGATTTAAGCTCCTCAGGTGTTCTACTGATAGCACATGCAGATCATGAGAAATCAATCATCTTTTACATAAACCCAACACCTGCACACAATACAAAATGCCAATACCTATGCAGCCCTTTACCCAACAATTCACAAAACAACCATTTTAAATATAACTAAAAATAAACTTCTACAACATTTACCCCTTTCTGTATAAGAGACCTCTCTCTGTGACTCTAATTTCTGAGCCCTCGTTCTCACTTAATTTTCACAGCCTTCTCTCTTCATAGATGATTATTTCCTTTCTCACTCTCTTCTTCCTTAAGGAGACTTCTACCCAATATTATCTTGATCTCTGCCCTCTGGGAACTGCTCTGAGCATACTTTAATGGAGTCTGTGAGGTCTTAAGTTTCTTTCTCTTCTTGTCTCCACGTTGGATGTTAGTAGGCATGATGTCATGCACTTCTATGCCTTCTGCCTGCCACATTAGTGTGCCGTTTGTAGTAGTTATGCTATTGTGGTGGTCTCAAAGGAAAACAGGAAGCATAGACATAGAGGTGCAAAACCTGCCAGACATCAGCAGAGGGAACCACTAATTGTGGCAAGAGTTATACTGGACATGGAGCCCCGAACCTCTCATCTCAGGGGTTTTTATTGATACCTAAGCTCCTCAGGTGTTCTATTAATAGCAGATGCAGATCATGAGCAATCAAACTTCCCCCATATAAAGCCAACAGACAATACAAACTGCCAAAGCCTAGGCAGCCCTTCATCCAACAATGCAGAAAACAATCATTTTAAACATAACTTAAAAGAAACTTCTGCAACACAACACCATTATAGTCAGGTTTGTATTTTGCAAACAGTTTCTATTCGAATGTGGAGAATGAATCAGAAGTGAGCAAGACAAAGAAGGAAGCTATAGAGGTGGTACGAATTTTCAATAAGCTAGAATGGTGGACTGGCACTTTTTAGTCGCTGAGGGGAAGTGAGAAGATCATATCTGGAAGAGCCTCAGGGAAAATGATCAGTGAATTCGTCTGTCAATTGACTATCAGAAAAACAGAGGTAAAAGAACATGTCCCAGTCAAAGCTGAGGTAATTGATCTGGGAGATTAAGGGCAAAAGGTAAAAACTAAACTAATACATAGAAGAGTTAAAAGTTAAAAGTTAAAAGTGAAAGTCCATGTAATTGAGTTTAATGAAGGGGCATGTGGTGATATTTTGATTTAAATATTAGTCATCTAGGCTACTTAGATGTAATATTTTATAAAGAGAAACAACTATGAAAATAGATGATAATTAAACTGTGAAGCTTCTTCAGGGGAATCTGAATAGAGTCAGGACAAAGGTGTGGTTCAGTGTTAGTGGCCATTATATTATGTCTTTATTTCCTTCTCAAATTCATAGCCTTTTTTTGTTATCACTGTTTACACACATACACATAAATACAAGTATGTAATACAACTTGCAGAGTCCCTTTAGTGTTGCTGGTAGTATTCAGGGCTGACTAGTCGGTATTGTAAAACCAATGAAGGTTCTCATCCCTGTGAATTATTAATTCTCCTTCTCTCAGCAATAATTAGTTGCTTGTAGTTCTTTGTATATGGTGGGGCCCCCTGAAATTTCCCTCTTCCAGGTTTGCATGTCTATTAGTTTGTCATTGTTTGGGTCTTATTTAGGCAGCCATATTGTTGAGATATCATAGGTGAAGCTTTCCTGACATGTCTAGAAGATATACTGTATGGCAGACTTCCAAGTCCTCTGGCCCAGACAGACTTTCTGCCCTCCCTTCCATGATGTTTCCTGATCATCAGCTGCATGAGTTGTATTGTAGATAGATTCCTTGGCTGGGCAGTCCACTATCAGATGTTCTGTGTATTTTGACCAGTTGTAGTTTTCTGTAATGATCTCCATCTGCTGGAAAAATAAGCTTCTTGACCAGGTATGAGAACAAGACTTATCTGTGGGTGTAAGGATGAGTATTTAGAATGCAGTTAAGAAGTATGCTGGCCTCGTTAAGCAATGGTAGTAAGTTCTACGTTCTAAGAACTGAGTTCTTACTAGCCCTTGGTAGTTACCGTGACAAGAAGCACAAGAAAAAGTCAGCAATGTTGCAGAAATGCATATTATAGGAAACCATAAAGTAAGTTCAGTTAAGCTTCTTGTTTAATTTGAAAATTTACCTATGCCTAGTCAAATATCTATGCAAACTTACTCTAGAAAAACTTACCATAACAGTGAATTACTGTGGTATGATATACACGAAGCATTACTATCTACTTACAAGGGACAGTGTGCCTAATTTATAGGCCCACAACAGTGTAATATTTTAAAAAATATTGCTCATTTTTACAAAGTTACAATCAACTTCAGCTGTGGTGCACTCACAGTTGTTGAACACAGTCACACTGATTTTTTTCAAAGGGAGATTTTTAAAAGCTGTTATTTTGAGTCAGTAAGACAGTGGTGTATGGTGCAAACAGCCAGCACTGCTTCATGGCAGGACAAACACCCTGTCCTTAATGTACAAAAGAATTGAATCACAGATGCTGGGCAGAGAATTTATGTTGATACAAGAATTCAATTGCATGACAAGAAGACATATTTTATCACCATTTTTCTGGTGCATCTAAAAATTACTTACACAGATCTTTCTTTCTGGTGAAAGTATGAGTAAAAAGTCTAACCTAATGATGTATCATTAAATTAGGCTTAAATATAAATCTCTAGATGTACGTTTATTAGTGGGACACTGAAGAGTAGACATTTCAGAGGTGGTTCTCTGAAGATAGTTGCCTGAGAGGGGATAGATGGGCAGTTGCTAGTGATAGAATCAGTAAATAGAGCCTATAAAATTCTAAGCATGCCTCGTGTGTGTATTCTTTACTTCAGCAGTCTATACTGTTTATTTGCTAAATAAATTACGACTTTCAGGCTTTCAGGTGTTCCTTTACACCAAACGAATGATCTTGATATCAAACATCATTTTCCTGTTGTCTTGCTGTCATTAAAAATTCCTCGATGATAGTAGTTTAAAGAAAAAACAAACTCACATATGGAGCTGGAGAGATTAAAATTAGAATAATTTTTATTCTTGCATATAAGCCTGAGGACCTGAGTTTAATACCCAGGACCCACATCATGGGAGAAAACTGAATCCTACAAGCTATACTTTAACCTCCACTTGCAGCCGTGGTGCATGCTAAATAACAAATGTAAATGCTGCAAAACTCACATAGTTATTGACTTGTAGCTGATATCAGAAGTATAGACAAAGACATTTACAGGAGCAACTCCTTCTGGAGACTTCTGGTTTTGTGTGTGAATTTTCCAGGAAAGACAGGAACACATCTCTATTCACTCCAAATAGCACACTAGCACCAGACTGATGAAATGATTCCAGTCATGTCTGTGGATGAACCAATGAGTTTATTGAGGTTACTCAGATGCGCACAAGTCATTTAGAAGCAACGGCACCACTAAAAAGCTGCCTTGACAATCCTGTGATAACTCACAGGATTGATGTCACTGAAATTCTCTGAACAGTTTGTGGACAACTGTACCCCAGTCTCCTACAACATTTGTTTAACTCTTATGTAATTTGAGGAGGGGCCTTGTAAGTCGTGTGAGCTTCCTGAGTCCTGTATAACTCTCTTCTCCAGAATAAAATATTTCAGTTTGGAGGTAATAGCTACATCATAATTCCGGAATTTGTTTCTGTTTCTGCCCACATCCAGAGACTAGCTGTTGGCATTCCTTGGCTCATGGCATCAGCATCATCAGTCTGATCTCTGATTCCACAGTCACATTACTCCCTCCTCTCCCTGACCTCTTACCTTTCAATGTGTTCAAATAAAATATATATGTCTATAAAATAAACTGAATAACCCAGGACAATTCCCCATTTCGAGGTATACACTAAGCTTAACCTCAATTGCAATTCCTTTCCTGTGTTGTGAGACATAATCACAGATTCCAGGGATGGGACATAGACATCTTTGATTTTTATCATCCAACTTCTTACTTATTTTTAGATTAAGAAGCAGTTGACTTTTAAAAACTGTCAGCAAGTCCTTATTTCTGCTTTCATCATATTTTCTCTTGTAAATACTTCTGGATTCCAAGGAATATTGACCTTCTTGTGACTCTGTACTACAGAGTAATGTTATCCACAAGTTGGCACCATCAATGAATGAAGACAGCAGTACTGGGTTCCGGGACTGTGCCTGATCGTTAAGAAGCTTCTAGAAGAGCTATGTAGGTCAGAACCCTTGTTCTCTAAACAAACATCATGCTTTTCTCACAAGAGTTACTGTGAATCTGAGATCAAGAAATTTGGTAGCATTTTAAAGAGCTGTTATTAAAGGGAAGAAAGACAGTGTTGAAGATATCCACTATTTTTTATAAAAGATTCCGGTATAATCTTTCCATTTTGCTTTAACACACTGCTTCTGTGCCTGCCACTTGCGAAGGTTGTTTTTCTCTTAGAGGTAATGTCCCTGCTGCATTTTTACCTCTATTTATTTTCTGCAATTTATGGAAGGGAGTGTTAGCTTTTTCTTCTCAGTGCATGACAGATTGACTGACCCTTCCCTTAGTGGGCCTGAGTGGGTTGGTGTGTTGTCTGTAAAAAGATGCTTTCTGGCTCCAGTTTCTGCCTTTGAAGGGAGTGGTGGGATCAAGAGGTCAACATAGAAAAGACCCTAAGGTCAACTGTGAAGCAATCTTGGCACCTCATGACTGTAGACTATTATTTATTTTTTTAAAAAAAAAAAAGAAGTTGTGACCCGGTGAAATGTCATAAGAAACCTCAGGAATTTATGGCCCATTAAATAGGAACTTTTGCCCTCTTGGAAGTTTTTGGCGGGAAAGTTTCTAGTTGTCCTCTCCCACGGAGTTTGAGGAACAGATGACTGAGCTTGCACCCCTGTGTGTTCTGGCTCTCTGGTCCTCCTCAACTTTCCTTCAGGGGTCTAGCACAGCTTCTGTCCTGCACTGAGGAGTCAGAGTAGTGTGCAGCACACAAAACAAGAGAGGTCAGCCCCTGTGCATCCTATGAGTAAGTAGGACATGTTGACATTGGGGCAAGAAATAGGAAGCTTATTTCTGGTTTTGTTTTAGACTCATTCCCAACGTATTTTTTACCAGCAGTAAAAATAAAACAAGTATGATGTTTTCATTTCTACTTATGAAAACTCCGTCACTTTTGGAGTGGGATCTGTGATTGGTGTCAGAAACCCTGAGAGGAAAGGACTAAAAATTGTTGCACCTAAAAATTCACTTTCATGATCTAAAATTGGAAATATATATAATGTCTAATTTCCCCATGTTAAAAGTTTTGTTGATGTTTCCTCTCACTGTTCTCTCTCCATGATTCCTTTCTTTCATGGCCTCTTTCTTGATCTCTTTCCTTGTAGCTCCACTATCTTTCCCTCTCCTCTTTTTTTCTCCTGTTTCCCCCATCACAGAAACAAAGCAGACAATTTGGGCAATTGAATTCTTCTGAATATCAGGTTTATTTTGGCTGTGGTTATACCCAAAGGGTGTCTAGGGATCATGAAGGAAAAGCATTCTATGTGATAGCTTTTATGGTTTAATCATTCACTTCACTCCCATTACAGATATTGAGTATCTACAATATACTATACTTTGTTTCCTACATGCCTAGAATACACAGATAAAATAAAGAGAGAGAAGATCCATATTCTCAGGGAGCTGATAGTGTTGCAGGAAGAAACATACAAGAAATACTACACAAAATGAATATATGCTATATGGTCTATTCAAGGTAATATAAGTTGAAGGGAGTAAAAGTAGAGTCCCTGGTGTGTGGATGGGCATAGCCTTTTATGCTTTTGATTAGGATGCTCAGAGGGATGTCTGAGTATAGTAGTGAGAATTGGGAGTTGAATGCTGGTAAAGAAGAAACTGAGATATTGTACTTGGATTAAAGAATAACATCCTTTCGTGATGGGATAGGTTAGGCAAATGCCAGAGTCAGAGAGCTTACCAAATATATCCCTTCACTATTGGAGCTTATTGACTGCTTTATTCTCATGATGCTTGAAGTGCTTCCATGGCGGCAAGTCTGCACCATGAAGGATGGCTATAAAACTAACTACGGGTGTAATAGAAAGAAACTTAGATCAATTTCGAGAGACTTGTGACTTAGCTTGGGGCTGTGCTTCTAACTACCCTGAGATGTGGAACATGGCATTTTTGACCTCAGTTTCTTTACTTGTAAAATGAGAACATCGATGATATGATGCTACTTTACTCTGTTTCTTGGAGTCTCAAAACAAACAGGTAACTGTGGTTGAAATAAGGAGGGATGAAAGGGTCAAAAAAGTAAAATCAGACAAAATGGCAATAGAAAAAAATCAACTGAGGGAAAGAGCACAGAGAAAAGACAAGACAAATGCAAAATTATCTAGGCAGTTTTGCTACATAATGAAATTACAATAACACATTTGAGCAAATTCCATTCCTTCATTTATATTTCCAGAGAGCTATTTCTGCTTAAGTACACAAAAGGAAAATTTTGTTCAACTCTATCTCTGTGATGAAGTTATTCCTTCATTGTGCATTGTTTTGACCTTGTTTTGGGATTTGTAGTAGCTTTCAGGACTCAGATAAAAATATGGTGTTAATTTTGTGTGATTTATGCAAAAAGGTTAAATAAACTTTGTAGAACTTTGTTAAACTACACACCTTGGATCACTGCATTTTATACACATTTTAATAAGGAACAAGGATTCAAATGATTAAGAGCACATTTTTATAATCCTACTTGCTTTCTATGTCTTAATTAATTTTGACACTATCTTCTAGTATATCTGTTTTCAAAGAGGCTGGAATTCAACTTTTGCTTATCTAGCTTACATATTTCATTTTATAGGTTTTTTTCCTGACCAACTCTTCTCTCCCTTGCTTGGCATCTTCCTTCCTCCTGGCCATTTCCCCACTTATTAGCACTGACCTCCAGAGAGACGATAAGGAGAAGAAATAAAATATAAATCATTTCATTTCTATAAACTGTTGCAGAATCTGGCAAAGGGTAGAGGTTGAAAGCAAAGGCCAAGCAAAGTTTAAGCTGTAGACTAGAAAAGATAAGGCTTTTCCTTACTTTGTGCATTAAAACTGGTTCCACACAGTGATGAGGATATCTTAAAATATTTATGAGCTCTTCAGAGCAATGCTGGGTACATTAAGAATGGTATAAAATACAGAAGGTGAAGGAGTTAGCTGTGAAAAAAATTAAGGTATCACTCTTTTTTTTTTTTAAAGTAAAACTCTAAGGGTAATGACATACATATTTAGAGAATTGAGGGGAAGACATTGAGGGATTTGATTCTCTGCACTCTATTTTCTTTGAAAACAAAGGGAAATAGCCATCACATCAAAGGAGCTGAGTAGGAGGGGGCTTCAAGGAATAGGAATGGATTGGATCAGCAGATATGAAGACTATTGAAGGAAATCAAGCTAAGACACAAGAATTGTTGTGTAGTGTTGGTACATGAGGAGTTTCTAAACTTGTAAGATTAACAACACAAGTACAAGATTGTTCTTGAATTCTTTCAGTAGCTTAGGAACAGGAGCAGATGCAAATGGATGGAAGGACTAACACTTGGCTAAGCATTCATATGAAATCATAACAAAAGAGTGATGGAAGAAGAGGAGGAAGAAGCTAATTTAGAGATAATTTACCTTTGTCACCCCATTATACCAATAGCAAGCTGTTAATAAACAGAGTGCATGTTAAATATTCAACTTAATCTGTAGATGAATGAAGTTGGACACAAGAGACTTTCCCAGGTGGCTAAAGTCAATAATTTAGGCTTTCCTCTGGTTCCAAGAATATTGTTTTTTCACTGTACTGATGGTTTACTATTGCTTGACTGATGCCTTTTTAACTTTGCCATGATGTGAAAGCAGTAAACATTCAGTTATCTGTGTTAGTTCCATCAGTTGCAAGAGGTAACTTCTCTGATGATGGCTGAGCAAGGCATCGATCTATGAGTATAACAGAATGTTCTTAGGAGTCATTTTATTGTTATGTTCATTTGGCAGAATGATAGTATTTGTTTTCTTCTAGGCCCATGGCATATCCAGTCTCAAGTACTTGGCCCACTAAACAGTGTCAGGCATAGGTTCCATCTTGTGAAGTGGACTTAAAATCTAACTGGAGAGTTGTTGATTACTCCCATAACATTTGTGCCACCATTGCATGAGCATAGCATGCTGGCAGGTAATGTTGTAGATGTAAATGTTCATAGCTGGATTGATGGTTACCTTTCTTCTTTGGTAGTATGCCTAGCCCTAACACTAACCCTAACCCTAACCCTAACCCTAGCCCCTTCAGTATCATGAACAGTAGTCAGTAGTGGTAAAGTCTCTAGTTAAGCACCAGCTCAACTTCTTCATTATCAGTGAGATATATAAGTGCTGACTTCAGCAATAGAGCCTTAATATGAGTTTGTGGAGAGCAATCAATAGCCCTGCCCATAGCAATGACAATAGCCTGAGTTGTTTGAGGGTTTCCATGGGGCTCCTTTGGCCAACTCACTTACATGTAACTCATTCCTGGCACTGGTAGAAGACGTGTATTTGAGCCTTTCTCTCCACATTATTTGGTGATTCCATTTAGATTTATTTCTTTTAATTTTAAGAAGATTCTGCATTAGATTTCTATACGACTCTTCAGATGGCCCTTAATTTTAGTTGTTCTTCCTTTTTTCCCCTCACTTAGCCTTCATTTCTGTCCCCCTTGGGTTCATCATTCTGTTCCAGTCTCTTAGCCTCCCACCACTGTCTCTCCATAACTATATATTCTTTGACCCTTGATCTTTTCCTCTGGGCCAGTAAGAATGTTGTGGTATGATATTCACTGGAGATATTTTGCAGTGGCAATGAACCACAACTTACAAACATACACATAGTCATAGGACTCAACAACTGATATTCTATCATGTCTTAAACTTGAAAGCCTATGATGTTTAGTAGAGTAGGTGCAATTTCCAATTTGTGACAGGTTTATCAGTATATAACCCCACCATAAAGTAAGGAGTACATTATGAGAAGGAACAAATTGGATATTTTTTATGGCATTGCTTTTAAAAATTATTAGCTGTGAGATCCAGAAAGGGAGGTGAATTTGGGAATTAAATAGGGAAGGATTGGTGTTGGATAAAATCCTGGATTTAAGAACACATTTTGAAGCAAACAAGAATAGGAGAGGTAAATGATAACACTGAGGACAGAATAGAGACACTCATTTTCTGAGTCTATGAAAAAGCTAAATATTGAGTCATTGTGGAATAGAAATAGGGACCTGGGGAAGATCTAGAGGGAGGAGCATTGCAAACACTGAAGGAATCATCTATGTTGTATGGAGTTGCTACATAATAATGACTGGCAACTAGAAAGAGAGTACAACTTAAGTGTAAAAACTGTCAAAAAAGAAGGTGGAGCAGAAAACCAGAGGCTATCAGGAAGCATAAATATGCACCATGGATAGATGCCCCATAAAGAGTAGCAGTACTCTGCAATAGATTTTACAGTAGTTCCTTGTCAGCTTTTGACAGGCACTTTCTTTGACTCTGCATCTACATTACAATTCACATTGTGTCCCCATCCACCGTCCACCACTGCTCTTAGTCTTGACCTATCATGTACGCAAACTTCACCTTTCTTTCTACTCAATTTTAATTCATTAAGCTGAGTCCTTTTTTTCAGTTTAATTTGTTTACTAAAAATAGATTATTTTCTCATTTAATATATCTTGATTGCAGTTTCTCGCCCCTCTATTTCTCCCAGCCCCCCACCACTTCCCCTGCCCTCTGTATATACTCCTTTTATGTCTCTCATTAGAAAAGAGTAGGCTTCTGGGAGATAACAACCAAACATGACTAAAAATACATATATAATAAGATAAAACCAAAGCCATTGCGTTGTGGCTGGACATGGCAACCCAACAGAAAGAGAATAGCCCCTAGAGTAGGCACAAAAATTTGAGACCCATTTATCCATACACTCAGGAGTTCCGTATAAATCCTAACCTGAAAGCTGTAATTATATATGAAGAGAACTTGGTGACAGCTCATGCTGGCTAGGACGTGGAATAAGGGAAACACATATCCATCGCTGGTGGGAGTGCAAACCTGTACAGCTACATTGGAAACCAAAAGGACAGTTCCTCTGAAAGTTGGAAATCAATCAGCCTCGAGATCCAACTATATATCTCTTGGTCATATTCCCAAAGGATGATTCATCCTACCACAAGAACACTTGCTGCATCATGTTTGTTGCTGTCCTATTCATAATATCCAAGAACTGGAAACAATCTAAATGTCTCTCAACTGAAGAATACGTAAAGAAAATGTAGTACATTTACACAATGGAATATTACTCAGCTGTTAAAAAATTATGTCATGAAATTTGCAGACAAATGGATAGAAATAGAAAAAAAATCATCCTGAGTGAGTTAACCCAGATCCAGAAAGATAAATATGGTATGTATTCACTTATATGTGGATATTAAGCATTAAATAAATGATAACCAACGTACAAACTGGTAGACCCAGAGAGGTTAGGTACAGAGAAAGTGACTAGGGGTCACATAGATCTCCCTGGGAGGGGTAAATGAAATGGATTCTATGTTTGGACATGGGGTGGGCAGGGTGCAAACCAGAGGATCAAGTGAGGAGAGAGACGGGTCATGATATTGAGGGAGGGAATGGGGGACGAGACAGTTAGAATTGAGGGGAATTTGAAGGATGATATGAAAACCTAGCACTGTGGAAAACCCCCAAGATACATGAGGGTGAGCCTAATGAAGTCACCTAATAATGGGAGTGAGAGAGTCCCAACTGGCCATCACTAAAAGAGGCTTCCAGTTCAGGGACTGGATTGGACTCAATTGAGTTGTTGACCACGAGGGTCCCAAGGAATTTCCCAAACAACCAAGGCTACTGCTAACACAACGGTTGCTCTCTACAAACTGACAGCGTGTCCTCATCGCAGAGATCAACATCCAAAGAACTTATTGAACATGGTGAAATTGAGCTGGAGCCTATATAGAGCCTTTGCCCCTAGGTTCTAGTCTCTTTGGTGCAGGAAGGTACTCTGCAAGCTCCCAAAGGAGAAATGTAAACAGCAATCCAAACACAAAACCTTGACCTACAATATGTCCTGCCTTTAAGATACACTAGGGCGATGGTGGCACAAAACTCATGAGAATAACCAAACAATGTCTGATTTGACTTAAGACCGACTACACAAGATGGAGCCCAAATCTGACACTGCCTGGATGATCAAGAACCAGAGGCTAGATAGCCCAGACACCTCGGGTAAAATCGAATTCTAATGATCTAAAATAAAAAGAAATAACAAATGATATGCCACTAGATTCATAGATTGGTGCTTTATTCAGCCACCATCACAGACACAGACATTTTCTCCTGTAGCTGATGAGAAAAAATACAGAGTCCCACTGCCAGACATTATGCAGATACCTTGGACCACACAGCTCTAGATGTAATGTCTCCATCAAATCCCTCCCCTCAGAGCTTGCGAAATCCCATGGAAGAGACGGTGGAAAAGTGTAAGAGTCAGAAGGGATGGAGGACACTTGGAGAACAAGGCCCTCTGAATCTTCTGAGCAAAGCTTGCATGAACCCACAGAGATGGAAGCAGCAACAGCAGAAGCTGAATCATTTTTGATCCTCTCGTTTTTTTCCTGAGTTAGAATTCCATAGCTTCTATCCCAAACCACCCCCCTAACTGTCTTCATGAATGAGATAGCTGGAGATGAGGAGCCTCAAAGAACACCTGGCCTTGAAGAAAATGGTGAAACACTAGAGAGCTGATTGAGAACAAAGAGTGCCATCTACTGAAAAAATCACTTGCCTCCTCATTAATTGATTCTAATACAGGAACCCTTATAAAACAGGTTCTAAATAGCATCCTGGAAAGATAAGACGGACGAAAAACACGTGAGATGTCACAATGAGCTGATTCTCATGTGTGGTGATCAGAGGTGGTCGAGCTAGCCATACTAAGGTGGTTTTCTTTCCTGTAGGAATCCACGGGAGGTTCAAACAATGAATCACCTTGAATGAGTAGACTTTTAAAAAATATTCACTACCAAAGATGAATATTTAATAGCAATTGTTTAGAGGGACAAAATAGTTTAAAGTGTCAAAATGGGCCAAAGTACACTGAGATCAAAGAAAAAGAATTGATTAGGTAGGGCCAGTAGGCCTTTACTGGGATGTCAAGAATTTATAATATCCGGAGGTCCAAGCAGATTGATAGATGGCGGTGACCGCATGCGTTTTGCAGGGAATGTCTCTCACCCTGCTGCCACTTTTTTTTTCAGTGCTCCATATGTTAGGTTGCAGCTACAGATTTAGCCCTTTTGCCCAAAGGCAGCTGAACCTGTGAAAAGCCTAGCTAGGGCACTGTCTATTGTTCATTGACAACTTGTCAATTTACTTCCAGGCAAAATAACTCATAAACATGATAAGTAAGGCAGATAAAACAAGAATTCTTTCACACTTTGCAACTTTACTGCAGAAATGGCTTATTTTCCATAAATGTGTGAAATCTCCCCTCTGAATTGTGACTGTGCATTGAACTTTAAAACTGTTTAGAAACAGCACCAGCATCTCACAATTCCTGTCTGTAATAAGATGAATGCTAAATATTAAACACGCATTAAAAGTGATAAAACAAAAGATTCTCAAAGGTTCACTGGCATCGCTATATTTCTTGTTGATTCCCCGAGTTAATAAAAGTTAAGTTTAGCAATACTCTCCAAAAGACAAATGTTTAAACACTACCTTCTAAATTTGACATTTCGTATATTTATAATAGCTATTACCTAAACCCTTATTTCAGTTTTAAAAAACAGATATAGTGAATAATATTAGTACTAAATTCAAAAGCCGGTATGTGGTGTGTTAACATATGCTCGTCCAATAATGAAGTGGCTTTTATTTCTGATATTTATACACATTCCATTTCTAATGTACTGTTTAAATATTGAAAGCTAATTGTGAATTCTTTTAGGTAAAATATTTTAAGTAGATAATAATTTTGAAATATATTAGTCTCTAAGGCAAAACAGTCTGTTTATGTGCAGTTATTTATAAAGTCATACTTTTTAATGAATCCGTGTTCCCTGGACTCAATTCCCTGGTAATGAATTTGATTTTAAGCTTCTTGCTTGCTGTAATAGCATCACAAAGTTATACACAGTGCCCTACTGATTTTCCCCAGGTGATTCTCAATCACACCAAACATTCCAATTTTGGAGACAGTAAAAATGGAAGGGAGAGCAGATGGGATGGGGTCCAACCATTCAAGACCATATTCTGTATCTGCATCATGTCCTCCTTGGAGTCCTTTGCTCAGGAGACCAGAGCAGGTTTCTACCATTTCCAATTGTAAGGTTTTAGGGTCTTTGGAAATCCCCCTCTCATTTTCCCATATTTTATTCAGTTACTGTAGAATATTTATAAACAGGAACACATATGCATTTGTTATATAACAAATGGCTTTTGGGAAATTAGTGAGAGAACACTCGGAAAAGAAAGTTAAAAGACAGTAAAGAAAAAGAGAGAGAGAGAGGAGAGAGTAAAACAAGTCTGTGACAAACAAGAATGCCTCAAAATAGGCCATCTTTTTCTGTAGTACAGTAAAAAGAACTCATAAGTAGGCCAGAGATCTTGGTCCAAATCATGTCATAGAAACTCGTTCTTGCTGACCCTTGGGAAGTTTGCCTTTATTCTTGACCTCAAGTTTGATCAACTTTCCCCTCATGATTATGAGTGTCAGACACATACCAGATTGTGTCTTATGAATACAGAGTTGCTATGAGACAGAAATATAGATATGCATCACCTGATCTCTATTTTCATTATGTAAATTGTGTAGTTGGGTACTATAATAATAATTTAATACATAAGAATTCTTTCTAAGTGGAGCTGTGCATATTTTATGACTCTTACTTTTGCTTTAAAGCCGGAAGTGGACACATAGATCCTCCCTACCTGCTTGTGTCAAATATGGACCGTGTGACTATGTAATGAATTTTTACTTTAAATGCTTTTTTTCCCGCTCTGAATTTCTCGTTCCCTTATCATGCAAGCTGTGACTTTGTAATTTGAAAACAAAAAACTGCAAATATCTACATACCATGAGGCATTTTAATTTCTAAAAAATGGTATTCTGGCGTCGTCACAACAAAGCGACCACCCTGATTGCTGGCTGTATAGAGGCTTTCTTCCTGCCTGACACCCTTGGGAGCTTAGCCATTGCTTGTAACCTTGCATTTGTGTTGTATTTTTCTCCTCTCAGTGAAAATGATGTGTTACTTTTTTGTTAACTTAAATCCGTTTATGTAAAGCTCAATTTTCGAGCCTGCCAAGGTCATTTTAAATTTCAATCTTTTTTTTTTTTTTTTTTTTTTTTAAATGATTCAGGTCATCCTACTTAACCTGGCATTCTTGGAGAATTAGTAAGTACATCATCCATATTAGTATCAAAATTGCTAAATATTGCTACTCTAGAAACCTTGGAAACAGAAAGAGCAGTAACCTGAGAGTGACGTGTTCAGGACTAGAGTGTGTGCAAGGGTTCCACAAGCAGATTTGCAATAAGTTGTAATAGAAGCAGTGAGGTGTAAAAAAAAAAGAAAATAAGGGAAGGCAAATAATAAGAGCTTTGTAAGACTCCGGAGCATGAGAGAACAAAAAAGGAAACAGAAAGGAAGAAAATAAAGGTAGGAGCTAGCTGGGTTTTGGTGCTTTCAAGATTCAGAACCTGATGTTGAATATGCAAGTGTAGAGTGTATTTGTTTAAGAAGCTTGCTTCATTGAAAAACCCAGGGAAAATGCTGCCGAGTGCTGGACGTCAATTAATATTCTTCCAAACGACTGGCAGGAAGCCACCGTGGACGTCTAGTCAGAGACAGTGTGTCACACTACTGTTGACTGTAAAATTAATTACCATTTCTAAACAAGAACTCTGCAGTGCATATCCTTTAGGCATACTATACTGCCCTCCTGCCATTAAAGGTTACAAATAGTTATTTTTTTTAACTGCCCTTTAGAGAAATCACAAAGTGAAAATATTAACAGTGCCAATAATAACAACAAAGAGGCACACTGCTTGGTGGGGCAGGTCGGCATTGTGAAGACAGGACCGAATATTAAGAGGTGTCGCCCTACCTACAGTAAGTGTTAGACATTCGCATGGGGGCATCAGCTGCTGATCCAGTGCATCTGGAGCTGCCTTGCCACTGAGGCATTGCTAACCAAGGCAGAGACACAGACAAAGCACCTTCATCATTAATGTCAGTAAAAGGATCTGGAGGAAAAATAGAGAGTCTCTGGAGACCTTGTCTGGACTTCTTGGAGCCTGGACAACAGTCTTATCCACCCGTGTAGAGACTGCGACAAAGGGGAAAAAGGAGCACATTGACTTACGTTGTCATTAAGTTCAAAGAGGTGAGAACAGTCGTCTGTGATGAACCTTTACAGTTAGGGTTATTAATGGGGAGTTCTTTTTTATGACTCTTTGAAAATATCGCATTTATGAACAGTGTTAAGTTATCCTGGGTTATTGTTTGGTGTATGTTGACCAGTCAAGTTTGAGCTGATAAATTTAAAATCTATCTTTGTGAAAAAGCTAAAAGAATATAAAATTTCTCACTCTGAGTTGTAGCATATAGATTTAAAATAGCACGGTCAGTCTAGGGAAATGCAGCCCAGGCTCTTACCTGGGTGCTCACTGGTTCAAGGGTCACATTCAGTGAGAAGTTATTAATGTTTCACAGGCAACTTAAAGGACACATCAAATGCTATCCTAGAGGGGTCTGTCTGGGGCGGTGATATTTAACATTTAAACTGTGACTTGGATGATAAAATATACCACATGCTCATAAAGTTTCATGGAGGACCTCTAAGTTAAGAGAGATAACAAGACTCCTAGAAGATCTACCTGTAATTCAAGATGACCTTGAAAAGTCAGGGACAGAGTCATTAACAACCAAGACGATGGTGACCACTGTGTAGCCAAAGAAGTAAGGTTTGAATAACCAGCATAATGAGATAACAGATTTGAGTAAGCAAACTTGAAATGAACTAAAAACAAGTGACTGGTTAAATACTAATTATTCTGGGAAGAAATACATATGATCTTGGAATTTCATATGACATAGAGGATTATCAAGTGTCCAGTGCTTAATTTAAAAGAAACATAAGAAATTGGAAACTATTCCATAAAGTCAAAAAAAAAAAGGACTATAAGAAGAAAAGTGAAATGTCTGGTTCATGAGAAATTGAGACCAAATGGTATCCAATATACAATTGTATATTGTAGTATCTCTTGTTAAAGCAAATATACATTATTTTCTTTAGGTTTTGATCCCTCTGCTGTTTTCCCTTGATTGTTCATCTATTTTCTTTTATTTAGAAGTTATGAATGCGGTTCATGCCACTTACAGCTCACTGATTTTCATTTAGTTGTAGAATTCATCTACTGTCATTTAAAGGACTTAATCCTATACTGATCACTGCTGTCAGGGTCTGAGTAGTAATCAATGAAGAAAAGTCACATTACAGCCAGGACAGAGTTGAATATGAGATATTTTCTAGGTAATGTTCAATTTGGAAATTCTCTTTTGATCAGAAGACTAGTTTTCACACACTATTATTTTTAATTTATTAGCTCACATTCTTTTAAAAAGCGATGGGTGTCTTGGAGTTGTCATTCAAGTGTACCCCGTACTTTGACTGTATTCACTTTCTATTGCCCTCTTCTCCCATCTCTCTCCTGTCCTTCCATTGTCTTCTTCTCATTCCAAATCATCCCTCTGTATTTCCATCTCTGCATATTATGTTTACCTCAGCTTTAGAGATGTGTGCAGAATGAAAGAGTGAGAATCTTAACCCAGATGACTGGCAAATGCACCTGCTATGCAGAGCATGCATGTAGAGTGACTAAGCTCAGTAGCAGAAGAACCAAAAAACGCCAGATACTAAGACCTCTTGAAGTGTGAATTCAGACAGTCACAAAAGACTTCAGATAATCATGATTGCCTTTTAATGGCCAATAAAAAATAATCTACTGGATGTCTCTGCCTGTTAGAATCACCTCACCTGCTTTTTAAAATCCCCCTGACTTAAGGGCTCCATAGTAGTGTCTGGGGAAAAGGATGGCGAAGCGTAACTATTATTATTAATCCCTCAGCTAAGTGTCCTACACTATGTGGCAGAGCCAATAATGACAAATCGTCACAAGTAACATTGTGTCTGCTTACAGTGCCCTTCTTTTCTCTCTGGCTCTCATCCTCTTCTTCGACTTAACGTTTGTCACTCTTCACTTTCCATGTTTGCTGCCCTCCGTCAACTGAGTGTGATACTATGTTTTGCTGTCTCGATTGTTGCTTGGAGATACCCCTTTCGACTTCCCCTTGGCTCTCAGGCATTTGCGTTGTACTTTGTGGCTGTTTTCTATGGTTGGTTTTTCTGTGAAACGAGAGGACGGCATTCTAACACAGGACACCGTGGAGCAAGTTGGGATGTGAGACCAACCCTGTTATCGTGTGGTCATACTTTAACCATCGATGGAAACAAGTTATGAACTGAGAGGACTCCCCATCTAGAACCACACTGGAATGTAGCTCCTAACATTATCCAGGCTGATGTCTTTACCTCCTTAACATCAAAGCCAACACTCTGTCTTGGGTGTCTGTTTTTTGGTATAGCACACAGCTATACCACATACATTCTGAAGCCAAGTATGTATTGTTTATTTTATTGTATTTCACTGGCCGTTTTTAACCAATCTATTTTTAAAAATCACTTAAATCCAGATCACTGGATTAAATAACTGTTGTGGACTGGGTAATTTGGAATGGTAACTGTGCTTAAAATTCTAGAGCCCAGAGTTCAGCATAGAATGGAGCACCCTCTACAAACTGGTAGTCATCAAAGCCTCTTCTCTCTGGTTTGGCCATGTGGTGCAACTCCATTAATATATTTCTATAGAAAATTAGTAAGAGTTTTGTGACACATTAGTTGACTGTAACTTGTTTGGTTCAAATATCAAGTTAGGTATTAATTCTTTGACCAATGTATAATACTTGATCCAGTGCCATCCACATGATAACTGTTCACTAAGACCTTACCATTGGATAATGCCTTAACATGTGTGTTTCTCCTGGATTATTTTATGTCTCCTCTCTTTTATTTTGAAAGTCCCTTCACTCCTACTGTCATCCATCCATTTGTTTTTAGATTATTTTGCCTATAAAAGGTGACTCATGTCTACAAAAATGTAAAGGGCAATCTCCCATGACACAGTCTAGTTTCGTATCATCTTGAATGGACTCTGGCTCGTTTAGAAAAATGATTGGCTCATGCCCAATATCCTAGGTTACTGCTTGCCTGCTTATCCTGCTCAAATTTGTCATTGCAGAGGGAAGAATGCAATAATCAATAGATAAGATCAATCAGTTTTTCTGGCACAAATTCCAAGATACTGTCAACCAGTATCACAGCTATATCAGAATAATATAATAAAATATTTCAATTAAAAATCTTAATGCAGTATAGGAGACCTTAGTCACTCATGAATATATCAAAGTGGCAATAGACTTAAATTGACATGAGAGTTTCTGTCCATTTAACAAACTTAAGAAGAGTCCAGTTTCTTCTAAAGATGAAACTCCACAGAATATTACAATTAAATGTGAAAAAGATTTCCAGTTTTCTCTCTAGCTAGCATGAAGGCAGACAGATTTCTTTTATGATCTTCAAATCTGTAATTTCTACATCCTTCCTCCTCTTTTATTATTTGTTTTTTCTTTCACCACCAAGTGATCTACTATCTTCTTTTGAGTCTACTTTCAACCTTGAGTAGGTGTCTAAAATTTGTGTCCATTTAAACACTCAATTTAAGAATTTATTAAAAGAAGTATCTTGAACAGATATTCTTAACTCAGTACAAGAACAATCCTGAAGAAGAATAGGAGGCTCTGTGTAATGTCCATGTGTCCAGGACAGTTTTCTTCAGAAGACGGAGCCATTTCTGTAGTTTTGCTTGGGCTCCCTCTCCAGGTGGTGGCAGGGGATGGGGGGTGGGAGGCTCCTAAGTGAGCCAGAGACTCTTAGGTGTAGACCTATTATTATATTACTCCTGGCTCCTGCTGAGGCTTTGGTACTCCCTGGAGATGCTTTACACCTATTAATAAAAAGATAGTACAAAATTGAATAATGGTGTCTGCTTCCATAAAAAGGAAAAAGACTCAAGGGATTCTGCTCCCAAAGTGCTTTCATAAATAAGGAATTAATGCCCACCACTAATTTTCTAGTCTTATTTTTTAAGACTAGAATCTTTTTTTTTTTTTTCAGTTAATAGTGACCTATTTTTGAGCAAGATTCTCATCTTGTTCCAAGCCTTTAGGGAGATAATTACTACAAAATGGGACCTTAATTTTCAGCAAACCTGTCCATTGTGTTCCTGAATTTGCTGCGTTGCTTGAACCCTGTGTCTTTATTCTTCCATTCCTGTGCCTTCGACCTCAGATGTGGCTGATAAAGGTATCACAGAGATGGTGACATTTTGTTTCCCTGGTGTGTCAGTGATTTTCCTTTATGTTTGGATTACTAACTGAAGGTTTTTCTGCTCCCAAGGCTTTTAACAATATATATATCTATTGGTTATAGTGAGTTTGGAGTACACCTAGAGGCCTTTGATGAAATTGATAAAATTATAAGAAAAGCATCCTTAAGTTAACATAGCCCCTATGTAGATATGGTGTGACATTTTTGTATGCAAGAAATACCTTATTGTCTTTGATAAGATGGGAGACAGTCTACTTTATCATATCTGGAAGGTAACTCATTTGCTCTGTTCAAGTTGACAAATGATGAGAGTGCTCCTTTTAAAGCAAGGATGGATGGGAAATATATATGTATGTTTGTAACATGAGTAGATAAAGAACCTAGTCATGGTTGAAATTATGATGTGATATAAATGGACAGATGATAATAAATTGAGGTGATGATGAGAAAATTACCATTGTAGAAGTTTATTTTTAGTTATGTATAAAATAATTGTTTTGTGCATTGTTGATTGAGTGTGCCTAAGTCTTGGCATTTTGTATTGTCTGTAGGTATCGGATTTATGTGGGGGGATGTTTGATTACTAATGATCTGCACGTGCTATCAGTAGAACACCTAAAGAGTTCTGGATCAATAAAACTAGCTGAGGTGGGAGGCTCAGGGTTCCAGTGTCGAGTATGGCATTGTGCATGATGGTTGTTCCCTCTGCTGAGATCTGGCAGAGATTGGATTGCACTTAGAGAATGCCTCCATGTCTTCTTTGATGAGCTGTCACAGCAACGTACTCAAAAGACCATGGACAAATGGGACTCAAAAGGCAGCATAACTCAAAATAACAATAACTATATAGCAAAAGTATTTGGTGTAACTTATATATTGTGGTTATACCACTACAAACAGAAATTACAACTTTTTATTGTCTTATATTGTCTATGGTAGGAATCTGGTTGATTTTATTGGGTTCTTTGCCTCAGAGTCTCACAGAATTGTAATCATGGTTTTTACTAGGTGATGATCTCAACCAGAGACATGTTGGCTTCTGATTTCACATGAGTGGTGGCAATTCTACTCTGTAGGCTGTAGAGCTCAGTTTCTTGTTGGTTGGTGGTACTGGGCCATCTTCCCCATTACAAATGTCCTCTTCTTAAAGCAACATGTCAATTTTCTTTACTGAAACCAGAAAAGGGAGTAGAATCTTCCCTTAAGAGAGATATTACATCTGTATAATGCAATAAAAAATATGAACATGTATCTCATTAAAAAAATGAGAAGAGATGAACTTTGCAGCAATGTAAATAAAATAGTATATGTAAATTAGACATATGGGCCAAGTTAAGCAACCATACTTAATCAGGTGAAAATCTTGTTGCAGAAGTATTTTGAAGAATCAGTTCTTGTATATAGGACATCATAGAGTAAATGAAAAAAGAATAGATTAAGTCACAGGTCCCTATGCTTTCCTGATTCTAAGAATTTCTCCAGGTGTTTATTAAACTACATGTTTCTAAGTCTCATCCTTGGATATTTCGACTAAGTGCATTTGATTAGAGTTGATGAATTCCATGATTAAACAATGTGTAGAAAAGCTGATTTAAGTGTCTTGATGAACCTTAAAGTACAATTGTTAATGTGTCCAGAGTTGAGAATGAGTGCAGATCAGGTCTCTATGGAAGAGTGAGTGTGAGCAGGGATGGGGTAACTGTGCCCTGTACAACAGGTACATAAGTGTGAGCTGGGATGGGGTAATTGTGCCTTGTACAAGGGGTACATAAGTATGAGCTGGAACAGGGTAACTGTTCCCTGTACAACATGCTGAATGGGTTGTTGAACCAAGACATATGGTTCATGTGCTACACAAGGCATATATAGGGGTAGATATAAATAAGTAAGTCCTAAATGGGAAGCTTCCATTTTGAATTTCAGGAATAGGCCATATGAAGAGGAAAAAAAGCATGGTCCCAGCTTATAAGGGTGGAAAGAATACAGCTTAAATCTACTAAAGAGGATAAGATTATAATCCACCCACATTGAGAAACAAAGTTAAATAAAACAGACCAGAAACATCTGCGTGCCATCAAGGGGACCTTGAAGATTTTGTGATACCTTTTGATAGCTGCAATTTTCTGAGAAGATATGCTTACATCAAACTGGAATATAAGAAAAACATATATTCATGGCTTCTGTAAGAACCTGTCCTCCCTCCCTCCCTTCCTTCTTCCCTTCTTTCCTTCCTTTCTTCCCCCCTTTCTTTCTTCCCCCCTTTCTTTCTTTCTTTCTTTCTTTCTTTCTTTCTTTCTTTCTTTCTTTCTTTCTTTCTTTCTTTCTTTCTTTCTTCTCTGCATTTGGCAGGCTAAGGGTGCTGAGCTGTGTTGATGAACTATCCAAACGTTTAATCAATACAGCAATAACAAGACACTTTCTGGCTGTGCAAGACCTTGGAAAGGTCCCACTTGCCTTAATCTCCACCCCCAAGAGAGACATCAATGAACTATTATATGGTCCCTGCATATCAATGTAGCAAGGCTTAGACAAATACAATGTTAATGGATAATTGTGGGTCACCTTGTCAAAATATGTTAAATGCCCTCTGAGTATGTATTTTTCTTCCTTATTAAAAACGACAGTAAACTGTGACCTTGTTGATATCAAACATGCTTTCAGGAAGCAAATATTATTATTCAGTATCTAAAAAGGTTTATTGATTTATGGGTCAGAAATTAATTAGAACTAAATTATAAAACATACGTTCTGCGTTGATAGAAATGGTAATTCTGTGACAAAGTGCCCGAACAGTCTAACTTGGTTTAGGGAACAATACCTTTATGAACATTCATTCAGAACACACACAGAAGCAGCTTCCAAATGATTCATCAGCAAGGCCTGTATCCCTGGACATCTGGGATATTGACAGCACGGAGTCAGGGAAAGTTCACTGGGTGACCAGGGTCCTTGGACTCTGGCCAAGAATATGCCATCTGTCAGGATGGTGGTATATACAGGAAGCCCAAGGCTTGGACTCTTGCCTCCCCCAGATCTATTCATAAGCCATAAACGCCCACCCGGATCCTCCGCTGTTTTTGGTGCTGACGAAGGACAGAGGCTTTCTTGTCATCTGGTGCCATGAGTCACAGTTGTGGCACTTGGGACTTAGATTCCAAGTGCTGCTTCAGCAGCATGACACACAGAATGGAATGGGTTAGATTGGCAGTCATTTTTGAGGTTTTATTCTCTGTCTTTTTTCTTTTTTTTCCCAAAAGCCGTTTCTTAAGAGGCTGGTAAAATGAAGGTGGCCAAGAATGCAGATTAGAAAGGGAATGGCAGATTTTGTCTTTTTATCATTTGTTGCTACTAAGCCTAAGATAATGTTAGGTTGAAACTGAAAATGGGATAAAAATGACATAATTGGCTAAGTTTTTTTATTCACCACAAAGCCATTTTTTTCCTTCTGAGAAAGAATGTAAAAATATTTAAAGCCATAGGTTGGGTGCTCCAAGATGCAGGAATACAAAAAGCATTATGTTACTTTAATGGGTCATGGTAGGAAAATATGTTGTATAAGTATAATGTACACATTCAGAATATGTAATAAAAGGTATTGTCATCTTTAAAAATGAAAGAAAACAGCATAAATAACTGAAATGGGAACCTCTTAACATGTCAGTGGTTTTATTAGGGGAATAGCTTCACTTTGTATACACATCTTCAATTTACCTCTGGGCAGTCGAGTATAAAGTAACAATTTACACATTATAATGAAAGGAAATAAATGTCTCAATTTACAAATTTACTGTGTGGTAGGACTTTATTCTGTCTGAGCCAGGGAGCACGTACATAAGCCACAGCACTCTTTGGTATGTGGGATTTGAAGTACAGATATGCATGTGTGCACGCACGCAGTTCTGAGAGTATGGGTACCAAATTAATTTTCATTGGTTGTCCTAATTCCTTTTAATTTTAAAGTAGTATCTTCCACATGCTTCCAGCTGATTTTCTGAATTCTTTGCAAAATAGAAATGAACAGCACAGGGTGGTCCTTACCTACAGAGAACTTCCTACAGCTTTTAAAGGTTCTTTCCTCTGTGCCACAGTCAAGTAGGCATTCAGAGTTTTAAGGGCACCTGCAATCAAATGGAGATGCCTTCAATTCTAGATGATACAAGGAAGTGGAGAGAAACCCAGTAGCTTTCTGGAGGCTGTGCAGCAGACAGTGGCAGGGCCAGGATGTTGTAAATCCAGATTACACAGAGTTACACACTACTTCATCTTCTTCAAAGATGGGGCATTCATTAATCCCATCTTGCTCATTCCCTTCCCTCAATATTCTTCCCATAAGGTCATATGATGACACAGACATACATAAGCAGATGCCACATGAAACACATTACATTATATGCTAATCTAAAAATTAATTGATAAATTATCAGCTTGCTTTCTACTGAAAGATTTTGTGTTCTCCGAAAATGGGAAATTATTACTGTTGTCATCATTGCTTATTTTCCTCGTCTTTCTTGACTTGGTTATGTTAGCTAAAACGCTTCTGAACATCCATCATGCAGTGTTCTAAGCATCGTATATGCAATAATCCCTTTTGTCTTTAAATGAGGTTAATCTCTTAAGAGTGGGAACTATTTTTCTCTAAAACTACCTCTTCCTCTTCCTCCCTTTTCATTTTCTTTAATGGAAGAGATAAGAAAGCATAGATTTTCCATAAACTGCCCAAGGTTGCCAACTGGTAAAGGCTGGCACTCAGATTCTAATAAAGTGACCTAGCAATCCCTTCCATTACTAAGTAGAAGGAGTTTCTTTTTTCTCTTCCAGATGGAGTGTTTTCTGCTGATTCCAGTCCCTACCAGCACCACCACTGAAAGATAACAGAAAGGAAAAGAGCAAATATCAATGGTTGTAACTAGTGAAAACCAGGAAAGGAAACTTTGTTTGTTATCTCCCTGTCACTCATTCAGAAGATTCCTGGCCTGTGCTGCCCCAATCAACACTGTTGAAAGTTACATTTTGACTAAAGAAGTGTAATATATTAGTCACTTAATTCTTGTCCCCACCCTGTCCCAAGCTTACTTGGTTTTTCAACAGTTTCTGATGCTGCCAATGGCATTTAAGGTCACAGTTATGTAAACAATATCAGGAATCCTACTGTTAGACAACATAGAAGCATCTGTAAGTTTATACTTGCATGGAGATTAACTGACATTTATCAGATTTATTAACATTTAATTCTTGTGGATAGATGTCTCCTATAAGAAGGTCTTAGATATGAAAGGCTGTAGCACATTATCTCATTTTACATTTATTCAAAACAGTATTTAGCCTTTAAAATGTATACTGATCATATCCATCTGCTCACTCCTCCTCACTTCCTATACTTGTGTCCATGGCACCTCCCTCTCAATTTCATGTCTTCTTTTCATTTTAATTGTTATTAGTAGCACACTTAGTCCAATTAGTACTGCTCCCAGGTGTTTGGCTGTTCTCTGAGGCGTGAACAACCTACCTGAACCATGTCACCAGAGGAGAGCGATTCTTTTCTCTTCAAAGTTCTTACTTGTCAATAGCTCTTCCAGTGTGGTGAGACCTCGAGGGTCCCTCCGCCGTCAGCGCTTGCATTTGGACTGGCTTGATCTTGTGTAGGCAGCGCTAACTGCTGCGAGTTGATGAGAGTAACAGCCATGCCATACCCAAAATTCACCATTTCACAGCTCCCTTCCTCATCTGCCAGCCTTGTTCACTCTTTTTGTCTCCTTTTCTGGGAGATTCTCTGAGCCTTGGATGATGGGAGGTTGATATAGATGACCTATTCACAGTTGAAGACTCAAAATTTCTTCTCCTTGTCCAGTTATGAGTCTCTGCATTCATTGTTACCCACTGCAAAAAGAAGCTTCTCTAACCAAAATTGAGAGCGGCACAAATCTATGGGTAAGAACATTTAGAACGCAGTTTGACCATATGACCATTTAGCAAAAGAAACAACCATAGGTTCCCCTTAGGGCCTGCAATCTCCCCAGTCATGGGCGTGTTTACAGTATGAGCCATGGAAATTCTCCTGTGGAGCAGGCCCCATAGCCAATCAGAAAGTGCTTTGTTACCTTCATAACCACCATGCTGCTGTTGTACCAGTAGGCGCATCTTACTCGTAGGTCAGTATTGTAGTATGTAAGGTCCAGTAAGAACCTTGATGCTTTCTTTCTCCCTTAGTAGTCTGAATTTGACTATTTAATTTTTTAAAATTTAATTAAATTTTTTTCTTCTCTCATACAATGTATAGAATAAATCCCTCCTGCCTGCCTCCCCTTCCTCCATCCCTCAGTTCCCCCCATTTCCCCCAAATCTATGTCCCATCACCACTCACCTGTATCTCCCTTCTCCCCATAAAAGAACTGTCCCCACAGGGTTACAGCACAATCAGGCCATGGCATAGCAGGATGGAACGAGGCCAGGCACCACTCCCTACATCAAGGGTGAGGCAGGCACCCAGCCAGGAGAAAAGGGGTCTCAAAGGCAGGTAAAATGGTCGGAGACACTGCCACTCCAGCCTGTAGGAGTCTTTCAAGGACACCAATCTAGGCAGCCGTGTGATGTATTTAAGGGATTCTACAGGTTCCGTATCTATGGCTTCAGTCTCTGTGCCCTATCCCCCAAATTTCTTTTATTAGCATACATTCATTGTACAAAGTGATTGGTTTCATTATGACATTCTCATATAAGCACATTATGTAATTTCATCCTGTCCATTCATTATTTTATTATACCTCCTTCCCCCATTCTTCCGGACCCTTTCCTCTTCCTAAATAGTTGCTTTTTAGGGTCTCTCTCCCTCCTTTTCCCCACTCTCTCTCAGACACACATACACACATACAATCTATTTTATATCTTTATAATATGCCATTATATATAGCCTACAACACGTGGTTACATGCATAGACGTGGTCACGCAGATACACACACACATAAATAAATCTGGATTCTGCATATGAAACATGAGATGGTTGTCTTGCTGGGTGGGGCCATTTATCATGGTAATCTATCATTTTATTGATTTTCCTGCAAAATACATAATCCCATTCTTCTTTACGACTGAGTAACAACCGATTGTGTGCATATCACACTCCGCTTGTTAATGATCATTATAGCCTTGCTAATTGGATTGAGTTACAAGTGATTCAATTGAGAAATCAGTCTTCACTTGACAAACAGCTCGAAGTAATGGCATCTGAAAAAAATCCTGAAATAATGAAGAAAACATTTTTACTGAGGTGAGTCAGTGTTATTCACACTACTTTTTAAAATAAATTAGACATGGTAGTGTCTTGCTTAAAAGATGGCAGCATTTGCAGCACTTACGGCTTCTCACCTTATGCTATTTGTCAATATTTTCTCTTGAGTCACCATGAAGAAGTTCTGTTTTTGTATGTGCCGGACTCATTTTGTTTTTCTCAACTTGCTTTGGTCATGACTCCACAATATCAACCTCCGAAATGCTAATTCCCTGCCATTTCTATGTTAACTCCTTTAGCTACTTTTAACTACAGGACCTTCTTAATTCACAACATGTTTAGCAATCAGATCCCCAAATTCATATGAGTGTCACTACTCTCATTACTGTTAAATATCAGTGAAACAGATAAAAGCTATGTTTACATTAAAATGTAAATTATTTACACTCCTTGAAATTGGAAAGACAAGGTTATGTGAGCCAAGTGGCCCAACAGTCAATATTAGTTTATTAAACAAACAAATCATGAATATAATTATATATAAAAGTATTCTCTACTCTTTATTGTCAGATATTTCATATTATGACATAAAAGAACAGAGCACCTGTTTCTTCAACATATAAGCACTAGATGAATTTGTTAAGGTGAAGAGATTTGCAAATTCACTACTTTTATAGTATTAAAAATACCCTCCATCCATGCTTCTGTATTGATTCAGTATCGATTTGGGTAAACCTTTAGCATGGAGACATGCTCACTGCTAAGAGAACACGAGAATTTCTACTTAGCTATTTAAGAGTGCACCCATAAGACACTTGAAAAATCTTTCTGCTATTGTGTTTAAATTTTAATAATTTAGTGCCTAGACTCATGTGACAACGTAATTACTGATGTGAATGTATGCTGAATGGGAGAGACAGTTTCACAGCAGATGTCTCAGTATTCTGAGGAATACTATGTTCCCTGAGACACAGGTGCAAGAACTGTGATGTAGATCTGTTTGTTGGGTTCAACTCTACATCATTGTGTTGATCTCTGCACTGTGTCAGTTTGTGGTCTTCTGTGATAGTCTCCAAGTAGTCAGCCTTGAAACTATGTACACACAAACAATAAAAATAAGCTCAATGCACTCTGTTTCTCTATATTTATGCAAACAAATGCATACAGATGTAACAAGTATAATCAACAAGAAAGAAGCTATTACATTATGGGAGCATCGGAGGAGTTCAATAGGAGTAACTGGGAAGGGTTTGGGGGAAAGATAAATGGTGTAATTCTATTTCACCTTAGAATCATAAATTAGCATAGGCAATTTTATTTAAACTACCTTGTCCTAATAATTTCCTCAAGAAAAAAGTCCCAGAACTGTAAAACATGAGCTTTGGATTTTTCTTGTTTGTCAAATATTCTTTCTCAACATGAAGATTATTTTTTGATATTCTGTTTTTCTTCTGATTGAAAACTTCCTGTGGAAAAATACAGGGAAACATTTTTTTTTAAAGTAATGCTTTCTTTTGTTTTTAAGACAGCCAAATGCCTTTACTGTTTTATGAGAATGAAGTAGAGGTGCGTGTGTGTGTGTGTGTGTGTGTGTCTGTGTCTGTGTGTGTTTTCAGACTGAATAAATAAATATAGACAGAAACACTCAGCTTTTGGCATTTGTATTACATAAGCCTAAACTTTTCCTTCCCTAGAAAAGATCAGAGAAGACTAAATGATACATTTTAAAAATCATGTGTTGGACTTTCACCATTAATAAATGGTATAGACTCTTGTAGACTTAACCAGCCATAGGAAAAATATTAGACTTAAAATTTACTTTCTCTGTGTTTCCCATAATTATCAAGCTCTCTGTAAGATGATGGGCAAGGGGTCAGTAGGACAAGTGAGACTCTCGGCAAAGCTTCTTGTCTCCAGCTCACACTTTTGGCTTGGGCTTTCTGGGAAACTCTTTTCTTTTCCTGATTTTCCTTTTTAACTACAAAATGGAAGAGGGAGTAGAACTTTCCAGGTAGCACTTATCTTACAGACATTCGACAAGATGTATAACCTGGTATATTACTTAAAGGCTGTGGAGACCTCTTTGACCTGAATTCTTTCATGTTCTCCTTCAATTCATGACTGTTCTATGGTAACAGTCCCCACAATGGATTTTACTAAGTTACTCTGCTGTATGACACCTTTTTACTCAAATTGTTGTTCCAGAAAAATAATTTATACTAAGCCTAGAGTTGTAGAAAATAAATGTTATGCTTTTAGCATGTTAAGAAAGTGAAGATCATAGGGTATGATTTCTTTTGCAAAGGCCATTCTCCCCGCCAAGGAACACATCGTGGCTTTCTCCTGCATATGCAAAAGGACCTTCTTCATTATATATTAGAAGATGTATTACTCCAAAAGCGATGGAGCTAGATGAAAAAGAGCTATTCAGAGCTCCACTGATTAAAATAAATGTGCTCATAAAAAAGGCAGAGAGTAAATTACTACATCCCCAGAACAGCAGTAACTTATACACCAACAAGTTATTTTCGAGTTTGCCAGAGGAAATAATCTGCTATCAACAAGGGGTAATTGCCTGAGCAAACTCATCTTTACATCTCACAATGCTGTCACCTTGTATATAAAAAGAGGAGAAATGCACTACATATCAATTCAGAAAAGATTTTTTTTTTCTGAAATATTTTTCTCTAAAGATTTCTTTCTTCTCCTAGGCAACTAAGAGAACACAAATACAGTTCAGAACTCATCTACTCTCTCATGCCTTATCGCTGAGCGTCAGAACACAACATGAATTCCATGCCACAGAGGCCTAGGGGTGAGACGAGAAAGGATCCACTTAGATTGGCACAGAAATTCTAATCTGCGATTTACCTAGAATTGACTCGGGTGGGGCAAGTTTGGAAGACACTCTCCTGGACCTGTGTGTTGTTGTTGTTAGCAGGAGAAAGAGACTGATGTATACATTCAAAGTAGCCAATACAGGAAAGCTAGGATATAAAAAAATGAGGAATGGGGGATGTTAACCAGGAGAAATTAAATGTGGACCTCTTTTATGAGAATCAATTCTGTTTTTCACAGAGGAAAGAGTGAAATCTTAATTAAAAATCAAATACGATTTACTTTTAATGTATAATTGGTATTTCAAGTCTGCCTTAGGTACAATTCTATCAAACTAAGGAAGTATAATTTTAACATCTGATCTCTGGTTATATGTGTTAGATTTTTCTAAGGATTTGGTGAGTTGAGTTACTGAGGTGATAAGATGTGTAGGTGTGTGTGAACTGGAAAGAAATCAGATTTTTTTTTTTTAAGGAACAACTGTTAAGTGTTCATTTTGCTGAGAAGATCTTTGATAGGAATGGGGTGAAGTTCCCCTAGCTAGAGTATTTAGATTCACTACAGAAAAAGTATTCATGTGTATAACTCTAGTAAATGCATATAGTTACAGGTGCGGGAAAGCTGTGATCTGATAGACAAATAGCTATGTCATGTGACAAATTACAATAATGGTTTATTACCTGAGCACGTGGCACCGTCTGTAAACCCAGCACTCAGAAAGAGGCAGAATTTAAAGTCAGAGACAGGCCTGGGGCTGTAGACATAGATCCTTGTTTTAATATTTTAAAGGAAATATTGCTTTTCTCTTTAATTATCAGATATGTCTTAGAGAAAAGAAAGTTAGTACTACTATAAATTTCAACAATATTTTTGTGAATACAAACATATTTTAATTTTTTTCTCAATATAGACAACTGTAAGTTATATCTTTTGATGTTTTGTGGCATTCCCTGGCAGACTCTCTGACAATGAGGACCTGCCATAAAGAAAAAAAAAAATCATTGTGATTACATATTTTCTTTTGTAGTTGTTAAAATTAGCACACTTTTCCTTTATGAGTGTTAAGAACAAAGTATTTCACACTTTGGTCATCCTACCCTTAATATGTTCATGTGGTTTCCAAGAACACTCGTATCTGACTCTATTTTCTGTCACCATGACAACTTCTTCTTTGTTTAATCAATGTTTTTCCTTCATGTTCCTTTTATGGTTCTTTCGCCTTCCCATATCCCCTAACTCAGCTTTCCTTTCAAAGTAATAATTCCAAAAGTCAGTTTGTACGGTCTCCATTGTCATCCCATGCGATGACTTCCTACCCTGCTCTGAACAACATGTTTCCAGACTCAGTCTAATTCCTGATGATTGTTGGATTTTTTTTTTCTCCTGACTATCATTGCCAATATCATGAAGCGAACATTTGTAAAAGCAAAACCAATCTTTTATCTACCGCCTGATGCCAGCCAGAGCAGACTGCGTGCTACTTCTTCCAGCCATCTTTTTCACTTTTTGTTCAAAATTCAAGATCTATGTTTTGTCCAACTTGTGGCTAAAGTTCCACTACATTTTAATGTATTGAAAACTGCTATGCTTTTAAGGTTCAAGTTAATACTCACCTTTTAGATTTCTTACCATCTCGCCAGTTTACTCCTGAGTACTCGTCTCTTCGTGTATGGAACAGAAGTAAGAATTCCTGTTTAGTATACAAAAGTGCATCAACATTGCATATTGTTACGGCAATTACTGAGTTAATCAAGGTGTAACCAAGACAATGAGGAAAAGCAAATTCCGATGGCCCGTGCAAACTCCTATCATAGGAGAATTAAGCTAACCGTCATAATAACTGATGATTCCCCTGAGCTCTTAATTATCCGTATTCCTGAACCCCATTGCTCTGTCTAATTCTTGTCATATACAGTGTGCACTTCTGTAGAGAAGACTAGGGAAGCGAAGGAGTTCACTGGCCAGACTTGGAGGAACTGCTTGGGTTCAGACTGTTTCCTCCTAAGAACATGTGATAAATGTGATAAAACATCACAATGTGATTATCATAATGTGATAAAAACATTATGATTAAAACAGCTTATGAAAGAAAACATTTAATTGGGTTTATGGTTCCAGAGGGATAGAGTCTATGATGGCAGGATGAAAGCATGGTGGTAGGAACAGTTGAGAGCTCATATCTCAAAGCAAGCAAAGGTTGATGTAAGGAGCTACGATGTAGATGTATCTACTGGGGCTAGGCTCCCCAAGATCTGTTATCTTTGTTTTCCGCACTATGTGGTTTTTCTGCGATGGTCTTCATTTGCTGTAAAGGAAAACATTTCTTTGAAATACTCTGGGCATAAGATAGATGTTCCAGTCAAAAGATTTTCAAGAAGATGGTGGTGGTGTAGGATTGTCTAAGTCTAAACAGTGAGTTGTGTTCTTACACAGAACTTCGGTTTGCTTCATGGAGTTTCTAGGCGTCCTTGTTGTTCTTATAATTTTTATTATTTTAGAATTTCACACATGTGTTCAGTGAGATATGACCATATCAATCCCCTGTCTTCCCATCCAACTTCCCTTCCAAATCCCTAACATGTCCTACTCTAATTTCATATTGTCTTTTAAATTTTTTGATAACCTACTATGTCCAGTTAACAAGTGTTGGGTCACCCACTGGTGACCTACCAGTGGCCAAACCTGTAAGAGCTTATTTAATCTGGCATTATATTAATAAAGACACATGAGACATGCTTACATTTAAGCCTGAAAGACCTGAGCAGAGAGCCCAGCAAGCATCCTCCTAGTCCTCTGTCTCATGCTCCTCTTCTGCCAGTCCCAGGTGTTTTATTACTTTAAAAAACCCCTCTTTGCTCTCTCTTAGAAGTCTAATTACATGATGAAAGAGATAAAATGGCTTTACTCCTCCCAGACATTTGGCTGCCAGGGAAAGTCCATGTTTAGTGGTTTAATCTCCAACACAAAAGGGGTAAGACCACACCTATGGAGCCGTGTCCAGGTCTGTAGTGGGGTAGCTACAATACAACAGTAGAAGCCAAGGAGATCTAATGGTGTCTCTGCCTGGTAGAATATGCACATAAACCTCCAAGGTTGTTTACATTGAGCTAAGGGAGAGCAGCTGTTATTTACATTAGAAAGCAGGCCTTTCTAGCTAAGAAGTCTCAGGTCCTGTCAGTGCTGCAGGCTGTCAGCACAGTGATTATCTTACAAAATACTGGGGTGCACACAGAAATCAGTGAATATAATATTTAGAAATATGCACAAATATTCTTCCAACACAAACCCTTAAGGAATAATGATTCTAATGTTCCTGATAGCTGTTAACTGCCAGTAGGTCCTCTCTAAGGTGTGGGGCTTAGATAATACCGCCCCTTCAGGAGGATGGGGAGGAGGGCTGTGAAAAGGGTGATTGATGGACATGACATAGCTATTTTACTCATGATCTCACGATGGCTGTTGTTACCTGCAGAAGACCTGCACAGGATCAGGCAGCACGCTCTATGTTTTGTGAACTGAATTGCTTTTGCTGTTGGTTCAATGAGGTCATAACATGGTATCTTGAGAAGCGTTTGTGGCTACTCAAAATTCTATCAAGGATGCTGGAAACTGTAGGGTGATGTGATAAATAGGGGGAAAAAAATCTCACAACATAGGATAATGTTTTAAGAAACTGAGATTATCTGCCACATGTGGCAACTGGTAGCTAACTATGCCTTACCTGGACTTGTGTCCTCTGCTGTAATTTAGCTCTGTTTTTTGTTTTTTTTCTAAATAATTTTTTTTTTTTTTTACTTTTCTTATTTTTAAGTTTCTTTAGACATGTACATTCACTAAGAATTTTGGGTTAAAATTGTTTTCCTCCTTCTTGCTTATTCCTGAGATCTTTGACATCATTCTTAGAGCTAACCCACCCAGGTTCCCCAAAATGCCCAGGCTTGCTGTAATGGTTAATATTCTATCAATGAGATGGAGTTAGAGTTAAGGATGGATCCATTAGGTCTAGCTATCGGGCTAGGCTCCCCATGGTTCTGACAGACCAAACTAGGAACAACAAGCTCTAGCGTGGTGTGTGTGGCACAGGCAGGTGAACCACTGCATTGCGGGGCTGAGAGTGAGCAAGAACTCTGGATGGCTTCCAATCTGTGGAAGTTTTTCATTGCTGTGAAAAAATATCTGCTACAAACACAATAGGAAGAAAAAAAAACCTTATTTTTTTTCTTCTCAACTTTTTTTTTTTTTGGCTTGTGGTTTTAGATGTTTTACCACTGACAGACAAACCCAAAAGTGTGTCCTGTTTGTGTTTTAGGTTCTTCTCAATCCAATCAAGTTGGCAGCCTAGATTCACCATTTTAAAATGTGTGGCTAGGCCTTTCAAGAATTGGGAGCATACATTTTTTCTTTTATCTTTTTTTGGCTGGAAGGGGTGGAAACTCCTCAAACCATTATAGAATTGCTAAAATAATGCTATTGCATAACCATTTAAATCTGTAAGACACAAGGAAACCAGCGATGAGAGGAAATTACATTGCTTTCAATACTTATTTTACTAAGAATGAAATAACATAAAAAGTAAAATTACTGACTTAAAGGTAGAAAAATAATAAAAATAACAAGAAAAGAAAGAGAAAAATACTTTTTAAAAGGAAACTAATTGAATAATTAACACCGTATAAAAAAATCTAATAAAGTTGATTATTTGGAAAAGAAACAGAATAAGATACATTCAACCAGGTCTAATCCTAACTACTAAGCTAGATGAGAGAATTCTTGTTCACTACAAGGAACCAGAGGAAGTATCCACAGAGACAGAGTGGTTTTTAAAATCATTAGTTACAACTTTGCAGAACTTCATGAAGACAAAAGCAAAGGAAACTGACATAAAAATAAGAGATGATTTTGAAGGCAGAAATAAGGTCATCAAAAACTTATTCAAAAACAACACTCCCAGCAATCTTTGGCAGAAATCTGTCAGACTTCAGAGATCAGATCATTGCAACCTCACTGAAATTGTTCCTGAACATGGAAACATGAGGGAAATTTGAAAATCCTGTGTGTGTGCGTGCGTAATATTAGTAACTACCACCATAAAAGCACCCAAGGAAAAGGCAAATAAGTCAAACCTTAAACATGCAAATTTCCTAAGCTAACACAACAAAATGCTTCATATTTTTTTTTTTTTTTAGCTTACCAACATAAATCTATTTTCTTACATTCCTGGGAGTTGTATGTTGAGATAAAGGATGGACCTCTCCTGAGCTTCTCTCTTCTTGGCTTGCACATGTGGGTTGTCTCACCGTGTCCTCAAATGCACTTTTGTGTTAGACACTTTTTTTTTGTTGTTTCTCTTGATTTTCTTATAACACTACTCCCTTGGGCTGTTCTCATTTAATTTTAATTACCTCTTTAAATACCAGTCTCCTAGAAGTATCACCTGATTTCAAGTTAGACTACAGAACCATAGCAAGAAAATGAGTAGAAGAAAGAGTATAGTAACAAGAGCATATAGATCAATGTAACAGACTGGAAGACCACTGTGCGTGCGCGCGCGCGCGCAAACACACACACACACACACACACACACACACACACACACACTATACACCAATCAAGATACAGAAGAGGGAGAGTAAAGAGTATACTTAGATTAGCTCCTTTTAATTCATAGGAAGAACAGAGAATATACTACTTGAAAGGGATATATGCAGAGAGAGTTATAATCATTTAAAGTATAATAGAAATCATTATGAAAAATAAAAGCATTTTAGAAACTTCCCTGTTTTGTGAGACAGATGATTTTGGAATGAAGCAGGTTAGTTTATATTTTATACTCTTCTGTCCCTCCTGCAATTTTCATTATGCCACCCAGGTGTATGTATCCAAATTAATCAAATGTTAAGAAATATTTACAAGTTAAATGCTTACCTAGAAAATATAGCTGCCAACACAAAATCTCCAGGAGTAGGATGCTTTCCTTAGACGAAATCTGGGTTGTGGTTTTCTGTAATGTGGAGTTCACTTATCACCAACTCAGGGTGCAGAGACCAAGTTTTGAAAGACATACATTATAGCCTTAGAACGCTGAGTAAGAAAGGGATCAAAATTGAGACATAGCACATAAATAAAGCTTGCCTTTCATACATTGCTGCAAATGTAGCCAAAAATATATTAAAGAGTATGTGGTATTGATGATTTTCGGGAGAGAATGGATAAATGAATGCAAACATTTTATTTAAAAATCTGGTAGATCCATTTGTGAGCATGTTTTCTATGGACTACTATGCATTGGCTTCATGATTTCTTGCACTTGGTAAACATCTTAGTAGGACCTAAAGCAAGAATTACTATTTACCAGTCATTTTTGTTCTAAGAACTGTGCAAAGTAATACACATACAGTATTTCATTTATTTGTTGCAGTATTTCATTTATTTGTTTATACTCCTGCAAACCAAGTAAGTTCATGAACTCTTTGAAATAGGGGCCTTGATTTATCCATCTTCGTACCAGGGTTTGTGTGAAATAAATCTGCTTCCCACATTGTCTTTCCATTCTATGTTAGTCAATTTAATTGTATAAGTGCAGGAAAAAAAGGACTGTGTGACCCTTTAAAACTTTCCAAGGCTATAATTTCAAATGTCCTTGCACACAGCTGTTAATTCAGACTAAATTTTAGGCTCAGCTATTTGATAGATTATCCTTAAATTCAAAAGAGTTTCGTAAAGAAGGATGACTTTACTTCCATCCAAATGTACTTTCTTCGAAATGTGCCTAATGAGTTTATTTTGATATTGTGTCACATAGCAAAGATATTGTGTCACAAAGTCATACTGTAGTGTGACTTTTCTGGTTATCTATTTGAGTTCTAATTCAGCTGAAGTGATTCTTTCCTCAGGCTAGCCTCAGGCCAAAACAGTGTGAGGGGATCTGGAGATGACCACATATCTCAGTTCTCTACATTTTTCTATTTATAAAACTAACATCATAAAGAGATGTTGCAAAACACTGAAGTTAAAAATTAGCTGTAATAAAATAAATTCTAAACATAATAGGGTATTAAAAATTGATTGCCACAATACAAGTCAAATCACCTACAGTTAAATATACACATGTAATATATTATGTATAATGCTATTAATTCAGTTTATTAACATCCAAGTCACTAATGTTAAGGAACTGAATAAAAGCACTAAATGGAATTTACAGAGATGAATAAAAAGAATAATTATGAAGTAGACTTGGGATACTCCAGTTGGTAAATGAGGCTGTGAAATTGCCTTTTGTTAAAGAGGAGTATTAATGACTATGCTAGTATCGGACTAATATTTTATGATACTTAATCTGCTATTATGTGAAATGCTTTATACATCATCCTAGATGATGGTTTAGAAATAGTTTTAATGCCTATCTTATACCTTGCTGGAGTCAAGTCTGTTGACTTGAATATTTTTTGAATTAATTTTGAGATAATGTATATGGTTAATGATAATAAAGATAAATTACTGGAGCATGCACAGCTTTTATTTAATCGGTTTATTCTGTACAAATTCTGGTTAGTCGGTGATATTTGAACCAACAGAATAGTTTAAGCTGTGTTAATAGCAGCGTGGTTCTACATGATCATGCACGTGATTTCTCCGTTGGCACCTATTCCGTGACTGAATTCTAAGTTTTGAGGCTTCTTGTTACAGATATTATGAATTTAGGTGTTAATGACTGCTCTCATATCTTTAACTTTCCTTTCTCTGTGTAGAATTCTTGAATTCTACATCTTCAATAGTTTTTACATAATATTTTAAACCTCATATTTGTATGTATTGTATCTTGATCTCATCTGCCCTTCAGTCTATGCCCCACCCCACCCCCAGGCTGTCCACCAGACCTGTAAAACATCTCTAAACATCATGTGTGTGTGTGTGTATGTGTGTGTGTGTGTGTGTGTGTGTGTGTGTGTGTGTGTATAAAATGCATGAAGTCTGGTTAATGCTTGCTACACTTCTAAAGAAAAGGGTCTCTTTCTTCCCAACAGCCATCAACTGCTACCAAGGGAGTGGTCCCTTGGTAACTCCTCCTCTCTTCATGATAGATTTTTTTTTTTTTACTGGATTGGTTGTATTCAGGTCTTGTGCGGTGATCACAGCTTCAGTGACTTCATATGTGCAATTGCCATGTCGTATCAAGAAGACAACCCCCCCCCACACATTCTTTCTGTCTCCCTCTTCTATGTTCCTTGAGCCTTTGTGGGATGGGAAGGGGGGAGTGCTAAATCTTCAGTCTCAATCATCAGGCCTTCACTATACTACCTTATGATTCTATTTGTATGTTGAGATTTGACACTCTATTAACTTACCTACCTAATATATGAAATTGCAATCGTTCTTTTTTCAGACATCTCTGTTTGTTTAAGAAATCTGAGTTTAGGCACAGACTCTCTTATTTCAATCTCTCTATCATGATGATTGATCATGTTCATTTTTTGACGCCTGTTGGTGTATTAGAATATCTGAACAGAATAAAATTCTGAAATAGTAGCCTGAAAAGCAGTGACTTTATAGTTAGATATTAACCTTTCATGACAAGTTTAACTCCCGTTATGATGATGCACTGAAAAGTAAGTAAGGCAAAATGGCAGTCAAGTGCATATGCCTTTTGAACAAGAGATAATTTTCTAATGAGTTGGTAGGGGAACTGTAACATGTTGTCTTGGAATAGAGTCCTGCTGACTTCACTGTGTGCATCGAGGTATTTACCTAACGTGTCACCGCACTCAGATGCTCATTTGTAAAACTGTGTGCTGCTATTTATAAATGTATATTGTGGTGACTTTTCTCCAATAATTATTTCAGATACCCAGAAATACTACTCCTAAATTTTTCTTGACTTTCTTGGGGGAGCTTACATTAATAAATTAAGTAAATAGATAATAATATAATTGTTGGTAGTGAAAATGTCATGAGCAAAATAAACTGGCCAGTGTGATAGCTCTTATACTTTTTTTAAAATTCTTGATCCGTCTGAATCATGCCTCACACTGGTTATCTCTAAGCCTTATTGGATCATTGACCTATGCCATGCATTCCTAGATCTAAGTACACACAATAATCTCACTTAAAATACTTGAAGAGAGTATTTATACTTGGCATTTCATTGTGTTTAACACAATGACATCTCTTGAGATCCTTTAATTTGAATTTTTGTGTATGGCTTAAGTTCCATATGTTTTGTTTCTTTTAAGTAGATTATAAGTTTTCCAAGAACTAGGCAAGATATTTATTCTGGACTTAACAAAAAACAGAATCTATGTGTACTTAATATGTATTTGGTGATAAATTAGCACAATACTTACACCTGTAGCAATATACCAGTTGTAGTGCCTCAGCAAGGATGACAAGGAGGCATTCTCATATGTGCAAACCCTACCAGACCTCAGCAGGGAGATCCACTATTCTGACCAGCTCCATACTGGACAGTGGAACCCCAAGCCTCTGAGTTCAGGTGTTTTTATTGATCCAGAACTCCTCAGGTGTTCTACTGATGGCACATGCAGATCATTAGCAATCAAACATCCCCCACATAAATCCAACATTTGCAGACAGTACAAAACACCAAGACCCAGGGGGCCTCACCCCTCACCCAACACTGCACAAAACAATGATTTTATACAAAACTAAAAATAAACCTCTACAACATACACCATTTACCACAGAGCTTAAATCTAAGAGGAATTATCCTATATATGGAATCAAGTGTCTTAGAGACTTAGAAATTGGTATGGCAATTTAGATGAATATTTGTATTGAATGCATACTGAATGATTGAATGATTACATGAAGTCCATAAAACTCCAAGATAGATGTTTATCCTTATTGTGAATATATGCGTTCTATGTAAAACTTCAATCAAATGTATTTTACTATATTTATTAAAATATAGTGTGGCAAAATGATGTCATATACAGAGTGTGTATGTAAATACTTAACTTCCTTTGTTCAATATACTACTTATTTAAAGAGCATATATGAATTCAAGAAGATAGGACTTTAGAACTGTTCATGAGTGCTTCACTGTAGGTAATCGGAACTGACCAAACACATAGGAGCAGCCGTAGGACTTTGTTCTAAACTGCCATGTTGATGAAACCATATATCTGGTTCATTTCCCTGGTTGGGTGATTGTAGCCATGAAGAAATATGGACGTTTCCCTAATGTCACAGTCCATAACATCTTATTTGTATACAAAGTATAGCTCCTAAATGATCAATTTGTCTCTGCAATTTTCGTTTCATCAAATGAACTCTCCTCTTTAGAGCAAATGCTACACACCAATTCTTGTCACTATAGCAGAAAGACATTGCTGAGTCAGCATGTGAAGTTCAGTTATTGTTTAGTTTACTCTCAAGGATTTCCTCAGATTTTTTAAGAATGTACCTGTAGGTTTTCATATCAAATAAAAGAAATGCCTGAAATACATAGAAGTGGAATGAAGGAAACAGCTCAAGTGGTCAATCACAAGACTTCTACGCACCAGGACCTGAGTTTGGTCCAGCGTCCTTATATAAAGATCCAGGCATGGAAGTGTCTGCTTGTAGTCCTACCACTGGGAAAGCAGAGACAGATGGAACCTGTCCACGCTACTTGGTGAGCTCCAGGGCAGTGAGAAATTCTGTTTTCAAAACAAGAGGTAGATAGCAACTTAAGAGGGACACCTCATGTTTACCTCTGGCCTGCACAAGCAAACAAGACACACACACATAAACACTTCCCCAAAACACTCACATGCACACATACACACATGTACCACACACACACACACACACACACACAAGCACACATGCACATGCACAAGCAAAAAATGGAAATTTAAGATCTAAATTTAAGATCTGAAAAAGGGCTAAAGTAAAGAGCCATGGAGAAGATTATTATCAACAAATAACCATATACTGATTCATTACTATTATATTATTGTATTGTTATATATTATATCTTTATATTTATTAATATTAATTACACATTAATTTCTACATATTTAAGTTTATGTAAATTTCAGCTTATTCAAGTTGTTACCGGCCTACATTTCTGTAAACAATGAACTGTGAACGTTTTCCCATCATTAATCCCCAGCAGTAGCGTTTTTTGCGATTACCTACTTCCTTTTATAGAAGTTCCTAAACATTCCTAGTCAGCGTCATATTTTGCTGATTCACGAAGCCTTCAATTTTATTCTAAACACTATTGTCTTGAGTACAGACTGGTTTCCTGCTTTGTTAATTTTTCTTTTGAGTCTTGTCTTATCCCAATCATTGTTTCCCTTTGTACTTCATGCATGGCTCCTGAGTCAGCGCCAGCATTCAGATGCAGGTATCGCTATAGCCATGAATATTTGTCTAGATGCGCTTTCAAAATTCAGAACTTTCAGCAGCAAGGATTGTACTATAGTGTGCATATGACATGTATTATATATCATCAGCAACAAACAGCATGAAATCACTCATAATTATTTATAAAATAAAATATGATCAGTCAGTCACACTAGGTGGATACGTGATGTGTTTCCTTGAGTCAGATTTTGCCAGTTAGTACATTTGAGGTTTACTTTTTTTGCAAGTTTTTAGTTTTCAGATTTCTTCGGTTGTTAGAATTTTGGATTAAGTAGTGTGATCTTGTGGAGAACTGGCCAACTTCATTTCTAATGCAATCTGATGCGAAGAGTTAAGGGATGAAAGCATTTTCATATTTTATACCTTTGTATTTCAGTGAAGAAATATTAAAAATTCTTGGAGGCAAAAAGATCTATCTAATACTTCTTTTTCCCCTAAATTTACTTTTGGGAAAGCAACACATCCTTTCTTGTTATAAATATAATTATAATCACAGATGTGTCAAAAGAAGTAAGTGTATGTGTGTGTTTTAATTCTAATCAAGTATAATATAATTCTATGTAATGGACAAACTTTTCAGATAGAATTCTGGTATTTAAAGATGCTAAGCAAAATGTTAAAGAATGAGTAGAAGACTAAACTGTCACAGTAGCGTGTGACACACCCGAGCAGGATTTATGTGGAGATTACCACCCACTGCCATGGGAGATGAAGCTATCATGGCTAGAAGGAGGCTCAGTTCAATGGCCACACAAATTTCTATACAGCAAAGAGTCCTGCAGGATTTGCAGAGAGTGAACCTCCTTAAGCTGGGGTAATAATCCCTGTTAAATGCCTATTAATTATAAGCAAGATACCCAAGGTATAGTTCATCGGAATTCTGTAACATAAACAATACATGTATGAGAAGTAGACTGAATTAATGCATCATAGAGCTTATCCCTGGTCCAGTCTGCAGCAGGATAATGTTTTTTTATCTCAAAAGAAATAAATGGAAATCCTAATACTCTTAGGGATAAAGTGAATAAAGATCAAATAGGGAAAAGGCTTTGTTTCCCTTACAGATAAACAGGAGTATTAGATCGCTGCACCATATCCAGCGGTGCATGGTGGGAACGGGCATTGCATTCAGAAAACAATTCACAGTTTTTACACAACCATTTTGGAACATCAACATTTCTAAGACTTAAATTGTTCAGGAGTAGGTGACCTGCACAGGTTAGACTCCATGGTTTTTAGTCTTTTGTTCTTTCCTTCTTTCTTTCTTTCTTCCTTCCTTCCTTTTTTCCTTCTTTCTTTCTCTCTCTCTCTCTCCCTCTTCCTTCCTCCCTCCCTCCCTCCTCTCCTCTTTCCCCTTCCTTCCTTCCTTCTTTCCTTCCTCCCTTCTCCCTCCCTCCTCCCTTTCTTCTTTCTTTCTTTCTCTTTCTTTCTTTCTTTCTTTCTTTCTTTCTTTCTTTCTTTCTTTCTTTCTTTCTTTCTTTCTTTCTTCCTTCCTTCCTTCCTTCCTTCCTTCCTTCCTTCCTTCCTTCCATTCCTTCCTTCCTTCCTTTTTTCTTTCTTTCTCTCTCTCTCTTTCTTTCTTTCTTTCTTTCTTTCTTTCTTTCTTTCTTTCTTTCTTTCTTTCTTTCTTTCTTTCCTTCTTTCTTTCTCTCAAGGCAGAAAGAATAGGACACGGTGAGAAGGAAGGGACAAGAATCTGTGAGGATTTGAGGATGAGAAAGAATATGATAAAATATTCTGTATGGGACTCCCAAAGACTAAATATAAATTACAAAAATAAGAATGTATGCAAAATTGTCTCAGTCTGGGGAGATTGTTCAGTGGGTAGTGTACAAGCAGAAGAGCCTTAGTCTTGAACCCCAGATGACAGGAAAAGTGGGACCCTGTAGCATGTATACACAATCGCAGTAATCTTATTTTGGGACAGGAGAATGCCTGGAATCTCATGAGCCAGGTAGCCTGGTATATGCCATAGCAGACAAGAGATTCTGCCTTAAACAAGCTGGATGGTGAGGACTGACAGGTGAGGCTGTTTTCTGATCTCCATGTGAACAAATACCTGCTGTGGTATGTAAATACCCTCCTCGAACACTCACATGACTTATGTAGAAGTAAACTCTGTTATAATTCAAATACCTTTCTTTTAAAGGGGAGAATTTTTGTCTTTAACCCAAGATTTATGGATCATGGTAAGTCAGCATCTAAAATCTTTACCACTATTATCAATATGCAAACAGATGCATCGCATGTCTCAAAGTAAAAGAATAATCATATAATTGCCATTAACGTATTAAAATATATTACATTATAACATAATAAAGTCTTATTTTAGTTAGATAGGACTCTTCATCCAAAATGGCTGTGAACAAGCTCCCGGAGCAGAAGGATTAGCAGTCCGATGACAAATTAGGAACTAAAAGAACCCTGGAGAGACATTCTTTGAGGTATGAGTAGCATGGTAAATATAAAAAGAAGGCAAAAGGTAAATTGCTTGATTTTATTCATATCTTTGCATCTTAGGTCCTGAAAGCTTTTTGGGGGTACATATATAATTTTTCTAGTAAAATTTAGATGGTAAATCAATGAAGTTTAGAAGTTTCCTTTAAGGAAGTGTACGATCACTCTAAATGATTGGAAAAGTAAACCCGTGAGAACAACTTCAAGTCAGTGAGAACAATTCCAAGTCAATAAAATATATAATCAGTCACATACAATTAGTATATATACTGTAGCATGGCCAATGTTGACTTTAGCTAATTACTTTTGAAATTGAGGCAGAGCAAAACCAATTATAAGATAGAGTTCATAATTGACTCCAGGATCTCTGATCTGGGCGGGGAAGACTCTCCAAGGGAGGGGTTGGACATTTGACAGAGTGTCAGATGGGGAAGAATCAAGTCGTTCTAGGAAGAGGAATGACAGTCAGAAGATCACTGGGGAACTGGATAGGTCTCATTCAAAAGGAGTTGCACATATAAAGACACCAATTTTCTGTGCCTCCTATTAAGACATTCTCAATGATTGAAGAATGACATGGAAAAAAATGTAAATTCTAGGTATCTGTGGAGATATTCTTGTGGAGCAGGTGAATGTATCCTTTTTTTCAAGTTTCTTGAGTTATTAAAAAATTTGTTTCTCTGTTTTATTTTATTCTTTTATTTTGTGCTGGACATATATAGCTGGGCATGGGGGACCTACCCTTGATATTGATTCATATACCCAGTAAGACATTTTTGGAGAAACCTACTTTTTCCATTGCAAGTAGTTATCAATTGGAGATAGCTTCTGGGTTAGGTATGGGGGCTTATGCTTACTTCCCTTCTCAGTGCTGAGACCCCATTTGGCTTAGACCTGTGCAGACCCTGTGCGTGCTGACAAAGTCTGTGAGTTTATAGATGCCTCAGTCCTGTTGGGTATAGAAGGGTCTTTTTCCTTGGTGTCTTCTAGCTCTACCGGATCTTGCAACATTTCCTCCTCTTCTGCAGAGTTTCCTGAGGCCTGAGGGGAGGGACTTTGTGGAGACATCCAATTTAGGATTGGGTGTTCCGTGCTCTCTCGCTCTCTGTACATTTTCCTGCTGTGATTCTGTATTTGCTCCCATCTACTGTAGGAAGACGTTTCTCTGATTATGGCTGAGCAAGACACTGATGTAAGTATAGCAGACTGAGGCCATCAAAATTAATGATGGCAGTGCCTTGAAATGGCATAATTCAGCATTGCCACATGTATCTTTTATTGCAATTTTTTATTTTTCCTTTCTTTTCTAAACTTTTTATTACTTGAGAATTTTATAAATGGATATGTTTTTATCAAATGTAATCTATATTCATCCCCCTCTACTTCCTCTCCTATCTCCCTGACAACTTTTCCTTCCCAACTTTCAATGTGCGTGCCTTCTTTCATCTCTGTCTCCTTCTCTGTCTCTGTCTACCTCTCTTTCCACCCCCATGCAGTCTACATATGCTGCTCGTATATTCCTGGCTGTAGGATCATTTATTGGAATTTGGGTCCTACATGCCTATGGAAAAATGGATCTCACTCTACTATACCCACTAACTATGGCTTCTTAGTCAAGGGTTGTATTTCATGAATTATTCAACATGTACCCATTTATAGACACGATTTTCATTTGGGGCTCAATTGGAATATGATTTCTAAAATACATGTCAAAGTGACTAAATTGGTCATCAGTGAAGAAAATATCTCACCCTCCCCTGTCAACCATTATCTGTGGATAAATACTCAGGGGAAGGTGAAATCACATGAGGCACAGTCCTTTGATGATCTTGTATTGGCAATCATAGCTGTGACGTCAAGAATAAAGGAGTCACATCATATTCAGATATCAACGTGGCACACTGTTCTCCTCTGTCCTCGGGCTCTTATATTTTTCCTAGCCCCTCTTCTATGATGTTTGATGAGTGTTGGAGGAGGTTTTATTGATGTCCCACTTAAGATTGAATGTGCAACAGTCATTTATTCTCTGGAACCAGTTATAAATCTGCACATTTACCAATGAAACTTCTTTAACCAAATCTGAAAATAGCTATATTCCATGTATGTATGTGTGGAGCTATTGCAAAGGTACTTTTGCAGGTACATAGTGTCCATTGAATTATTAACTTGACATAAATTCATAAATTAACTTGGGGGGGTACCAAACAGCCACAATACTATCTCCACTAAGGTCTGTGACAGCCATGGAGTTTGACTAGGTTTATAATACCAGATTTGAATTTTCTCCCCATGAGATGGAAATCAAACCAATGAGAAACGCTAGTATTCGTGCCCATATTGTGCCAATGGGCTAATGTTGTGCAACTGGTTGATACCGTTGCACACATAATCTACAGTTGAGTAAAACTATTTATGACAATTCTCCAGAAGGCTGAATAAGCTGCTAGAATTATGATAGCTACCCAGCAGGGAGGAAGCTTCTAGCCCAGTCCCAACTTTATTTCTGTACATCCAGATATCAAGGCTGTAGAGGAATAGGCCTGTGTGAAAGCTAGGAAGGGCTGTACATTCAGAGGCCTGTGTGGTCTGGATAGAACGTAGACACACCTTTAATTCCAGTATTCAGAAGGCAGTAGTGGCACATGCCCTTTAATCCCAGCACTGGGAGGCACAGGCAGGTGGATCTCTGTGAGTTTGAGGCCAGCCTGGTCTACAGAGTGAATCCCTGGACAGCCAGAGTTACAACAGAGAAACCCTGTCTCAAAAAACCAAAACCAACCAAACAAACAATAACAAAAAAAAACAACAACAAAAAAATTAGTTTGCAAAGAGGCCGAAATGCTTTAGGGCTCCAGGCAAGAATCAGCAATTAAATTAAAGCCATTGCCCAGAATCAATGTCTACATCTGGCATTAATCTACAACTACACAAGGCCTGTGACATCTCCAGGGATAAGATTTTTATCAACTAGCTCTGGTGGACAATCAAGAACAGTGAAAATTGCCTGTATTTATTTGAGGTGCTTTAGGGGCCTCTCTGGATCACAGTTCTCAGGTAGGTAGCCTAACCCAATACTGGGATTTTCATTTTTAACAACTTATGGCTCTGAAGAAAAGCTTTATCTACACACAGGGTAGGATACTTTCATTCAAGCTTTTTGCAACACTTCCTGTATGTAGTTTTGCTTTTTCTTTCTTACTTCTTCTTTTTTTTTAAAGTTGGCTTGGAAAGATTGACTTTCTGGTTTTTCTTGCTTTCTTAGTTTTGGTTGAGTCTACTCATTTATTTTAAACATAATTGTAATTGTGAATTGCTATCTCATAGTAGTTTTAATTTGTGTTTATATGTGATTTGCAAAATATTTTCTTATATTCAATGGTTTGTCTTTTCACTTTAATGGATGAAATTCTTTGGTGCTTCCTTGGTGTAAAATGAGAATAACACTGAACTGGTACTGTATAAACTTCTTTGGGAGAATTAAGTAAGCACATTAGCTACTTAGAATAGCATAAGATATGCAGCCAATGCATGGTAATATTGAGTATTAGTATTATAACTTCGTTTAAAACTATGCTATTTCACTTAAAAATCTACAAAATTTAAAGGCTTCTTATTAAGAAAAAGAGATGACTAAGGGAACTCAAAGGCAGAGAGGAAATGAACTTGATTTTTTATGGTCTCTTATTCAGTGTTTAATTGTTTTCTCCCCAGGGACTATTGTAATGGGTTTAATTAAAATAAATTAATAAGAGATCTCGTATTCCTCTTTCTTTAAGATAAATCCAACTTAGTAGTTGAAAACTATTTTAAAAACTAGCTGCAGCTATATAGAAAAGAAAAGCAATTGAAAGAATAGATTTGTTCATCATGATAAAAAGTTTGTAAATAATGAAATAAAATACTCACCTTACATAATTACCAACTATGCTGAGAGGAAAAAAAAATGCTTCATTGTAATCAGCACAACACGCTTTTTCTTCGCTCTTCACTAATCCAAATTATGGAAATTTTCACTTCTGTTTTGTACACTCAGAATAAGATTCTCTTTTAGAATACTGACACTTCATAGAAGACAAGGATGAAAGCCATGTTTATAGATGCAAGCTCTATCATTTTCTAAAATAAGGTAGAGAATTTTCATTTTCAGCAAAGCCATTTCCTATGTAGCTGTAATGATCACAGGGAAAAGATGGAATGAGCATTTGTAGTCATAGAAAGTAAACAGAAGTCACCATTAGTTACTAATGGAAAAAAGAGTTCAGCAGGAGCATTAAATCTGTATTACAGAGCACCAATTTGTATTTTATCATATTGATAATGAATGCCAGCATTACCATTGAAGCGAAACCAGGCATTCTCTCTTTAATCCCAATGGGGAATTTAAATCAATAATGTCCACATTATCCATCTATGTGCATATCTCTCTATATACATGTACTGTATATACATGTCCTTTCAAACTACCAAATCACATAATGAATTTCACTTTCATTTCAAATATTTAACACAGTGATATACTTCTCTATTCTTCCAATCAATTTATTCTGTTAGTGTTTTCAGCATTTTAAATCCCTGGGCTAAGTCAATAATGTTGATTACTTACCATAAGCATTGTAAACGCCATTCTGATACAGGTTATTTGCAATTTGACATCCTCATCTATATGCATTATTCTGCTAGGAAAATTAAATGAAACCCTTGATTTAAAATCTGAAAGACTTAGAAGTAATGATCCTGTTTACTGATTGACTGAAGTTGTGGTTTTTAAGCACTACTTAATAGAGGAAACAAAAAGCAATATTCAAAGAAAATGGAAGCATCTGAGTTACTTTTAAAAGCATTCATAGTCATGAAATAATAGACTTTTATCTTATTTTCTTCTGTTTATGCCTCGGTGCAATTTAGCCAACATTGTTACTTAGCTCAATATTACCGATTGTTTGAGATGCATGGTTGTTCCCAATTTAAAAGTAATGAATCCTATCAGTAATTCCAAGATTGTAGGACATCATTCACATAAATCAAGTATTTTGTCATGTATCTGCTTAAATTATATTATTAAAATAGACTCCTAAAATACCTTTAATAAATAATTTCCAAAGGGTTAGTTTTATTTTCAATGTATTTAATTTTCTCAGGTTTAATGCACTTGACACTTAAGGAACAACTAACAACACATGTCTCCTTTCTGAAATACGTGCAGAAGTAGTAAAATATCTTTTCCCACTTGAGTAATATCTTCTACACACTTTGCAGTAGGAAAAGAAAAATGTGTTATGTGTTGTTTTGGGTTCATGTTGCTTCCAAATTGGACTAAGATAGGAAAGGACTGAAATATTAAGAAAAGTATTAATATGTTGAACTCAAAATATAAAAGTAATGATTGATCCTTTCTATATGCAGAAACTTTGATTTTGTGTGACTTTTATTATCACAGTCATCAGTTTTATTAGTTTAATTTTTTAAAAACAACAAATAACCTCAGTTTGTTGTGGAAATGCAAAAACAGAGTTAGAAAAAACGAAGAGGATAATAGTCCTTAGTAAGACATGGTAAATATGTAGCTTTGACTTACAGTAGTGTGTAAAACTGTGTTTGCTCTTCTGCATTAGGTGGATATAGCAACATAAAAGAAAACTTTAATATGGAAATGTGCAATGCCCCCTAAGTCAAGATATTTTTTAACCTGTGTTTATCTGTAATATAATAAAAGATTTAAAGGGTCTTTTTGCTTTGTGTATTAGCCTCTTACTCATATAATTGGACATTCTATTGGCATACTGTATTAAAACTAGAAGACAGAATTTCAAGTATGTGCTGAATAAGCACTTATATATGTGTATGTTTAGCTGCATTTTCTGATACGTCGAATCAAGAAAGTAAAGGCTCACACTGAATAGTACCTTTTTACAATACATAATTTCACAGTTTAATGGTAAGAGAACACCATCAAGCTGCAGGCTAGCATAGTACATTTCAAAGTGGTCAAGAAATTGAAAGTATAGCATAAGCAACTCAAACTTCTCTCAAACAAACAATTCAAATGTTTAAAAGACTAAATTGGGAGATGTTTAGTTGAAGAAGACAAACATTCTTTTCACACTCTTATTGGAAGAAGTATGATGAGAAGACAAGCAACTTCTATACCTCTGACTTTATGTGGAAAGGCCTGGAGGGGTTCTGTTCTGTGTTAGGTAGGTACTTAAAGTTGATCAACACCCTAAACATGATAAGGAGATTAAGTGCTGATTAAACGCTTATCAGTGGAGTACTGATCTAGGAAGACAAGAGCTCTGATAAAAAGATCACTTTTGTCTGTCATTGGCTCAATACCAGATATAATCAGTGACCATGCTTTGCTGTTCCCAACCCATCTTATTCAACTTTGATTGTTTATAAATTTATTTTAAAAGTACTTGTTATGATTAGGTGTGTGGATTCCATTTGTCTGTGGTTAAGTGAGATTATGGCTTTGAATTATAAGGAGAAATCACAGACTCAGATCTGCCTCTGAGGATTAAGTTATTTCTCTCTTTCCCAACAATTAGCAACACTCTAAGTAGAGATCAATTGTAATTGAGGAACTGGTAAAGGGCAATAAACAAATCACTTGTGCTTTCAAGGAAGTCTGAATGAAGCCTGTTGGTTTACAGAATCCTGTTATTCAATCCAGAAGCCTGTAGGTTGTAAATTGTCCATTACAGTTGTCACTAGACCCCTAAATAGAAGTTATGTACTACATTAAAGACACTGGAAAAGAAAGACCCCTGGTCTTTGTCTCGTAAAACAGACAGCGAAAAGTTAGAAAAGTTTAAAAAAAATTCTGAGGTTGAACATTTCAATTGATGCATAAGCTTAGCGGTCTGACGGGATAAGAAAATTAATTTTGAGATATTTAACCTTGACCATTAAAGTATGATATGGAGAGCTGAGAGGTAGCTCAGTGGTCAACCGCTACACAGGTGCTGGAAATGGAGCTAGCATCCTCTGCACCTGCATAGCGGCTCTCAATCTGTTGTAAGTCCAATCCCAGAGGAATCCAGTACTCCCTTCTGGATCCCTTGGGCATTGTGTGCACATGGTGGACTTACATAAATGCACATAAAATGCTCATACACATGCAACTAAAAATAAACAACACCCAAAAACAAATGTGAAAAAAGTATGATACAAAAACCTTATAAAATGATTTTGTCTGACTCCATGATCTTTTTTATGTTTGTGAGGCCTATAAATACTCCTGGGAGGATATCCTGAGAATTCCATACTGACTGTAGAGATATTTGCACTCTCATGTTTATTTCTATTATATTAACCGTAGCAAAGAACTGAGATCAGCCTAACTGTCCATCAATAGGTAAATGGATAATGAATATTTTGTACACACCCATAAACACATACACATGAAATAGAATACTATTTGGAACTAACAAATAAAGTTTAAAATTTGCAGGAAACTACAGACTAGAATATAATGTATATACATATACATATATATATAACATATATATATAAAATACATAACACATATATAACATATATTTTATGTATATGTTATGTTATATTATACATATTATATATAATATAATATTATGTATGTTATATATGTGTCATGTATAATATATATGATATATATGTTATTATATATTACATAAATATATAATATTAAGTGAGGTCACACAATTGCAGAAAGAAATAACCTGTCTTTTCTCTAGTCTGTGGAATCTAGATAATAATGAATAAATATATGTAAACAAGTGCACATGAAGGTGCAGTAAAATGAAGGAAAGAAGGCAATAAAAGCTGAATATACAGATGAGGGAGGACAATGGAATGGACACACAGTATAAACGAGGCTATAAAGCTAATTGTCTTCCTAGTTCTAATTCTGTTATGGATATTTTGGGGTTCAGTGGTAGATAAAGTGTAAAATGAATCTGATCCTGAAAGTGTAAAATGTAACCTGATGTTAAGCTTCTGTTCAGAATGCCTATTCATACTGTATAGAGTGTATTGATTTTGGGTTTGAATAATTTTGCTGTGCGGCATTTTTATTTATTTGCAGGTTCTTCTTAATAATAAAATTTATGAAAAATAAAATATGTATTTTACGTTGTTTTAATATGATAGGTTCCTAAAGTCTGTGTTAGTAGAAGAGCGATACACACATATATGTATATATGATAGAAAATAATTAATTAATTTGATTGTTCAGGAAAGACCTATGACCCATATATAAAAGCATACCAGAAAATAGTATCTGAATTTTCCCCTTACTTTAAGCAAAACTTGACTACTTTGTTGTTTGAGCTGTATAATATGTTCAAGGGCCTAATATTGAATTCCCAGAGATTTAAAAAATGCAGATTATAAATACATTTGTGAACCAAAGTAACATTTTAATTAGAAGTCTGTCTTAAAAAGCATATTCAATTGGGTAACAATAATTCTGAATCCTATCTTATTTTGGAATTGCTATCTAATTTAAAAACTGGTAAAATATTCATCAGATGTGTTTGCCATGGAAAGGAGACCTCCTGAGAGACAACGTGTGAATGCTAATGTCAAGCAAAAATTTACAAACTTTTATAAGAATGCATGTGGGAATATTCTGTTGTACATCATGGGTTCAGAAGCCGTAAAGGAACATCTGACTGCTTAACATAAAAAAATCTAATGATGTAAATTCATCATAGCTAGTTTTGCAACATATTATTTCAGAAATATAATCATATATGTGACAAAGAATAAACAAGGCATTATATACACAAATACGGCATTGGTAAGTCGTATAGGAATTAATGAATGCCATACTATCCAAAGCACCTAAAAAAGGAAAACAAACTTTTTAAAAACTTAATGTTATCCACGAGCACCAATTTTATGGAAATAAAAGAGCAGAGTATGCTTTCCCCTACTGAGTTGCTCAGTCTGGCATATTTTAAGCTACTAATAAATTATAAAATATCAAGAAAAATGTAAACAGATTCTGACCTCTGTGCAGGTAAGACTGGTAGCCTGGCACAACATGCTTAGAATGAGTGTATTTCCATTCCCCAAATGGAATCCGAACATGTAAAACAAAAATATTATTTGCAGCGTCATCAACAGTGTCAAAATTGGAAACAACTGAAAATTTTCCACCTAGGAGTAAGTGCAATTACTATGCAAAAAATAAGCCCACTGATCTGCTGTTTAATTCTTAAGTACAATGATACATATTTTCTCTATCTGCACGGAACTATATCGTTTATATAATATGGAATTGACTGATAGAAATCTATTATTTATTGACAGGATAATCATTATGTGTACTTTGTATTTATATGTGTGTACATATATATTATACTTCATATATACTTATTTGTATAGCTACATCTATATATCTGAAATCAGATTATTTGTTACAGATTACCATAAATTTTCAAGTGAATTTTTGGATGACAAGTTACGAAAGATATTATTTACCTATTACTGTACACATCACCTATGCTTCCTTAATTTTAATAAGAAATACGCTATAAGGTAATAGACTTACAGTATTTATTTTTAATAGAAATTTCTATTGTCTGAAGTGACTCCCTAATCCACTTAGTTGAAATTTACCTTTTAATTATCAAAAGGTTTCATTTAAGGGCATTTATCTTTAAAAATAAGTTAGAGAAAAAAAAATCCTAACTTTGAATTTAGTTTTTTAAAGGAATATTCCTTAGAATTATGTCAGCAGTAACTATCATAATAAAATGTTAAAAATAGCAAAATGGTCATGTAGAATAAAATATAATCTTGCCTAGAATTTTCCTCTTGTGTTACAGAAATTAAAACCTGAGATATCACTTTTCTTTTATAAGTCATTAAAGATGAGCTGTCTCTGATCTCCAACAGGCTTTCCTCGGCACTCTGCTTTTATTTTACCAGCAGATCTTAATTGAAAAAACAATTCATGGATATGAGAAACAACTTAGTGACAGAGTAACCCTCTAGAAGAGGGGGCAGAATCCCATTTCCCAGTTTGCTCTGCAGGCGGGTTTCTCTCTCGTTTTCATTTGGTACAAACTGTGTTTTTACTGCATACTTTTTTTCCCCTCATCTAATATGCAGACTCGCTGTTTATTGAGGTGTAAGTTTTATTTGTCAAATGAGTATCCACACAACTGGGAACCACAATATAGTTTTAAAAGCTGTCATGGGAATAGCAGAAGCAAAGCATTATCCACAGTTTGCAATGTAGACTTTTTAAAATTGCAGCAGAATTGAGTAAGTAGTAGAAAGTAATATTTTAAAAAGAGAAATTCTTGTGCTCTTGAATGTTGACTATGTCTGGAGGGAAAACAAAAACTGGATAACAGCATGGCAAAGAAGCATGCAGTAACCACCAGAGACCTTGGTGAACACTAGTGGCTCAGCATCAAACTTAGGAGGGCTGATCTACAGGAGTCATGAAGACAATTGCATGGATTACATGAACAGAATGGGGCACTCGATTATTCTAGCAAATTTGTGTGCATTTCATTTTTAGTAAGTCATCTAATTGCATTAACAACTTTCATATTTCATTTTGTCCTATTTGTCCAAAATTACTGACAAATGGGTTGAATAAACTAGCTGAAGAATTTGAGGAAGAGACTAAATACGAATTGCAATGACTTCCGAGAAAACATGAAAGACACCCCATTAAAGACCAAAGAGTGTATATCCCCAATTCCATATGAGGATATCTAATCCTGAATGAGGTTATTTTGTGAGAGGTCTCTTAGGGAGATAATTAGGTCATGAGGGTGCAGCCCGCATGAACTGAATTAGAGCCCTATGAGTTTAGAGCATCCACAAGCTCTTCTTACCAGGCAAATTTGCAAAAAGGTTTTGACAATATTTACCCTGCAAGTAACCACACAATAACCTGCCCAAGGTGGTGCTCTGCACTTGAACTTCTAGCCTCCAGAACTAATTATACGTCTGCTCTCCTACCAAGTCTAAGATATTTTGTTATAGTCTCCTAAACAGATAAGGACAATGCAGACAACACCTTTCTCTTTCTTTTCTCCCCTTTTTTATCTTTCTACTTCCTATAATTGTAATAACAATATAACGATGAAATAGTAATAGATTATTTTAGGTAACTGAAAAAAAACCCAATTAAAAATAAACATTGCATCTTCAATTGAATGTACTTTGGAGAATATTTTCCATATAAAACAGTCATTAGTCAAATAAATGTTTTACTTGGTAGAGTTCAAATAACTTAAGAAGGAATTTGGAAAGCAAATGATTGTAGTATCATGACACGTTTTTAGTGGAAATAAAGAGTTTGATCATTGTAGTCGAAGATTGTTTTGCTGTGGAAGCGCAATAATCAGTTCATCGTTATTAACAACTGATACTACAGTCCCTGTGACGTGCTCTTACATGCTAGAAATGTTCAATTAGTATAAATCAAGCAGATATGTAGTTCAGCAAGGAGTAAACAAATACTAAAAATATAGCATATTCAAAAAAAATTTTAATCCCTCAAAAATAATTTTTGTTAGTAACTTATAATGGATATACTTATTTTCTGAAAAGAAATTGCTTGAAAGACGGACTTCCAATACTTTAGTTCAGAGGGACCTCACATGGTATAGTCCAGGTATTAGGTGATGAAGACAGCTGAAACACCTTGTTCAGGTGATGCGTAGATGGAAATCTGGCACCATATTGCTGTTGATATTGTTCAATATACATTTAGAAAGGAAGCTATATGCATGTAGGCACATTTTTCTATCATATAAAGTAGTACATTAAACTATAAATGCTACAGCTTGAACTTTCAACTGAGATGTCTACGCTGGCTAATGAGGTCAAGAGAATTCACTTGAGATGACTGCACTGAGCTAATGGCATTGAATAGTTCTCTAATTTTTGCTACATTTTTAGACATTATTTTAGGCATAATCCACTTTATTATTGTATTTTATTTTTTTCAAATAAAATAACATTAAATATCAACAAGCGAGAAAGAAAGGGTAATTCAATTTATTTTCCTATCTTTTCCTGAAGATAAAACTACCAGTAAAAACAATCTGATAGTTGGCAACCTTTCTGTGTTTATCTGTAAGTTGTTTTCAATTATTTATTATGTTTTCCAAGCACATTCCTTCTTTGGAAAATTCCATTATTTTTAAGAATAATATATAAATTTTAAGCTCCAGGAAACTTTTATATTACATAAAGAGACAGCAAAGAGAATGCAAATGTATTTCTTCTATAGATTAATCAGACACAAGCAATTAGCTACCTCAATTGGAGGAAACTCTGTGGGTCACTTTCCATGATGCTGGGAAAAGGAACTAGTCTTTCTACATCTGTTTCCAGTTGAGAGAAGGCCAAGGTTAGTCCCAGACCTACTGCACATTAGTCTGAGTCATGGGACCCAGTCATTCTGGCAATGAGTGTTTGAGAATCTTAAACTGTACAAAATGAGACAAGAACCTACACATTCTTCAGTATTAGAATCTGATGGGGGTTTCCTTGGGTCCCAGAGATGAAATGTATCCAGTATCTAGAAAAGAGCATTCTAACCTTGATGCTGAAGCGGTTGAGGAAGCCTTGGCAAATGTGGCTTGCCTGAGGCTAAATGCCAGTCTATGTCATCAGTTTGCCCACAAGAATATCAGATATACTGAAGAAGGAAGGGCATCCAAACAGCTCTTGAAAGTCAGCATCACCATAAGTATCCGACCTCCATGGTCTGTCATCCGTATGGTACTGAGACTGGTAGATGTGTTGTTTGCAGATCTCAGATCAGTGGTGGGAGGTTTAAAAGGACGGAGACACGTAGTTTTTGTTTTGTATTATTACATTTTATTTTATAATCATCCCTTGGAAGCCTGCTTGTTTTCTAAGGAGAGCCAGAAAGAGGATGAGTGTGAGTGTGAGAGGTTGGGGGTAAAACTGCAAGGAGTGGAGGGAGGTAAACTTTAATCAGGATGTATTTTGTGAGGTTGTATTGTGTAAAAAAAAAAAAAAAGCTATTTTCATTAGAAGAAAAAAGACGGATGGGAGTACAATTTTTGAACTATGTTTATGATTCATGAAGTCCTCAAGGATATGTGAATATTTAAATGAAAATGAACAGAATTAAGATCACAAAGGGATACTACATAAATACTCCAGAGAAAATGATGGTTGTTACTTGGATTTTCTTTATTAACTTTCTAAGCTGCTGTCAAAATCCTCAGCCATGTGTACTTTGGCCAAAGTCTCTTATAAATCTGTGTTACAGAGTGAAGATGCCCAGTCACAAAGGAAGTACATTGGCTCTGAGTGAGTATATCTAAAGGAATTAAAGATCTATATGATGCCAAACACTACTCAAGGGAAGCCTCACAACTGCACCAAGTCCACAGCATGAAGAACAATAAGGGGGGAAAAATTAAGGTTGAAATCACCAGTGTATTGCAAAGTACAAATTACAAAGCACCAGGTGTTACAATTTGTTCTAGTGAACAAATTCATGTATTATGATAAGAGATACAGACAAACCACACATGTCCCTTAAAATCCTCCTCAACTAACTGTTATATTAAGTTCTATACCTTTATATTGCTTCCTGCTGGCAGTTGCTTTTGGTATTATTCTGAAGTTGGATCTCTATAAGTAAGACATTCCTACTGATGTCAGAAAAGATTGTCTTTTCTGAAGACTTGGCTCATTTGATAGTAACATGGGGTAACTTAATGTTCCTTGGAGAAAGGTCAATGCTATGTTAGAAGTCTAGGAGGATCTAGAAAGTAAAGATTTGAAGTCTCCTGTGTACAACTTGGAGAGGTTGGTTTAGTCCCACTCTTTGAATGGGGCTGATACTAAACAAAGTATCAGAGTTGGAAGATGTATCCTTGACAGACTGAAACACCACACTCTTTGTAATTACTCTAAATTAAAGAACGTGGACTTTGTAGATATATCACTTAGGGTTTTGGTAGCTTTACTGTCACAAGCCAGAAAAGAGCACTGGAGATGACAACCTTCTCTCCACCTGTGGAAGTTTTTGTGGTAACACATGCAAAGCCTAGACTACTGACAGTTTTGTTGTTGTGGTTGGGAACAATGAGAGATCGTAAGACTGGAACTTCAAAACTGTTTTTCTTTTAGCAATGTTGAAATAGTATAGCACTCAAATCTTTAGCTCTAGTAGAGGTCAAGTTCAATCTCAGTACTTAATTAGGACAGTATGAAACACTGTTATTATTTTGATTTTAAACCTAAAAAAGAGTTGTATCTATGTAGTAGATGTTATTACCAGGGGCACGTAAAATTGCTGAAAACAAATTTCTTATATTTTGAAGAGTTCTTGTGCCATACAAAAATCATTGATATTTACTAAGGGTAACTTAAAAATTAAGGCTGAGTGGCAGAGAAAGAAATATTTGGGAAATCTGTCATCTGTGGATTCTGCTGCTCCTTCTGACACGACCACGTATAAATCACTTCCAAATGCCCTAATCACATTTTTATTTTTGATTTTAATTCTATAATATGTAAACACAGAGAAAGTATTCCCAGAAGGTAAATAAACACATTAAGAATTAGGTGGACCAAACTATAAAAACTCTTTTTTTTTTCATTTTTCTTTTTGAGATCTAATTTTTACTGCTAGCTAAACCATCAAATGACTTCTCAGGAGCACTTTAGAGTGGAAGCACACCAGGTATAAACACCCTTACAGCCCCTGGATGCCAAGTGACTGCTCCAAGGTCCACTCCACCTTCCTGAGTGGAATTCCTAGTATACAAATGTGGTTTCACAGGAAATACTTTATGGTCAGCATATTCCAGAGCATTTGTACTTACTGTGTGCAAAACGTCATCTGTTCAAGGTTTTAACCATTTGAATTAGCTACAAAGTACCAATGGATCCTAGTTACAATATCCAGTTCCTTTCTTTGTATCTGCTATAGGGTTTTCAGCTCTTCTCATGGCATCATTTGTTTGTGACAAAAGATTAATAAAAATTTCCATACATAAACTAACAAGTAAACATACGTCGAAATTCTTACAAGTTCCCCAGATATTTTGTCAACCAGAGAAGGACAGAAAACACGAGGAAGAATAACGTTAAGTGCAAACCCTCAGGCAAGTGGTGACAACATCCTTGTCCTTGGAGCTTATATAAATAACTTTCCCATGTTTTTTTAACCTTTTCTCTCCTCCCTCAGTCGCCTCAGCAATGAGGCATGCCACTCCATTTGCTCACATCCATCTTTTCCTCTTTTTTTTTTTTTTTTTTTTTTTTTTTGATGTCCACTTTGGTGTCTGTACAGGTCATCAATTTTGGTGCCTCTTAGGCAGCCAGTGGGAATGTACAAGTTAAGTCACTGGATTTTGTGTGTCAGGCTTGAGGAGGAGGGAGAGGGAGGAAGTGTCAGCTTTCTTTAGCACTAACGGTCCCAATCAGATACTGGCACTGGGCCTCATAAATCTTGCGGATGACCCAGGTGAACCCTGAGGCTCAACGCTCACTGAAAACTGATCAGATCCCTGCTTAGTTTAACAGGCCAGTTCTCAGTGACAAGAGAAGGGCTCAACAAATGCACAAAACAGATATGTATTAGTCGAAAAACTAATGGCTTTTAAAAGAATGTTTGACAATTGTTTATGGCTGTCTGTAGATTCATTATACTGATAAACGACCAACCTGGTGGGCACTACAGCAGAACTGGCTTGAGAGTACCAACTTAAAATTGGTTGTTTCGTTTTTCCTCACCCCTTCTTTATTTTCCTTGTTTGTGTTCGTCTCTTTCTCGGTCATATACATGTGGATTCTAGAGCTACACGATCAGGAAACTTAGGAAAATACCTGTGCTGTATACATTTAACCTTGTAGTCCGGGAGGAATTGAAAAGACTGGGAGACTGCCCTCAGTGACCTGCAATTGACCGCCTGAACTTCGAAGTTAGGGTCAGTGGGGGCCCAGAATCAAAGGTCAGCAGCGGGTCAGCTTTCCCTAGCCTGGACATGCTGAATAGGAAGACTTTATTGCTGTGATTTATGCAATTTGCTGAGACAGGTTAAGGAGACTTTCAAACACACCAAGGGCTCACATGCACAGGGACACTCTGCTCTTGGAAAGTAAATTCTGATTGTCCAGTTGAAATCCCTTGGGACTGCTCCTTGAATTATTCTGCTCTCTGTGTCTAGAGATGCATTCCCACACTCGACCTCTGAACGTGACAGGGTTACTGTTTCCAGATTTATTTAAACCATACAAATGCACCAAATGAAGCACTCTCAAACCTGATTCATTACAGGGACGGAATAAGCATTCGCAATGAATTATTTGAGGACGCATTTCACTCCTTCAAAACTTAACCTGCAAATGAGTTGCTTCAGAGTGCAGACCACAGTGAAAGTTATCCCGTGTAAGGAAGTATCCTAAAAAGATTTGTAATTTAGGTTTGTTCTGGAAACCTGAATCATGTGAACTTAACGTTACTGATATATTATCATGCCTTTTTTGGTTTTGGGCATTATAGAGATAAAAACAATTTTTCTGTTAACCAAGGAATAAATGTGAAGTCTTAAAAAAAAAGACCCCCCTCACCCCAGTCTGCATGTAATGCAGCTAGAAACAGATCATGAATTCCATTTTAACAGTAATGTGCAAAATGTGGCTGTCTTTCATTGTTCGGCTTCTGCATGTCTAACAGATCACAGTGAGAGTCTGAATCGTTGTGCTGGGAATGTTAGTTTTACTCAGTCTGAAAACATGGAACCCAGGTCTTTAATGGCTGAGAAACTACTGGGTGCTGTAACCTTAAGCCCCCACCCCGGCTTTTTGCAGGGCAGCCTGTGCTTCTGGGTGCATGTGCCTCCATAATTTAAATGGGCTGTGATTTAACAAATGCAATTCGCAAGGAATTAGTCTATAATGTGGTCTAATTTAATTTACTAAGTGAGAAAAAGGTAAAATTGTGAATGATACCCACTTTGAAAAATTGCTAGTCTGCAATAGCAGCTAATCTCCATAAAAGGTTCAAGGTACACTTTAAATGAGGGTACACAGGCTCCGAACACAGGTTTGTAAATGCACAGGTGGGGGACCCACTGATGCACTATTGGTTTGCCAGGCATATAATAATCAATCAAATTGTGAAAAATAGCAAGTTGGTCTAAAAGAGTATGTTAATAAAAAGCTGTGATTTCTTTTATTTTTTCTCCTTACATGCATTTTGCTTATCTCTAGCCCCCTTTGTTATGTCAAAATCATATTAATTTTTATTTCTCCCCTCTTTAACACTGCCTAATGATTCACCTAGAAAAATATCTTAACAATGTTTAAAAATGTATTTAAGATTCTGCTTTGGAGGGTTGAAGACAAAAACTAAGACTCTCCATTACACAGTTCTTTAATACTTTGCTGCTAGCGGTGGTCTGTGTTTCCATCACCAGGTTACAGACTCTGTGGTTATAAGCTAGGCCTTCGAAGGGTCACTACGTGACAGTTAGAAAAAGGACAAGGAGCTCCAGGCAACGAGGACCCTCTCATACCACTGCCGTAGCTTCTGGTCCTCTTGAAGCAGAACTCACTTTTGCCCGTGGCTCCTCACACTTCAGTGTTGCTAAAATGCTGTTTTCCTGCTGCGTTGACTCTGTTGTGAAAAGAGTATCCTCATTCTTGGACAATAAAAATCAAAGCTAATGTTCCCAGTTCACTGTAAATAGCTTTTTTGGAAACTCGGTTAATTAAATCTTCCATTATGAAGTATTTTCTATTACTAGAAGGAATTAAAAGTAGACAGGGAGCATAGGGCAGCAATTAATGAGGTGACTGCAGATCCAAAGGGGTGCTGCATTACAACAGGGGTTCCAGAGAAAGTCTATGGTGAAGCAAATCCCTGAAGGAGTGGGAGCTCACTCTAACAGTGATCCTTATTGATTGATTGGTACTTTTGTAAGCTCTTGCAGCCGTCATTGAACACCTTTGTTTTTGTCTTTTGCCCTTGGTACTGTTGATTGATTTATGAATGACCTTGTTCAAAAACCCAAACATATTAGTATTGAAAATGTATTAGTTAGTAATGAATAAAGAATTTAGCATATAGAGTAGCTCCCGTTGGACAGTAAAACCTCTCCACTTTGCATGGACTGAACCTCTTGAACTTTTCCTTAGTCGTTGACTACTCAGTCCATGGAATTTTTCCATCATATTTTTCAAAACCTATACTAATAAATATCTGACAGAGTAGAATCTTCAATTACTTTCCCTGCCAACTCGGTTGAGATTTTTCCCTTTCTGTGTTAAAAATAAAGTGAAAAACTATGGTCTCAAACTCTTATTGTCATCAATGACTTTTGCAGTCTCAAGCATGTTAACAACTTTAGGTACAGTAGCCAAATTGTATTCCTAAAAACATGAGCAAAGTGAGATTGTTATTTTAGAACATAATACGAGCTTACAGAGAGAAGAAAGAGGGGCAGGGGAAGAGAGAATTTTTTTTTGAGAGAGAATATATCTCTTTTGAGTCATGACTAGCAATAAATAATTGCCAGTTGTGCTCTAGATCTGAGACATGGCAAGTTGCTTACCGCTGTGCCCAGCGGTTGGTTTTATTTAACAGCTACAGGGCAACAACAGGAGTTGGAGGATTGCCCCTTCATAACGTAAGAATAATTTTTCCTCTTGTGTGTTTCTTAGCTTTGCATTTCTAGGACCTCATAGCTAACTTACCTTGGGGAAACTTGTCTAACAAAGAAAAAGCAGTGCTCAAATAGAAGGCTAATTTCCTTTGGAAAACCAATAATTACAATGCAAATATCTCTATTAATATATTCGGTTCAACACTTTGAGAGCCTCTAACGCACAGAGGATGACTTCATTATTTCTCTCAGACAATTGGCTGATAAACTTTTTTTACTGCATCTTTAAATACCAGTAATATTAAATAAAATTTAAGTAAATTTAAATATTTAGGCTTAGGCTTCACTATGCTTATCTTAACTCTTAATTCTCATAATGGCCCTAACAGATGGGTATCACTACCAATTCTATTGACAGATGAGGACACTGAGGCACAAATACCATAAAGCTTTTGGAAACAAAGACTGGCTAGTGTCGGATTTGTAAGCCACAACCTTTAGAGACTGTGATCCTGGAAGCGTTAATCTTCAGGAGAAATCAAACAGGGCTGACTGCACAATGATGTGGCTGAAAAGTACTCGGTGTCTCTGGTGTCTTCTTCGAGTACCTTCTGTGCACATTAAGGAACAGCGTTTCCCTGAATGATCCACCTCTGCCAGAAGGAAGAATACACTGCTCATCATTTACACTCGAAGTCCATTCACATAAATGGGATACTCCCTTCCAAGTGATTTATTTTTATTCGTTCATTTTTTTCATTCATTCATTTATTCCACATATATTGATTAAGCTTGAGCTGTATTTACCTGACTTTTCTTTCTTTCCACTGAACATTTCCTTTACTCGTTGCCCTTCCTTCCCTTTTATCATCTCTTCCTTTATTCTTATCTCTTTCTCTTTTCCCTCACCCCTGTTCTTAGTTCAACAAACAGGTAGAGGACATGAAAGCCCACTGCACTGAAGCTGGCAGAGTATGTACCCTAACAATCTCTATAGGCAACAAGGACAGTTTTGGTTTGTTTTATGTGATGTAGTGTTCATTTGGTTTTGTTGTTTATATTGGTGTTTTCAAATCAAAGATTGATTGAAATACATTTTACTAAAAAATTTTGGTAATCATTGAGAGCACGAATCAACCCATTTGTATTAACTCCTTGTCTTCTTGAAGATTTGTGCTTGTAATAAATTTACTCTAGATGTTGGATTTAATATACTGCCAATCAGTTAAACACCATGCTTTCCTAACCTTGTTGTAAATGTATGACTGTTTTAATTGTTACAGTGCTTAAGGGACTTTTTGCAAACTTCTTTTTAATGACAACTATGTTAGATAACTCCACAGTTATTTGGCTTTATCTCTCTCTTTCTCTCTTTCAAGATGGCAATAAACAGGAATTATAGAATATAATTGGCAGTGCCAAATATACACAAAACAATATAATAATATTTCAAAAGAAAAGTTTCATGGAGTTCTTTGTTGAAAGTATAATTTTTGTCTTATTTTAGTAATTCAGTGTCTTTTTAAAAAAAATCCATTGCAGAGTTTAGAAAAATTGAGCTTATAAAGAAGAGAAAAATCCAATATGCATCTTAGACTACCAAAATTTATTCATAGAAAAGTAATAAAATAATAAAATAATAAACGTTATATTTTCATGACTTTTAAATTTTAACTCGTGGACTTTAAATTTTAGCTCGTGGACTTACACAATGCTTTTCAACAAAGACTTACAGATTTTCAATTTTCCAATGAGAAAAGCAGAGCTTGAGATCATAAGTTTGAAAACGTTAACCAAAAGGTGGAAATAACTAGACAGGGAACAGGATGAAAATGATCAAAGACAGTGACAATATGTTACACAACCACTGTTCAGGAAAGTCAGATTAAAACCCATAGAACGTGCAAACTAAAAACTCTGTGTGGCACTTCTACACACCTGTTAGAACGCTAAAGAAAAGATGCTGACAACATTGAGTGCTCACAAGAATGTGGAGCACGTGACTTTCTGGCACAATGTTGGAGGAAAACACAATGGTACATCTAGCTTGTGTGTCTCTTATGATCCTAAACGTACACTAGCCTGGAGATAGCACTATCACCAAGGATATTTACTGTGTGGTTTTGAACCACTGTACTGACACATGAATGCCTACACATCAGTATTCATAACAACATCCTTTACTGCTCCAAGCTGAAAACAACCGAACACCTGGCTATGAGTGGATGAACGAGCACATTGTAGTTCCACCATATTGTATGACTCTACTCAATGAAAACAGAGAACACACACCCTACTGATACACTAGAATATTAGAAATAGCGTGCTGACTAGAGCAATCTGAACTCGAAAGGGCACTGCCTTTTCTCAGGACAACATTTTCCGTTGCTGAGGACCAAGTCCAGGGACTTGCGTGTACTCTGCAATTGCTTTACCATTTAGCCACATCCATGGTGCTCCATATGATACTGTTTTTGTTTTTTAATGTTTAATTGCATTCTTCAATTTCATATACATATCTAATTTATTTTGATTGTAGTCACCTCTTATTACTTACTCTATTGTTCTCTCACTCCCTCCAAAGTACTTCTTCTCAACTAGTAAGTCTGTGTCCTGTTTTCATATCCTGTTTGTTTTTTAAATGACACACTGAGTTTAATGAGGGTCACTTGCATGCGTATGATTGTGTCGTCATTTACTGAAATGTGGGTAAATTACCAGTGGCTTTACCACTGAGGAAAAATGATTTCCCTCTTCCAAAAACACTTAACTAACTGCCTGTAGGCCTTCAGGTAGGGGCAGAACCTCATGAGTCTTTCCCTCTCATGTTCTTATATGTTTGTTTAGTTTTTTGAGAAAGAGTCTCACTAAATAGCTTTAGTTAGCCTGAAACTCCTTATGTAGACCAGGCTCGCCTCTAACACACTGAAATCCACTTGTCTTCGTCTCCTGAATGCTGGTGCACCACAATGCCTGGCAATGTGTGTGTGTGTGTGTGTGTGTGTGTGTGTGTGTGTGTGTGTGTGCACGGAAGTGTGTGAATGTTGATACCTAGTTGTTTCATTTTCCTCTGATTTATTTTTCTTTTATGCATGAAAATATTTTGCCTGATTATATGTATGTGTGCCATGTGCATTCCTGGTGCCCTCAGATGTCAGAAGTGGACATCAGATCCCCTGGAACTGGAGTTAAGAATGTATGTGGACCATAAACGTGAGTCCTGGGAACTGAACAGAGTTCTTCTGCAAGAGCAACAGTTATTCTTAACCACCAAGCCATCTTTCCAGTCTCAATATTCTTGTCCTGGTGACTTCTGTGGGTAAACCTGTCTCATTTTCACATATTTATGTATTTCTCATGAAATATACACAAGCACGCACAAACATGCATGTCCACACCCACGTATTTCCTCTTAATTTATCTTTGCTGGTTGAAGAAGTTACATGTGCAGTTATGCCTGCTTGAATCACTATCGTTGGATCTGATCAAAAGACCCTTCAAAGTCCACCAGAACTGGTTACTTAGGTTAAGGTTATTTCTTTCAGTTTATGTCCCCTTCTGAGATTTTGGCTCATAAAACTAGGTGTCCAACTCTAAAGAGAAGGTGTAATATTGTTTTAATCACTCATTTACATGATCATTAGCTTAAGTTTTTGGACAAATTTCTTTGGATCTTCTGACCTCATTAAGCCGTGGTATATAGTGGATGTTAGAAGGATGTTTGTGGAGTGAATTAAATGTATTCACAGTAATGGTGATTATATATCTTGCAGCTTTCTTTCTGCTTGCTAATTTTATAGGACTCAATGCACTCATGAGGAAGATATTCCAGGTGAAACTATTGACTCTGCTTCATGGAAAAACCAAAGGGCAGCAAGATTTTTTTAATGTAGCTATGTGAGTTTTCTACAAAGTTTTAGAAGCTTTTATTTTTTTTCTTTTCTTTTCTTTCCAGAATTGTGTTTTAAGCATCCACATTTTTCATTTTCCAATTTGAGTCTTAATTTGCTTCTTACACTGTTTGAAAGACAACTTAGGCTGTAGGAATAGATATTAACACTCAAATACTTAAAGGAAATACATATGCATGCTAAAATATTATTTTGTTCTTCACTAATATCTTCATAGATTAACACAAACCATACTTTAAAGGATTACCACATAGAACCTGACTTTGTTCCCTGACTTAATTGATGGGCTACTCAATCATCTCCTATCCAACTTGTTTTCTCTCATCCTTTTGCTACAATATTTAAAATTCCCACCAGGACCTCCTTGAGTTCAGGATTACCACTTGCAGTCCCCTTTAAAATGCAAACAAATTATCTAAGGGATAGACACATAAACTCATTAATACATATTCAATATGGATTAGCGATCTCTAAAACTTAAATCTGATTAGGTCACTTCCTGACTTAAAATCTTTCAGCTGCTTCCCAGTGGGCACCACAGGGATAAAGGCAAACTGCTTAATGCAGCCTCAGAGCCAAGGCACACACATCCCTGTCTCCTCAGACATGTACAGGGCTCCCCACAGACACAGCTCCAGCCAGCCCTCTGTCTGTGGTTTCCTGCAGTCACTCTACAGCAGGAATCTTACATGTTCAGTCCTCACCCTCTGAAGTAATATTCTCTGTTCTACTCACTTTGTGCTTAGAATATTCTACTTCACACTAATTGCTCCCTTCTTAAGGTGATGGTCCCTGGCCTTTGGGGCCAGTTCAAATTTTCCTATTGCAGACTCTGACAGAGTCATGTGTATCTCTCCATGTCCTTGGCTTCAGAGTACTCGTACAACGCCCAGATTTATCAGTCTTCCTCAAAAGAGTGAGGATTCCCTGCAGACAGGAGGCATACCTGTTTTCCTTACCTTTGTATTCATTGCCTTATCAGCCATATATCCTTCGTAAATATTTGCTAAATGAATGAAAAAGTTCAAGTGGATGAATAAGTGAACATATCATTAATGCACTCAGCTCTGAAACTTAAAACACTCAACTTGTCGGAATGATACGTGAGCAGATAATAGCTAGTCTTCCCGACAGCTTTCACAGGTGCTTACTTCCCTCAACTTCTTTGTCTCTCCTCTTCTTGATCATTTTTTTTTTCATTCACACTGGCTTCTTTGTGGTTTCTTAAACACGTCAAACATATGTCATCCTTAGGATACTGTCACATAAGCCTCTTACTGGAATTTCCATCCAGACTTCTGTATGGCCAGCATCTTCCCTCAGAAGGAACCATTCAGTTAGAGTATTTTGACCATTGCAAGTTGGATGCAAAGCTCTCTTCCCATATGCTTTTTCAATAACTCATCTTATGAGGTTTACTTTTATTTTCTCCAGAGCCATATTATCTTCCAATCTATATAATTTTACTGATATTTGCTGTTTATGTTCTCTCTTCCATGTTATAAAGTAGGCTAATAATCTCAGTTTCACTGACTACCTACCCTGACTATCTGATATGTGGACAATGTTCTAGACAAGTACTTGTTGAGTGATAAAAGGAAAATGCATAGGCAAGAGTACACTGGGAAATTACTAGGTAATACACAATCCTGATGAAGGGCACCAGGCAGGAGGCAGGGTTTTGAAAACTTCCACTTTGATTTAGATTCAATCATGCTTTTAGTTAATGAACATTTGTGGAGAAAGATTCTAACCTACTCCAAAATAATTTATATAATAGATAGGCTTACATACAAGGCTATACTTCTGACAAATGAGAGATTTCTGTCGTTGAGTTCTGCTATGTAAACATGGCAGATGGTTATATAAACATAGTACTTAAGTACTATATTTGGCAAAGAAACAAGAAATATTCTTTCAGTGACATTCCACATTTTCCCTTACAAGAAACAGGGAACTGTATAAAGGCTACATGAAGCCTTTCCCATTAAATCTGTAAAAGTTCACATAAGTAAGCCAATTTCCCAAACTAATAAAAAATAATAAGCAGAAAGAAAGGAAAGGAAATAGAAAAAAAAAAAAAAACAGGAAAGCTACATGCCATATTCAAGAGGGAAAGTCACTGAAATTATTCAGCAGAAATCACAAATCATTGTGGTTGAAAACTCAATCATATCAAAGTAGAAAACAACTATGCAATTATAAAGGCAATTATAAATTATAATTATAAATTATAAATTTGAGGTCATGAGGAAGGTAATACAGACTTTATTCTCACATACAGAATCCAAGAAAATATTTAATCTGTGAATAAACAGATAAGGGTATTTTGTTTCTTCTACTGTTACTTCTGCTTTTTGGATTTGGTAAACAACTTCCTATACTTCCTCTAAGTTCTCTGAGTGAGAGTTTTGCCTAGAATCTTCTCTCATATACACCGTATCCCCATTTCTTTTTTAGTTTTAAGTCAGGAAAATAAAGCTTACCATACTCTGATAATCTTAATGAAATAATTTAGGTTATCAAATTCTTCAATACCAATACAAACTTCTCTTTATTCATTTTATAGATAAAAAAGAAATTTATATTTCATTAAAATTTCTCATGACTTATTTTATATTTATAACCCCATTATCTTTAATGTACATATATTTACATTATATTTTATATATTATATTTAATATATATTATATTTAATATATGTATATATAAAAAAGACTTCTAGTTGAAACTCAATGGTCTAAATTTCAAGTATCTGGGCAATGACTTTTGTTACTTGTATCCCTAGATTCAGGCTCAACAGGCAGTTTATTCTTTGGCTAATTCAATCTCTGGTCCTAGTCCTGGAGTCTTGGAACATTTTGGCCTCCATACAATCTAGTCTTAAGCCTAGAACTAGAAGGCTTTAGCCTCAGCTTCCATGTAATTTAGAATGTTTAAGCCTCTGAAACTTAACTGCTGACTGACTCACTCTGATTAGCTCCTTCTGAACTCAAACTCTTCTCCAAGTTGACTGGTTCAAACTGACCTTCTGAGCTGCCTGACTGTTTCTGACCAAACTCTTCTGACTTTGACTAACTCTGACTGACTCCTGCAACTTCTCTGACTAAGCTGCTTTGTTTGGTTTCAAACCAAATCACACTTTGAATATAATACTGACTTCTTCGGCTGAACTGCCTCTCTGTCTCTGACTCAGACTCTTTAGACTACCTCTGTGTCTCTGTCTCTGTGTCTCATCCTCTGTCTTTTATCCTTTGTCTCTTATTCTCAGAGTGCTTGCTTCAGACTGCTCCATTGTCTGAGCTGAGAGCCTGCTTTTCTATCACGAGAGTTGGCCATGTCCTCACTCTGCCAACTCTTCCTCTGATTATTTACTTTGTCTTCCCTTCATTCTGACTCATCTCAGAGGTCACTTCCTATCTGACACTGAATCTTCCTGAACTCTGCTTCTTGTCTATGAGCTCTGCATTCTATCTCCCAAGTGCTGGGATTAATAACATGCACCACCACTGCCATCTGAATTCTGGGACTAAAAGTGTGTACCAACATTCCTTCTACATTTAATCAGGATCAAATAGGCCTCTGAATGTGATCCCTTTATATAGACCCCTAGATGTGAGCCCTTCATGTAGACCCTTGGATTTGATCCTTTCCTAGCTATCATACAGGCCTTTCCATGTGATCTTTCCCAGAGCAGCCATGTTGCTGGATTACATGATTAAATATACCTCTATATTACCTAATAATGGCTACTTAAGTTATTGAATCAGAAGTGGACCAAAACAAAAATGGTAGTTTGGTCTCCTATTGTATTTGATTGGAATAGAAGTGAAGCAGCATTACTCAAGGAACTAGAAGAGCCTGGAAAGCTTCATTCTCCTCCATGAATTTTAAAGAGTGTGCAAGCTTCACTCATTGAACACAACTTTGAAATGGTTCTAATTCCCTTATTATCAATGAAGGTAGACCAGAGACTGCAGATAGAATTTTACCTTGGGGAAATGTACTGCTGTGCATTTCAGTAAACGTGTACTCCATTTCTGCCTCTAATTTTGAGAATTAACAGCATGTTAACAGGACTATTGCCTATACCACTGCACTGCCTCGAATTAGGCCATTAAATATTGATGGAGATACTTGTTCCCACACTTGAGCATCAGAAAGATGGAATTAAAAGTAGTTTAACTGGCATTTGCCTTTCTGCTTGGTAAATAAAAAGCTCGATCTCACAGTATAGAAGGATAAGTGTTGCCTGGCACTTAGCTCCATTGCCAAAGCATCATTGATCAGAAAGTGCTGTTTGTAAAAATGTTATAGTAAAAGTTAAACGAAATGATGTAGCTGAATCCTTGTTGAAATTTACTGAACCTGAATGTTATAGAAGTGTGCATTAGAAATATACACACATGACTTCCTGCCATTAGTTGAGGTGTTTTTATTTGAAATCGATATTCACATGTGCTAGTGAATGATCTGCTGTCCAGGACAAATGCATTTAATAATCTAAAAGATTTCTTGCACATTTACAAAACAATGCCTTAGCAGACTTGCTGATTAGACAAAAATATAAAGACTTAACTCTTGCATAAGGACTTCATCATTGCAATTTGTCTGTATGTATATGTTTTCACAACTATATTATGAGATTTCTCGAAAGGTAGTGGGCTGATTTTCATCTTAACCTCAGTGCCCATCCCTGTAAACCACAGCCTATGTAATCTATAAGTAAAAATGGACTTAGTATATGCACTGCAAGCCTTACTCGGACATTTTACCCAGTTATAGAAACATTTGTGAGAACTGAGCATATTTAGGTTTGAATGACTGCATTGGAGCCGGAGTGCCTAGTTTTGATCATTGGTAACACCATGGATGGTGGTATGAGCAGACGGGCACTAGCATGTGATTTAGGACAGGTTATTAAAACTTTCAGTCTTTAGGGTTTTCATGAGTGAGAAAGGACAAGTCATGTCTTATAGAGTGCTGATAGAGATGAAGCACTGTAGTTAGAAGTCTATCAATAGTCCCCAGAACACATTTTCCATGACAATACTCATTTTCTAGAATTATATAAAAATAATTTGAAATATTTTAGAAAACTACTCAATGTTTTTGCCTTTTAATTAGAATATATCTTAGAACAATGTTGTGTGGAATATGGTAAACAAGAATAAAAAAGACAAAGATGTATCCTGAAAATTTAATGCTCACTGGAGGATTATTTGATTAATTAAAAAATGGCTTTCAATTATATTTCTTTCATATTTATCTTTATTTATATATATTTAATGGACTCCATCTGTGTACTTTGTCTGACTTCCTGGGTAAGCTGACAAAATCTAAAATTAATCCAGAAAAATCCGATGGTTTCGTGAATATTGTTGTTATGAAGTGTGTGAGGTGGGCTTGTCTGACACACCGAAGCCCGACTCCCTGTGCCTTTGCCTTTGACTGTATTTGGAGGTAGTGCCTGTGAAGAAGTAATTATGTTAAAACAAGTTTAGGAATTTGCTCTACTTTATTCAAATTCACTTCCTCATAAGGAGAGAATCCTAACAGGCAGAGAAAAGACACCTCAGATGCCCACAAGGAAAAGACCACATGAGTTCAGATGGAAGGTACAGGAAAATTCCCACCTGGAGAACTCAGCTTGCTCTTTGGCAACCTGCTTGATCAGTGGAAGTCTAGTTTGTACTTCAAGCCTGTACCACTGTGAGAAAATAAATGGCTCTTTTCTCAACCATTATGTGGTATACGTCACAGTAGCCTTGGCAAGTGTATGTAACTGTGAACACCGAAGCATACCTATTTTAATGTTATTTTTTAAAAAACTAAGTAAGACATAGGTTTTAAAATCTCTTTTTTGTTTTGTTTTGTTTTGTTCTGTTTTTGAGACAGAGTTTCTCTGTCATAACTCCAGCTGTCCTGGAAATCACTCTGAGACCAGGCTGGTCTCAAACTCACGGAGATCTGCCTCTGCCTCCTGAGTGCTGGGATTAAGATGTGAACCACCATTACCCAGCTAAGATTTCTAAATCTCTTAAAAAGATTTTTTTAGACTGAGGACAGGTTGGCACATGGCATAGGAAAATAAATGGATTCTTGAATAAATGTACTGTAATTTAGACCTTTCAGTAAGTTATTTTTGTAACTCTCACCTACGAAGGCCTTTTGCTTATTCTAATAACAACACTGATGTTGAAAATCTTTGAGATTTATATTTGTACTTAGGCTCCCAAGGAAATCTGTGTGACCATATTACAACCATTTTTCATTACATCACTGAAATATTTTTCACTACTGTTTCTGAAAGTTTCGTTGTTTCTGAGGACTGAATGCACTTTCAAAGAATGACGACTTTTTAGCATGAATTTTGAAAGCTGTTCTCCAAAGGTTTTGAGTCTTTCAAATCGTTGTGGAAATGTATTTTTTACTTATGTGCAAAATAATTGTTTTATGCATTGTTGGATGAGGGGCTGCCTAGGTCTTGACATTGTGCATTGTTTGCAGATGTTGGATTTATGTGGGGGATGTTTGATTGCTAATGATCTGCATGTGCTATCAGTAGAACACCTGAGGAGTTCTGAATCAATAAAAATACCTAAGCTCAGATGCTCAGGGTTCCACTGTCCAGTATGGTGCTGCTCATGATAGTGCTTCCCTCCCCAGTGTTTGCACCTGTGAATAATGCCTTCTTGTCTTCTTGGCTGAGCCACCCATAGACATACTGCTAGAATGTATGACCTTCCCTAGCCTGGGCTCTGGTAACCCCCTGTAGACTTTCCTTGGGCCTCTTCCTCGCTGTGTTATTTATTTATTTTGCTTTCTAAATGTCTTTCAAGTTTCCTTTAGCTGACCCTGTTCGGGTATTGTACATTTGAGGTACCAGCTGAACTTCCACATGCAGGCTACTACTAAGCTTCCCTACTCCCATCCTTGGTTTAATTGCTACATTCATACATCTATATATTCAAATTTCAACTCTAGATTTGGTTCTATCATCCCAACAATTTAATGTTTCTCTGTTTAAGTACAATGGGAAGGAGGTGTTCTAGCAACTACAGTATGGTAGCTAAATAAAGACTTGGATGCTTGGTTGTCTGTGCGGAAATCTCTGCATTATCTATCTATCTATCTATCTATCTATCTATCTATCTATCTATCTATCTATATTAACGATCATTTGATCATTAACTCTCAGAACTCTAGCTTCATTCTTGTTGAAGCACAGCTTCCAATGTTATCAACATTGTTGGTCATTGTGAGACAAAATAAGATGATGCATGCAACCCTTTTAGTTGAGAGTTTGGCACATATTAGTCTGCCAGGACATGTAAGTAGTTGTAACCATAGAGAATGTCTTTCCAATAGGTAACAACGTGCTTCAGCAAGCAGTGATTTTTCATGCAAGAATTACAGAATAGAAGGTCCATCTAGTAACCCAGTCCTGTAATCCCAGGTGTTCAGGAGACTGAGGCATGAGGATCCCGAGTTAAAAGCTTGTCAGCTGGGGCTACAGAATGAGTTTAAGGTCAGCCTGGGCAACTTAGTGAGATCCTATTTTAAAAATAAAAAGTAAAATGTGTGCTGGGGTTATAGTTTAGTGGTAGACGACTAGCCCACAATGCACGAGACCATATACTCAATTTTTACTATCACATGCAAATATATTCATAATAATAGAAATGTAGCTGCCTCTGAATGGCTCATACTTGTTGCTTGGTTTAAGAAATAACATGGAGGTGAGTTTCAAGTTTCTTTCCAAGTTAGATCCAAATCATCAATACTGGTTTCTACCTCAGAAAGTGGTTCAGGAAATGACCATTCCACATTTGTCTCTCACTTAAAAAATTACGAATGTGTCTGTGTGTGTGTGTGTGTGTGTGTGTGTGTGTGTGAGAAAGATATATTCTGTGCAGGTTTGAGTGCAGATCCCTTTGAAATTCAGAAAAGGATATTGGGTTCCTGGAGTGGGAGTTACAGGTGGATACAGGCTGCCTGGTGTGTGTGCTGGGAAGTAAATTCAGGTTCTGCTAATTGAACCCAGGTGCTAAGAAAGAGCAGGGTAGCTATTATCCACCAATTCACCTCTCCAGTCTCTACTAGTTTTTTTTTAAGTGCATTCTCTAATATCTTTACATAAATGGGAGCCTGTTTGATATTTCATTTGGTTCCATTTACTAATAAAAGACTTTTTGAGTAAGAGGCAGACAGCCCTTGCATGAATTGTACCAGCTTGCATATGGGTGTCCTAAAATCAACGCTATCAGTAGCCATTCAGCTCCTGACTTTTCTTATGCTCAGAGAATAAGACAATGTAAATCCAAACGATCTACTTCCAGTAAACATGAAAGCGTGTCTGGTGTCCATGAAGAGGAGGACTCCAATTTCATTTCCATAGGGTCATGGGGAAAACTTCTTATGACTCATCTCAGAAAGAAGTCCCTGTTTCTTGATGTAAGAGAAGACAAATTGTGTGGATGGAGTCTGTGAACACGTCTAACTGTTGGTGTCAACAGATCTTCATGTTGGACTTAATCATACTCTTGTTCATTATTAGCTATATTTATTGATCAAACTAAGAGTGTTCCTTAAGATATACTAAAGTAAAATATTAGAAGCTGGACATCATTGTCTTCTATAATTACTTTTTGAGCCTTACTTAATGCAATTATGTAATTCCTTTTTGAACTATACTAAATTACCAGTGCCAAAGCCAGAAAAGAGCTCTGGAACTAGAAGACCTATAATTTTGCTTTGAACTCTTTTTCTATGTAGAATGTTTCATTCACAATCAGATAAAGAAGTCTTTGTATCCTACTTATTGTAATAATAGACCGGATGGATTCTTGGTAAAACTTGAATATTTTTAAGTGCTCTATATGTTCTAGCTCTAAATTGCATGTTTTAAGCATATTGCTTTGAAATCCTGAAAAAAAATGCATACTGAATTTTGATGTGTTCTAAAACAGTCATGAAAATTAACATCTTCTCTCAGCCCAGGGCCAAACAGATTTTTTTTTTTTTTTTTTGCAGGGCCAAATTAGAATCTGCCTACATGCTTCAGATAAAAAAGGTAGCAAGCAGTCAACTTTTTAAAGTCAGAAAAAGGCAAAGAATTTTACATGGCTATCTTTTTATGATGATTTAAGTAGCTAGGAAGGAAAATAAACTTTTAGTTTAACCTTAACCCTCCAGAGTATGTGAATGTTAAAATGTAACCATTCCATGGATATAAGCAGGAATTTTACATTCTATAGAAAATAAATTGTTTTTATGTATAATTGTAAATTTCTTCAGGGCATTTAACAGGGAAATCAATCTATCTCTATCTATCTATCTATCTATCTATCTATCTATCTATCTATCTATCTACCCTACCTACCTATCAATCATCTATATGTCTGTCTTAATTGTAAATTTCCTTCAGAGCATTTAACAGGGAAATCAATCTCTATCTATCTATCTATCTATCTATCTATCTATCTATCTACCTATCTATCAATCATCTATATGTCTGTCTTGCACTCATCTATCCACCCATCCATTATCTATATCTATATATCTATATATCTATATCTATCTATCTATCCATCCATCTACCCACCTACTCAGCCACACATCTATCTATCTATCTATCTATCTATCTATCTATCTATCTATCTATCTATCTATCATCTACCCACTTATCAATCTATAGTTCTTCCCTATGGCCATAGCTATATTTAAGTTCACATTTTAGTAGTCCTAACATGAAAACTAGAAGGACAGAAGCCAGAACCATGGGCTGCTGATTACGTACTAGTATTTCTACTTGTTCTGAATTTCTGTAGGTGAAATAAAAACATGGATCATAGTAGTAATTTATAAAACACCACAATAAAAAAGCAGTTCTCACAGCACTGGGAAAGGAAAGAGACCTTAGAGAAGGCCAGTAAGAAAAGGTCTGGCAACATGTGCTTCTGAACTTGGAGTCTGTATGATACAGAAGAGTGAATAAGCCTACATATCAGAGAGTAGTTCAGCATTGAAGAAACCTTTGTGATCACCATTTGCACAACAAAAAATGTGCTAGATGTTGAAGGCTGGATATGAATAAGATGTTGATGTCTTTAGAAAGCCCAATGTATGATGAAAAAACAAGAAAGATAAAACAAGCCAGACCCCGTGACTCATGCCTATAACTATTGCACTCTGGAGACAGGTAGGGGGACTATGAGTTTAAGGTCAGCCTGGCCTCCATCATAATGAGTTTGAAACCAAACTATTATTCAGCTATATTATACAGTGAGGCCATTTCTCAAAAGAAACAAACAAAAACAAAACAACACAAAATAAAAGCTTAGAAGTACAAATAGTAAATAAAAATAAAGATACTATTTTAAGACTATTTGCATTCATTTTCAGTTGTGCAACAGGCCAGTAAGTTGGAAACATTTACCTTTTCATTTTGAAGTGAAGAAAACTGTAACTAGGAGGCAATACATTATTTACCGAGATCACAAAACTAGGAGGGATGCGAACAGCCAAGGAAGTGGAAATAAAATAGAATATAGACATATAAATGCACACACCTATCTCATGTCTATTATTATATATGCTCCTTCCCCACTTCCCCATATGCTTTAAGCAAACCTTATGTACACCTGCATCTAGCTTTCCCGTCACTATCATCACACCTTATCACATGCAAAACAAAAAGAAAAGCCCCTTCTTTATTTTCATCCATTCATTAAGAATAGCTCTAATCCTGTTCCACAAGTTCTTCTCTAAAGACTCCAGGCGGACATAATCTCAGCCTGCCGTAGCAGTGTTACTTTACCTTCGTTCTTCTCCTTTGTTCATTCACTTCATTTGTTTGATAACTACATTTCTGTTTTCTAGACATGTACGGAGTATTTCCTGCCCTGCTGCTCATTGCAGGTGACTGTATTCCTTTAGAAGTCAATGAGTAGACTGAAATAGGGATTCTACTACCACCAGGACCATGGATCCTTTGTGCTGAAACTATGGAGTGCTGTTGGTTCTTGTGATTCCATTGTTATGATCAATGGATAACATAACATAAATGATCATAACTGATCACTTATGAGAAGAAGTGCACTTGGCTGTCTGCCACTGCTGAGAACCCTCCAGGTAGATTGCTTCATGGTGGCATTGCATCCTGTAGGTCTTCTTTTCACTCTTTCTTGGTTTACTGTGACCAGCTCACTTCACCATTTTGTATCATCTCAATCTAGTTAATGCTGTCCTATGATAACACATTATGAAACCTAGGGATCATCTAGCCATTTGGGATGTTTTTGATGCTCTTTTACAAAACTCTTTTTGATCTTTTTACAAATGATTATGAATCTTTTACAAAACTGACCAAGTAGGATTATTCTTGCTCAAGTCTCTCATCAGATTATCTCTCTGATCCAGTATGTGAACAATACCCAAAGCCAGAGATTCTTGGAACAGGTGTGAGCTCTTCTTGTCTCCATGCTCTAATGGGTCTGTTCTGTGGAGTGGCTATTTTAACTGAGTGCAAAGGACGGAAGCCCCACTGCTTTGTGTCGACTTTGAAGTCATTTCCAGACCAGCTCCCTCCTAGTAGGCTTAGTTTTCTGGCTTTTAAGAGGCTCCACTTGTTCTCCATCATACTCCCTTATTTACTGTGCTGCCAAAGTAAAATAACTATGTAAAAATCGTGTTAGTGCTCTTCTCTTTCCCAATTTTTTAGAAAAATTGTTTTCTAAACTGTTTTAAATCTCTGGGGAGTAAGTCCTAGGAGAGAGCAGAGTTTAGAATTTTTAATCTAGAGCACTAGGGTTAGATTAAATATGAAATTGCAGTATATTTTTCTCGGTTGAAATTGCCTAAATATGAGATTTATTTTCCTCTGGGAGTATCCAAATTGTGAATAATTGAATTACAATAGAACCACATGGGTTTTGTTCAAGGAGGACCAATATTATAGGTGTGTCAACTGGGAAGGAATTTTATGTCCTTGGTTATACAAATGACAAAAATGTTTATGGATTGTCCTAACTCACTCTCTCTTTATTGATAAAATTATGCTTTACAGTTATTGAAGGAAGAAACATACCTTTTACATCTATCATTCTCATTCAGAATCCACTTTGTAAGAACATAAGTTATTCAGCATGATATTAGAGAATAAAGAAAAGTGATTATTAGCATGAAGTGAATTAGAATTCTGACATTTCAAAATATCTCTTAAAGATTCACTACTTAAATATGAGTTCTGTATCTGACAGTCTTCTGGCCAACGCTAAAAAATGTTGAGAGGAGAAAATGAAGAGCACAGCATAAAACTCTTCTTCTTTCCAAGACCTTGTCTATCTTTTCCATCAACATCAGAATATACAGTGCCATTAGAGAACATAGCCTTTAACATTTAGCAGTAGGGTAGTTAGTGTACTTACCTTAGGTCAGTTCACATAAAAGAAGCCCGAGGGGTCAAGGGAGAGTAAGTATTATGGAACTGATAAAAGAAAAACATTAGAATGCACAGGAAGTGACCTAAATATGAAGAGTTGACAAATCAGAAACATAACGGAAATGGAATCATCTTTAAGAGAAGTTTTCATAAATTCTGTAACAGTTTGAGAAAATACCTTTAAAAGCTTAAACAGTTCATAATGTAGGATGTTTCACTTATATACTATGAACAAGAGGCTTACTAGTCTAGTATAATCCATCATAGCAGGACATGTGCTGTTTGCTGGCTTTTGTTTCTGTTTTCATAAGATACTGGATTGTATCCATCTCCATTGTGATGTAGAGCATAAGATCTCATTTATGTGGGATGTAACTGTGGGATCAAAATATTAACTGTTCTAAATAGAGGTCAACTTAGTGGTGCTGGTCTCATTTGCTCAACATAACGAATCCCAATTCTAGAAGTGGTGAAAGAGATTAATAAGAAAATGAAACTGAGCGAAATTCTTTGAGAATGCACTTTTGACCGTTTGTGTTGATTTGGAAGACTATAATAAATACGTTCTTGCTTCCATCACATGCCTCAGTGTGATTATTTATAATTATGAATACATTCTATTAATACAAATTGAATTATATAAATCATATTATATAAATTATATAAATGGAAACATCATCATAAATACACAATATATAATCAGAAGTAGATATAAGTTGAAATTTTACAAATTATTTGAAAATTGAAAGAGGAAGATATTATAGAAATATATTCTTAAGTATTAAAAACAAAGATCTTTTATTTATTAAACAAGAAAATATGGTTTCTGATCAATGCACAAATACAGTGACATATTAAATTAAGTGGCTAATATAATTAACTGCCTTACCAAAGTACTGAATCAACCTAATTCATTGGAACTCAAAAAGTTTTCACAAAACATTTAATAAGTGCCATAAGGGTTTGAGATAGTGTTCATGTTTCCACTCCATGAAAATATATATATATAATATATATATATATAATATATACACACACACACATGCATACACATAAATATATATACACCCATATATCTATATATCTATATAATATATGCATACATTTACATGGTATATATCATATATACATATATAATATATTGCATCATATATGTGTATCTATATATGTATACACATATATGTGTATATGCATGTGTATGTGTGTATATATATATATATATACACACATACACATATCTATACATATTCACACACACACACACACACACACACACACATAGCCCAGTTCCAGATCTTAAGCCTTTCAGGAAAGTAGAGAAGATGAGGTTACCGCAGCGTTGAAGTGATTATTCATTCTCATTATGTATACAAAGTGTGAAACAGAAGATAAGGTATGAATACCAGTTAATAGCAATTTTGTGAGCAGAGCAGATTCTCAGTAATAATCAGTAAATTGAGAAAGTAACTTCATTCATCCTCACTGAGCTTGTATATCTGAATCACTTAGCACAATGCCTGCCACATATGTGTTGCTCAGATAAACACAGTTACTGTCATCATATTTTAACCTGGGGAAAATTAAATCTTATTTTTGTTCAGAAAACCTCTAAACAACTTATATAGCCACATACAGATCATAGGTGGAAATATTGGTATCTTAACTCAGGATTTGGTATCCGGTGAATAACAGTATTTTTTTGTTGTTGTTGTTTACTCCATTAAACATCTCCTGAAATAGGTATGTTTCATTGAATTGCTTAAAAGGGCCATTTTCGTAGTTCACATAGAAAAATCATTTGTGCTGTTCTTTGTAAATCTGTCTTCACTTTCCTGTCCTGTTACGTCTTCAAAAAGTCACGTTGCAATATTGTAATACTGGAGCATATCTGCCAGTTGGTGACTCTTATGTGTAGAAGAGGAATTCACTTTTCTCTATTCATACGCATCAAATAACACAAAACTGTGGACACGTTAATTTTAGACATTTAATAAGCCCTTGCTATGTAGCTGCTAACAGTAATTTATTTTTTAATTTTTAAATTTTCTCTTTTATTATGTCGATGTGCATGCATGCCTCTGTGTGTGTGTGTGTGTGTGTGTGTGTGTGTGTGTGTGTTTATATGTGATTGCCAGCAGAAGCAAAAAGGGAGTTGAACTCCCCAGAGCCGAGTCACAGGTGTTCTTGCGGTACTCAGCTTGACTAGCAGAAACCAAACCCTGATCTGCTGCAAGAGCAGCAAGTACTTAAGAGCAACGTTGAGTTGCTTTTCTACTTTGGACTAGAAAGTTTATCTTATATTTTGTTGCCCAGTTGTGTACTTCTTTTTAAGCCATCATGTATGTCCTTTTGTTGTTGTTGTTTTTAGGCAAATAACAGAGAAGAGGGAATTTGGGTTTTGAAAATTTCTTCTTACTGATTCAGTTTATGCTTGGTTGCTAACTTGAACTTTAGTTCGAAGATTACAGTCATGGTGCTCATGGAACATGTAATGATATAAAATAAAACTCAAAATCAAATTAATATTGTGCTTTTAGACAAATGACAGTAATTCATATCTAACTGTTTTCTTCCTCATAGATGGGAAGGAAGCTACTACATTGTGGTGGCAAATTTTGATTGTCGGCCCAATAGATTTTGAAATGCTTAGGAAACGGATGAAGCAAACCTCTATAATGGTGTTTCTAGAAACAATTCTACCACAAAGGCTAGGTATTGATTAATGGCTTAACCACCAAGAGTATTAAAACATAGTGGCGTTGTTGGAACATGGTGAAAGGTAAGAGGCAGGTTTGCTCTGCAGGAAGTAGTTCATGGTGGGCATGTCTTGGAGATACATTTCCTCTTGGCCTATTCCTGTATTACTATGAAGTTGAAAAAAGTGTTGTAAACATTCTAGTTTTTCTAAGCCCAAGTGTATGAGAACAAGCAACCCTGGACTGAACTCTCTGAAACCATGAATCAAAATAAGTGATTTCTCATTTTAGGATGTTTTTGTCAGAATTATTGTCATAGCAACAAGTAAACAAATACAGATATGCTGGAGTCAGGTAATTGTTAATGATTCAGGAATTTTCCCTAGTGGTTGCTAAAACCTTGATAGTTTCAATTTGACCAAAATTTAGTATTTCTAGCTTGGTAATTGACAAGTGATGCAAATAAGAATCTTCATTTTTCTTCTGAGTCAGTGGATTTACCAGTAAATCCTTATGCAAGAGCATGGACAAAATATTTGACAAAAGCTACTTAAGGAGGGAAAGATTTACTTTTATTCACAGTCTACCACGCTTGGGAAAGCAAGGTAGGCAGAGAAGGAAATCTGTTTACAAGTGCTCTTTTCAGCTTTATGGATGAACACTTTTCATTAGTTCATAGTAGAAAGGTTTAGTTAAAATTAAGATGAGAGATTGCTGCTCAGTACAAGCTACTGTAATCTTTTTTTGTTCTTGGTCTTTAGTTGCCATGTGCAAAGCATTACAGAAGTTAATCTGATATGAAAATAAAACATTTTTGTTAGGATCATACACTTACACATAACCCTCTTGGTTCACTGGTTGGCTTCCATTTCTTAGATTGCCTCTCCATACCAGGAAATTTGTTTCCCTGAAAGTAAATTGTTTGAAGAATCACATAGAAATTTGCAATGTGCCTTTAAGTCTTTAATGATAGGGTCTGTGGCTCAGCCCTGCAGAGAGTATTCATGTATCAAGTACCTTTATGACTAGGTCTCTGCCATTGATCTGAACATGGAAAAAACAGATTCTAAGCAAAGGGGACCAGTTTCCTCGACCTCAGTTATGTATGTGATTAACAGCAGCTGTTTGAGTTTACATTTCACTCATGAATTCCGAAAGGAAACCCACTTATTCAGTATGACTTGTTCCAATCAGGAAACCAGGGGAACCTCTACGGATAGATAATTAGTGCGAAGATATAAAACTCAGGTCTAAAGTGGGAGAAAGAATACGGAGAGCAAGTAAGAAACATCAAAGATGTTGAAAGATAAGGTTTCACCAAATATACTGTATTTTTGAGAAAATATCAGGGGAAGTATTGCTCAGATCTATTTATTATTCTTTACTCCCTAACATAGTGTTTCTCAACCTTCCTAATACTGTGACCCTTTAATACAGTTGTTAATATTGTGGTGACCTCAACCATAAAATTATTTTTGTTGCTACTTTATAACTGTAATTTTGCTCCTGTTACTATTCATAATGTAAATATCTGACCTGTAGATGGTCTTGGGCTTCCCCTGTGAAAGGGTCACTCAGCCCCCAAAAGGGTCACAAACCATAGGCAGAGAACTGCTGCATGATCTCATTGGCATGTTGATAAATAAACTTTTAAAATAATGAAACATATGTTGACATTTATTTGACTTGTATATGAAGTGTATTTTATTAAATGAGATTATTTATAATTATGCTGTTGCATGGACTTTAGTTTGGAAAACCAACATGTTGAAGAAAAATAGAAACCTGTAAATTTTCAACATTAAAAGAAATATCCCTGCTGCTCTCCCTATTACGGCTTTGTAGTATTTCCTGAAATGAAATTTCCTATTGCCTTCCTGTTTTCCTTCAGGATTTCTTTGGCATTCCTTGGTCTTCTGTGCCACAATGAACATCTCAGTTTTTCAAAATCTCTGAAGAATTGCTTTGGAATTTGAATTGGAATTGCATTGAACCTCTGGATTCTTTTTGACAGAGTGCTATTTTCCCAATATTAATTCTTATTGATTGAGGCCTCTCTGTTTTGTAATGTCTTCCTCCATGTCTTTTCTTCAGTATCATATGGTAGAGGTATTTCATTTATTGGGGGAGATTGCTTCCTAAGTGTTTAATTTTAGTTTAGTTTATTGTGACAACTGTAGAAGAGACTGGTTCCCTAAATTTTTTTTCAGATAAACTTGTCATTATAGGAAAGTCACCAATGTGTGTGTGGGGGGGGTGATTTTTGTATTCTATTACTTTGCTGAAAGTAGTCATATATCTTGATATTTTGTGGAAATATATATATATATATATATATATATATATATATATATATATATATATATATATTTTCTTTTGTAGATGTACCTACACATACAGATTTATTGTCTTTTCTTTCTCCACCAAGCCCTTAACTTTCTTAGCTTAAAGAAAAATAGTATTTTTTTCATTTCTTTATAAATTCACATATAGAAGATTTATTCTTACCATATGTTAACGTTTTGAAAAATCTCTTCATTAAGTCACGAACTTTGACTTTTTTAAGGAAAGCACTGTATGCATCCGCCTTGTCACATCTGATTGGCAGCCTCGCCCCTGTTGACCTCTGGACCCTTATTAAGTCAGGTACCAGGCACTGCACAGCTGTGTCAGTAGAGCTGATCTCTGAGAGTGTGGGCAACTTCAAAGCTGAATGAAAGGATGAGTCGTGCTCTGCATCACTCAAAATAAAAGTAATTGAAAATAGATGCATTATGTATTCTTGAAATTTTCCATTTACTATCTCAGATCAACAAGGACTCTCATTTACTAAAATTCACTAGAAATCCAGACCACAGAAGAGGTTGAGATAGAATATTTTCATTCATATCAAAGTTACTGAAATGCATCTTCTCGTTGACACCGTTGTGCCATTATTACTAGTCAGAGCAGAGTGTGATGTAGCTGGCATTGCTGTTAAATATATTCACTCAGTTGTTAATATTAATTTCATAGATAAATTCCTGTAACCCTTAAACAACACATTTAATGTCCTTTAAAGACAAGAATATGCATGCTTGATTGTTGTCCAAACTCTGCCTTTTTGGTTTCTTCATTTAAACAACTGGAAAAACAAAAGCAGTCACAACAAAACTGGTTGAATGCATGGATAAAAGCTTCTTTAAATAATAGGAAATTTTGTAAATAAATAACTGTGTGACCAACAATCTTAACTCTGTGTATATGTAAGCTATGGGTGTGTTTGTGTATGCATGTGCATATTTTTGTGAAGATATATTTAGGTTTATGTGTGTGTGTATTTGTGTGTGTATACATGTACATGCACTGAGATGAAAGTTTACATTATGCTACTATTTCTGAAAGATGTCTCTTTTTTTAAACATTTTCCCCCTCTATGTATTTATTGTGTGTGTAGGTGCATGCAGCATATTTGTATACCATGGGGCATGTGTTTAGGTCAGAGAACAACTTGTGGAAATTAGTTCTTTCCTTCCACGATGTAAGTCTCAGGGGCTGAATTCAAATAATCTGGCTTGATGGCAAGAGTCTTTGTATCTACTGAGAATGCTTGCCAGTCCATATCTTTGTTTATGCTGCACTGTCTCTCACTGGGACTGGGATTCACTGATTAAGCAGGGCTGCTGATTAGTCATCTCTAGGGTTCCTCCTGTCTCTACCTGACCAGCATTGGGATTATAGGAGTACAGCATCCTACAGCTTCTTGTGTAGCTTCTGGGGGACTGAACTCAGATTCTCATACATGTGCAGTAAGCATGTCACCAAATGAGCTATCTCATCAACCTAGTAATAATAGTAATACAGTGCAATATTGAATATCATTTGGCAAAACAAACAAATCCAAATATTGTTAATTGTGGATTAAAAGTGTTTTAAAAGATACAAATATAAAATAATTCATTTCATTATGGTTTCTATAACCCACTACCATGTATATTTCCCATAATTGTTGATTTCAGAAGTGTAAGATCAAGGCATTGATAGAGTCGATGTCTCATGAAGGCTGGATTCCTTTAAGTCTTTCTTTTGTGTCCTATACTGCAAAAAAGAAGGTCAAAATGTTTCTCTGATGTCCTGCTTATTAAGATTATTTAAAAAAAATAAAATCCTTAATCCCAGTTAAGAGAGATATGCCCTTTCTACATAAAGGAACCCCCATGTCTAAATACTATTACATCAGACATTGTTTTATAACATGTTAAACACTTAGTCTATAGCAAATTTTTATCAACTGGTCTGGTCACATATTTTATTTTATATAAGCATAAGTCTGACTTATGACTAAGGTTAGATCTAACATCTCATTTGGTAAATAAAAATTATGAATGACAAAATGTTATACACAGTATAATGCATATAATGCATAATATTTTCTTCCCTTACTTTGTAGAGATATGTAATAAAAGTTACTTTCCACAGTCGATTAATTTTTTATGAAAAGAAATTATTGCTGTCCTATGGGTATCTTATGAATGACTATAAATGCTTACACCAGTTCCTAGCATGTGGTGAATATTGATAAGTGTTAGTTATCAAAATGTTTAATAGAAGTGGCAAGTTGCCCTTCAAAAAGAGTAAATCAATTTACTATACTGATTTAATAATTTTATCACTTTAATCTATGATCTAAAACATAATTTGGTACAATTCTTCATCAAAGCATACTAAATTATTTTTTCAAAGCTATCATATGTGACCACATATCTTCTGCACAGACAAAACTGTTGTTTGCTGAAGGTTTACAAAGTCTTTGGAAGTAGTCTAATAATTAGCTAACTCTAACTATAATTTTATGAAATGGTCGTTGAAGTGTTTAGGTACCATGTAAGACACCTAGAAAAGTTTTTACTCATGATTCTTTGAGCTTTAGCGTATAATGATTATTCAGTTGATGAATTATAAAGACAAAGAAAATTTTGGAGGAACTCTGATGGGCACTGTCCATACTGAGGTCAAGAATGTTTCTGCATGCCAGGCAGTGGTGGTGCACTACTTTAATCCCAACACTCAGGAGGCAAATGAAGGCTGGTCTCTGTGAGTTTGAGGCCAGCCTGGTCTACAGAGGTAGTTCCAGGAAACCCAGAGTTACAACAGAGAAATTGGTCTCAAAAAAAGACAAATATAAAACAAAACCAAACAAAAACAAAAACAAAAAACAAGAATGTTTGTGCTATAGCGAAAATCCACATTTCCATGCATTTTCATTTTGATTTTGATACTTTGGACCTTTCCTCATGAAAGCTAACTTGTCATTAAATTTTGACTTCAAAATTGTGACTACTACTCTCTACTTAATTTCTTAGTTTGATATGGAAGTGAACCAATTAGAGAAATCAAAGTTTATAAAATATAAACTTTGTATCTGTTTCTTTATGAGTCATCTCTTACTGAGATATTTTGTTTTTTTAAGTAACTAGATCCTAGGAATTCCTAAGTGTCTATCTTCATTGTTTGACTTTAGGCACAGTTCTGTAGTCATAAAAATTTGAAGAAATATGTTTTCACACATATTTATTCTTTGTTTCTAACAATTAAGAACATCAAATCTTGCTGTTATTTCTGGGAAAATAAATGTTTACTGAAAACATTATCATTTCGTTTATTTAGAGTAACCATGGTTGATGATCTTTTGGGATTTTTCAGGATTGGTGTTTTCATTCTATGTTGTAGACTGTGATGAGGCTTGTTGTCAGCCATGTGCCTGGGCCAGAAGTCACTGTAGCTTCCAGGAAGCCAGGAGCACTCTGATGTTGATCCTTCACTACCTCTGAGTGAAGGATCCGTGAGGGAAGGCATGGGGCATCCCCCATCTGTACTTTTCACAGTGTTACCAGCATCCACAAGACTAACAGAGAAGTATGCACAGGCACAGGTGCATTTTTATAGAAGAGAAAGAACGCATCACAAGGAAATTACCATTTACAGAGGAGTCCCAAGATTTGTTTTATGAATAATTTAACTATTTTTTACACAGCTCATAACAGAAGGTACATAGACATTCACAATTTCAAAACATTTTTTTTTATATTAGAGTCTTTTCCACTTTGAAATCTGTTAGTAAGAAAAAACAGAAAAGCGTATAAAGTGAGGTATTTACCTGCGTACTCACTGATGAGCGCAGCTTACTCGTGTGGGAGAAAAGGTATCCCATAATATCTATGAATTTGTATTCCTACAAGTTTTCATTCTTTCCCGTCTTTATGCCTCTGTTCCCAGAAGAACAGGGACTTAACTTCCCAAGTGATAACGAAGCCAAAGACTGAGTTGTAGCAAAAGTATTGAGACAGAGCTTTCATTTGTTTGGCCACTATCTTGGAAAATACTTATTTCTTTTCCTAAAGGCAATAAGGAGCTGAATTACCCATAGAATGCCCATCTCAAGTCTAAGAAAAGGTGACCTCTGCACAGAAAACACCATGGCACCTCTTACCTGAGTAGCACTGCTGTGGTTGGAGAGTTAAAGCATTAACTGTACAGGCTCCATGCCAGCGCATCTACTACAGTAATTGTGAAGATATACAAAACAGTTGTAATTGAAAGTGGAGTCAAGCATTTAGAGGCAGAAATACTAATTAGAAATAATTGACAAGCGCTATAGCACTCACCAGGGTAGCTCTTTACATAGGAAAATGATAGTTATGTAAATAGAGTGATTCATTGTGTTCCCTTAGCCATTATTTTTCTTCTTGGCATGAAGTGGGCCCAGCGCTTGGCCACTGAATACAACTTTAATTTTATGGTAGATTTCTAAGCTTCTCAAGGCTGTTTTGCTTCTTTCATTTGTTTTTGTACATAGAGGGGTGTATATGTATTGTTTGTGCATGTGACAACATCTCTGTTGGATATAGATATGGATTGCAATGACTTCAGTATATATCTAAATCGGTCTCAATTCATCGACATGTTAAGAATTGTTTCGGGATAAGTATAAACAATTATTTCATTGCATGTAAAAGTAAGTCTTCAAGTCTGTCCATCTAGGATTTGTCAAATCATGACAGTTCTCTTAAGAACAGTAAGAGTCACTTTGCTGAAATTATTATTTATCTATGTGGTACTATCCTAGAGCTAAGAGTGAGTCAAAGCTGGCTTGGAACCCTGTCTAATCCTGAGAGCCATAGGAGTTCGGCTGCTCCTTGCCTTAGCCTGGCCAGCTTTACAGGAGCAAAGAAATGTGGCTTGTTTGTTACCTTGTCTGCCCTGTAGCTGGAAGCACAGATTCACCACATGCAGATGAGGTGGTGCCAGTACGCCTGTCTCAACCAATGGGTCCCATTCTTGTGGTCAATGACCCCTCCTCTGACTATATACTATAAAATGCACCCTAAAACCAGCGTTAAATGAGATTGCCCCATGACACGCGTCTCCTGAGTTCCTGTACTCGTCTAACTCATCCGACTTCAATCAAAGACAGGATGGGAACGCTGTAAAAACCGTGTTCATCTATGCTGTGATCCTTCGTAGCTTCCCGCCTAGGGACGGCCAGCCATGAGTGGCTCTGGCCACTCCACTGGGCTTTTGAAACTGCAGCTGGTAGCTCTGGAAGTGTAATTGGAGCCCTTTCCTAAATTGATCTTTTAACAAAAATAAAACTAAAGAAAACACGTGTGGTAATTACTCTTATTTTGTTTTGCTTTTCTAGACATGGTTTCTTATTGTAACTCTGGCTGTCCTGGAACTCACTCTGTAGACCAGGCTGGCCTCGAACTCACAGAGATCTGCCTACCTCTGGCTCCCAAATGCTGGATTAAAGGCAAGTGCCACCACTGCCAAGCTGTGATTAATCATTTTTAATGTGAGAAGTGGGGGAAAAAATGTGCTCATTGCCAGTCAAAGCTAGACTTTCCATAGGAGAGCTGGAGGATATAGAATCAGGGAAGTGTCAAGATCGAGGCTCAAGCTATGAATAATCACCTTCATAGCACAAGGACACCATGGGGCCTTTACAAGTTTTATTCATTTTTTTTTATATTTTAAAATTAAAAATTTTATTTAAAAATTTATTTAAAATTATATTTTAAAATATTTGCTTTGTTTTGCTTTGAGACAGTCTCTCTGATGTAATTCTGGCTATCCTTGACCTCACTCTGCAGACCAGGCTGGTCTCCAATTCACAGAACTCACAGCCTACATCTACTCCCCAAGTTCTGGATTAAAGACATGTACCAGCTCCACCTGGCTTACTGATTTTTTCAAATAGTCTATTTCAATGGCCTTCAACTCATGGTCCTCCAGTCTCTGTTGATCAGTGCTGGGATCTACAGATCTGAGACACCACACCTGACTTAAACTTGATTTTTCATGTGTAAAACGAGAATGAAGTTCTCCTGGGTTCCTTCTTTCCTTAGTCCATCTCAAACAATTTACTCTAAACTGTTTCCAGGGGAAGTTCTCCTGAGAGAAGGTGAGTGTACTCCCATGGAGAGTGATGTAAATGACAGCTCTGATGTAGGATTGAGTCACATCTGGTTTATGCCCTTTAGGGGCTTTACTCAGGCCCTGAGGCAGGGGTGGGGTGTGGGGTATGAGCCTAGAGTAGAGGAAAGGGTGTCTGATCATAAATTGATTTATTTTTACCCATAAGTACTATGAATTCCATTTTGAATTGATTTATTTATTATTACCATTTTTGAGTACGGAAAGGACAAATCTGTTGAGATCCACCTATGCACAAAATCATACTCAAATGGTGCTACCTAATACCTGTCTGATTTATTTTTTGTAGACAAGGACATTGTAATTCCTTCTACCTTGAATATAATTTAAAATAATCTGCTGTAACAAATGATCACAAAGTGTGTGTCTGTATAAAACAAAATTGATTCCTTCACAGTTCTAGAAACTAGAAATAAAAAAAAAAAAACCACACCATTAGATCAGACACATTTTTTTGACCATTTAGAAATGACTTCTCCAAGCCTCTCCCAGCTTCTGCCAGTATGGTGGCTTGTAGTTGTTGGTGTTTCTGAGTGTGCAGATGCATTATCCAAACTGTTGTCACACTGCAATTCCCTATGGACATATGTCTCTGTATCAAGTCTCTTCTGCTAAGGTCACAGATTTCCAGATCTGGGACCCAACCTACTAAGTATGTTCCATAAATGTGGCCTATTGGCCAAAACACAGCATGAAAATTACATTAAGTAGTAATCTTGTTTAATAAACTGTATTTTTGAAGTGTATAGGATAACAAAGTTGAAGGCATGACAAGAATATTTAGTTAACTCTGAGGAGTTCAAAGTATGGTTGAATGTGTAAAAGAAAAGCCAAAAAGAACAGAAGGTAATGCCTGTGTTTTTCAATTCTAAATTAGGTTCATTATGGTGTTTATCTTCCTTTTTAGAACCAAGTTATTTTCTCCTAACTCTTCTGACATAATCTACTCTTTAATTTTTATGTATATTTTTTCCCTCCTGACACAGTTGATTCTTATAATTTGATTTTACTTTTCATATGAAAGTAAAGCTATTTGGTTTGAAAGGTAGCTCATTAGACTTAACTATAATGAGGACCTTCACGTAATTAAACTGCATTTGCTTTTTAAAGTAAGTTTTATGACTCCTATATTGACAAGCTAACTATAATCTATTAATACTTTTACTTCTTTCATCTTTAATGCTCAGATCAAATTATAATGATACTTTAGTTAAGAATGTTAAAAGTAGTAAATGGTATTGACATTGATGTTTGAAAATAAGGTATCAATTCAAAACTATAACATGTACATTTCATCAGGAACAATGGGGGCCAACAGTAGAGACAATGCTCGATGAAATATTGTGAAACGAATTGCTGTGACTATATCTAAACATTTCTAGGGATTCATTTCTTCACATAATAAAGAGGAATGAGAAGACAATGTGAGACGATAGGTAAGTCGTGTTCAAGGTCTCTAAAGAACCAGTGCATTGACGACCAAATAAAATGGAGAGTTTGAAACAGAAAATAGAATTGACAGTAGATAGTTATTGCCTGTGTCACAGTCAAACTGCCACGTAAGCTTTCGTATAAATATAGCAGATTATATGTAATATATAATCTGCATAAATATAACAGATTAAAAATGATGATCTGTGATGTGATGTTTCTAGTGATCTATGAAATATAATAATAGATAGTATTTTTAAAATTGTGATTGACTTTGTGTAATTTGAGATATTGTTCTTTCACCAATGGACAGACAACAAGACAGTTTGAAGGTCGCCAAAAATATATAACGTAATACGAAAGGTAAGAATATTTACCTAGTGCTTAGTCTTTCTCTGTTGTTTTCCAAAAATGCATTATGTGGACCAAAAGAATACTAAAATTAAATACAAGTTAATAAAAAATAGACTTGAAATTGTAGTTGAATATGAAATTTTTTTAAAAAAAGAGAGGATAATGTCTATTTCTTTGAATCTAAAGAAAGGAGTGCCAGGAAGTAAACCTTTTACCACATCACAACATAGCAGAGAAGTGAAAAGGGAGAAGTCTAAGAGCAGAAGGTGCAAAAGTGTGGGTGGCCTCCCTATACCAACCTGCTTCTGAAACCTAACTCACTCATACCAAATAGGCATCTGAGACACAAAGTAGGAGAAATTAGAGAGCAGCAAGTAACCGGCATTGCTTCTCAAGGTCCTATAGTTTTCTACAATAGTAACATTTCTCGTGATGGACTAAATTAATGAGAGCATGGCATTTTATATTTTGCTACTTATATTCTATATTTTGCTATCTATTTCTATATTCTATATTTTGCTATCTCTGGCATATAGAAGAATGTCTGACACGAATAGTCACACAATGGCATTTGGTAAATGCCTTATTTTGTAGTTTAGTGTGTGATTTTTGCTGACAAGTATTCCCTTTAAGTAAAAATACTCAGGTGTGAGGTAGGCGTGTGGACTGTTTATTTAATGTTGCTCCTGCTTGGTTGGCTGAATTGTTCACTAAGTATCACAGGCATTTCCTCCTGTGAATAGTGGGGTATCTAGAGTCCCTGGAATTGGTTTACAGTCGTCACCATTAGTTAATATTGATGCTTTAAATGCTCACGAGTGACACTGGGACTATCTTTCAAAGAGGATGCTCATCTCCTATCAGATTCTCAATTAAGGCAACAAGAAGGAGGACAAATAATTTTGTTTCCCATGCCTTCGAATCAACTTTGTAATTGCAGTTTAAATTCTCCTGCCTTCAAAATTGTGTCCACAGCATTGTTTTCCTGTTTTCTACTTCCTTTAAGTGTTTTACTGATTTGTTCACCCTGAGACTCATGGATGAACACAGAGGAAACCAAATTTAGTCCAGATAAGCTTGAGGCTGAAAGACCCAAGTTCATTCCAATAAGTGATGAACACATGCCCCCCCAACACACACACACACACACACACACACACACACACACACACACACACACACACACTGTGTCCTGATTGAAGAACAGAGAAGATGATCAGAGAGGTTGTAGAATATGACAGAGCCTTTCCAAGAAAAGCAGTTAAACAACCACTGCAACAGTTTCTTTAATAACATAAGCTTTCTCAGATAATGTAATATTATATGTGTCTTTGAGCCCCAGATCATTTTTGCTTAATTTTACTTTTTGGCCTTCCCTCTCCAGCCGTCTCCAACATAAATGCTCAAATGTGCACATTGGAAAGCCCCTCTGATTCTGACATGACAGCTTTCTACAATCAGCTGTGATAGGATCTCCAGTGGCTTTCTGTAGCAGAAACGTGCAAGAATTTATAAAGAAAAAATGAAAAAGAACACAACAACCCAAAACAAAGCCATATACTGGAAAGCGCCTCTTGCCTTTGATCCTGTTGAGGGCCACATGGTGATGCTTCTCTGTGTGGAGAATGGATATCTGAGAGGAGAGAGGACTGGATTTGGGACTTTGAATGGGGAAATAAGATTCAATGGTTTTCCTGAATCATCCAGGCAGAGACATGTCTACCCCATAAAAGCTTCTTAAATATTAGGCTGTAATAAGTCTCTTTGACTGGGGAAAAAAAAAAAAGTAGTCCTTTTTAGTTAATGCTCTATGACTCAGAAGACAGGAGAATTTTTAAATTTGCATCGGTTATAGAAAAATAGTCTTTTCACATTAGGATATGAAACATTCGACACTTTGTTCTTAAGTATACTTTTAACTTTGTTCAGATAATTGGGAAATTGGGCAACTGGAGGGGGCTGTTTTTATTAACATTGTATTTATCTGGTGTGTATAGAAAAGCCTTCTGATCATGGAGCAATTAGTAGGATTTATGCTGTTTAAAATTCTTGACCCACTGATAGATTCAGGAGTCTACAATGAGCATAGACATAGCTTCTCATTACACAGTAATTCCTGGGCGGGGAAGCAGGAAAGATCTGGATTGACTAAGAGAATAAATGAGCTGAAAAATTACATTTACTGTAAGTACTCATGCTGGGGGTGCCCAGGCCTTAGTCTGGCACATAGCAAGTTCTATCTTCCCTTCGATGGAGGAAATGAGAAATGAGGGTGAACAGCTGATTTTTATCCCAGTCACTCCACAGACTGTCAGTGTTTGTTTGAGATTTCTTCCTAGTAAGCTGTTTATCACTCTGACTTTCTTTGTTCTTCCTGGCTTTGATCTCAGTTGACCGGATTCCTGGCCTAAGTAACTCCAGGGGAATTCGAGGACAAGAACAATGTTCTCAGACTTGACATGTGAAGCACAGGTCTTGCTTTCTCCATCATTTGTCTTTGCTTGTCTGTGTGTCTTTCGTCTCTTTCCTTCCTTTTTTCTTTCTTTTTAAATTACAGTTTAGTTTATGTTCAGAGTGTAGAGTATCAATAAAACAGGAAGAAATGGGGCTTCTACTGAATTTCTCATTTGGATTGATTTTTCAAAAAGTTGCAGAATCACAATAAATGCTCCCTCTAGTTTTGTCACATGGGATCCCATCCAAAGACAAGTGTTTATTTCCTTGGTGAAAAATAATATCCAAGCTGATTTCTGTGCATCAGTTGCAAGTATAGGATCATATTAGCTGATATTCACGAGATCAATCCTTCCTATCCGTTTACATTTGATTATTGCAAATGTTGGAAAAAAATCACAACCAAATTGGGCTCACTTGTTATTTTCATATTACCCATGGATTTTTGTTGATATTAGCATTGTGCAAGTGTTGTTTCTGAGTCTAAGTCATTAATATTGCCACCAGTGTCATTCCTTTTTGCAGATTTTCTCTGTTGACAGATGTATTGTTTGTATACATACTTTGCATTTCTGTGAGTCTGGATTTGTTGTAAAACAGCTTGGAATCAATATCCCTTAAAGGATCTATGAAACATGGTTTATGAACCTATTTTAGTATATTTGATACACATACATATAGATATTTACAATCATATAAAATTTGGCATATGTCAGACTGCTAACTAAAATTATGGTAGCTGGAAGTATAATAAGTCAATACAGATCAGAATCATTGAAAGTGACTTTACATTGTGAATAAAAGAAGTATGAATAGATAATAATAAATAAATAATGAATAGTTAGCCTTCAGAATCACTTAAAACTTGAGGATAGTAGAAAAAAAGCAGAAAGGAAGCAGTAGCAAAAGTTGAAGAATTTAGTATGGGTTACAGTTAAGGTACTCGGCTGTCAGAACATTCAAATTGTGCCATCATTACTGTGTAATACTATTTCCTGGCTACAGAAGAATTAAAGTATATTCAGTCTAACTTTAAATTGGCCCGTACTTAAAACCAAAGCTACTGTTATGAAGATAGATGTCTAATGATAGAGATGGGTGTATCTTTATGAAGGTAGCGATTAATACATGTATAGTACATACATACATAATAATATTCTTTATTGTGTTTATTATGCAATACATAATAAAATATCTATGTACAGAACTACTATGCCATATAAATCTCTAACTATGTAAATTTACTTACTATTGTGTGCATAAAGCCTCCTTGCTTGTTTATAGCTAGTTTAATATAAAACCATTCTTTTTATGATCTCTATTAAAATAAAGGCGTGGGAAATCCTTCACATTGCTCAGATCCTTATTTGGAGGTATTTTCCCCAAAGAAAGGAATGGAAGGCAACTCTGAAAACATACCTTCTCTGGAAGCTGGACTTCTGCTACACAAGAGCCTACTTCTCACATGTGGTGTGACAATACTCCTGTCAACTTTTGTCATCTAAGATATTATCAACACCTTTCATCTGGAGATTTACTCTTACTAAAATCTCACCATATTTCCATCCAGTTTTTTCAAATAGGATTTCACTAGCTGGTCAGCTCAAATGTCGATGAATGTGCCTGGTTTATTATCTCCGTGTTGGCACAAGTTGGCACAGAGTAACATCTTCACGCAAACAAAAAACAAAAGACAACAAAGAGGGGGGTCAAGACTCACAGAATAGCTGAGGGCTACATAAAAGATACTTCTTGTCTTCAGCTGTCAGTATAGATCACAAAGTTTTTGCCAGTCATATACATTGTCATCCAAGTTTTGAGTGAAAATGAAATTAGTTTCCAAAAATTGAGAAAACCTTATACGATACTTCATGAAGTATTTTAAGTCTTTACACTAGAGCAGCAGGCTGATGACTAGGAGTTCCTCCCAGAGAGTTCTTTAAAGCCTCCTGAATGCCTTTGTTCTGAGACAAGGGTATCATGGGAGGTGACTGTTGAGTAACCCCGCACTCCTTGTAGTCATGATTTTACTCACATATAGATCTAAGCCACACTGGAGACATTATAGAGCTGGCCATTGAGCTATTTAATTCACGCATAAAATAGTCTTCTTTTATGATCATCCAAACAAAAATTGATTCACAACAGCATCAAACTAAGTGAATGAGCCTCGATGTACTCTTGAATTCTAAGCTTAAATAACTCAGAGCCTTCAGCTATGCAACAAAGATAGGCTTGTAAAGGGGCTCCAACCTCTGTCCCACCAGCCTGTTTTCAGCCCTGATAATGGCTTTTGCATGATGCCCACAAACATGTGTGTGAAGGTTTTTAAAGAATACAATACAGAGATCCAGAGCATCATTCGGGAACTTGTAAACATCTGTTTAATACAATCTACACTATAAATAATCTTATTACCTACCTACACACACTTTCAATTTTCCCATTACTTATGTATGTGTTTTTTTCCCATTCATCAAATTATTACTCCTCATGCATCAAAAAATGTCTACAATGTCAGGCTTATTTCTGTCTACCCTCCCTGCCCAGAGTCTACATTCCTGATGTCTTTCTATATTCAATGATTTAACATACATGTAAATGAAAAGATTCACTTGTATGAAAGAATATCGTTTATAAAATTCCTGCGATGTGATTTTCTGCAATGTTTAAATTTATCTTTTTGTTTGGAAAAGAGCTTAATAAATTTATTGACTAATTTAGTTAATGTTTTATGCCATCAACACAAGTTTTATGAAAATACAACTAAGTATCCTATCATATGTGAAATACAGCAATTTTTATAAACTAAATTGCATTCAATTATCATTTATCATTTTTATTTAAAAGTTGAGTTATTAAAAAACTAAAGGGTACCATAGTAGGTTGGATACTGGGAATAATGTTGTATATTCATAATCCACAAGGATAATATTCTCTAGATCTTATTAAATATCCTTATATATTATGTGCTATTTAAGGCATATTACTAATTATCTCAACAATCACTGTTCTCTATTTTATACATATGCAAAGTAATGCCTAGAGAAATAAATTGACTCCAGAAAACTGAAATCACAATCAATAACTTTTTAATCTCAAAATTCATCCTTGCGAATTTCACCAACAGACACATATGTATGGACAGCATAGCTTTCCAAATATATCCGCTTCCAACAGGATTTTAAATATTTCATGGAAAATACAGATCGCTTTTGTATTCTCTTGACGAATTAGAGAGTCTTGGAGGTCTGCGTTCCACTCGGCAGCAGTTAGTGACAGCTAAGTAACAACCACTCACTTAACACTTGAAATTCTGCTTAAGTCTGACGTAGTCCCAATCGGCTAGCTCTAATTGTTTCTGCTGGTCATTTCTGCAGGAGTTCAAGCTTGAGACGTCCACATTCTTCCATGTTTTCTAGATATTAATGTATTTCACTGAAGAAGAAAAAAAAATCAAGACATAAAATTTAAGAAAAAGATAATTGACGAATGGGGTCACAGTGCGGCAGTGCATTTCCTGTCGTGTGTGTGTGTGTGTGTGTGTGCGTATGTATGTATATGTATGTGTATGTGTGTGCGTACGGAGAGGGAGAGACAGGTGAATAAGAAAAGTGACCAAATAGGACATACGTGAACACCTTAATAATGGCAAATAAATCTGTATTGATAGAAACCGATATACCTAAATACAAAGTTCATGACCCACAAGATAATTTTTGCCAAAATGTTACCAAATATGATATCAGGAATAGAAAACTACAGGGCTGGAGAGATGGCTTAGCAGTTAAGCTCACTGGCAACTCTCTCAGAGGACCTGGGTTCGGTTCCCAGCACCCATATGGCAACTAACAACCATGTGTGACTCCAGTTTCAGAGGATACAATGCCATATTCGGGCCTTTGTTTGCACCAGGCATACAAGTGGAACTTAGTCATCTATGTATGCAGACACTCATACATGTGAAACAAAAATAAAAATATATGTAAAAATATATGTAATATAATATAAAATATATTTATATATAAAAATATACATAATAAATATATAATGGAAGATAATCAAAGAGATGTGTACTACACAGTGAAAAGATGGACTACATGTTCAAATCGCATTTCATATCACATATAAAGGAAAAGAAATGAGAGAAAATATTTAGAATAATGAGTTCTGAAGAGGGTCAGGTATGATAGGTGATTAAAGGCTGCCTTTGTCTGCCACACTAAAGGAAAAGAATCAGGATAAGAAAGAAATATGCCCTATTGAAAATGAGGACAGAGAAGGAGCTTGGGAAATTCACAACGGAAGCTTGACAGTGTGGAGAAGCAGGGGGAAGGGCTGAGCATGCAAAGCTTAGAACAAACAAGACACATGGTGCTTTGAGGGAAGAGGCAGTTCTTCATTGATAAACAATTCTTTCCCTTATTTCTTTTTGTTCTCCTTTTCTTCTGTTTTTGTTTTGCTCTTATACTTCTAGTAGCAGTTTGTCTTTAAAATGCTCTTAAGACAAGAATTATACATTTTTGTTTTGTTCTTTTTTTTTACATTTATGTATTTTGTTGATTAATTTTTCATTGCTAATTTTTATTTATTTTTCTAACTTCTTGCTCCCTTCTCTTCTGCTGCACAATATACTCTTTCATTCTTCTTTATCCGTTCTCTTATTTAACATTGCCTTTTCTCATTTTTTTCCTCTTTAATTGCCCTCTTCATTTAGATCATTTTAATATTTCTGCATTTAACGTAAATAATTTGTAATTTCCTAACACTCTATTTCAGCTATTCAGTATAACAATAGCAAACTTTCTGAGGAAGAAATCAGGAACAATTTTCAACAACATATGTTAAATGAATACTTAGGAATAAACTTAATTAAAAAAATAAATGCCTTTACAAGGACAACTTTAAAAAAAGTGAAGAAATTGACACAAGAAAGGTTGGAAATAACTCCAATGTTCTTACATTGGCAGAATTAATGGTTTGAAAACAGTGATTTTACTGAAAGCTGTGTGAAGATTTGATGAAATTCTCCTTAAAATTCTAATGGCATTCTTCTCAGGATAAAACAAAATGAAAACACAACTAAAATTCCTGGCATGCATGTGCAAGTGGGTGTGCCCATGGGTGACTTGGAAGCAGAAAGGCAGGACAGGAGGATATTGAAACAAGAGAGGAGGAGAGGGATGGAAAGTGAAGTAACAGGTAAATGCGAGCAAATAATTCATTAAAATTAAAACAATATTTTGTCTACCTAATAAAACAATCAAAAGCAGGAAAGGTAAAATAAAGTGATAATTATTGAAAGAAAATTCCTTAAATTATAGAATATTCACATTCATAATGACCTGGTGTTTACATACAGTAAACCTAAGCTATGGTAAATAGGAGACAGTCCACCTTAAGACCCATAGTGCTGCAACTGCATAACATAAAATACACTATGGAATAGAGAAGGTGGATATTCTCAACTTGGTGATAAGTGCTATACAAAGCAATTTAATTAATGTCTTTAAAGCCATAGGAAAATGATTATCATCCTTAATACTTTGCAGTTAGAGCTCTTATTACTTCATGTTTTAGCATGTACACCTCTAAATGCTCATGTAATTTACAAATTTTATCCTCAATTTAAAACAATCAAAACTTCATACATTTTATGATCTCACAGCAATTGTAAGATAAAGATAATTTCAGACAAGAGAGACTGCATTTAATAAACAAACACCTTAAAAATAATTTTAAAATAGCTCATTTTAGTTAATTGAAAATTCAATGCAAAATAAGATTGGGAATAATAAAAGTAGATGTGACACAAAAAATAATAAATATAGATTGATCATGATGTCAAAGGAAAATCCTATTTGCTATAAACAATAACGTGAAAGTAAAAGTTGGTAACTGCATTCAGTTTGTAAACTTCCTGATATTCTTGTAAGGGGCAATTACATATATGTGAGTGCATATTTCAGTAGCATATACTAATTTTACAATACAATGGGTTTTATTATGACATTTTCATATATGTGTAGAACATGTTTGAATCATATTGGCCCCATTACCCTACCCTGTTCTCATTCTTCCAGTCTCTTAGTCCTCTTCTGTTTTTCAAATACTTATTTTACATCCATAACTTTTTTCTTTCAATGGAGATTCTGTATATAAAGTGAAACATGCAATATTTATATTTCCAAGTTGGGCTTTATAGGAAATGAGTGGAGTCCTGAGTGAACGTGCATTGTTTGAATTGGCACTGTCATGTCAAGGACCAGATGTGAAGTCACATGGGAATGGTAGGTGAGGCTCAGAGGGACGGCTCTTCTGGTCCATGTGTGGACATTGATATTGTGTGCAGAAAATGAAAATGTTCACCGTCACCAACCTTGGGACATTACTACTTGAAGATCCTGTAGAGGTTACTTCTAATGAGAAAGCTAAACTTGCCTTCTATATATAATAACCCTGTATACATTATAGCTGTATATAATAACCCTGCTTCTTTGGTCAACTGTATATAATAATCCTGCCTCCTCTGTCAGCTGTATGCAATAACCCACCTTTCTGTTCATATGTATATATAATAAACAAGCTGAACTTCTGGTGTGTGTCAGAGAGCCCCATCCACCTGATCCCAGATTTCCTGTGTACCTGTCATAATCCCTTTATCGCCTCAGTCAGGTAGTCCCTGAGCATTGTGGCACTCATGTTGCTTTTCATAATAATCTCTCCTTCCATCTATTTGTCCTCCAAGTTACATGATTTTGTTTGTATTGTTGAACTGTCAATGTGTGACATCCATGCAGACTGACTCTGTAACTACTATTTTGAGAAGGGCTGCAATAAATACAGGTCTTAAGTATCTTTATTGAGTGGGTTTTTTTCCCCTGCGGGTATAAATTTAGTGGTAATATAGTAGGGCTTTATAGAGACTTAATGTCAGAATTTTGAGGATATTTTTTCTATCAATGATATAGAAATGTTCCTACACATTTCACATCCTTATTCATCTCCCTTCCCTCCTTCCTTCCTTCCCTCCTTCCTTCCCTCCTTCACTCCTTCCGTCCTTCCCTCCTTCCCTCCTTCCTTCCTTCCTTCCCTTCTTTCTTCCTTCCCTCCCTTCCTTCCTTCCTCCCTTCATTCCCTTCTTCCTTCCTTCCCTTAAGTCCAATCAGAAAATGGTTGGTTCCTCCCATAATATTTGTGTACTATTTGTGTACCAGTGTGAGCATCTTGTCAGATCAGTGATTACTGTAACTCACAAGGTTCAAAGCTGGATAAGATTGTTATTTTTCTCCTTAAGTTATATATCACAAAATAGAAAATGAAAGAACAAATTTCCAAATGATTTTTTTATGAAGCCCATAATACTCTGATGCCCAAACCTGACAAACGTGAAACAAAAAAGAAAATTATACTCCAATCTATCTGATGAACATTGATCCAAAAATTCTCAATAAAATTCTTGAAAATGAATTCAAGAACACATAAGATTATCTACCATAATCAAGTAATCTTCATCTCTGAGATGCAGGGATGGTTCAACATCTTTCAATCAACAAATGTAATACACCATATAAATAGACTCAAGGACAGAAACCATTTGATTATCTCATTAGAATAAAATCTAACATTTCATCATGATAAAAGTTTTGTAGAATATAGAAGTAAAGAGTACATATCACAACCTAATAATGGCAAAATACAAAAAGCCTATAGCCAACATCATATAAAATGGAGAGAAAGCATTTCCAGTAAAACCAGAAATAAGACAAAGTGACCACTCTTTCCCTCCCTACTCAATATCATACTTGAAGTTCTATCTAAGGAAATAAAACAAAGTGAAGGAAATAAAGGGATCCAAATAGGAGAGGAAGAAGTCAAAGTATTTCTTGTTGCTGATGATATGATTCTATAAACAAAAGACCTTGAAGACTGCATTAGAAAATTCTACAGCTTATACACATATTTGTTAAAGTAGCAGGATACAAAACAAATATAAAAAGATTACTGACCTTTCAATATATAAACTACAAACACACTGAGAAAGTAAGCAGGGAAACAATTAAAATCTTAGAATAAAATCTAACAATAAAACAAAAAATAACAATAAAACAAAAAAAAAACAATAAAAATCTTAGAATAACTCCAACTAAGTAGGTGAATGGATCTCAACCTTCCTAATGCTGTGACCTTTAATACAGTTCCTCATGTTGCGGTGACCCCCAACCATAAAATTACTCTCATTGCTATCTCATAACTGTAATTTTGTTACTGTTATGAATTGTATATATCTGATATGCAGATGGTCTTGGGTGATTCCTGTGAAAGGATCATCCAACCTTAAAGGAATCATGACCCACAGATTGAGAACTGTTGACTTAAAGCTTTGAAGAAAGAAATTGAAGAAGATACTAGAAAATGAAAAGATCTGCCATACTCATGGATTGGTAGGGTTAATAATGTGAAAATTGCCAATGTACTCCAAAGAGTCTGCAGATTCAGTGTAATTCCCATCAAAATTCCATCACAATTCTTCAAGGAAATTGAGAAAATAATCTTATATTTTATATGGAAATACAAAAAAATCCAGGATTATTAAAACAAACCTGAATACTAAAAGAACCACTTAAGGTACCATGTTGTTTTCTGAGGGAGGCTCTCTCTCTTTGGCTTGGAGCTTGCCAAGAAGGCAAGGGTAACCAGTCAACAAACCATAGGGATCCTCCTGTCCTCCTGTCTCTGTCTCACACTTCTGGGATTATAAGATCACATCATCCTCTCCAGTCCTGGGATTGAGCTCAATTTTCCTGAAGTAAGACAAACACTTTACCGAGAGAGCTATCTCCCTAATCTACATTTATTCTTTTGAGATATTTATTCATCTGAATACTAATTAGCTATCAGACATGTAGCTGACAACAATTTTCACCCATTCTCCTTTTCCAGTAGACTATCTCTTAACTCTGGTCATGACTTCTTTTGCTACACAGAAGGTTTTTTTTTAATTTGAGGGCATCTAGTTGTCAATGCTTACTATTATTCATTATTACTATTATTCCCATTCAGAAAGCCATTGGAGGAAGCTTAGGGAAGTCAGGTATATTTTAAGATACAGATCTGAGTAAAAATGCATGATAAATGCTTATGTCAATAACATATGAAATATTTGCCAAAATGTTCTAGACGTGAACCAATTATAAACAGATACTGGCCAATTAGAAACAAGGAAGCTGCAGACAATGAGGATTACCATCATTGTAGCAGGCCACTGTCAGCCTCAATTGCAAAGGTGCCAAGACAACAAAGTGATACATAATTCAATAAATGTTGGTAAACAGAGAATTTGGAGATTTTTGATTAATTATAAGAATTAAAATATATCCAAGTATCTAAATGTATTTCCCTGGATTGCACCAAGAGAATGAGTTAGGATTACATTTGCATTTTGAATTATTAAATCTTAGTATTGTTCTACTGTGAAATTATCTCACTTAAATTTAAATGCTAAAGTTTTTAAAATATTACTTTTGCTTTCTAACCTCAGAAATGTATATCGTTTAAGTACGTGTATCTGTAAATGTATTCGTTTTATTTAATGTGTTAAATAGAAAGGATTTTCATATCAAAATCACCAAAGAGGGGCTATTACTCCAAAGAAAAGGAGTAGTTGTTCTCTGTAACAATAATATTACTCATGAGGGAAATATATGTTGCCAAATTATTTCTTGTTTCACATTAATGATGAATTCAGAGTTGCAAAGATTTCTTAATTTATTTGTAGTGTGCAAACCAAGTTGAAATCTCAGTTAAGAACCACCTAGTTTAGAAGTGACTGACTTTCTTGAACAGCATTCCATTGTATTTAAACCTTGGCACAAATGATCCAGAAGCAGTGGACTTTGGCCTCATATTTCATCAGAAGAGGAAAATAAACATGAATCTTTAGGGGTTTATTAGAGAAACTGGTGATGCATTGGAGTTTTGCCATTAAAGTTCAATAAGAGTTTAACTCTGACTCCTCTTTGAGACAAGGGGCCTTCAGCTACAGTACTTTGAGAAGTCCAGCTAAATAGTATCCGCTTGCTGACAGTTAAATTTCTGCTAACTACATAAACATTTCCAAGCGCAACAGAAAGTTAACCAGTGTTTTTACCACTCTTTCAAAATCATCAATTGGTATGATATCAGTTGACGAACATTTCCTTGAACATAATACTATACAACTTAGACATAAATAAAGCCCCCCCCCCACAAAAAAAAGGACAACTAGTGGGGTTATACCACCAGAGAGAAGCACACAAAATAAGAAATAAATACATTAGAATAAAGGTGACTGTCTCCTACAGAGAAACCTGGGAGTAGATTTTTTTTTTCATCATAAATCAGCCTAGCTTTAGAGCAAAGGAAAGTTGTTATGGGATGAATATAAATAATAAGAGACAGAAAATAAAAGCTGGTAGATATCTTCCAGCACAGAAATAAAGGATTAACTTGTGCAAGCAGAAAGGATTAAGCCTTAAGCTACTGGAATTATGATTATTAAATTCCTGAACCCCTGTTGGCAGCTTTTGTTAAGTGCCTTCTCCTTAGTTTCACACTCGACTTTTCTTACATGTGTGCAAAGAAACAAGCATCACTTCAGAGGGGAAAAAGAAAATCTGATGTACTCATCTCCACCTCCAAGGGTGATTAGCCCCTTCTTCTGGCCACCAGCATGCATCCCTCCATTACCCTGAGCATGTATGACAGGACAGTAGGGACAACGGCAACAGTCAACAATATTGTGCTCTGGGGCGCAAGCTCTGGTCTGGCCCTGGGTCACCTTTGAGGATGATGTCATGTCATCATGCTCCATTATATCTGGTTATTAATCCTCCTCCCCTTCAGACTTTGCAAAGAGAGGCCACAGAGCTTTTTGTGAGCCAGAGCCAGCATTTTGGAAAAATATGTTAGTGACACAGATGACATTGAAAGTAGGACATTATAAAAATTAGTTTACAATGAAAATTGCTCCTTGTCAGGAGTCTGGGTCAGACAGAAGATGATTCAACTGCACACAGAACTCTTGGGCGTGGAGTGTATTGCGTACTTGATGCTAGGAGGGCTTTTTCCAAATGGATCGTCAAGATGTTATTTTTGGATCTGGTCAGAATCTTAGTGAAGTTGGATGTTAAGACATCTTTATGCTCTGTTTGATTTCCCAAATTGTTAGAGCTTTACCTCTGGAATCAACTATTCTCAATTATGTTCTCACATATAAGTTTACCAGAAAATTCATGCCAGTTATTATGATTTTTATGAGTTTATGCACACAAATATGAAACATACAAAATAGGCTAGAATTTATTAACATGAAACTTTTAATACAAAAGAGAGAGGGGGCATTATATAGTTATATGTCATGAACATATTGAATGTGTCCAATTGCCTTTAAATGTCTAAAGCATAATCATTATATGCTATTATAGGGATTATAAACTATATTGAAGTAATATATTCAAGCATCCAAAAAATCAGAGTAAATAAAAATAATTCTGCTCATTGACTCACTGCTAGGAAGGAATGAGAGTAATAACAATAAAATAATAATGTGCAGGGAAAGACAAATACATCCTGGAGAAGCCCAAGTTGATGTATTTTCTGATGCAAGAGAGGGAGCCGGAGGCTTCCAAGTCATAAAAATGAATATTTGTCTGCCAAAGAAAGGCTGCACATTTTTTTTCCCCACTGTTGCCCCCCAGGGGCCTATTCTGACCTCCCTTTGTCCCTGTTGAGAGACAGAAGAGAGAGAGAATATGGCTTAGGACAGTTAGCTTCAGGAGCCTGCAACTCTGGGTGTAGTTCTGCATCTGCCTCTCACGGGAGTAATTTAGCACCTGGATCACACTGACCTTGCTGCGTGAGGTCTGTGATGAACACCCTACCTGGGCCTTACCTTAGGGTTTCTTCTCATTAGGAGATGAAGTGAAGTATGATTTCAAGTTTATCATTTAACAAATGGGAAAACTGAGGACAGGATATATTCAGTGATAACTTATACCACTCATTTTTTTTCCCCCCAAGACTTTCCTTACTGAAACCTAAAGTCACAATTATCTATGCTGGCAGCTACAGACGTGGTTTTTTTTTTTTCAGGAACACAGAACAGATGCAAGGATTCTAGGACAATGTCCTTACTCTCGACTTTCTACCATGGCTTTTCTTTTTTTTTTTTCTGAGTTTACATGTACCAAATCACCGCAGGGTTTCAGGAGATTGAGCAGTGGGTGAGATTCTTGCTAGCTGGGGCAGACAGGTGTTGGGGAGAGAAAGGCAAAACAGAGACAGAAAAAGTCTTTGTCAGCCCTTGTTAGGCACACTCAGAGCCTGTATGGCAGGAGATCAAGCTCATTACATGGAAACAGTTTTTTTTTTTTTTTCTTATGGCAAAATGTATGAAAATCTTAAAGGTCAAGCTGTATGCTAGGAATTGTTGAGAAGCTTTGGAGCATTTGCTAACTGAATCACGAATTGCAGTCTATGTTAAGATGATTATGTTTAAAAATAGGGCATATACACAGAGTTGAAAGTGACTTTGAAAATTCCCTTTGTCCATGTACAAACATATGGCTACTCATAACAAAACTTTTAAAATAACATGCATTTTAGAATAGTTTCTGATTTGTTGGAAAAGAGCAAAGCAAGCACAGTTTGTTGTCACGTAACCTAGATCTAATATTCCAATTACTTTTTATTACTATGATACTGTTGTTAAGTAGTATACCAATATTGTGCTATCAATTGAAGTGATATTTTAGCTAGATCATTTTTTAAGTATAGAACTCCTTTCTTTTGCTCCATGAACTAATCCAAGGGACCATATGACATTTATTCTGATTTCCTGAGGCTCTTCTTCCTATAATGGTTTCTCAGACTTTACTTGCTTTTGATGAATTGGTAGGTTTTGAGACATGCCAGTCAGATATTGTGCAAAACATCCTTAAATCACGTGTTGCTAATGGTCTCATGCCATACTGAGGGTGTGGCCTTGGAGAGAAAGACTATAGTCTTCCTGTATAGTCATAGTTATGGTCTTCTTACATTATGCCCATGGTGAATACCATCCAGTGAGTCATTTCAGTATTGAGATTGAGCTTGGTCACTGAGGCATGTTACACTGGTTTCTTGGCTCTGAAGTTACTCGCTTGCATCATGCATTTACATTTGGAAAGAAAGTACTTCAGGAGAGAAATGTACTTCTGCTCTTGAGGTTGGATTAGGTACATCATTTATTCAGAGCCCTATTACATGAGTGACTAGTCTATTCTCTTCCAGTTATTTGTGCAATCATTAGCTTATATCAACACAGACTCATGTTTATTTATGATTTCAGCTATCACCAAATACTGCTGTGCCTTGTCCCACAGATTGTTATGATTTCAGTCATCATTCAAAAATTGTTCCAGTTTGGTGCATTGCGAGTTCTTTCAGTTAGCTTCTGTGATATTCCCCCAAACTGTGATTTGTTTAGAATGCCCTACTTTCTGGTAACCCAAAATGTTGAAGCCTGGAATTATCCATTTCTTTATGGACACTGGATTCTTTAATTGGAGAATAGTGTTAGTATCCAGGATTCAAAATCTGGACCCTAAGTGTACTTGTTGCTACTTGAGTATCATTAGTAAGCTTTTCAGTTGACAGAGCAATGAAATACAAGGGGTTAAAGTAATATCATACATGAATGTCTATTCATGTTGCTACATATAAGCATCTGTTTCTATAATAGCTAAATGTCTCCAAATAATGTTACCCATTACCAAATAGACTGAGTCTTTCTCTTTGTCTTCACTATATACTACCACTCTAGTACTAAGATATTTGGCTCCTACCATTCACTACTGACTTAATTGTTTAATTAACACATGCACACATGCACATGCGTGCACACACACACACACACACACACACACACACACACACCACACCCAAAACACAGCACAAAGGCCCCTGTTGTTCGCTAGTCTATGCCATTTCTACTAGTTATCAAGTTGCTAGTTACTAGTTACTAATTACCCAGAAACAAGTTTATAGGTGCTATAGATACCATTCAACTTGGAGGGCACTATAGAGAAATCAAACTGGAACTGGCCTGGGAGTTTTCTCCCTCATGGCTACCTCTCATGCTGCTCTGTAGTGCTGTGAAGGTTGCTGGGAAAAGGCACTGATGGCTATCCCAGTTGTGAACTCTACTAACTATAAAACCAAGCTGACATGCAAGATATAGCCCCTTGGTGCAGTGAAGGTGTGCTGCTAGTTTTATGTCAAATTGCCACAGCTAGAGTTATCTTAAGTGGGAGAACCACAATTGAGAACATGCCTCCTTAAGATCTGGTTGTAGGGCATTTTCTTAATTAGTGATTGATGTAGGAGGGCCCAGCCCATTGTAAGTGGTGCCATCCTTGGGCTGGTGGTCATGGGTTCTCTAAGAAAGTAGACTGAGCAACCCATGAGGAGCAAGCCACTAAGCAACATTCCTCTACGGCCTCTGTATCAGCCCCTGCCTCCAGGTTCCTGCCCTGTTCTGAGTCTTTGTTATAACTTCTTTCAGTGGCGGATTATTGATGTGTAAGCCAAAGTTTTACTTGGCTTATGGTGAAAAACAAATGCTTCTTAATTAGATTTGAGGGTTGCTTTGGCAGAAGAAATCCATGCTGTGAACCTGGTCCAAACCTCATGACTGAAGAGGTCTTAGAGCTAAGATGGCTGCTTAGCTGAATTGGCATAGCATCAGGTTATCCCTATTCATATTTGTATTTACAGACAAAAGCCACTCTCAGCCTTAAAAAGAAGCTCCTCCTTACGGTGAGTGGAGGTAAACACAAAGACCCATGGTTACACAAGATGTTGACAATAAAAAGCAGTTGATGGTTCAACAAGACACCTACACTAGTCCCTTAAGCAGCAGTTCTCAACCTGTGGGTCATAACCCCTTTGGGGATCGAACAACCCTTTCACAGGTGTCATCTAAAGTAGCAAAATTACAGTTATGAAGTAGCAACAAAAATAATTTTGTGATTGGGGGGTCATCACAACATGAGTAACTTGAAGCAATAGGTAGGTTGAGAACCATTGTGTTAAGGCTCAGAACACATTGCAGAAAGGAAACAAAGATAATGTGAGAAGCTAAGGATGGGAAGAGTTGTGAAACAGTCTTCTAAGCATAGCACAAACATAACAACCATAAACTCAAGCAGCTGTCTCCTCTGACCCTGATTTTAGAGAACTTTGGTCCAATTTCACAGTTCCTATGGATGTGACTCCCAGATCCCTACCCCATACTGCTGGCCTGTTAGCAATCAATAGATTATCAGGGTTGTGAGGGTAGAGTATCTAGTTGTATATACTCACCAGGCTTTCATGGCTTTTTCAAACTCACGGACACTCAGACAGCCCTGGTTAAACTAAGTGGGACATTAAATGAAACCAAAGCTAGTATATACATGAAAGATTTTTAAAGAGGAAGGACAACTCGAAGGGGAGAGAGATGGAAATATGTGCAATGAGAGTATCCAGAATACACCACATACATATATGCAATGGCAAAAGGATAGAGGAGCTATTGGCTCACAACTCCAAGAGGAGTAACTTTGTCAAGGTGAATAACTGCTTAGAGAGTTTCTTTTGGCACCAGACTTGAGGATCGACACTTTTTCCAAAATTACAAAGTCCATACACATTATTTTCTCCCTGATTTCTACAGTGATTCTGACTATATGTTGCATTCTTTTATCTTATTCCTCATTTCAGCCTTTTGTCCTTACCCTTCTAAATCTGTTTTTAAATCCTTACATATAGTAACGTCCATGCCTTGAGCTTCTAAGAACGACCTGTTTCCATCCTTCAAACATTTTCTTCTTCATTTTGAACTCCCCGCAATTACTGCTCAAATCATGCTGTCTCACTGATGTTTTTTTCCAATAATGTCATAGATATGGAATATCACAGAATATAGTATTTTACACTGAACTCATAGACTTGTCAATATGAAATTAAGATTAATCCTTGCCTTGGTGTGTCTTTATAGTCTATTCGTTTTTTTCATTACTAAATAATATTTCACCAAATGGATACATTGCAATTTGCTCATCCATTCATTTTGCTGATTCTTAGCTGACTCTATTTTTTAAACAATAATGATAAAGTCATTCAAGTGCAGGTTTTTTTTTTTCCTTGATGTGTGCTTTCAGATTCACTGTATGATAGTCACATTGTCAGATTCTATTGCTTTTGTGAGAAATTGTCGAATGGCACTGGAAAGTGACCGTTTGAAATTTCTCCCTAGAATGGTTCTGAGCTCATTTGTTATATATTCTCAGCTTTAATAGGTATTATGACTTTCCTAGACTTCAAAGTCATGCGGGAGTATCCTACTATGTTGTTTGTGTGTTTCTAGTAACTCATGATGTGGACCAACCTTACATGCTTACTTTCATATTCTCTCCTCTTTCTTGACTCATCCATTTATACACCAGCCCTGTTGTCCCTCAGTGGGGTGCCTTTTCTCCCAGTCCTTGAACCGTAAGCATTCTAAATAAATTCTTAAACAATTTTTCCATTGAAACTATTCTGTAAATATTTATTCAAAATGTGACCTGTTTTCTCATATTCACAAGAGTGTCCTTCAAAGAGAAGACATTTTTAATTTTAATAAAATCAACCCATTAGTCTATTTTTTTTCGTGGGTTGTATTTTTGGTATCCAGATGTTTCTACCAAATTTAGACCATTTAGATTTACCTCCACATTATTTTCCTACAGTTTTGTAACTAGCCCTGAATTTTCCATTTAAATCAATGTTCCTCTCTGAGCCAATGATCTGTGACTAGGCTTAAAGCTTAACATGTTGAGGAAAATCCTGTTAAAAAACACCATTTGTTGAAAGACCATCCTTTCTGAACTTAAATTGTATCCTGGTTTTTTTTTATTATAATTTTTGTTAGTTACTTGAAAGTTTTGAATTTTGTACAATGGGTTTTGACCATCTTCACCTACTTTTCCTATCCAGATAACTTTCCTTTTTAAAAAAAATCCTTTAATACCAATTTTTGCTGCCCAAATATTTATAGATGTGTGTTCTTCTGCTAGAGCATGGTGACCATATCAGGAAAAAAAGCATCTCTTCTCCTAGAAGCTAACGGTTACCATTTGCTCCATATCTAATGGTGGGATTGTGTTACCATTACCCCTCTCTTTCTGCAACTTGATCTGTCTTTGGCTTGCATAGGTTTTGTGAATGCTGTGAAATGTTTCCTCTTCCTGGGACCACTATCATGCCAAGAACCTATGGATTAGATATGACAAAGGACACAGGGAAGATCTTGTTATTATTCTGCTTATTATTATTAAACTACCTCTTAATGACTTATTGTTATAACCATGGGTCAATGAATCTCTGAACCTTCATCTGGGAAGCTTCTATTAACAGTATATGGTGAACAAAAGTTCACAACTGACTAAAGTACAGAAAAAAAGAGACTATGCCTACTGAGTCCTTTTACTGTTACTCTTATTGTACATGTGTACCATTTGGGACTGCATAACTATTAGAGAACTCATTCTTGGAGAAGGGTTCTCCTTCCCTTCTGCTTGAAGCTCTTCCAGCTAGGGGTGGAGCCCTGTGAAATATTCCTTCTCTATTTTGACATGTCAACTGGTATTGTTTTACAGATTTTCTCTCTTTTAATTGTTAAATTTTTTTCTTTCTCATACAACTTAAACAATACACCCTGACCCCTCCTTCCCTCCCTCCACTTTCGCAGCTCTCCCCATCTCCCCTCTCCCCAAGATCTACAACCCCCCATCAACACCCATAAACACCCTCCCACTTTTCCCCAGAAAAGAACAGTCCCCTCAGGGTTACAGCACAATCAGGGCATGGCATAGCAGGATGGAACAAAGCCAGTCACCAATTCCTACATCAAGGGTGGGCCAGGCAACCAGGCAGGAGAAAAAGGGTCCCAAGGCCTGGTAAAATGATCAGAGATATTCCCACTCCAGCCTGTAGGAGTTTTTTAAGAATGCCTATCCAGACAGCCATAACATGTATTTAGGAATCCTGTACATTCCATGTCTGTGGCTTCAGTCTCTGGGGACTCTTAGAGTGCTAGTCAGTCGACACTGTTGGACTTGTTCTCCTGGTGTCCTCGACCCCTCTGGTCTCTGCCATTCTTCATCTCCCTCTTCTGTGGGGTTCATTGATCTCTTCTCGATGCTTGGCCCTGGGCCTCTCCATATGCTCCTATCAGCTGTTGGACAGGGCCTCTCTGGTAAGGACTGAGCTAGGTATCAATTCTTGAGCAGAGCACGACATCACTAAAAACGTCACCTCAGGGCTATCCAGCATTTAGTTCTTTGCCTTCCCTGCAGCTTCAGGCTGGGTTCCCCTCCTTTGGCATGGAGTCCTGCCCTTCTATTGTCAATGAGAATCTTGCAGGGAGGATAGGCTATAGTTTGGAGATTTTGTGGCTGGGATGGTGTTCCAATCTCACCACTGGAAACCTTGCCTGGCCACAGGAGATGGTCTGTTCAAGCTCCCTATCTCCAATTACTAGGGAACCTTGCTAGGGTCTCTGTCATAGATTCTTTTGAGTTTCCACTACCCCAAGTCTCCCTGTCACCCCCTAATTGTCTCCCAATTCTTTTCATCTCAACATATATTTTTACCCTCTGTCTCTCTCTTTCTCAGGGTCCCCTCTGCTCCCATTCCCATCCTTCTACAACCCACCTGCACCCTCTGCTCAATTCCCACCAAGGAGATCCCTTTTTTCTTACTGGTACCTTGTGATAGTTCTTCTATGTCTGTGGATACTAGTAACTTTCTCCTCTGCTTAGCAGTTAATATTCACATACAAATGATTACATAACCATGTTTAGCTTTCTGCAACTGGATTACTTCACTCAGGATGATTTTTTTTTTCTAGTTCCATCCATTTGCCTGCAAAGTTCATGATGTCATTTTTAAAAAAAATAGCTGAGTAATGCTCCATTGTGTAAATGTACCACAATTGCTTTATCCATTCTTCCATTGAGAGGCATCTAGGTTGTTTTCAATTTCTGGCTCTTATGAATAAGTTTCTATGAGCATAGTTGAGCAAGTGTCCTTCTGGTAGGATGGAGCATCTTTTGGGTATGTGCCCAGGAGTGGTATAGCAGGGTCTTAAGGTAGGTTGATTTCCAATTTCCTAAGTAATCCCCATATTGATTTCCATAGTGGTTGTACAAGTTTGCACCCCCACCAGCAATGAAGGAATGTTCCCCTTTCTCCAAATCTTTACCAGCATGCACTGTCTTTTGTGTTATTGATCTTAACCATTTTGACAGGATTAAGATGAATCTCAAAGTGATTTTGATTTGCATTTCCCAGATGGCTAAGGATGCTGAACATTTCTTTAAGTGTTTCTCAGCCATTTGAGATTCCTCTATTGAGAATTCTTTGCTTAGATCTATACTCTATTTTTAATTGGATTATTTGTTTTGTTGATATCTAGTTTCTTGAGTTCTTTATATATTTTGGATATTAGCCCTCTATCAGAAGTGGAGTTGATGAAGGTTTTTTTTGTTTTTTCCCCATTCTGAAGGCTTTGGTTTTGTCTTATTGATGGTGTCCTTTGCCTTACAGAAGCTTCTCAGTTTCATGAGGTCCCATTTATTAATTGTTTAGGCAGTCATGTTGTTGAAAATTCATGAAGGCAGCATGCATGTCATGTCTAGAAGACTTTCCAGCAGCAGATGTCCTGGTCCTCTGGCTTTTCTAGTCTTTCTGCTCCCTCTTCTGTGATGTTCCCTAAGGCGTAAGTGTAGGAGTTATGTTATAGATGTACTGAGGACAGGCACCTTATGGTTACTTATCTTTTGCATTTGGGCTTTGTAAATCCCTATAGTAGCCCCTGTCTGCAACAAAAGAAATCTTTGATGAGATGTGAGAGCTGCATTTATCTGCAATTTTTTTGTGATTGTCAAGGATCAGTTGACTATATTGCTTGCACTTCTTTTGGGGCTCCATTTTATTCTGCTACCCTCATGTCCATTCCTTCCCCAGCACCCTACAGTCTTCATTTCTGCACCAATGCATTAAGTCCTGCTCCCAGATCAAGACTCCTTTGACTTTGTTTTCCTTCTCTTCAATTCTTCTTTGTTCTTGTCTTCTGTTTCCTCCTTATTTCTTTTGTCTTCCTTTTTATTTTTACACTGTCTACTAGAAGAGTGTTGCTATTACACTTCAAACTGTAGAATAGGTAGCTAATTTCTAATAAAGTCTAATAAATTGACTTATGTACATTTCACTGAGGTACTTCACTGATATTCTTTGTAATTCAAGAACTGGTATCTTTACAGTGTCAAATTCTTCCATTTGCAGATACAGAATGGCCATCTATTTATCAGTACTGTGCTAACTAGGTTTAAGTCAACTTGACACAAGCCAGAGTCATCTGAGAGGAGGCAGGCTCAACTGAGAAAATAAGTCTAGAAGATAGATCTGTAGGCAAACCTGTAGAGCAGCTTTTAAAAAAAAAAAATTAGTGATTCATATGTAAGGGCCCAGCCCATTGTGGATAGGGCTACACCTGAATTGTTGTTTTTGGATTCTACAAAAGAGCAGGCTGAACATGTCATGGAGAGCAAGTCAGTAAGCAGCACTCTTCCATGGCCTCTGCATTGGCTCTTGTCTCTGGTTCCTGCATTGGCTTTCTTCAGCGAACCATGACTTAGCATAGGTAAGCAAGTTAAACAGTTTTTCTAGTTTGCTGTGATGGTTTGAATAAGAATAGTCCCATAAGCTCATAGATTGGAATGCTTGGTAAACAGGAAGTTAGGTTACCTTAGGAGGTAGGTATGACCTTCTTGGAATGGATTTGGCCATGTTGGAGGAAATTTAAAACTGAGAGTAGGCTTTGATGTTTCAGAAATCCAAGCTAAGCCTGATGTCTCTCTCTTTCTTCCATGCTGATTGAAGATCCAAAGGCAGAACTCTCAGCTTCTGTCCAGCACCATAACTGCCTGTGTGCCACTATGCTTTCTGCCATGCTGATAATGGATTACTTTTCTGAAACGGCAAGCCAGCCCTAGTGAAATGCTTGAGTTGTGGTAGTCTTGATGTCTCTTCACAGCAGTAAAACAAGAATTAAGACAGTTGATTTGGCCATGGTGTTTGAGACCAGCAACAGTAACCTTAACTAAGATAAGTGTTTTTGCTACATTTTTACCATCGTTTGTTGTTATTTGTGTTAGTTTTCTTAGTGTTGTTTACTCTGACTGTGGTGAGATGGCATCCCAATGAAGTTGTAATTTCCATTTCCCTAATAGGGTAAAGATGTAGAATAGTTTTCCTTTTTCATGATTCTTGGCCATTTTTACTTGATATTTTAGAACTGACTGTCCATTTCATCAGAGCATTGACTGACTGGGTATTTTTAGTTTATCATGTCTAGATTTTTTTAGTTCTTTATAGATTCTAGATACTAATCTTCATCCGGATGTATAGCTAGCAAAGGTTTTCTCCCATTCTATAGTATGTCTCTCCATTCAATCAGTTGTTGCTTTTGCTGTACAGAAAGTTTACTATTTCATGCAATCCCATTTAATTAATTAATTAATTCATGGTATTATTTCCTTAGATGTCAACTACTTGGATGATAAAGGACAAATTTCTATCCCAAGATCACATCTTCTATAAAGTTTCTTTTATCATATAAGGTAGCAAAACTTCAAATTGACGTAATAACACTAGAGACTGACATTTAGTTTATCACTTTACTAGCTGATTTGTGTCATATTATAATTTCTTTGGCAATATCTTTGTGTGATTTAAGATTATAATAGTTTGATATCATAACATGTACTGTTAAGTCTCAGCTCTCCTTCTATTTCCAGGAAGAAATGGTGGGACTTGATTTTATTTCTTAAATATTTGTTAGTATTCATCAGGGAGTCAATCTGGAACTGATGCTTTTACTGCTGGAAGGCTGTTAATTAATTTGAATTCATTAATTAGGTATAAGGCACTTTAGAGTGTAACTTTTTGGAATAAGTTTTGGTAGTTTGGGATCTTCTTCTTATTGTGCTTAAATAACTTCCTTTAGGAGAGCATCAGGAAATTCTGTATTGTATTTGCTTGAGACTATGTAAAACAATCAATGGTCTGTGGAGCCTGGTGATCAGAGAAGACACTGATTACCCCCAGCCGAGTATGCTAAGATACCATTGTGTATGGACACATGGAGAGGGGGTTGGGGAAAAGTTTAAAGGGTCTAAGGAAGGAGGATGGAAAGGGAAAATGGAGAAGGAAGAAGCAGGAGAGGATGATGGAATGAAGTCTCTGCCTAGCCGCCAGGGTATTGAATTCCCTGAGATTTGACTTGGCTTAAAATTAATAAAGAACATTGGAAAATTCAACGATAGACTCTTATTAAAACATTGAACAACATTTTTTAACACCCTATCTCATCTCTTGTATAATTAATTAACCAAGTAGTTAATTAATGCACTGAATCCAATTAGTGCTGCCCATATGTCCATGGGTGTGGCATGAGGAATCCACCAGTGTCTACCCCTGCCAAGTGGCTCTTTCTTCACTAGTAGCCACTAATTGCCAGTAGCTCCTTAGGTAGGGCTTATGTCTTAAGATACCCTACTAAGCTTCATGCTGAAAGTTTTAAATGGCTTCAACTTGTGGAGGAGTTAACTACAGCTCCTCTGAGTTTGGATGTGCAAAATGTGTGCCAGGCCTGAAGGACAGCACTTCTCCCCATCCTCCTGCTCTTAATTTTTCCTGTTCCTTCTCTCTACAAGTTCCCAAGCCCTGGAGGTAAAAGGTTGATGTAGATGTTGCAGTTTTGGAGGAGCCCTCACATTTGCTTATTCTCAGCACTTTGAAGAATGATGAGTCCTTCCTTCCTTCCTTCCTTCCTTTCTTCCTTCCTTCCTTCTTTCCTTCCTTCCTTCCTTGCTTCCTCTCTCCCTCCCTCCCTCCCTCCTTCCCTCCCTTCTTCTCTCTCTCTTTCTCTCTCTTTCTCTCTTTCTCTCTTTCTTTCTTTCTTTTTCTTTCTTTCTCTCTCTCTCTTTCTTTCTTTCTTTCTTTCTTTCTTTCTTTCTTTCTTTCTTTCTTTCTTTCTTTCTTTCTTTCTTTCTTCTTTTTCATCCTGACACCCATCTGTCTATATCTTGCAGTTTAGCTTCAGTTTACTGTTACCATATTATGGTGATTTAATATGGAACTGATTAAAATTTCATGCATCTTCTGAAACCTTAATGTTGTAGAGTTGGGCTTTGGCCTTCAAAATTATGTCTTTTGCTAAAACTCCTCCCCATATTATTTTCTAGGCAGTAGAATTGCCAGGCTATTTCTTAGAAGCCATGATTCCTTAGTATCATCATACCTCTCTCTTACTCTCAAATAAACCAGAGGGCAATTGGTACTAGAATGGAATGAATGCCCTATTTGTAACTTGGGTAAGTTGTGTTTTACAAGTGTCCCATTTGATAAATATTCCCTGTATGATCCAGGACTTTCTGACCAAGGAAAGTCCAACAAGGTTTCATAATAATTATTCTTCCATACTTGCATATGTAGGTTTACTTCTAGATCTCTGAAGGGAGAACCTGGTGTCATTCCTGGAAATAAAGATCAGAGAATTATGGGCCCTGAAACTGGGGTACACAAGGGCTTCTTGGTCTCCTGAAATTAATAATTGCATTAGTCAAAACTATCCTTCAAATGCTGCTACTGGATTAAGTTCCAGGAGCTTCTGCTCTACTAGGGCACAGCTCAGTGGTTGTATCTCAAAGTATTCATGTTTTCCAGGCTTTAAGAAGGTAGTTTTCACTGTGTCTGCTTCCATAAATGTCTTTGACTTTTGGATTGGCTAACTTTTTCCTGTTCAATGAGTGTGGCATTGCTCTTATGCTCTTTATATATTGGAGCTGAAACTGGCATCTTGTGTTAAAATATCCTTTTTTTCCCTCTTATATGTAATAGCCTCACTGACCCTTGCTGAACCTACTGCCATAACCGTTTCCCACTTCTTTCCAATATTAGTGATAGCAAATGTACTCATTAGTGACTTCCTAAGACCAAATTCCTCTGTGTTGGTTGATTCTCAATTTGATAATTATTGAACAAAAGCCAAATAAATTCTTGGCAGTTGAAAGAAACAGAATGAAATAATATTTCTTATGTTAGAAGAGCTCATGGTTCTGTAGTGTAAAAAGACAAGTTCCATGATAAATGAATCTACAGGGCATCAGGAATGCAGTAAGTAATTTCAATCAGATTCCAGGTAGTATAAAAGTTCTGGTGGAGCTGATGGAATCAACATCAGAGCTTGTATGCTTGTAGATTGTAATCTGGATTAAGGAAATGGGAAGAAGAACATGAAGGCTGGATAGAAGAGCATGCTATGATACATTGCATCAATGGGTGTCAGTTTTGCTAAGATACTTAAAAAGTTATTGCTAAAGTCTCTATGGGTGCTACTGAGGAACTCTGAGCTTTAGTGGACTTGACTTTGAGTTTGATATAGAAGATTCCCATTTGATGGAGATATGGAACAGACAGGCAGGTCCAGTAACTTCTGGAGGTGGGAACTAAGGAGGGTTTAGATGGAGGCAGTGGCAGGAATGTATGTAGCATACATTGCATTTGTGAGGAAAGCATAAAAGGAAGGTGTATGGATTCAACTATAGGAATTTAGTTTTTGAGAACTTTGTGGTAGATATTGTGATAATAGCACACACTGAGATGTGAATTATGGAAGAAAGAGCAAACCATGTCTTGAAAGTGATGGGAGAAGATCAATAATCTTCTATTTAAATATTTTAAGAGGAACATAAGACTTAAAAATAGTTTTATAAATTTACTGCAGGATAAAAGTAGATAGAGATAGAAGTTGTTAACATTATGCTGACAAATTAAGTCGTATAATTTCTTTATCCTTGAGCAGAAACTAGAACCCATAATTATAATTATAGTCTAAAAAATCACAGTCTTTTATTTCAGACCGTACTATTGATTAGAGGATATGTTCTAGTGAGCTAGGACAATTCTCTCAATTCCATTTTGGAAAATGACCAGGAAGATCTGGATAAAATAAATAAGAAAATAGGTGATCAAAGTAACCACGGATTAAAAGTTCTGTTTGAGCCAGGTGGTGGTGGATCATGGCTTTAGTCCCAGCATTCAGAGGCAGAGGTAGGCTGATACCTATGACTTCAAGGCCAGTCTGGTCTACAGAGTGAGTTCTAGGACAGCCAGAGTTACAACAAGGAAACCCTGTCTCGGAGGTGGGGGTAGGGATACCATTTGATTTCTTTCTGAGGAATAATCTTCTTAAAATTAGATTTAAATATTTCTTACTTTCACAAAATTTCACATTTTTTAGGTGTTACAAACCATACATCTTTAACCAAAGAAAGTTAGACCAAAGAGGTTAGAAAGAATCTAACCTCTCAATACTAGAAAACTATATTTTCTAACTAAGGATTTGAATGCAATATTTCTTCATCAGCAATGACAGTATAATTCCTATTCACAAACATCCTCAATGTTGGCTAACATTGTAAGTCATCTCAGCTACCTGGAAGCCTTGCAACATTGGTACGTTAGTATTTGTTTGAGCTTTCTACTTTTTTCATGACTATTTTATATACTATTCTTATTTGTGTGTATTGGTGTGTGGATGTCATGGGTCAAGTTTGGATGTCTTCATCAATGACTCCACACCTTATTTTTTGAGACAGGGTGTTTTGTTGAACTTGAAGCTTGATGTTTCAGCTCGGCTAGCTAATGAGCAATCACCCTGAATCTGCTAGTCTCCCGCCATTCCAGGATTTGAGTTATTTTTGTGTACACATTCAAACTTTGATCCTCATGCTTAGACAGAAATCACTTTATCCATTGACCCATCTCCAGAGGCCTATTTCTCTTATTTTTATATCCCAAGTTTCCCAGAAGCAGAAATGAGTAGCATTTAATAGATGACTAATAAAAATAATCTTGTATCAATTATTAACTGAGTGTTGGTGATGGGCTTGAGAAATGAGTGTTTTTGCTTTTAAGGGAATGACATGGTAGTGAGTAAATCAGTTTAGCCTGTGACTTTCCTGGATGAAAAGAACCTGTGTTGGAGGGAGTTCATTTTAAGTAAAGAATTCTTACACTCTGAAATTAGAAGAGAGAGTCACCATCTGATCATGATCCAACAGGGAAGGTAGATATATCACTTTAAAAATAAGGACACATTTGGCTGACTAAATACAAATGGAAGCATATTGGTTACTTAAAAGAAAGTGAATAACATTTATGAAGACTTGAATGAACGTATTGATATTGGAGCCCTCAAGAGCCTGTAAAGAGAAAACTTCCACGAATCTTTCAAAGTCATATATTAGCACATAAACACCTTCAGTTAGAGCTATATACATTTAGAGTTACAGGCTTAAGAAAACACACATAATGAGTACTTACATGGCTAACATAACTTTGCATTTGCCAAAAATCAGCAGTTCTCTTTTACATTAAGCTATGTTCCCCTTTATACCTGGGAGCTATACAGTTTTAGTGATACTCATTTCAATTATGCATCAGCAGGCTCACTTCTGTTCTGTTCAATTTACAGAATGAATGGAACCATAAGCTATGCATATACTGTATCAGTTAAAGTTTACCAAGCGAGTTCTCATGGTTTGCTTTTCTCACTAAATGCATGCCTGCATGCTAGAAAAATTCTCTGAAGCAGAATGCTTCCTGGTCTTTAGGCCTGGGGATACATTATTTCAAGTTTATCAAGCTGCGAGGTCTAGTGCCTTTTCATGGGAATCATATAAAGACCCTGTTCCCTCAGAAAGATTTCAGTAAAATTCCAAATGAAATTGATTCCTCCTTGGGCTTTGTCTTGATCTGGGGATAGAAACTCTGACATGTTTATTCATTTATACAGTTTTAGTTCTTCCAACTAAATGTAAGGAAGAGAGAGGAAGGGTGCACAAAGAGTTTGCACAAATCAGTTTTAGCTTCTAGTTTTGTTTCTGTTAAAAAAAGATGTTATTGTGAATCATCAGCAACTATATGATCTAATGATTTAAGAGGAATAAAATAACAGTAATGCTCTTTGAAAATATGTAATGAATAATTTCACAGTATTAACTGAACCAGTCTCAGTGTACTGAAGATTTCAACAAGGTACTTTTTTTTTTTAATCCCACATCTTTCTGTATTTTTTCATTCTTTATTTGTGAATAAAGTCATACATTTTCTGGTTTAATAATTAATTAAAACGTGACGCCTTGAGGTCATTTGCCAATGTGGAGAAATGGTACTTTGATTAATGCATCACAGTGAGTGCAAGCAACAGATTAACCATAGCATGAATAGGAACATGCCGATTCCTTGTCCAAACTGGAGACGTTGGGTTCACATGCAGTTTCAATTTGTTTTCATATATTGCAACCTTTCTTCCTAGGGGAATAATGAACATGAACTCATTGCTCTAAAAGAAGCTTATGAAAACAAAGTTGACATAAGTTCTGCTCTATTAAAAATTTCCTCCGTTATGACAGCCTTTCTTTTTGTAACTAGGTAGACCTGTGTTTTATTTTAAAACACAGATGTTGAAACTTCTCTGAAATTATTTAAAATTTATCACTTTTCTGATAGTCGTGTTAATTCTTTGTTTCTCAAGACGATATATACAACATCAAAGGGTGGGGTATAGTTCAATCTATAAATTATTATTGGAACAGAAAGATATTTAATGATAGTGAAATTACTTTAAAAATCACAGTACCTTTTTTCAATCTCTAGCGTTGCTAGAGTTATTTAGATTATAAACTCAATATTTGTGTTCTTAGAACCATGATAGTGGTAACATGGAAGTTCATGCTACATTTTCTCATTGTGCAGTGTTACTGAGAACAGAAAAAAAAAATCAGTAGACACTCTCTGCGGGCTCTTTAGAGGCAAAGCTAAAGTCTGGGAAGGTTTTGGTGGGAGGCCTTTACTGTTCAGGCCCTTGTGAAGGAACCCTCTGTCCTGAAGTGGGATTGCAGCTTCTTGGAAAGGGGAGCCATTTATCACAGTCCTAAATGAAAGCATTCTTTAAACACAAATGTCTTTTTCTCCCTTTGTCTAATTACTGAGAGGAAAAGTGAGAAGGAAATGTCAAAACAGAGAAACAGTGGTGTATAGAGAGAGCAGCCACTCTGGGGCTCAACCAGCTTTTGTGAGGGTCTGGGCGATTTGTCAAATGGTTGTGGCATAAGTCAAGCTCTGAGGTTCAAAGGTCTTGACCTAAGGAGTCCTGGAATCAGACAGTGTAAGCAAGGGGTCTGCTAGAATTTTCAGCTGTAGTGGAGATGAACAATGATGGGAGCTGGACATAACAAAGCTTCATTTGCATAATTCAGGTAAGTAATTTTATCGAAACTGACAAGGATGTGACAGGCTAAGAAAGAGAAGAGAACACACTCTTGCTGGGAACCACTAAGGCGCCTCAGTTAGGTATGTGAAAATAAATGACAGCTAATCTCTTCACTAAAAAATCTGTAAACAATGCCATTTTACCCGGGGCCTCACCCATGACCTTTATAGAGCTGGCTATAGATTCTTTAGGGTACTCTTCCAGCACATTCAAACCGTGTTTTAGGCTTTAATTGTGGTAATAATCACCTTCATGAATAAGAGCACCTTCTAAGGTCTATCTACATTGAGAAAAATAATAGACACATTCCAACATGGAAAATGATCAAAGAGTTAAGATTGAGGCTACATAAAACCATATTTTTTATTACGAATAGATTAGAGGATGTAGTTTGACTTGAACAGCTTATACTGAGAATATAAAAGTGACATGCCTTTAGCTCTTGAATTTGCTGATGTATAGAAGAAATCATATTAATATTTACTAGTTCATTTTTTCAGCTCTCTTTTTTCTATTCTAAAAGGTATGGATTTAAGCACAATATGAATTTAATATTGATGTGTATACCTTAAAATGAAATCTATTTAAAATCTAACCACTGCTTTTTACTTTTTATAACATTTTATATCATCAGCAAAATCTGAAAATTGGGTTTTATGTAGCCTGGATATACTTACCCATACAAAAGTAACAAAACAAATAAGGCTATCAGTAAAAGTGTTTCCTTGTTTTTAATAAGAGAAGCTATGTGCTTAAGAGCCTTTTACATGTCCTTTGTACTTGGTGTTGATTTTTGTGTGGATCACCAGGAGATAGCTATATGTCATTTATAATTCTGGCTGCTTACCAGTCATTGGTGACTTTTATAGGCAAGGGCAGTAATAGATGGAAGTAGTATTCAGGCTAGAGAAGAATGTTTCTCTAATCTAGTTTGCTAGAGGAGAACCAGGTCTGTTATGCCCTTTCAACATGCAAAAATACGAAACCCACTTAGTCAGATGTGAGCTGCAAAATCTTCAAGCCTTTCTGGGTAGCAAATGTACACTCACTCCTTCTGCAGGGTATGGAACACATGTATAGTTTGACCAAAATGTGGATCATTCCTTCAAATGGGAAGCAGTTGAGAGTTCTGGCTAGATCAAATGTGGATCTTAGTATTATAAGCAGTCTAATGCATAATTCATGAGGCTTAATGAATATTCCAATTCATGACAGCCAACTGGCTCCATAGGTCACACCTCCCAGTCTCATATAAATAAAGAATGAGATACTGGAAAGCATACCAGCTGAACCAAACCGAGTGCCAAAAACATGCATATTAATGAGGCACTATAATAGATACTTGACTCTTTGGAAGTGCCTATATTGGTTTCCAGCTACAGAGGGAAAGAAAGTTCACAACGTACCTTTACACACACCATACTGTGCACCAAACCAAAATGTAGCATTTTCTATGAAATATGGAATTGAATTATACTGATGTGATTTCAGATTCAGTCACTAACTCTGTAACATCCTCTGACAGTTCCTCAACACTGAAACATTCTGGAAAGATCCCCACCCCCTGTTCCCATGTTCCCTTGCAACTCTCAACTTGGTAACTAGGGAGAGGAAGTCCTTCCACAGTGCTGTTCTTTTATGTGTTCTGTTTAGGCCTTGGATCAGGATGAATGGTAGCTCCGATGAATGCATTTGTGCCATTTTTTTTGGCTCCAGACTATGTTTCCTCAGTACCATGACATCTGAACAGAAGGGGAAAACATCTCCCTTTTGTAGCAGGCTAATTTAATTTGTACCTTCCACCTAGGGGTAAATATGTTTGTCTGTCTGTCTGAGCTTTTTGCCCACTTTCTTTTCTCACGGGAAACCCTACCGAGTTGGACAGCAGGAAATTGCTTACTGCTCTAACTTTATTTTAGAGTAATTTAATTTTAAGCCTTCTCACACCCTCCCTAAAGCGAAGCAACTGCTGGAATCCCCCCGGGACAGCCTTAATGACTTCTGCATGTCTCCTGTGTCACAGATGTCAAAGGCTTGTTGTTTATGAGAATAGATGGTTTAAAAGAGACTGCTTTGGGCAGTTTTACTCACAGAAGATGTGCGCTCCTCTTAAGATGATGAAGAAAAAGATCTTGTACTTTTACATTGATCTGCTCCTTTTGAATCATGGGTGTTTATTTTTAGACCATTTTGCTCATTATTTATACCTTGACCTTGTTTGATAGGAAGAAATGTGAAAGACATAAACTAAATAACCAATAAATATATTTTTTGCCAAACAAAACAGCAATACATATAACTAAAAAGTTAAAATTACCTAAGTGTTTGTTCTAAGTGTTGTTAGGTTATCTTAAGGTATCCATGATATCAAAGGAAACCTCAAACTGAATTATGGCTAGTATCAAAATAAATGTATTTATTAGTAGCATCTTAAGTAGAGAAAATTTCTTACTGAATCATGTCAATTTATTAAACTTTATTCTGTTTCTTTTAATTCTGGTAAGACTTTTGATATACTTAAGAAATAATTGCCAAGGCTGGAGAGATGGCTCAGAAGTTAGGAGCACTGGCTGCTCTTCCAGAGGACCCAGGTTCAATTCCCAGCACCCACATGGCTGCTCATAACTCTCTATTACTCCTGTTCCAGGGGGCCTGACACCCTCACAGAGATATACATACAGGCAAAACACCAATGTACATAAAAAAATATTTAAAAAAAGAAAATATATGCTTACTTTTAGTTCATAAAACATTTTATAATTATATTGTCTTTCATGGTAGTTTTATTTCTACATCCCCTTTAATATATTTAGAAGTAGGATCCCAGTTAATAAGTTTTCTGACACCGCAATATAAGCATGCTTTGTTTTTTTTTTAAAGTTATTTTGTTAAAAATATTTTACTACTTTCTATTCAGCAAAATGCCATTTTTTTGTGTAAAAAAATTACCTTAAAATAAATGACTCATTACAAACTTTGTGTTTGGTTGCCTACTGTGATACCTGGATTTCTGTGTGTCTAACTTAATGTGGATTATAGTAATGCTAACTATAAAGCTGTATTAATTTATCAGGGATTATGAACTATATGAAATTAATTCTAGAACAAGTGAGCGTATTAAACAGCTTTTATAGACAAATGTTTAAAAGTTTTATACTTTAAATCCTTAAATACCTTTGTGTGAGCCTGTATGTTAAAAACATATGGAGAGATATGGCTTTTCCCGAAGACATATGGGAAGTAATATTACAGTTGGGTATAAGAATTTTCCATTGCCCTTATAAAGCTCAGTTTTGCAGCATACATCCATGCTCCTTCAGAAAACTTTGAATACCTTGCCTTGTTCAAAATTATCATTGGGGTAGATTCCTTCTTCTATCGCCACTTTTGATGTGGGAAGAAAATGTAGTTAATGTGATTCACGTTCACCAGAAATGTGAGCAGCTAGTTTTGTTCTGGGGGAAAAAAAATTCATGGTTTCAATAAAAAACGATGGCACCAGGAGGACTGCTGTCCTTGGTGTAATCAGATGGCTTCCCGCTGTAATCTAGAATTGCATGTTAGGGCAGGCAGCAGCTCCCAGAACTCCAACCCAGAGTTGGCAGGATGTTTCTGAAAATGTCAGATAATAATTTAGACTTTACGGGCTGTGTATGGTCCCTGTTACATATTCATCTTTGTTTTTGTATCCTTTAAAATTTTAAAAATCAACCACAGTTAATCAGGCCACAAGACAGAGTTGGATAGTTGACTGACTATGTTTTGTGAACTATCTGTGTCGGCTTTTAAGACTATATTTAACGTAGCAAAGCTTTGACTTAAATTGACACATCATTTTACAAAAGCACATTTCAATCTTGTGGGAGCGTTATTTTGGGGGTGTGTGTTTCGTGCTATGATTCATGGAAGCTTATATGATCTATAAGACTTGGTATAGGTGGCCTAATTGGTCATGTTAAAAATTATAACTCTTTAAACATATGCAAAACAACCTTCAAGCTGCTGTCATATTTTTTACCATACATAATATTTATTGGAAAATGAATTATAAGTTTGATACTGTGTTGGTGGTGCAACATGAGAACAATTTTCCACGAACATTTTTTTTCTGTATTGCTACAAAATTAAAGATCCTATGCACACCTTATTCCACTTCTTTTTATGCTAGAATACCATAAGATAGAATATCATAATATATAATATTTCAGTTGTGGAATTTCTCTTTGATGGATATTCAACACCAAAGCCCTTTAACTGTAAATATACAGTATTTTGAAGAACTTAGGATACTCTTCTATAATTGCTTTTAAGACATGAAGAAAATACTGCTTTTAAATTTTTCATTCTAATACAATTATATATTGCTTCCGTTGTGTCAAGAATTGTGCCTGAAAAGATAAATGTCTCTTTTCTGTAACAGCAACTATCTTTAAATAAAAACACAGGTGTAGTGGAGATTGCATTAACAATACTGAAGTGCATCTTTCAGTCCATGGTCCTTGTCAACATCATGTCTGTTTAATGACTATGCATTTGACCAGATTTCCTTCAGTGTATAACAGATCTTCCCTGCACTCCTGCCTCTCACAGTTTCTGTACTTATTCTGGTCTCATTCCCCCAGTGTCTGGAGATGAAATGCTCTCAGAACACGTGCTAAGCGTGAAAGAGACATTCACAGTGTGGTGAGGTAAAGAGAAGTTTGCCTTTAGGCAGCTTGTTATTTTAAATTCAGTGTCAAAGATATTATTTTATTCAAAGCAATACTTAAGCTGTAACATTTTGTCTTAAAACAAAAGAGAACATGGTCTGATAGCCACAGGCTTGAGCTCTACTGATAGAAACCTACTCAGACCCTCCCAGAGGTAGGGTGGGGGATACATAGGGCTGTATCATTCACCCCATGAAAATTGTAATGAGAATAATGGTCCATGCTCTCAAGTCTCATAGTCTCTTTAGCTTTATTTTATTCTTATTCTCTCCCTCACTGAACTGAAAAGCCTTTGTAATTACATATTTATAGTTATGATGTATCCCCAGACCATAAAGACTGTATGACATATTTCACCTTTTTAATTGTCAGCCTTGTTAAGTAATAGAACTTACTGTACTTTCTATTCTCATGGATAAACTTGATTTTATCTCTATTAACAAGTTGGAAGAACTTCTATCTATGTAAAATTATTGTGCATATTATCTGGAGGACCTATAGAGTTTGCTTCTGGCTCAGGTTTTCCATGATCCAAAAAGAGAGTAAAAAACACTCAAGTAGACCTTGTATTCACTATGGCAGAGTTTCCTTTAAAAACTGAGATATGAATTTGTTTATTTACTGTGAGAAACATAACTTTAAGGAAGATATATTTTTGAGTTCATGGTTTATCACATTCTTACATTATGAGATTATTAACAAAAAAATTCAAATTATATTGTCTGTGAATTCCTTTGTCCTCAGTGATATTATCCTCATCTTTGCTAATGATGCAGATGAGACTTTTGATGTTTGTTGGTTTTTTCTACAACATGTTTTACTGATGGACCTGGGGAGGTATCTTAACCACATGTTCCCTTAGAAAGTAGCTCTTTAAAAATATCCAAGCAGTGTTAGTTAGTAATGAAAAGAATGAAATCGAGTAATATATTTCATTAGTCTTTATAAACTTTTAATACAATACAGGGGCTGCCTTCAGCCCTGGATGCTTTTTAGAACTGATGGTTTTCAGCCCAACACAGGTTGGGAAGCAGGCTGGCAAGGCATCTCACGAGTGGGAGCTCTGTGAAAGAAGGGGAAACATTCACTTAATTTTGTCAACTCAGTCTCTAGCACTGTGGGAATAATAACATAAAATCCTTTTGACAGAGTAAGTGGCAATGTCCTGACTGAAGGAAAAAACAAACAAACAAAAAAACCAAAACCGTTGATGGAGCTCTTGGGTGAATTTTAAGTTTCTAGAGTGGAATTTGGAAATTCGTTTGAAGGGGAATGAATCTTCTAGGGTTTTAAATCTTTTAAAGTTCTATTCATAAATTAAGATAGGAAATATGAGACATGAAAACAAAGTAGACAAATACTACAACTTCCCTCCCTTTTGAAGAATTCTAGATATGTTTAACCTAAAGTGATATTCCAACTCTTAATATCTTACAGTCTCATGAGAATCCTGTGTTTTATTACTTATCAAGTGCTATGGTCATGGTAGGTTCATGGTGTTTGTAATGGGACAGCTGAAGTCATTGGTTCACCTTGGAAGAGAGTTTAATTCCCAATCTTGACAAATTTGACCCTGAGTGACTAAGCCCACGATGGGCGCAGTTAACTCTTATGTATTTTTGAGTTCTATCTTTAGTAAGATGATAAATACTGTCCCCTCTGTCAGTGTGTCCTAACGTCTGGATCAATTTCTGTCTCGGTCTCCTCTGTCTCTGCCTCTGTCTCTTCCTCTGTCTTTGCCTCCCCCCATCTCTTCCTTTCTTTTCAGGCCAGTTTCAGATACAGACCTTTCACTGGTGTCCATACAGATAAATGGAAGCTTATGTCCCCTTGAAACTTTTTTGTCCTGAATTTATCCTTGAATGCCCTTTTCTCTGCCTTAAGGATCCTCTCTACCTGCAGTTATAGATCTTCTTGTCAACTGAACAAGATGGTTTCTTCCTTTCCAAAGGCATCTCCCCTGCTTATTCTTACACCAAGCCACCTTTTAATACATTTTCCTCTGGAAAAATACAGCCAATTCATCAAATAAATTTTGGTGCCAATTTTTAGTCTTTACACTTTCAGCAGCTCATATGCAACTTCACCCCTTATTTGCACTTCTTGTCTTTCATCTTAGAGTTTTATATATAACTTTTCAATAATCTCAAATGATGCCATGATTTTGAACTTACTGTCCCCTTTGAGTCCTCAAAATAACTAAATAGGTTACAAGGGGCATTCTATTTTAAGCCAACCCTAATTATGCCAAACAGATTGATTTTTTTAAAAAGCCGAGTAAATGAGAGCCCGGGTCTTAAAATTCAGGTTCAGTTCATTCTCTTTCATTGGATCAGAATTGCTACAGGCTGTATAAATTAGTATTTGAATATAGTTATTAAACTGTATCTCTAAGCAGATTAAAACAGTAACTGAAAACAATAAACAACGGTTTTTCCCTTCATTCCTTTCTACCCTTTGTCGTGTAGACAATAGATATTTGACTTTGTTGATATCCAAATCCATACACACAACAAAGAAGGATCAAATAAGTAAAGGTAGTCTACTTCCAGATTTGTTTATTCTCAGTGCCAACTAGCACTAAAGTGTTCTTAGTACGGTTAGGCTGATCAAGCTTCTACAAATACTGTGCAGAGATTGACAGGGTTTTAGATATTGGCACATGCACATTTATAGCTATTGACAAAGCTTAAGTCTTTTCAAGAAGACTCCAACTGGTATTGGCATTCTGCTTTATTCGCTGACACCCAACATGATGTACTGTGGAAGACTTTAAGACTTTCAGTGTTTGACTAAGCTTTGCAGTCATTAATGTTTAATCACTTACGATTCTGAAAGCATTGTGCTTTCATTTTTTATGTGGCTTGTTTATCTATGTAAAGTAAATCAACAGTGTCTTTCTAATAGTCTCCTAGTACGTGTATAATCAGTCTCATTTGGTGCCCAGTGATGAATATGGATACAACTCCTATTAGGAATTACTTTATCATTTTATAAGGATTCAGAATTTAATTTCCTCTTCACAACAATTATAATAAAAGTAAATACCAACTGGACTTTCAAAGAAAACCATATACATATTAAAGAAAAACAAAGATAATAACATTATTCTTTGTTTCAAGTGTACTATTTGAAATGTCTTGTACTTGCATGCATGTTTTCTATTCTGTAACTACTAAAAATTATTTGAAAAGTATCTTATAGACAAAATATACTTTCAGCCATCAAGAGAGTCAAAACTGTATGTTGTCTCTCCTTAGTACATGAGCACACCACACCTAGAAGTGGGTATTTCAGGAAACATTCAAGGCATGTTGGACCAAGGTGGTACATAAGCCACAGCAATGAATGCCCATCATTGTATCAGCACTGTCCAGGCACTGGTGAGAAACAAACACACTTGGCCACGGCTGGGAGAGATGGAGACACAAAGAGCCTGATTCAAGCACAGGACAGTGGGTAGTGAACACATTTGCAGGATATTAACAGACTCCTGGCATTTGTATTTACTCTTTGTTTACATGTAGGCTTTCATGGAAATGCTGAAATGACATTGCAAGTCCTATTTGTAGCTTTAAAAAAAAAACTGAAAATGCAGATAAAAAAAAAACAAAACAATGTTTTACAAAAGAGTATTAACGTTCTCAGATCTTTCTTTTTCATGAAAACTAGCTGCAGTCGAAACAAAGGACCAATAGAAAACTTCATATAACGAATAAAAATGTCATCTCCTTTTTACAGCTCTCCAAATAGAAAAAAATACAATTCTATTATTCCCTTTCATGAAACTGCCCTGACATGTGAACAAACAAGCTACATCCAGGCCGACAGACACTCAGTTACACTTTATTATTGCCAGTAGCCCGCTATCATATCGGATATTATATTGTCCGCTCACCTATCTGTATCTGCAAGGAAAGGTTTTCTCATGGAGCTATCTTTTTTTTTTTTTTTTTTTTTGCAAAAGTCATTTTTTTCCCTCTGCACTTAGAGTCTGTATATGTACTCATTTTTTTTTTAATCGATGTGCAATTCATAGTCACAGAAGATACGGCAAGAATCAGAGCTTCAGAAAATTGGATCTAGTCTAACTTTCAAGAGAGTAACACAAAGGGCTGAAGTGTTGATGTTGATGTAAAACGATGGTTGCTACTGAAGTGCCCGTCTCCTGCTGTCCTTCCCAGCCAGCTCTTCTTGGTAACCGGTTCTACTCATGAGGTGTTAGACTGCTTACGCTCCAGTCTTGGTGAGTAGGAAAGCACAGCTTTGAAGAGTAAAGATGAAGTGTCTGGAGTGTTGCACTGAGTATCTGCACTCCGAGGCTGACTTTCCAGAGTCATTTATCAGCAGCGACAACCCCTGCCCATCCCTGCTTCTTTGTGGGTGTGTTTGGAACTCCTTACACAGGCTACTTACAGATACATTTTATCATTTGCTTCTCCTGGATGTATCAAGCCAAACCTAGGACCATGTCACAAAGTCAACATCCTTGGGGTCTACATCTGGGTGGGAACTTTGGACATCATAAGGCTTGACTGTGTGAAATTGCTATACTATAATCTATACCAACTGTCATAAAAATACAGAATTATTTATAAATAGATTTCTTTTAAAGCAGCATAAGTTATTTGAAACACTGGAAAAGAATGCAGTGATAACAAAATCTTTATTTTGTACTAAGAAATTGGTAGAAATTTGATCACTAGACTTTGGCTGTCTTGCAAATCACCCACCAATAAAAACTTGTGACTTTTCTTAATTGTTTGCTAAGCTATTTATTATAGGATTTTATGACTAACTTAATTTTTACTTCTTCAATAGCTAGAGAAACTTAAAGAATTTCTTTAATAATCGATCAATTTTATTTCTACTTATTTACATTTTATTGCATGTCTTTTTCCCCTTTACTTTTCCCTGTGAAGTTGCTAGAGTTTTGGATATTTGTGTGGACAAATCTTGGAATAGTGAAAGCATTTACTCTTTTTTTTCAAATTTATGAAAACTTTGTTGCTTTTAGAGATTGAAATTATATCAAATGTATTTCTGAGTAAACAAACATGAAGTTATAGTATTGCTCTCAACAAATCAGTCAGGCAGAAACCATGGAAACGTAAGTTTCTGTACAAACTTGTGCCACCTGTTTAACACTTCTGCCCATGGTTTTATATTTTTGCATCATGTTTATTGGCTCTAATTAGTTAACAATCAAATGAGCTTTACAGAAATTTCTTAAGATCAAAGTTACCATTCTGTCAAGTTTAAGGAGCTCAGGAATAGCATTTGACTCTGGGTCCCTTAGTGGAAGGTTTGTATGCATTCTGTACCCAAAATTCCCATAGTTTGATAAGCTTCAGTGATACCTGTGTAATGTTCTGCTTCTGTTGGCTGTATGTTCTTGATTTTAACAGTGGTAGATTACTGGGACTGAAAATTGGAATTTTGATGATTTTTTTTTTACCCTTCTTTTTTAAAATTGAGGAAGGGTATAAGCATGTAGCAGTCATCTGCTAATACTTAAAAACCTACCCAAAGCCTAACGTAACTTAGAGTAAAATAATTTTTCATTCATGAAGTGTAATCCAAATAAACCCTTTCCTCCCCACCCTACTTTTGGCCATGGTGTTTCATCACAACAATAGTAACCCTAATTAAGACAGTCTTGAAAAGATTTTCTCTTTTCATGCATGTTTGTTTCATGTTTCACTAAGCAACTTTTCTTAACCTAATAACCTTCATGCAGTATGTAATTTAGCATTATATATGTATTATATTATATTATATTATTATATATTATATTATATTATATTATATTATATTATATTATATTATATTATATTATATTATATTATTATATATGTAATTTAGCAATATAGCATTATATTGATTTACATCTCTAATATTTACTGTCATGGCCCCAGATCCAAAAACATTTGCTCATTTGGGCAATGAACATGTATGCAAACGTCATGAAACTAAAGACTCTGTCCTTTAAAAGTCTTCATTACCATCTCTAATTTCAAATTTCACAAACTTGAGACAATACCAACACAGCAAGGGTCTGAGAAATAAATATGAACATCCTGAATATAAGTTTATATTGGTGCTATGAAACTCAACCTATAACAAGTAATGACATCTTATACACAATAAAAATAGATATAATAGACACTAATAACTGATAGCAAGAAAATATTATTTATTTGGTATAATTACTGAGTTAATCTTTAAAAATACTTCCTCTATTCCTCATGTGTTTAAATTCTGTCAGTTCCATGATCTTAGCACCTTCAAAAGGAGGATGTTTATTATGCAAGTATGGTTCAACATTAGTTTGTTTAAGGAGAATTCTACCTCTCCTGCTTCCTACTACTGTAGCTACACTGACTAGTTAATTTTTGGAAGCAAAGTGTAATCTCCCCTTTTTCATACCTTTCTGAGGCTACTCAAACTCTTGCTTGAACTGTTTCCTTATGGTTGCCTTTTCAGTTCACCAAGAAGAAATTGACTTCTTGAAATTATTGAAGTTAATGAAAAATGGCTGCATTTTCTTAATGCTTACTATTTATATTTTCATGTGAGGATAAGATGCTATGGATAAAAATGTTGAAAAAATTCTCTATTTCTTTCATTTTGTTATTCCCTTTTCTCCCTTACCAATGAATTAGACTAGATAATGAACGCTATCACTCTTCTGTCCTCTAAACCCATTTGAATGCCATTCATTATTCTGCTGAGAGTTTTGTCATATATTGTGTAGTTCTCATGCATTGTTTTAATTAAGTAATTCTTTGAGGTCATTGAATGCACTTCATTCTTGATTTATATCCCACAGTGTCTAAGACAATTTTTAAGTAGGTGTTTAATGTTTGTTCTGTGGTAAATGAGTTTTCTGTGTAGCTTTGTTATCACTGTTATATAGGCAGAAGCCCCAATTTTGAGTGTCCAAATATATCAAGCCTGGCTTCCTGACCCAAACACTAACCGGAGTTAAGTACTAGTGAAAGGTAGAAGGAGATGATTTTATCAAGGTTGACATTTTGGGAAGAGAAGCAGATAAATGTCAATGTTTTCAAGTTCATCTTCCAGATTCTGAAATGATCATTAGGTTTAAATAAAGGGAGAATTGAGGCAGAGTAAGAAGTGTGCATAATCAAACAGTACTGACCAACCCATGGTCTTGATTATTATCTCAGGTCTCACTCAGTGACGTAGTTGGAATAAGTTTTCATTGTTGGGGGAGATCATCCAAGTCCTGTGGGGTGGTTGCTTCTGCAAGATCCTCACAAATTGTAATCTTGGTGAGGCTATGCTATTCTTATAATCTGAGATGATTGTGTGCTATATTTATAACAATGACAAGAGTTTTTTTTATTTGTTTGTTTAGACTGGAGTGACTTTGTGACACTTGATGGCCTGGTACATGCCATGAAACTCTTACTGGTTTCAAACTCTTAGCCATACTCATGCTTTAGCCTCCCAAATATTGGGGTAACAGGCATAAATCACTACAATTGGACTATGAGGAGACTTGGGGGAATTTTTGCAAGGTCCTGAATATAGCATCATAAAATCAGACAATGAATACTTTAGTTTTTGTTTGGAAGCGAATAAAATTCTGAGTGAATGTGCACTGTTGACCTGGGCACCACTGTAAAATAAAGAAATCCCTTTCACCTAGCACAAACACAGGACAGGATTAGCTAGACTAACATTCTTTCTGCATTCCATCCGGATCACACAAGCCTCTGAATGTGATCCCTTCATATGGGCCTCTGGATGTGATCCCTTCCTAACTGTCACACAAGCCTTTCAATGTGATCCTTTGCTAGAGCAGCCTTGCTGCTGGATTAAAGGGGTATATGTTCCTCTAAAGGTCTCCATACGCATGATCACCACACTAACAGGATGAGTGTTAGGTGGGTCTCCACATACATCATACCCCTCCCAACTGGATGACAGGAGAGTATTAGGAAGAGGAGTGAATACCAACAAATTAAGCAACTTAGATAAAAAAATGGACAATCTCCTTGAATATCATAAACTACCATAGTTTCCAAAAACAAACTAACAAACACAAAACCTCCAAAAACAGAACAGATGACATGAAAAAGATCCCAGTGCCTCAGCCCCACAGGAGTAGCAAAGCCTGTCTCTGGTCTATATGTAAATGTTAACTTTACGTGTAGAAAATATCCACTGTAGTTTTCTCCCAACAAATATGATCTGAACACTGGTCCCTTACAGAGACTGCTCCTACTGAGATTAGCTAATCTGGCCTCCTTGTTCATCTATATATAGTAGCTATTATAGCCCTGATTTCCTGTTTATCTGTGTGCAGTAACCGTTTCTTATTCAGCTCTATGAAATAACCTCCCCTCCCTATTCAAATGTATATCATAAATGTGCTGAGCTTCTGGGGTGCTGCATTTCCTCCATCAGATTGAGTACAGCCCATCAGTTCCCAGCACCACTCCCATCAGTTTCTCTCTCTCTCTCTCTCTCCCTCTCCCTCTCTCTCTCTCTCTCTCCCTCTCTCTCTGTATGTTGCTTCTCTAGTGTTTATCATTTCTTCATTCCATTTCATTTCCACCGCAACCTCCAATCAGGGTTTCAAGACGTAAGCCTTGCAAAGACATGACACGCTTTTCCTAATGTCTTCAGGCTTGAAGGGGTGAAGTAGGTTAGATATCTCTGGTTACCCAGCAGACATTCCTTGAAGGATTACCATGCCCATAAGAGGAGTTAAGCAGAAGTCTGCCCCAATGCAATGAGGGCAGCTACAAAATGGAGGGAGGTATCAACAGGAGTTTGTGCTACGATGGGGTAACTTGTGCACCCCAGTGAAGTGACAGTGTTCCTTGGCAAAAATGGTTTCTAGGTATCTGTAACAGTCTTATAATTTGGCCTATTGAAGTGTTTCTATTACTAACATTGATTTTATATTGGAATAATTTTAAAGATGATTGCCTAGAATGTCTTCAATATATTTTTGACCCAAATCCCACCCTAACATAGTTTTAGAAACTATGATAGTTTGAGAAACTGAGCCTCAGATGACCAGGAAGCTCATCGAGCTCAAAAGTCCTGGTCAGACTCAGTTTGAATGCAGACAGACAGATGGCTCCAGCGGACCGAACTCTCAGGTGATACTCCTGCGTACTTGAAACTTGTGCCTCACACAGGTAAACAGACTCCTAATGAGAAGATCAGTGCAATGTGCTTTATCGCTTTGGTGGTGAATAGTTTCTTCATCTCCCTTCTTCCTCTTTTCAGTGAGACAGAAAATGCTACTTCAGGTCTCGAAGCCACCAAAATAAGGAGAATACTGAAAAAGTCAAGTACCAAAGGACAGCATGATAACAAATGTTGACTTTAAGATTAAGTCCTTTTCCCAAATCTCCAGTGCTAAAAGAATAAGAGGTTAGCTTATATCAGATAGATTAAAACTGATTTAAAATACACCTCATTAAAATTATAGTCATAACCCTTTTTTTTTTCCACAGAAATACAAAATAATCCTGATACTACCTCACGTATATAAGACAAGCAGGATTCTTGGTATCAGTAAAAATTTACGATGTTCCTTTTGTTGTTGGATGTACTGAAATATCTGGCATCTCTCCAACTGTGTTTTTCCTACCCCAGGGGAAAATCACTTTGAGGAATGCAGCAAATTGTTTTGTATACCACATCCAAGGCTACTGAACCAGAAGAATAAGGACATACTGCTTGTGAGTTCAGCCAGATCAATAGCTCAGCCCTGGGATTTGCTTGTCTGCTAGATATTGAATGAAAAGCACTGAGCTGCCAGTTTGTGTCATGGATATTGAGGACCATAAGACAGCAAATGGCATTTTTCATAAGACAGAATGTAACTTACCTGTAAAAACGTTTAGATATACGAGCACACTACACGTAAGGAGTACGAAATGTGCATGGCGTGCCCTGGAGTAATTGCTCCCTTGTTGTGTTGTTGCTCAGGAGAAGCAGCAGGTCCCGCACACACATCACACATCTACAAGCAGAAACAGAAATTGGTAGAATGTCTCCAAAAACTCAACGGATGTGGAGTTCAAATTTCAAATCCATTCTTATATTTATGAACAAAATCGGAAAGTTAGGATTTCCTCTTTTTTTTTTTTTTTCTGCCAGAATGTTACATACCTGGCCAGCCTGACTCTGGAGTCAATTTTCTCCATTTCTCTCTTTATCACACTATCACCTTTGTAAGCTGTTGGGCTGTGTAATGTGTGTCTAGTGTGATGAGTTATCACCTCAAATTACAGACAAGAAAGTTATTCTTTTCTAATTTGGTGCCTCTCTAAGTTTTACTCGAGTGAACACACAGTCTGGGTATCACACCCACAAGATAGGCACACAGGCCTAGTTACGTAGAATGAAACTATGTAACGTTTGTTGAATAGATATTTTTGAATAGAAGCTTTTATGATTGGCTTGGGAGCTTTTGTGTTTCTGAGTATAAAGACTTTCCATAGTGTCATTTAGAAAATTCCAGAGGAGGGTCAACACAAGCAAAATAATTAAAAATGTGAAAATCAAGAAGCAGTGAGAAGATGAGAGTTTCTGGCTGTCCACTCTGCTCAGTGTGTTCTCCTTCGTGTCGATGACAATCAGATGGGAATCAGATTGGGATGATACTCAGAGTGGGATCCATAATGACAGGCTCAGGGAAAGCTTTCAGTATCTCACTCAAGCTCAGCCGAGGTTCCGAAGACCTAGGACTGCTTTTCTGGCATGTGGCTCAGGCGTGGTTGGCAAGGGAAGGAAAGTTATCACTTGAAACTCTTTGTCACTGAGTACCGTTCCGTGCCTTCAGTGTTTGGCCCAATTTCAGGTTCTGCTTCAAGCAGCAGTGTTGTGATTAGACTGGCAAAAATAATAGAAAAATATTTCAATGATTGGCAAGACAAGCTTCTGACAATTCGCCTGTGGACAGGACTGTGACTGTTAGTCTGGTCAGAAATCAAGTAAATAAGGAAGATTCTTCTTCACATGGGCACTGCTGTCCTGGCTCCCTTGTTCTCTCCTTCGCTCCCTCCCTCCATTCCTCCGTCCCTCTTTCTATTTCCTCCTGCTGAAACTCTCCTACCTTTGCTCCTTTCTTTCCTTCCTACTTTTTTCTTTTGCCTTGCACCTTACTCTTTCTTCCTTCCTTGTACACCCCCTGACCATTTTTTCTCTCCCCCTCCCTTCACCCTTCCTCTCTTCTCCTGGGAAAGTGATGTTGAAACACATAATTGTTTTTCTGTCTATTCCAAACGTCCCTTGAAGCAGGAGTTCACCTGAGTGGCCTTCATGCAGCTTCTTAAATGGTTAATGCAAAAAAAAAAAAAAAAAAAATCTCTGCCCTCAATTGAATGTGAGTCTAAATTTCCCTCAGAATGAAATGTTATGAGGTAAGTTTTATAATGTCTCCACACTAGTGATGATATATATGTCATAAGGTTGTGGTACGGATTGAATAAGATATTGGAAGTGAATGGCTAAGATCAGGGTCAGACGTATCGTAAGCCCATAGCAAATGAGGTATAATTGGTCTTTCTTGCCTTCTAAATTTTTCTTTTTCCCACCAAAGAAAAATTTCAAATAGGGAGTTGTCAATTTTTTTCATACTGAGAAATGTAGCAGATATATATATATATATACACACATACACACACACATATATATACATACATATATGCATGTATATATGTGTATATGTATGTATGTAAATATATATATGTGTGTGTATATATATATATATATATATATATATATATATATATATATATGCATGTAACAACAATTAATGAAAAAAATGAAGCCAAGAATTTGAAAGAGAACAAGAAAGGTAAGTGTGAAGGTCTGGTGGGAGGAAAAGGAAGGAGCAAATGCTGTAATTATAGTCTCAAAAAATAAAGGAGGAAAGAGAAAAATATCTTGTTCTTGATATGGGGTGTTGGGTTGTGCAACATGGCTATTTTTAAGGCTTTCTTTCTGCAACAACTCTTTATTTCCAGCCACCTGTAATAATGTAATCTATTTAGGTGATCATGAAAGAAGGGCATAAAAGAGCAAAGCAGAATCTCTAGAAATGTAGTAGGGCAACTTCTAATAAATTTTTTTTAAGGAACCATTTCTATTTTGAAGTTGTTTTAAAAAATATCATCCAATAAGAGGAGAGAGTGCAAGATGGTATCAGGGCAATCGGCTGAGTCCGATAGCGTTCTGGCCACCTGTCCCGCTGTCTCACCAATGCAGTCACCTCTTGCCCCTTGTTTCATGAACATGGAAAAACTATTTTGTTGCCAAGTTTATCGGAGAAAACTTTGAGAATTATATGTGATTGGAAAAACAACAGACTTGGAAAGCCAACTTCCAGTGAGGAGAGAGAGGAAAGATGGCGGAATACAGCCAGGTTTGGAGCTAGAGTGGTGGTGTAAGGTCTGTGAATCACCCCAAAAAGACCATGGAGACCACCATCATGCAGGAGTCAGGACGGGGGATGGGGGGTGGGGGGTGGAGGGTAGGGGGTGGGGAGTGGGGTGGGAGTGGGGTCTAGTAACAGAGAACTGGTCAGTGCTGCCCACCACTAGGGGATGCTGGTCTTCACAGTGGTTGGATCCGATGAGAGGCTCCCAGAGGAGAGACAAGGGTCCACTGCTGCCCTCCATCCACTCCTCCACAGGCAGAGAGAATCTAAACTGGAAGCCCAGTCCTACCGCTGGCAAATGAGGGGACTCAATTTGAAGTGACGCCGAGCTGGGGCTCTCGAGCACTGCTGAGAAATACATAACCAGAGGTGGTAGCAAACATGGGAGTGCACCCAGGATGAACAGGGGACCAGTCCTTGGGACCACCAGACTGAAGCCACTGCTCCCATTGCTGCAGCTGCCACACATAGCGCCCTCCCTGATGGGGTAGGGTGAACTTAGACTGTAGTGCTACCTGCTGGCTGTGGGCTGCAGGCACAAGGCCTGAGGTAGCATTAATGGCTGGGTGTCTGTAGCAGTACACTGCTGTGGGTAGCTTAGGATGGAAGACAAGGAGGCGTATTCATAGGTACGAACCTTTCCAGACCTCAGCAGAGGGAACCACCATCCAGGCAAGTGCCATACTAGTTAGTGGATCCCAGCTGTGCATCCAAGCTCAGGTGTTTCTATTGATACAGAACTCCTCAAGTGTTCTACGGATAGCACGTGCAGGTCCTGAGCAATCAAATGTTCCTCACATAAATCTAACACCCTCAAACAATACAAAATGCCAAGACCTAGAGTGCTCCTCACCCAAGAGTGAATGAAACAATTATTTTGTACGTAACTAAAAATAAACTTTCAAATTGGTGCCTATTTAATGTCTGGATGCTTGTGTGATGTCTGTGTGCCATCAGGATGTCTGGGAGCCTGCAGGATGTCTGGTTGCCTGCTGGATGACCAGATGTCTGCGGGTGCCTGTGGGAAGAGTGGGTGCCTGCACGGTACCAGGGCTTCTGCAGAATTCCCTGGTGCCTGTGGGATGTCTGGATACCTGTAGGATTGACCAGGAGCCTATGCAATGTCTTGGTGCCTAACGAAGACCCTGGTGCCTGTTACTGAGTATCAGGGTGCCTAACGGACAATTTAGTGCCTGTGTGATATCCGGTGCCTGTGATGTCTGTGCACCTATGAGATATCTGGATGCCTGCAGATGTCAGGGTGCCTGCAGGAAGTCTGGATGCTTGCTGGATTCCCAGGCATCTGTGGGATGACTGGGTGTCTGCAGGGGACCCTAGTGCATATCCAGGTGTCTATGGAATGACCAGATGCCCGCAAGTGCCTGTGGGAAGATTGGGTGCCTGCATGATGTTTGGCATCTGCAGGTTGCCTAGATACTGTGTGATGCCTGCACATCAGTGGGATTCTTTGGTGCCCATGGGAGGTCCTAGTACCTTCAGGGGCCCCTGGTACTTAGTAGATGTCTGGGTACCTGTGGGATATCCTGATCTTTGTGGAATGTCCCGGTGCCTGCTGGAGAGTCTGGTGCCTGTGGGAGGTCCTGATGCCTTCCAGATTTCCAGGGCTCTGTGTGATGTGCATGTGCCTGCAAAATACCCAGGTGCCTACAGGATGTCTTGATGTCCAGCCACCTGTGGGATACCTTGGTGCCTGGGGGGGTGGGGCGGGGGGAAGCAAGGGCTGGTGCCTATGAGATGTCCAGGTGCCTGAGGGATGACCAGATGGCTGTGGATACCTGTGGGAAGACTGGGTGCCTGCTTGAAACTTGGTCATCTACAGGACTCTTTGGTGCCCCTAGGAGATCCTGGTGCCTACAGCAATGGTGGAGTCGGGGTGGGGGTTAGTGCCTGCTGGATGTCTGCATGGTTGCAGGATATCGGGTTCCTGTCAAATGCCTGGGTGCCTGAAGGAGGCCTTGGTCCCTGTGGGATGTTGGGGGCCTATGGGATGCCCCAATGCTTGTAGGATACCACGGAGCCTGCTAGGCATTCCAGTTTGCGAATTAAGGCCCAATTTCAAGTCTAATTCTGTCATGCTTCCTCTTGGGCTAGTATGCGCTGGGTGAATGTCTACGATCAGAGCAGACTTCTGCCTCCAAAGACTATGGAAATGCCAGCAATCCATGCTTCTGCCACACAAGCTGGATTTAATTTTCTTCCTTTTTCTTTTCTTTTCTTTTCTTTCTTTCTATTTTTTTAATCTATTTATTTTTAGGGAATAGGGATGGAAGGGTGGAACAGGGAGGAATAGGTAGAGGTTGTTATCAAAATACATTGTATGAAACTCAAATTAATAATAAATGTATTATAGAAATCCACCCAAAGTTGATCTCTTGTCTCCACATACATGCATTCATTCTGTACATGTACATCACCCACCCATATGGGGACATACACACTTACATGTACAAGGAGCTTACACAAACACACATACACAGACACACATGCACACACACACACACAGAGAACTGAAAATTTAGACACTAGCCTCAAATTCTGCCTCTGACACCTACTACTTTTGTGACTTTATGTAACACACTGAATTTCTCTGTACTTTCTTGGCTTTTTGCCCTTTGCATGGCCAGTAATAGAATATTATCTACTTCAGACAATGTTGGAGCTAGTAAGCAAGACAAGCATCTTGTCTAAACAGTGAATCTTATTTTCCACCTTCCATATTGAAATAATTTCACCAAACACATTATACAACTCACATATTTAATCATTCAACATTGTGGAATTAAGACCTGCACCTTAAAAATAATTAAATAAGCAGCTAAATAAAACCATATTGGACACACCTAGGTATAAGACAGGACTCTTTATAATTTTTTTTATTGTTTGTGAATGTCAACATGAATATAATGTTGATCAAGTCCACTCCCCATTCCATATATATCCTACCACATTTACCTTCTGCCTTCTAAGTCCACTTAGTGACACCAGTGTGAGCATGGGTGTAGGCACATCTACTGGGGCAGAGCAGCCTAACTGGGGCTGTATCTGAAGGAAAGAACTCTCCATCCCAATCAGCTATCAATGGCCAATGTCTCCTCAGCTAGGGGAGGCACTTTATTAGTATTATTTGTTCTACCATTTGTTTAAATTTCTCAAATAAAAGAAAGTGACCTATTAACTGACGCAGTTTTGAAGATAACAGTATTATAATCCCTAATCACCAGAACACTGTGGTTTTTACAAACAGAATTTAAAGTCTATTCAAAGCAAGTAAACAAGGATGTTTGTACTATTATACATTTAAATCATAGTTTTGGGGTAAATACTATCTCTTGACTGCTTGGCCTTAGTATTGAGACTGTGCAGAACAACTAGCTCATCAATACTACATCACATCGTGTTTCTGTTTGTTTTGTTTTGTTTTAAGCTGACAGTAAATTGTGCTGAGCTCAAGTATTATTTACCCCAGTAAAATCCTTATTCTGCTTTAAAATCCGAGGGAAAGCGCTATGAATAATAAAATATTTTAAATGGAGGGTATTGCAAATATCCTCTCAGGCTATTTCTAAAAATGAACACTTAGAAACAAGAGTGCTACAAATACACTTTATTGTTTTACTTTATCGATGGCACAGCAGTTTTTAAAAAATGTTAAAACTACAGAAAATGGCCATTAGCATGTTAGGGAACTTAAGTTACCTGTTGGTTTTAAAAGTACAAAAAGTTTTTATAAAACTGCTGATATCAACATTAGTTTTGGGTAGAAAATTGACTATGCTTTTTATTACAAAATCTTGTCTTACTTTTAGTGAAATAAAAAAAACAAAAAACAAAAAAACACTTCTTCAATGTTAGGTTGAAATGAGGGAGTTTTATTTTGCCTATTGTTTTTTTGCCAAGTCTCCTTAATTGAACTTCTAGTTGTAACTGATAGCAAACTCTAAGACAACCAGAAAAATATCATGAGAAACAACATTTCCTACATTTAAAGAAAAATATTCTGAATCTATAGAAAGTATCTTAGATCCTTTAAGACAAATATTCTAGTGTAATTTTAAACTTGAATACTTGAGTTACACTATTTCTTTCATTGTTGTTGTTTTTTTGTTTTTCTGAGACAGGGTTTCTCTGCTGTAACCCTGGCTGTCCTGGAACTCACTCTGTAGACCAGGCTGGCCTTGAACTCACAGAGAACTCACAGGACTACCTCTCCCTTCTGAGTGCTGGGATTAAAGGTGTGTGCCACCACCCAGGTATTCCTTTTAAATGAAACATACCCTCCAGTAGGGAAAATGAAAGCATAAGATTCTGGAAGTATTCCAGTTTCGTTCTATTGTGACAAACTTCAATACCAAAAGCAATTTAGGGCAGATAGGACCCATTTCAGTTTACAGGTTATGGTTAGCACTTAGGAAAAGTCCATGAAGAAACTCAAGCAAGAACACCCAAGGAAGAATGATGGAGAAATGATGTTTGCTGGTTTGCAGATAGGCTCCTACTTTCTTATACAGCTTGGGACTACTACCCAGGATATGCCATCAGTCATAGTGCTCTGGGACCTCCTATATCAATTATCAATCAAAACATTTCCCTATAGATGTGCCCACAAGCTAATCTGATCTGGACAATCTTGTTGAGTCTCCCTTCTCAGATGACTGTCGGCTGTGTAAAGCTGAGAGTAAACGCTAACAGGCCTAAAGCCCACAATACTTATTGGGATCAGGGAAGCTCATGAAATTTACTGGATTTAGGAAAGTCAGAGAGTTATATCTTCCAAGGTCTCTTTCCTTAGATGATATACTCATCAAGCAATTACTGTGAAGAAGGGACTTTCATTTGGCACTGCCTGTAAGTTGGAACTCTAGGGTGTATCTTCAGTGAGTCTTTACCCCTGGTCCTTTTGGTGGATTATTCAGTGACATCATTGGCTTTAAATCATTCTTGCTTCTAGGAGAACACACATCCATGTTCCTGCGAATGAATTCAATAATAAAAATAATTCTTTGTTTTATCAAGCTTGACATGGGTGAAGCTGCTATTTTCGGTTGTCCTTAGTGCCTTGTCTAGTTTGAAAGCATGTTGACATATCCTGAGGAAAAATCACACAATAAGTACGGCTCAGGGCAGCGGGATCTGAAAATGCTATCGTGTTTACAGCATAATGTGACTAGCTATTTCCTATTCTTTTTAGTTATGTTAGTAATTTTGTAGGAAGTGATTACTTGCAAGTTACATATTACCCGATGAAAGCACACATAAGATTTCTGGTAGGGCTTAGAATTCAAATGTCTCCAAACTGTCAACCTGGACATGAGAACTTAAAAATGCATTGTGGCTGAAAGATGTTGAGAATCAAAGGTTCCCAACGATCTGACTCCTTACACATTAGTGAGGGTTTCTAAGGAGTTTTCCCTTTCAGACCTCTGAGCGTAAGCATATTATAAGAAGGAAATATTTTCCCTTAAAAATTTGTCCTATAATTTACTTATATTTCTACTGCTATAGGTATCTTAGTCTGTTACTGCCACTCTATAAAGATGACATTTTCAATATAAACATTTAACTCACTGTTATAAAATAATCTACAGGGACATTTTCCTATGCCCTGATTTCAGCCCCTAATGCTCACTAAGAACAAGCTCTGTTTGGCATCTTTATGGATGTGGCTCTGTGAGGTTCCCAGTGTTGTGATGGTGATCTTCCCCTCACGTATCTAGATATCTATACGCCTTGCACCCTTTGACTTTGAGTGGTAACACTCATTTTAGCTCTAGCCACACAATCTTTTCTCCTAACCCAAGACTGTATGCCTTCTTGTCTTCCCTTAGGGGGAAACATGGTCTCTGTTGTATGTTTTTTTTGTACAAAAACCCACTCCCTCCTCGGAGGCAAACATATCTTGTTGTATCAGGTTAATAGTATAAAATATATGGGTTAAAATTTTAAAGGTCTCATTCCCCAACATAAATAGAAAAGAATACTATTCAGCTATAAAATGTAAGAATTGGGACAACATGTACAGACCCGGAGAACACTATGTTGAAATGAAATATCAAACACAGAAAGACAAACATCACATGCTTTCACTCAGTCTACAGTGCCAAAAAGTGGATCTCATAGAAAGTTGAAAGAAGAATAGTTAATATTCTGGGGTATGTAGAGAGAAGGGCGCAATTTAGAGGTTGTTCAACAGATGCAGTATTATTATCTGATAAGAGAGAAAGTGCCGTGCTCTGTGGCACAGCATTAACACTAATGCATAATATTGTAACATAGTTAAGACAAAAGAATTTGAATGAACACACCTTAGAGAAAAATAAATATGCTAATTACTATGTCAGTGGTTCTGTTCTCAATTTCCTTAGTGTTGTAACCCTTTAATACAGTTCCTCATGTTGTGGTGACCCTCAACTATAACATTATTTTCATTGCTACTTCATTACTGTAATTTTGGTACTGTTATGGATTGTAATGTTAATATCTGATATGCAAATGGTCTTAGGCAACCCCTGTGAAAATGTAGTTTGACCCCCAAAGGGGTTGCAACCCACAGGTTGAGAACCACTGCTCTAAGTAGATCACTACCCAATGCATGCATGAACCAAAACAGCACCATGTATATCATAAATCTATGCAAGTAACAAAAACAGTGTTAATCTCAACTATAAAATTTTTTTAAAGGGTAGAGAAGACTGCTCAGTCCTAATATAACTACCACTCATCCATGAGGACCTGAGTTTGCTCCGTTGGACTCATGTCAAAAGCTAAGGGTAGAGATGCATACTTGCAGTCCAAGTTCTGGAGAAACAGAGACAGGAGAATCTCCCAGAGTTTGGTAGCCAGCCAGGTTAGCCTAATTGGTGAGGCTCTGGGGCTAGTGAGAAACCCTATCGACGAAGTAAAAAGAATAAAAAGTTACAAGAAACAAAGAAAGGAATGAACAAAAGTCGATGACATGGCTTTTGGGGATTGACAACTTAAGCTTGACTGCTGGCCTCTTCATGTATGCACACACAAATGTGTGTGTACTCAAAGACATGTGAGTATACACGCAATTTTAAAAAGAAATACAACTCCAGTATTTTGCCTTTCAAGCATTAAAAAGTAAAGTTGGAGGAAGGAGCCTGAGTTGTGTGTTTACAGCTCAAGGCACTGAAGACGTTCTCCCTTTAAGATTCAGAATATGATAGTGAGGCTCAGATGTGTGGGGACTTGTCACACATAGTATGAGTTTGACATTGACTTTAAAGTACTTAGCCAAAAATTTATGGTAAGAGGTGAACAGCTACTGTAATGCACCTACCTTAGTTTTAGCAATCATTGGCCCACCAAAAAAGATTACAGAGCTAGATTTTTATAAAACTGGACCCATTTCTCACTGTTGCTTAACGTATGCTCTAACTGTAATTGTGTGCAAATATTGGAATCTCTCAAAACCTTAATTTGCTAAACAGATGTATCATTACTTTATGATTGCCACAGACTAGTTATTATAAAACCTGGAAGATATTTTTATAAAATAAGAAAAGAGCTGTTATTAATGCAAAGTGCAGGTGAGAGGTTAAACTGTATATATTAGTTTTAACCTGATGGTTTTAGCATTTAAAGGTCTTTTTATGCATCAGTTTGTTGCAAATACATATTAGTATAATATTGTTCAAGATTTCATTTTCATTTGGTAGAAATGGCCTTAAAAATAATATCCATATGATTGGAATTCGGTGTTCATGGATCTAGATGTTCCACACTGTCGGCTTTCCAGCTTTTCAATCAGTTACATGTTGGTCTGCAGTCATTCTCTGCTATTTGTAAAGTGCCCTCCTTTACCACTATGCAGGCAGGTTCCCTTGTGGGAACAGGCTTGCAGTGTTCTAGTCTTTCCTCATTCCAACTTAACATGGTTGAAAGAGCTCCTGTCTCCTAATAGTCACAATTTGGTTAGGCTCAACTCTTAATCTTGATAGCAGGCTATATAATTTTACTCTGGAGTTCTGAACCTAAGCCACTCACCAAATGACGAGGATGGACTTAACACTTTTGATTCCAGCCGGCTGCTCATTTTGTCACGAGTATTTTCATATCTTGTCACTCAGATGAAGGTCTAGGGTTGAGAAACTAGGATGCCAGTATTTTGAATACCAAGGTGACACAAAATAAGGGTTTGGGAAATTATGTAACAAATATGTGAAATATCACCTAGGTTTTGGTGACATCGTAGAGAATGTTCTTGTGAGCCTTGAAGAACACAGACATGCTGGTTCCCTTGGTAACTGTGACCCTTCCCACCCCCCTCTCTGCCAGGCCCTGAAGAGAAGTTGTCACTTTTATCTTCAGTGGCCCAGAAGAAGCAGGGCTGTGTTAAGTCTACCCTGGAAGTGTCCAGGGTCCTCTTCTTGAGCTTCTAATAGGGTGGGGCTGGGGGAGAAATTTGAGGTGAAAAGTAGCAATATTCTTTTGGTTGCTAGAGTAACATTCACACTCTGCCACAAAAGTGTCCCTGGTGAGTACTGTCGGGGCTGTAATCAGGCTTATTTGTCAGTTCCAATGTGACATTTCTTATGTTTCTATATAATGCTTCTTAGATTACAATCCTTAGACAATAATCATTGTCAGTGAGATAATCTTGCAAAACAAAGGAAAACAAGAGCATCTGATTCCCTAAATCTGAACTGTTTCATTTACTCTAAGCAGTGTACTCCTGCTGATGTGTGAGTAGGCTGTCATCATCCTCTTCCTGTGAGTAACAAAAACGACTTCTCTCCTGCCATGTCTCCTGCCATAAAGGAGACACATTTCCCTCGACTTGTGGAGTTGTTTGCCCCTTGTGTGTGCGTGAGTTTGGATTTTGTTCTGTAAGCTATGACTCTTCTAATTTTGTTTCAAAGGTTACCAGGCCTAGTATTTGAGAGCTGTAAGGATTTTGCTGAGTCTGTGGTCAGAGGCCATGCTTACTAGAATGTTTGCTTCATTGGAACTTACAGTGTACTACACGGCTACTTTAACCCAAATTATGTGGGGTTAAGTCCTGTTTGTTCGTTCATCTTATTCCAATTCAGAATTCCAATGCTAGAAAATCCAGTGAGAAGGTAAAGTCCTGTATGTCAGTATGCCACAATCTCTACCTTGTTTTACTTCATAAATAGCCTTAACAGTCTCCTTTAAGGAGGGTAAATCACCTGTAACCAGAGACATGCCGAAAACGTGGGCCCAATAATAGACTTTCCATATATAATAGAACCTTTTTTATGTAAAATATCTACTTAAGTTGGACTAAAGCTTTGTGCAGTTATTTAATTATTCAGATAATTACCTTAATTTAGCAATGAAAATACAGCTACCTAAATGAAGTGCAGGTTGGGAATATAGCCCAGTGCTTTTGATTTTGTTTTATTACCTTACTCAGAACATTGGCTTGTTCAATCTTCTATTGTTCTCTCTATACTTTTCTTCCAGGCTAATTTATTTTTACAGCCCCAAATTGCACCTCTGTGTGAATAAAGTCTAAACTATGGACAATTTCAGTTCTGTCTTCGCAGACATCAATTCCCATCTTTCTAGATGCCTACTGGACATTTCCATTCAAATGGCTCATTGCAGTCTCAAACTCCACGTATGTAATCAAACTGGCAATTTAAAACCACACACTTCATTTTTGGACCCTGTACCTTCCTGTCCTCTCTGTGGTACCAACTTTTACTCTTCTTTTCTTCCTCTCTAACCTTTGAAGGAAATAAATTTGAATAATTGTTTATACTTTGGTTTCCAAGACTTAAAGCAAATTATATTGTAAAATAATCGAGACAATCTCCTTTGTCTTTCTTCCCTCCAAACCCTTCCACATACTTCTGCCCACTCTTCTTCAAATTCATGGTTGCCTTTTCACTAGTGGTTTTTGTATGATGTATACATATGTATACCCCTAAATATAACCTGCTCAGTCTGTATAGTGTTACTGCATGTATGATTTCAGGGCTGATCATTTGGCCATAATGGGCATGCTCTTCTCTGGAGGAGACCACCTCTCCTATTCCCAACTATGCTCAATGGCCTTATTTTCTAGTGTAGGGTTGAGGCTTTGCAGGCTTACCCCATCCACTTTGGCATAGCCATTGGTGTTGTCCTTGCTCAGCTCACAAAAAGTTTCTAAAGGAGGGCGGCTACCTGTGGTCTACCCAGCTATGATACCTATGAACTACATCAATGACCAGCATGACTCCATAACTTTAAGGGTGCAGTAGTGGCACACACACACACATAGTGACACACACACACACACACATGCACACACACACACACACACCTTGGTGGTAACCAACAGCTCTCTAACTGGACTTAAGACCCACTGAACAAGAAGGAAACCATGCCTGGTCCTAGAAACCTAGATGATGAGGTGACTTTGAATGCTAATGAAGTCATGTTTATTGAAGGAGTATTAATTGACAAGCACTAATATACTAAACCATCATAATCCCTAACAACAACCTATAATCATTTTCTATATACCCACAGGTAGGTGTAGTCCTCACCTCTCATCAAAGAACTTCTCTTTGCAACAGATGAAGGGCAGTGCACAAAACCATAACCAACCAGAATGCAAAGTGTGGAACCCAGTCCCAGTAGAGACATCTACAGAACATTCTCACACCTAAGGCTGAGAGAACATTGCAGAAGTGGGGGCAGAGAGATTGTATGAGCCAGAGGATCATGGAGTTTACTGTGGGACTGTGTCTCCTAGAAATGTCAGAAGCTAACCCATAAAGTCTCACCAACACAACTGTCTGAGGTTTCTTTTTGTCTTTCTTGAATTTAAACTAATCAGTCTTTGCCACAACCCCATCACAGAAATAGTCGTTTTTACAGACAATTCCTATGTTGCTAAAAATCAGTGCTCAAATAGTAACTTTAATTTTATTTCGACTAGCATCACAAATTTATTGGGACATTTTCTTTCTTTGGTTTCCATTGTGACAAACTAGAAAATTCTGGTATCTTTCTGGCTCTCCTACTTACCTATCCTTGTGGACAGCTGATACCTATAAATGGCATGACATTGGGCTAAATACTTAGACTTCTCAGTTTCATATTTATACCTTTTGGATGCTCTTTTTACGTTACATGTCTTTGAAAACCACTCGAATATTGAAAAGCCTAGATTTATATCTCCAGCCTGAAATGTTCTTTTAAGCCTCAGACATTCCTACTCAGATACCAAATTGACATATCGAATTTTACATGCCTAAAGTTGAATTCTGCCTCCATTATTATGTACATTTTTTCTTTCACCTATCACTAAATTCATCACTCCCAGTGTTCAGGCTAAGTATCTGAGAGGAATCAAATCCCCTCTTTTCTCCTACATCCCATATCTAAATCCTACCACCTTTATAGTCACAATCAGACTGCCTTTATAAATTGTAACTCTGGAATAAAATGAAGGGTATCACTATTTGTTCAAAATTGTTAAGACTTTCAAAATTATGAGGGCCAATTATTTAGGGGAGAAACTGAATAGAATGCCTTCCTATGGCTCCTTTTTTATACTGATTGCAATTACACATTTGACCATATTATAAACAAAAGTATATTTAACTCACTCAATGTGCTGGACTTAGACCCACAGTGCACTGTAGCTTAGGCTCATATTGCACTGCTGAAAAGCATTATGGGGCTTACTGGGTGCTGTGGCTCCCTGCTTCTCCTGCAATCCCTGCTGGTTAGCATTAAGAAGCAGTCCAGAAAAGTTATCAGTAGCCCAGGAGAAAGACCAAAATTGAGAATGTGAAATGGGCTTCTAGTGAACACCCATTGCTTTTGCACTATCATAATTAAACATTTCTAAATCCCATACATGTCACCTCTTCCTTCTGTCAGAGGATCCAATGCCACCATCATTGCCTCCTCTAATTCTTAGTGATTGACAATTCCGCAGGTTTCCCTGTATGCTCTGTTATTCCTTTAAGCTTACTTTTACTTGAGTGGTTAGAGGCATCATTAGGTGACACATGGGAATCTACCATTGTACACACACACACTGCTTCACCTCTGGTAATGACTGTTTCTCTCTTGAATCCTGAGCCAGAACATCATCACATCATGCCTAGGTAAGTGCAGTATCCTCTGAGCCTCCCAAGTCACTCTCCTGAAGTTGATCTGACCCTTACTGTAGCCATGTTTCTGTTTATGAAGTACCTATTATTTTATTTTTTATTTATTTTCATTTTTTACTTTAAAAAATGATTTATATTTCTTCTCTTGTATGAGTCCAACCACCTCTTCCCCTCCCTCTGCTCCACCATCTCCCTTCTCCCTCAGATCTACCCTGCCTGCCCCCAGATAAGAGCAGCCCTCTCAGGGCTACTGCTCAAACAGAGTATAACAAGATGGAACAAAGCCAGGCATTAATCCTTGCATCAAAGGTGGACTAGGCAACCCAGCAGGAGAAAAAGGGTCCCAAGGGCAGGCAAAAAGATCAGAGAAGACCCCCACCACTTCAGTATGTAAGAGTAGCACAAGAACACTATACAAGGCAACCACAAGATATGTCTAGGGACCCTGCAGGTTCCTTTTCTCCAGCTTCAGGCTCTGTGAGCCCCCAGTAGTGCTGGTCAGTTGACTCCATGGAGCTTGTTCTCCTGATGTCCTTGACCCCTCTGGCCCTCATATCTGTCCTCCCCCTTTTCTACAGTGTTAGCCGAGCTCTGCATGATGCTTGACCCTGGATATCTGCATCTGTTCCCATCAGCTGTGGGAAGAAGCCTCTCTGATGAAGAATGCGCTTGTCACAGATCTATGAGTAGAGCCCAATATTATTAGAAATCATCTTATTGCTATCTAGTCTGTAGTTCCTGGCCTATCTGTAGTAACAGTCATGGGTTCCCTCCCTTGGCATGGTGATCTTCCCTTCCATTGTCACAGGAGATACTGTTGGGAGGATAGGCTGTAGGTAAAAGGTTCTGTGGAAGCCCTTCCTGGTTAAAGGAAATGGCCTGTTCAGGCTCCCCATCCATCATTACTAGAGGTCCTTACCAGGTTGCCCCTCATAGATTCCAGTGAGTTTCCACTGTCCCAGGTTTCCTGATTCCCTCACTCAAATGTCCTCCAATTCTGGTTGTCTCTCCGTGTATTCTCTTCCTCCATCCCTCTCGCCTCATCTGGTTCCTTTTCTTCCCATTCCCATCCTCCCCTAGCCACCCTGCACCACCTGATCCACTGCCCCTTTACGAGGGAGATCCCTATGATCCTACTAGCCCTCCTTGTTGCTTAGTCTCTCTGGGTCTGTGGATTGCAGCCCCTTTGTCCTTTGCTTAACAGCCTATATCCACATATAAGTGAATACATGCCATGTTTGTCTTTCTGGTACTGAGTTACCTCAGAGGATGGTTTTCTCTAGTTCTGTCCATTTGCATGCAAAATTCATGAAGACATTCATAAATGTCTCACAATGTTTTTATCCATTCTTTGGTTGAGGGGCATCTTGGTTCTTTCCAGTTTCTGGCGATTATGAATAAAGCTGCTATGAACATGTCTTTATATTAAAATTGTGTATTCATTTTAATTGAATTCTAGAAAGTCTTCAATTTCTTTCTTTATTTCTATCTTGACCCGATAGTCATTCAGTGGAGAGGTGTTCAGTTGCCACGAATTTGTAGGCATTCAGTTGTTGAAATCCAGTTTTAATCCATGGTGGTCAGATAGGATGCAGGGGGTTATTTCAATTCTCTTGTAACTTTTGAGGCTTGCTTTGTGGCCAAGGATGTGGTCAATTTTAGAGAAGGTTCCATGAGGTGGTGAGGAAAAGCTATATCCTTTGTGTGTGGGTGGATGTTCTGTAGACATCTGTAAGTTTCATTTGGTTTATAATGTCTGGTTTTACTTTATTATTATTATTGGTGGGGGGGGAGGTCTGAGTGACCTGTCAGTTGGTGAGAGTGGGGTATTGAAATCTTCCACTTTCAGTATGTGATCAATGTGGGTTTTAAGCTTTAGTAATCCTTCTTTTACAAACGTTGGAGACATTATGTTGGAGGAATAGATGTTAAGAATCGAAATGTATTCTTGGTGATTTTCTCGTTTGTTTAGTATGAGGTGTTTTTCTCCATCTCTTTGGATTAATTTAGGTTTAAAGTCTAAAGTCTATTTTGTTAGATATTAGAATGGCTATACTGGCTTGCTTCTTAGGTCCATTTGCTTGGAAAATCTTTTCCCAACCTTTTACTCTGAGGTATGTTTGTCTTTGGTGTTGAGGTATGTTTCCTGTATGCAACAGAAGGATGGATCCTGGTTTTTTGCATTCACTTTGTTAGTCTGTGTTTTTTTGTTAGGGAATTGAGTCCATTGATGTTGAGAGATATCAGTGACCAACGCTTGTTAGGTCTTTCATTTTGCAGTTGTTAATTGTGGTGTGTGTGTGTGTGTGTGTGTGTGTGAGTGTGCATCCCTTCTATTGATTTTGATGGGATGAGGTTATTTATTTCTGTGTTTTCATGAGTGTAGTTAACCTCCTTGGGCTGGAACTTTCCTTCTAATTCCTTCTGTAGGGCTGGATTTATAGATAAATATTGTTTAAATTTGGTTTTATCATGGAATATTTTGTTTTCTCTGTCTATGGTAATTGAAAGTTTGCTGGGTATAGTATCTGGGCTGATGTCTGGGGTACTTTAGAGTTTGTAGCTCAGCTGTCCAGACCCTTTTGGCTTTTAAGGTTTCCATTGAGAAGCTGTGTGTAGTTCTAATAGGTCTGTCTTTACATGTTACTGGCTCTTTTTCTCTTGCAGCTTTTAGTATTCTTTCTTTGTTCTGTATTTTTAGTGTTCTGATTATTATGTGCAAAGGGACTTACTTCTCTGGCCCAATCTATTTGGTGTTCTGTATGTTTCTTGTACCTTTATAGAAATCTCCTTCTTTTAGGTTTGCAAAATTTTCTTCATTGATTACGTTGAAAATATTTTCTGGGCCTTTGAGATTCCTCTATTCCCATTATTCTTAGGTCTGGTCTTTTCATAGTGTTCCAGGTTTACAGGAAATTTTGTGTCAGGGATTTTATCTATCTATCTATCTATCTATCTATCTATCTATCTATCTATCTATCTATTTATTTATTTATTAGCCAATGTGTCTGTTGTTTCTATAGAATATTCAGCTCCTGAGATTCTTTCTTCCATCTCTTGTATTCTGTTGTAGCTCACTTCTGTAGTTCCTGATTGCTTTCTAGGTTTTTCTTTTCTATGATTGGGCTCTGGTGGTGACATACAGCCCAGGTTGTTGTTGATAGTGTTCTTATTCTGGAGTTTAGGCTCCTGAGTTTGGGATGATTATAGGTTTAGTTGCCAATTTCTGAGTATTTCTTTATTGAAAGAGAGGTTTTTTTTCCCCTTGAGTTCTGTTTCTTCTCTGGTCTTCTGCTCACTGTGGGTTGGGTTAGGGCTGGGGATTTCCACTGGAGTTGGCGGGTGGGGTTGGGTGGATGTGGGCTCTCAGTCGTGCTGTGAGTCTCCTCTGGAGTACTGGAGCCTGGCTTGGCCTCTGGTCCAGCAGGGAGCTTCCCCTAGAGTTGTGGGGGGTGGGGTGGGGTGGCCTCTGGCCCAAGCAGGGAGCCTCTGTTTGATTTGGGGGATATGGCAAAGCAACCAAGGGGGTAATTGGAGAGAGAACTGGGGCACTAAGAAAGTGGGGAATTGTGTGGGAGGGGGCAGCCTACCTGGAGTTGCAGTGGCAACGTGGGCTCATGAAGTATTTCTCATTGCTTCATTCATTTCACTTTCCATTGAGCAGTCTTCATCTAGTACCACTTAAGTGAGAATCTCCCCACTGTCTCAGAGCTGCTACAGTGAAGCTCAGCTGCACAAGATAACTCTGTGGCCAGCTTTTGTCCCCCCTCAAACTCTATATTCATGTTTGTCTCCATATTTACTCATGGTTCTGCTGACGCTGTTAAGTTTAATTTAGTAGGGAGTGGTTCCTAATGTTCAGCATTCATAGGCATCACACAAGATAACTTCACCAAAGCCTCTCTGAATGTCTACTTCTCACAGGTTACCTACATTTTAACATTGACTGATTCAGATATTTGGACAACTTACTAACATATTTTTATTACTGTATATTTGTGGTGCAAAATAATGTCTATTATAACATTTTCATGTGTGTGTAAAGAGTACATTGATTATATTTACCCATTCCTATTAATGATATTTGTCCCACTCCCCTTAATCCTCTTCCATTCACTAATATTTTCTATTCTATATTAACATTGTTTTGTGAGTGTGTGAGTGTGTAAGAGTGTGTGTGAGTGTGTGTGAGTGTGTGTGTGTGTGTGTGTGTGTGTGTGTATGCATATCCAAGTGTGTGCTCCTGGTTCTGGGGACTGAACCTTGACTTATATATATTCTAGGCACATACTCAACCATTGAGCTACACCCATAGACCTTGTTATTTGGAGACAGGATATCATTTGTACCTCAAGGTAGCTTTGAACTTTCTATGCATCCCAGGCTGGCCTCAAACTCATGATCCTCCTTCCTCTCCTTGCAGAGTTTTGGATTTACAGGCATATCTCATCATCATTCCTGGCTTCTCTACTCCTCATTTAAAATGAAAGGTCTGTGAAATCGGTCACAGATTATTTCATTTAGCAAGCTCTCTTTGGATAGCATCCACATCTTCTTTTGATTTTGCATTGTAATTTAAGCCCAGAGAATTGCTTAACACAATTTATTTGTTGCCTGATTATGGGCAAGATCCCAAGTTCTTATCAGACTCTGATATGTTAAGCATATTCTATGTGCTATCAATAAAGCACTGAGTATTCAAGAAACTAAAGCAGACATTTCTGGTGTGGTACCAGAAAGGACTTTTACGCTATATGGAACAAGGTGAGTCATTGTCTTAGTTACTTTTTTATTACTATGACCAAGGCAACTTATAGAAGCAGCAGTTTATTGAGCATACAAATTCAGAGGGTGTGTCCATGACCATCCTTGTGGGCAGCGTGGTGGCAGGCAGGTAGGTATTATACTAGAGCAGTAGCTGAGAGCTTACACCCAGATCCACAAGCACAAGGCAGAGAAAAATAGTTAACTTGGAACTGTGTGGGCTTTGAAACCTCAAAGCTGGTCCCCAGTGACATACCTCCTCCAAGAAGTTCCTTGGATCCTTCCAAAATAGTTCCACCGACTGGGGCCAAGTATTTAAATATATGAGCCTATGAAGGGAGGGGGGGCGATTTCATTCAAAACGTCACAGTCATTAATTAATCACTTGCCAAGTACTCCACTAAAGGGATTTACATAGATGAATTCATTTCATCTCCAAGATAAAGTATTATTTGGGTTATGAACGGTTCAAGTTCAAAGGAACTCCCTCAGGAACTAAGCCAGAGGGTACAACAGTTTTCGAATACAGCCTGAGGGCTGAGCCCATCCATTGAGCTGAACTGTCTCAGGGGCTACATTTGTTTACCATAATATTTTAAGGAATTGTATCACATCCATGAAAGCATACATTTCTCCGTCCATTTTATTCAATATCCTTTTTTTTTTTTCTGTATCTGAGACCTACGGAACCTTTGCATTTTGTTTCTATGAGATGGAAAAATAGCTGAATATTCTCCAATTTTTCTGTTATGTCCGCTTTATAGCCAGCTCCTGGCAGCCCAGGGGGCCACATGGTGAGTTTGCTGCACCATCTTTCAGTCATCCTACCACTGGGACAAGAATTTCAAAGATCTGCCAGTTTTACAAATGAGTTTCAGAGAGCCTTGTTTTCAATAGCGGAGTTTAAAAACATTCTAAATTACATTTACTACAGTTTGTTTAAAGCTTTTTTTTTTTTCCTGGCCTATCTTTCTGAGTTGCAGCTTAATTTTTCACTGTCTGATTTTAATTTATCTCCTTTTTTTTTTCCTAGATGCTGTCCTTCATTATTCTTTGTCTCCTCTCTGTTTCTGGCTTTTCTTTGTGCAGCTGGGCCATGCTTAGATGGGGTGGACGCAGCTGCCCAGCCGTTTGCACATTCTTCCCTGATATGATTTCCTTGAGGTAAAACAGCATTTTAGAAATATTGCTCAACAATTAAATGCTTCTACTCTCTTCAAATCCCTTGTTTGAAAGTCTGCCAGTACGACACCCCTCGCAGTTGTTTGTATTGGTTTAAATCCCTTCCTGTTATGCATTATTGTACTTCTTCTCTGTTTGTTTGCCTTTTATGTTACTGTTTTCATAATTCCAACTTCCTGTGTCTGCCTAATTGTCAACACTGACACAGTTCAACTTTTATCTTTCCTTTGTGAAGGGCAAGAAGATTCATTGACTGCTTTTCACTTCCAGTTTGAAATACTTCGTAAATGAAATCTTTCTTCGTTTACATAAGCCAAGCTTCCAGAGGATTCAGGGTCAATTTTAGAACCAGGAATAGGAATCAACCCTGGAGCCTTCAAGTACTTGAGCTGGTTCACAGTGTTTTTGCTTTGAAGCATGGACCATTTTGACCGATATCATTATTAACATATAGAATTGAGCTCATGAGAAAGTAATTTGCGGTTAAGAACCTGACACTGTCTGATCCTGAATATTATTTCTAAATGGAAGTCACTTTTGCTCTTTGGATACTTATCCTAGACTTTCTGAGAGCAATGTCTCTGGTTTTTCAATGGAACTGCTAGATACTTAAATATCCAGTCCCTGCTCCTCAATGGTACCATTGCTATTCACCGTGCCTAGCTTATCTTCACACAAATAATGATGAACCGGGGAATCTAGATCAAATGAAGCTCTACAACACTGGCACAGGAGAAAGGGTCACAAGAGAAGAGGGGTAACATTAACATATTAAAATTCTGTAAACAGAGAATAAACAAGCCAGCTTCAGAGGAGGAAGTGGGGTTTTGGGGACAACTGTCAGCCTAAATGATAACAATTTTTTATTGACTCGTTGGGATAGTGAATCCACAGAGCAGAGTGGTGTAAAATTGGGAGAAACTGAGAGACTATGGAATTATTTAAATACCTAGAATAGTTGTTACGTGTTAGTCTCCCATCAGTGTGCACAAGCTCTTGATTTATATCCTGGTTGAGCACTGAACCCACTGAAGCTGGTAGACTAACAGATGCTGAGGTGGCGTCTAACTTTTCCATGGTGGTTCCTTGTGAAGTGCTACGTACAGGTATCAGGCCTCTATTAAATAATCTTTCCAACTCCATGGGAATCACGTTATCTATAGAAGGAAGTTTTAAATCATTTGTTTGAAATGCACTGAACTTGTGTCTTTGAATATAGGTAATGTCAGTTATCAAACCTAATTTGGGACAGCTAGCTCAAAACTTTGCTTTTCATCCTTACCAATTTGTTAAAAACAAACAAATTAACAGCGAGGGGAGGGCATTAGATCAGATGATATCTAAGCTACCTTCAAGATTTAATGTACTCTATTCAAATGCCATCAAGGAAACTTCTGATATTTAACATAAAGTTAAATAGAATGAATTTATATTTTAGAAAATGCAGGAAAGTATATAACAATAATCTTTTAAGCATATAAAACATTCCTGGTATCTTCTTACTCATTTCTTTTTACAGGCTTACGACAAAGCACTATTTTTAAATATGTGGCTAAAATCTTAATTTTCTCTTTTGCTTTGTATACAAAGGCAAACAATGATTATACAGAACAAATTGCTCTTTGTATGTACTGCATATCCTTCACAATGTGAGGCGTCGATGTAGCCTTGCTGCGATGAGGGTGCAGTGACACCAAATTCCTCTCTCTACGCCACATGGAAAAGAGAATTGTCAGTATTTATTTCAATTTGAGAACAGGATCAACTTTGTGAAAGTCCCTTGCTGAAATGGCATTGTAATTTCAGGACCATGGAAGAATAAGCTGTTTTCCACGTTGATGATAACCTGTGTACTTAGTCTGATACAAACAGTCCTCACCCAGTATATAGAAGAAGAAACAAGAAAAAAAAATATTTCAAGACAAAGACTGCTCTACAGTAAACCTACCACGTACACTGAAATTCTCTCCGCATCTGCCGTTTCAACAGCTTGTGACACATGACGACTATCCTGCTTAGAGCTTATGTATTCATTATTTTACAGGAGTTAGCTTCAGTCTCCAGTGACCACATTTTGACAATACTTTTTTTCAGAATCTAAATCTTGAGTTGCCACATAACACAAGTGTACTCCCATTGAAGGCCAATGCTTGGTAGCTTCAGTTACACTAACAGCTGTGGTACCACAGATCTTCTGAGATAAACTTGCTTTCCATGGTAGTAAGTACCTTAATATATTTGTATTAGCTTTGTATATTAGCTCCTTTTAGCTTCCAGTGTGACTAGATTTTACTAATACAGGCCATTGAAGAGAGAGATAACTAGATATAATAGTATCTAATAATAACGTAACAGAACAGAACAGAACAATAACTAGAGTCAGAAATTAGAGAGTGAAATGCTATAGGACAGGAGCCTGGTGACTTGGCTAAAAGTGTACTTGATCATTTCCCCATTTATGCATTGATGATACAATATTAAGGAAATATTTATGCAGGACATAATATTTTCTTCACAGAATTCCCAATTTAATGACATAAATATGAAGGAAAGCAAACCTGTCCCTAGGAATTCATCTTTGGGGAAAAGTCAAACAGAAATTGTTTTCATGCAGTCAGATTTATGACGTTATGGAGATATATCATTAGACAACGGGGATAGTACTAGCAAAATCCATGAAGTATTATCCATGTCAGACAATCATTTAGTCCCAATAACAAACATGAATCAAGTAGTACAATCATTTCCATCTTACAGTGGGGAGAGTGAGGTTATTTTAGGATATCCCTCAATTCATTCTGAGGCATTTGAGAATAATTTTCTATCATAAATTGAGGCTCACAATGACTCAAAGATAAGAGAATAGCTTCTAATACAGTGACATAGCCCAATAGACCCAGCTTCTGTGGAAATCACATCTTATGGGAGGCGTGTTCATCCAGAATATCACTTGTATTTGACAAGGAAAGTTGCAGTGGTCAGTCAGGTTGGCACCACACTTTCATGGTTCCTTATATATGTCATAATCAGTCACTGGTTTGGGGATGTGCATGTGTATGGCTGTATGTGTGTGCATGATGTGTGTGCACATATGAACTTATGTACGTGAATTTGGGAATACTTTCATCATGGTACACTTGGGTCACAGGAAAAATTTAGGTGTTGCTACCTTTATTCAGGAGTGACCTTTTCTATTCTGCTGTGTATACTAGAGAGCTTCAGAGGATGCCCTGCTTCCCATCCCCTTCTAAGGGAATTACAGATGTTCCTACTCTGTGTCCACCTCTTAGGTGAGTTCTGGAGATGCACACTCTGGTGTTCACACTTGCCCAAGTGCTTTTATGCTTTTATGCAGTGATCCAATTCTCGGGCATTGATTTGTGAAGTCTATTTCTTGAAAGCAATTTACGAGGTGACAAATTTCCCATTTCCTCAGCATAATGGCTACATTTAGTCAACATACCAGGTATTAGGTCCAAAATGGGAAGAAATAAGTACTGCCAACCAGGATCCAGTCACCTCAACTAACAGATCACAGGTTCTCTATCAAGATTTTCGATTTGGAGCTTTCAAAAAAAACCTGTCCTATGAGTCACTCAAAAAAGAAAACATTAATGAAAAATACCCTTAACCTGAACTGGAAAAATATCATATGGTATTTGTGAGCAAAAATAGAACCAACTCTACAAGTTCTAGGGTACTTTGTGATTCGTTTTTTCATGAAGCAACTTGAACTACTATCTACATATATGTACACAAAGATACCTTTCATGTATGCCAGTGGCAGAGTTGTAAGTTGGCATGTTTTAGGAGGGAGGAAATACACACATGTTCCAACGTGACAAGATAGCTAGATAACAAAAGAGAGTAGACAGACGTAAGTCACACACACATGATGGTGAAGAAAAGTGGCAACGTGTACCTGAAATGGAGATTTACCAGGTAAATTATATTATCTCTAAAAATTGGAATGCTTGGCAGTTATTAAAAAGCATAGTGAAAGATTATTGAAAAGAGGAAAATGTTAAGAAAATATTCAGTTAACTGAGAGTGCAACCATTAAATAGTACATAGTATTTGCATGATTTTGCAAATATAGTAACCATAGACAAATAATGCAAAACAGCATGTGTGTAAAGTCGTACTTATGTATATATACGCTTGTGTGCATACAGCACCAACACCTGAAGGCTCTGCTTGGTTCACAGGTGGAATGTGTGACGGTCTGACTCCTCTGTTGGACATGAGGGAAGAAAGAGCAGGCTAGAGCAGAGCTGGTCATATTGTGGCATCTAGGAAACAACAAGGACGAAGAGGAAAGAGCCCAGTCAGACATCTCAAGTGCACAACACTGGGAAATTCATTTTTCCCAAGGAGGCCTCGAGTTCCATAGCTTTGTAACCTCCACTCAAAAAAATAGGCTACTCAAGTGTTCAGTGGAGCCCTTTGCTTACGTCAGAGCCCCCATATTCCTGTTGTCTCCGCTGACCTTGCTCTACCGTTTCCCCCATTCCAATCAAGTTCCAGACTCACCGTCATTGTGTATGTATGTTCATAGCACAGAAAAATAACTTCCCACTAGTGGTAGAATTGTTGAAATTTAATATTTTCTGCAGTTAGCATGCAATTTGTAATTAGAAAAATGGCAATTTTATGCAAACTAGTAGCAGGCACAAAAGTAATTCAGATAAAATCAGGAAAAAAAATTCCTCATTTAATCATTGTTTTAAAGAAAAACCTATTTCCTGTTATTCATACCCGATCTTTATCCGTTTGTTGTTCTTCAGCCAATTCTATCCCTAAAGTATTTATTAAGAGGTTGTCATAGGCTGACATTTCCCTGCTGCACTTGGCTGGTCTGTAGTATCATCAACATTGTCACATATAAGAGCTTCGGTCTCAAATAATAAAGGGCAGTGTTTTGCAAGTGGCATTTGTTTCATTTCAGTATTACTGTAACCCCCATGGTGCTGTAGGTAATTCCCAGATTGTGACACAGGTGTTGGGCCTAGCTCCCATAATGCCCTCAAATATTTAAAAAGCAAAGCATTCCTCAGTTACCCAATTAAACATCTATATATGAGAGTTCTCTTTAAAAGCAGAATGGTCTTAAAATGGAGAATTTGTATCTCACCAATTAGTGACCAACTGGACGTGAGCACAGGTCACCATTTAGAACTCTGCAAGCAAGTTCCAATCTATCTTGTTTCAATTACTTCTTACTTTACCTTACACTTTATTGAAAGGCCTTGTGTGAATTTAGGCATTATATTTTATAGTCATTTTTATTGTCCTTATTTTCACCTTTTTGAAAGATAAAGATAGCATGTAATTGGTAAATGAGAATTGCCGCTGATCAATATTATGCAGATAACAATCTTAACAATTTTAAATTGTTTTGCATTAGTCCACCAAAAATAGTCAAGATGTGAGAGAAAAACAGAGAAAGAGAGAAAGAAAAAGAAAGAGAGATAGATAGAACATTAGAAGTCATGTGACGTCCAGAAAGTTAGTATTAAATGAAATTTTTCTCTGGCTACCAATTTGATCAGTGTGTATACAAATTGCTTTATTTGCATTTGAATATTTCAATATTAATTCGATTTGTGTTTTAGATTGAACCTTTTCCTCCAACTTGGAAAATTTGTAGAAATCAAGAACCAGAGAAGCAAATTAACTGCAACAGTGTATGAGGCGATGATGCTCAGACCAGTTAGGACACGGGACATCAATTTTGCTCACTTAGAAAACGGAACTTGTGAGAAGGTAACACAAAATAATAAAAGCTTGAACTGAGGCTCCTCAGTGTTAGGTCTCTTGCCAGCAGAGCCATCTGTCGGGAGATTGCAGAAAGGGAAATCTCTGCAGGGATTCCCTCAGAGATCCAATGAAGTGCCAAGAAAAGGTGTGTGGCATCAGGAGGGAGGTCAAACTGAAGTCTTCTGTGGTGCTTATCACACACAGAGAGCTGACCACCATGCCACTCACTGGTACTCAGGGAGAGAAGGAAATGACAGACAAATCTCATGACTGTTCCTGATCAGAGAACTGAAGTTATATTGAAAGGAAATCTTGAAATCAAGTCCTGTTTAAGGTAAGTTTAACTCAGTGACATTGAATTCTTAGATTTTCCCACAGTTCAGACTTTAACTGAACACTGTGTACTAAGTTCCAATAAAAAAAATACTAATTTTGGGTGAAACTGTAGATGCTGATCAAAAATACTTGTGAAACAGTATAATCATGCTTTTGTTTTGTTTTTTTGTTTTTCAAAATTTGGAACTTTGGAGTTTTTGAAACTATTCAACATTAATTAGATAGAAATGTTCCACTAATATGCTATTTTCACTTATGTCTTCAAAGTAAATGCTGGTTATAAAGTAATCAAGATAAGCTCATGAGTATTTGCCTCTAGAGAATTAAGTTCGTTTCGTGCTGTGAAATAATTAAAAACCATGCGACCATGAAAGTTACAAGAGTTAATAATAAGGACCCATGTTTGGGAAGTTCCTAGAGTCATGTCAGGAAAAGACGTGTTAAGAATTTCAGATCAATGTAGCTCATATTCTTTGACTTAAGTTTTTATTCTGCAATGTTTTTTGTTTCAAGTGAATAATGACTTTCTGTTTTCACTGGTAACCGATTGCATTTTCTTTAAGTTAAAATGTTGATTATAAGATAGGATGGCATGTCACCTTATTATCTTGACAAACAAACAGCATGCTGGTTTTTCACTTTATTTTAAGTCATAGAGATCTATGTCTTTTAATGCAAGAAAAGGCACATTTCAGACTCTATGCCTAATACAAATTGAACAAATGTTTTTAAATCTGTCAGACTGATAAGGAATTGTCAACTAGATATTAAGAATGAAACATACTTTAATTCAGTTCTATTTTAAGTATTTTTAATTGAAAAATTAAGTTGTATTGATCATGTACAATCTGTTTTAAAGTATGTATATATACACATATATTAAATATATAAAAATATAATAAAAATACAATATATATGTATGTATATACATATTGTAAAATGGCTAAGTCTAGCAAATTAACAAACACCAATTGTTTTATTTTATTTTATTTACTGTGATTTTATCTCATCTTGATCAAATTAAAGACATAACGTTTAAGAGATTGGTTACTTAGAGAAATAAGAGTAACTCTCCATAAACAAATTCTAAATAAGGACACAGGGGCAATATTATCTGCTAGGAAGAACACAAAGTTGAATTGTACCTTGCCAAGTCCGAGGATCGTAGTGATCTGGTGCATACGATGGCACTCTGCCAGTGTCAAATTACTAAGTCTGTAATTGGAGAGAAGTCATCTGTAAATTTAAGTCAAGTCAATGTTGTGAATTCGTTTAGAATGGATAATTAATTTTAATAAACCAGGCATTTGAATCTTCTTTCTTCTACCAATGAATCTGTTTGCCTGAGTATGGTATATAGTCTCCTTTATCATTCACTATTTCACATGCGTACTCTGCCGCTCGTGTAGTCAATTAATTGGCATTGAGGAGATAATGTCCAGGGTCAGATTTCCTCTAACTGTCCTCACCCTCCATCACATTGCACAGCCTGCTTTAAAGTAGTTTGAAAAAGGATTAACTCTTACTCCAGCAACCTGAATTTTAGGGTTGACAGAAGATAAGTTACATTTGCCGGAAGTACTTGTGTTCACATAGTAATTCAAGACTTTTAATACAGTAATTATATTAAATTGACTTGTAATTTTAGTATTTTTTAAAATTTGTTTAAATTAGCAAGGGGTAGAGCTGGAGAGATGGCTCAGAAGTTAAGAGCACATGTTCTTGCAGAGGACCATGGTTGGGTTCCCAGCGCCCACATGGTGGCTCATAAGCATCTGTAACTCCAGTTCCAGATCTGCTGCCTTCTTCTGACCTCTGAAGTAAACAGACACACACCTGGGGCATAGGCATGCTACAAGCAAAAAACTCATGTGCATAAAATTATATATAAATTTAAAAAAAAAAAAATATATATATATATATATATATATATATATATATAAATTAGCAAGGATCAAAATGAGGGTTATTTATTCTGCTCATGGGTGCTCATTATTTCCTACTTCTGGAATGTTCTAAACCACAGAACAGAGAGGAGGAGGAGGAGGAAAAAGAGGACGCAGAGGAAGAAGAGGAAGAGAAAGGTGAAAATGGAAGTAGTCTGGAGAAACCTAGACCTTTTTGAAACTGACTGGATTCTCATGTAAGCCTTTGCGTTTACAGTTTAGAATTTTTATTGTATTCCATACAGACCATCTTCATCTTTCCAGCGATTTTATTCCCTAACAGTGGCTCTCTCTTGCTTTGACTGAAGATTTTTCAGTGTGGAATACAAGGCTTCTATTCTCTCTACGGTTTCTCACACCTTTGAGACTTGGCACACACTACCATTCCCTCTGGAACACCTATTCTTTTTTTCCCCCCACCTGTCTAATTCAAATGTAACCTTCAACACTTAGCTCAAACTGCCAAGCAGGCTTTGGGGATCCCAATTTCACCCACCCTTCTCCAGACCCAGGACTATGCAAAGATTATCTTGGCACAAATTTTCGTCTGTCAGCTTGTCAGTTTCTGTAAAGAAACTGTGAACTATTTGAAAACAGGACTATACCTTTTTCTCATTAGCCGAGAATAAGTACACTTTTTGCTACGAATGTGCATAACAAGTATGAATAGATGAGTCAATGTTCTAGTAGCCCGAGCCAATGAGCGGGAGGTGATTTCTGTGCTTCTAAGAATGCTGTGTTTGTTTTCAGAGTACTGATGCCATACAGAGGTATTGACATGCACACATGAGCCCGTGGATGGAAAGGCAGAACAGGTCATCACACACTTTAGGATACAGTTCTTGAAAAAAAAAATTTCAATTTCATCCCTTTTGCTGCTGAGTAGGAAAAACAAATTATTATCTTAGTGCTTTGAATGTTTAAAATTATTTTATAAAGATGGGCACTACCAGTAAAGGATGAATTAGATTTTCTTGAAAAAGTTGTTTTGTTTTGCTTGTGTTTGTGTGTGTGTGTGTGTGCCCACCTGCACAAGCAAGAGCAAGAGGAAGATATTAGACGTCCTACTCTAAAACTCTCCACCGTATCTTTTGCTATAGGGTCTCTCACTGAAGCCAGTACTCACAAGTTTTTCTTAAATAATCATGGAAAATTTATTTCAAAAAGATTCTTTAGTGTAAATATAATTTTTGCGTTTATTAAAGATTAAATTTAAAGATTAAATCAAATTTGCAATGCAAATAAGATGTTTACAATCCCAGCACCAATACCATCTTAAATGGAGCTCACCAGGCTGTTAGCCCACACACTCCACTATTCACTGGGCAGCTGACCCTGACCAGCAAGCCCAAGAACCTTCCATTCTCTGCTCCCACAGTACTGGGGTTACTGGTGAGGCTGCAACTCCTGCATTTGTATTTGGATTCTGGGGATTCAAATTTATATCTTCATTCTTGCCCAGGAAGTACACTTCCCCACTGAGCCATTTCCTTAGCCCTTTGTTGAAATTTTAGTCAAAATAATTGCCCTATGTAAACTTCTTAGTGGGAGTTAACATTTGGACACTTGTTAATCACTCTTTCTTGTAGAGGAATTATATTGAATCTTTGAGAATCATGGCTGCTGTTTGGCTGGAGAGAAGGTTTAGCAGTTAAGAGTACTGTCTGCTCTCCCAGAGGACACAGGTTCAATTCTCAGCAACTACATGGTGGTTCATAGCTATCTGTAACCACAGTTCCAGGGGATCCAAAACAGACATAAATAAAGGGAAAAAACACCAATGCATGTAAAGTTAAAAAAAAAAACTATTAAAAAAAAAGAAAATTATGGTTGTTGTAACGATTCTCTATTCAATGATGTCAGTATGGATATAAAAATTTGGTATTAGAAAGCAGGATTGAAATTCCCTAAATGCTATATCGAAGTGTTTACCAAAGTTATCAAAGTAATTATCAAAGAAATCATCAAAGTGTTTAGAGATTGTCTTTAAAAGTAACATCATAGTAACAATTTAAATGTAGATTGACAGTTTAATGTGATGTGTATGTTCTTAATAAACATGAACAGAAGACTGAAAAGATGAAATATATATCTTGTCTACTAACAGTTGCTTCCAGAAGCTTCAGCCTTTAGTTTCTGGCACTTTGAAAATAAGTATTTTCAAGGTACACCATAAAACTAGGTCCTGATTCTAGACTGCCTTCTGTGGTAGCATCTGGGTTAAGGCTGGTGGCTCTTGCTGCTCTACAAACACCTGTAGAAGAGGAAGACTTCTCATGACAGGTCTATATTATCAGTTGTTCCTGCCAGATCCTGTTTATCTGCCTCTGATTTCTTTTGCCACTCATGTGAATATGATCCTTTGTAGAGTCTCCTGTTGAAGTTCTATATCCTCTGGACACTAAATCAAACCAGGACTCGGTATCAGTTACTTATAAACTCTTGTTCTAACAAGACACTCATCAGCCAGCTATGCTATTCTTGTGATTTTTCTTAGTTGGTATCTTACACGATATGAAAACAAGCTGCACTGCAGATTGAGGTTGAATGAAAATAGAAGCACAACATCAAACTTGACTGTTGATGCAGGATAGTCACATAGTGCTAATGGGCAATTAGAATAAATTATTCTAACTTCTAAGTAAACACTCAAATCCCCTTTCATCCTTACTTTGCTATTGTTTAAAAGATATCAAGGGCTGCTTTTTATTATTTCTTGTTTTTCAAAGAGTATTGGAGTATTTTATGGCAATCTAACATGTGCTAGAATTTGAAAATTTATGATACATTTTTAATCCCTTTTTTGTACTTCAAGAATATGGCATAGTCTTTTATCATACTTAACATTTGTCAGTAATTGAATGTATTACAAAGGAGTTTGACTACATGAAACTATGTACAATATTATTTGGTGTTGCATGTATGTATGGAATACCCATATTAGACATAGTAGTGGCAATGGACACAGAAGACACATTATTTAATGATAGGCTTCATTCGTCACAGATGTCAGCCACGGAAGAGACCTTCTTCGCATTCTACACAAATTCCTCCATTTTACAGATGATAGACTGGAATAATTAAAGGTTAAGTTATTTGAAAAACTAACTAAACTGTCATTCAGAGGGGTTTTTGTTATATAAAGAAGTAGTTATCAATAAGACACTCAAGGTCATACTTGATATCTTTTTTTTTTTTACAAAAAAATGAATTAAATGAATTCATTAAATCGAGAGATGTATAAAGGCTACAGTACTATCTTAAGTTAACAGAGATTTAGTAATCATAACTTTGAACAGGAAATTTATCAAGTTAGAAATTCTTTTCAATGAAAAGAATTGTTCTATATTCAAAGAATATGAGGGCTATCTCACCCAGTAGGCCCTTGATGAAAATTCTGACAACTTGGTCTCTCATTAGCCTGAAAGCCAGCTGAAAATGCTCAGCTGCCTCAAAGTAGACAAGCTGACCAAAAGATGGAGGAAAGAAATTCTTTCCTTAGAAATCCAAGATGTTCTGGCATCCTAGCACACCTATTCTGAGAAAGTTTCCCATACTCCTAATTAACATTTCTGGATGTCTCTATTTATTTATTTATATTTATACATTATACAGTACTATACATTTAGGTGTCCTTAAAGCTGAGACCGTCATTCCCACACAGTCAGCTCCAAAAGTAGGTCTAGGTCAGAGGTTACTTGAATCAAGCGTAGGAAGGCACTCATTAAAACATATCTACCGAATACAAAGCAACATGTGCGTGCATGCATGCTCACATGTGTGCGTGCACACACTGACTTCATGAAAGAGATACTCCAGTGACTATTGTTAATAAAGTAAACATGACTTTTAAAACAGTATAGCATAATTTCAACCAAACTACAATGACTCAAAAGAATAAATAACAGTTTAAAAACAATTTTATTTTCCTGAATACAGCGTCAAAAAGCACTTATGATATGTGTTCAGTGAGGACGCCAGGCCCATACAAAGCTCTCTTTTCATATTCTTCAATAACCTAGAAAATAGTCATTTTTATTTCAATGTATTTTTAAATCTTCACAAAACTCCCAGAAGAATATTTCAAATACAACCTTTTCTAATTCCATCTGACTGTGGAACTATCTGGTTTGAAGGCACTCATGACACCAGTGTCCTAGGACCATATAAGAATGCATTAGATGCCTGTGTAGCCAAGATAGTTTTCAGTTTTGCATGAAGTTTACATTTAAGTACCCCCAAGGAAAGTCTTATTCTGTAACTTCGGGTCTAGGTATGATTTCCCTCAGGACTATTTTGTTTATACAGAATGTACCAGCAAAGTTTCTAATGAGCCATCCAGAACTGAGATAACATAAATTACTAATTTTTTTTTCTTTCTTAATGCAGTAGTAAGACATTTTTAACACAACTAGAGTGTCAACATGTAAAATAGTCAAAGACCTAACCAATTCAGTTGTTTTAAGAATAGTGTTATTCTTTTTGGCCTCCTGACTGACTTCTACAATGTTCTGTATATTTAAATGGCAGGGAATAAAGAAATGTTGAATAAAATGACCCTCACTAATCATTTATTGAGCTCAATTGCTGCAATATGCTGAGTTTTAAATTTCTAGTTTTTAAAGCACCAATGAACCAGGACATGGCTTATTTTTATAAAACATCTAGTTCTTTCCTTTTCTAACAATCAGATTTTGTATTATGACCATGGTTCAGGAGTTATGATTGCCCAGTTTCTTCAATGGAGGTTTTGAAAATCCTACCTGATGTAAGGATTGTATATAGCCTTCATTTGCTCTTATTAAATTATTTCTTTTATTTTTGAGAATATAATATGATTACTTCATTTTCCTCATTCCTTTTCTCCCTTGTAACCCTGCCATATAACTTTCCTTGATATTTTTCAAGTTCATGGCCACTTTTTTAATACTTGTTGTTACATGTATATCAATAAAGATATAATCCTCAATAAAATCTACTGCTGGGTAACTAATTGATATGCTGTTCTCTCAGGAAGACTATTTCTTCTGCTCTTAGCATTTGCAATTTGTAAAAGAAGAACATTGTAATGTATAGTTGAATAGAAAATTATTATTTTTAATTTGTGTTTATTATATGTTCTTATTGTATGAAATCATGGATTAAAATGATAGACATCTAGTATGTATGTCTACACACTAGAAATCTCATAAAGATCTCAACTGAATAATTTTTCAAATCTTTATTAAGCTGTGTTCCTTCTGGAGGACCTAGGGAAGAATTTGTAAATGTATTTTTGGGAGTCTCCTGCACGCCTTGATTCATCCACTTCCTCAAGATCTAAGCCAACAATTAACATCTCTCTGACTCTGTTTTCACAGATGTCTGACTGTAGCAGGCAAGGATTTCCTCTTTAAGGACTTACATGATTACCTGGACTCTACCAAGATAACTCAAGATGACCTCTCACCTCAGTAAACTGTATCCTTAAGCATATCTGCCAAGTCCTCTTTGGCAAGCAAGGCAATTTGATCACAGGTTCCTGAGATTAGGTCATTTCCAGATTTTGAGGTCCATTATTCTGCCTGCCAGAGTATTTGAAGTCCTCACCTCAAATATTAAGTCTGTCAATGTAATACAATTTCATAAAGTAAGTTAAATTATGAGTCACATGCCTACTTTGCATGTGGACTCTACTCGAAATCAAGTTATTTTGTTCTTTCTAGATCCCGGATAAGTCACCCTTTGGGACACCTTTCTCTGTTGCATTTGAACGCTGTTCTCTCTGCTTATCCTCTCTACTTTAGGTAGGGGTTTTGATGTCCATTTGTATTTGCATTGTCCCAGATGCCTGACAATAATGCGAGCTCCCAGAAGCACTTAGTTCAACTCAGCCTTTTAAAACCATCAGACTCTCCTTAGGAGATAATTCTGGAAATACTTCCTAGGCCATCATCTAGCTCTAAAGACTTCTCTCTGTATGCTGTGCAGCACATCTTGCATATCTTTGCTTTCCATTAATCTTAAGACACTCAGTTCCTCTATGATGTTTAATAAACAACACTTTGATTGTGGATCACCAGCCTAATTTCAGGGTAAATGATTTTCTTGAAGGATTCAGAACTCAGAAAAGCTCTTATGTGACATGTCATTTCAGTGAGAAGTTTTTAAATTTATCAGCAAAGGAAAAGGCATAGAGGTTAAAGTCCAGGAGAAATCAAATGCTACCTTTTGGTAATCCTCTTTGGCTGAAGTAGTGGAAAGCACCATTTTTTTTTTTCTGCATTCATGTATGATAAAATGTGCACAGCATGGAAACTGGGAACTTACCTGAGTTTGTGTCCAGAGTTTAGGCTGTGGGTTGCTCACAAAAGCACCAAGTGCCTATGGGACTTATCTCTGCTACTCAGTCTGCAGGATTCCTGACATGAAACTAATACAGACTCAAGTTCCCTAACCAAAACAACAACAACAAAATCTGCTCATCATTGTAAGCATAGTCTAACTAACATTCCCATGGTCCCCAGTACAAAGACACTAACCAGGAGGGAATGGTTTCTTTTTATTGTATATATATATATATATATATATATATATATATATATATATATATATATATATATGCGTGCATGTTTGCATGTGTGAGTATTTTTGGATATGGAGGTACAAATACGCATTTGAGTATGTGCACGTGGATATTCAGAGTTAATGTTATGTATCTTTCTTGATTCCTCTCCATTTCCTGAGGCAGGATCTTCTAGTAAACACTCAGCCTTGCCAGTGCTGGCTAGTCTACCTGTTCAGCTTGCTCTTGGGATCCGGTTTTCTGCCTCACAAGTGCTGGAGTTACAAATGGCCGCTACACCTTCTGGCTTTTTCATGATTCTATTTTCTGTGATTGTAGTCTAAACCACTGTGGTGATCATTATGAGATGATTCTGTCCTCCTTACAATCCGTCTGTCCTACACAGAGTGCTTGGAATGATACCTTTACTGTAATCCAGACCATGTCGCAGCCTTGCTTCAATCCCACAGTGCCTTTCTGCCGTCAAATCTGAGCTCTTCCCCTAATTCAAAGCCTTCAGGTGGTCTAACTATGGTGTATTTCTTTACTCACCCCTCTTTTTTTCTATTTATTTCTATTGATCTATTTTTCTATCAAAGTAGGCTGCTCTTTTTCCCTCAAAGTTACCGAATTGGTTTTGCTGAGGCCTTTGCACTAACTGCTCTGTACCCGAGGTAGTTTTTATCTTCAGTTGGCCAAATTCTCATCATAATTTGAGACTTTTTGCTAAGATACCAACCTCCTCAAAGGCTTTTTATGTTCATCCAACAGATGTCAGCCAATTAGCTTCCTGACATCACTTTGTTTTGATACTTTCCATTATATTATGGAAGCCAATGTCTGATAGTTTTATTGTTTATACTTATAACAATTAAGTTTTACCTTCCTATAAAGTAAGACCTGATAAGTGAAGGTTTGATCGTTTTGTTATCCCTGGCTGGTGCATAACAGAATTTCCAAAGAATATTTTCTTAGGGGATAACTTCTTTTTTTTTTTTTTTTTATCATGAGATGTTAAAAGTTATTTGGATTATAAATGACATTTAATAGAAAATTGTCTTTTTGGGCCTGAGGGATACTAACAATGGAGGAAATTTTAACTAAAATTATCTTCTTTTAACAGATCGTATTTTTCCATTTATTATTTTGTAAGAAATTGCCTTGATGTTTAATCATAGTCATTAAAAATGATTCATGCACATATTGGTGAGTTTAACAATATGTTGAAGCTTGATTTTGAGGAAGACATAGACTTTTCATGTTTTATAATTGACAAAATAATAAATAAATACAGAAATGCATGAAAAGGTAATATTGATAAAATTCCTTTAGCTTTAATTTGCTATGTTTATTGCTTCAGATTAAACTCACACATGCAGACTGAAAATATCGTGCCATTGTTTTTCTTTTGCTGTGCTGGTTATCGTTTTTCTTCTTCACTGGTACCCTCACTACTTAGTTCTGCAATCCTAATAATACTAACAATAGTGACAATAATAGCAACAATCATAATAACAATAACAAAGGAATACCAACTAAAATTTAACGCAGAGTTGAGTTGACATTGAGTTGTGGTGATAATCAGGGTCAGCAATAAGCAAACTAATATTTTTATCCCATCTATTCTTTTCTTTTTTCTCATATAATATAATCTGAATACATTTACTCCTCCCTCTACTCCTCCCGGTTCTCCACCCTCCTCCCCCTTCCTCTCCCAACTGGATCCACTCTCTTTCTGTCTCTCATTAGAGAAGAACAGGCTTCTGGGAGATAACAAACAACAACATAAAATATAAGAAGATAAAATGAGAACCATCATATCAAAGTTGGACAAGATAAACCAACAGAAAAATCAGACAGCCTCAAGAGAAGACACAGGAATCAGAGATCCACTTGTTCACACATTCAGGAGTACCAAGATGTATTAAATTGAAAGCTACAGTATATATGCAGAAGACTTTGTATGAGACTCGTGTAGGCCATGTGATTGCTGCTTCTGCCTTTATGAGTTCATATGAGCTTTTGCTCACAAACTAGCCTATTTTAGTATACAACTAACATAATTGCCAAATATGTTTATTTTTGGAAAAACCAGTAACCATCATTTTGATCAATAACACATTGAAACATCTGATTCCAAACCACATGAGTAATTTACTTGGAAATGCTCACAAGAAATGTGTACTAATAGCTGAAAGAGCTGGGAACAGCCAACAACCAAAAAAATAACATAGTTAGAAAATTGTAATACCTCATTATTAGACCTGAATACTCAACTTGGCATTCCAGATGTGCATAAACAATTAGTAAATCAGGAGACATTAAATTCTAAATGTTCTTTCTACCTCTAACAAATGTGCCTATAACTTGATCATAATGCTGCTCTTTATATTTGAAGGGAGAAACACACACACACACACACACACACACACACACACACACACACGGGAGTACATTGTCCTCTACTGCAGCCTGGTTCTCGTTGTCTTGCTAGATTTTGCTGACATTAAACAAAGTCTTTAGGGTTCAAGAAGACTGGGCAAGTGCACTAGACACATCAGAGGCAAATGTTTAACAGTGTGGGACATTTACGCCTGCCCTGTTGGGTTTGACATGCCAAAATAGCCCAGATGGAATCGCAGTGCCTTTTGAAGTGGTTGAGATTCTTCCCTGATGTCACTTCTCTAAGTTTCAGATCAATTCCTGGAAGATGAATCAGAACATGTGAGGAGGGTCACCGAGGGGAAAGACGGTCATAAGGTTGCACAAGTGAAGCACCGAGGCCAGAGGGAAAGTGCAGTAAGATGTGCAAGCAGGAAAGACAAAGGACTGAGTCATTGGTGCCCTGGTTGACAATGGCACAGCTGTGACAACAATTTGCCGGCTGCCTGACCTATGTGATAAAAGGGCCACTGCTTGCCTTAAAATCCCAGAGTTGCATGGCTTACAGCAACGGCAATGCGACACGCGAGTTTCCAGCTGGCTCAGGTTCGTAAATACCTAAACTCGCAGATGACATGTTTAATGCTCTGCAATTGCTATTCTGCATCTATATTTATTACAATTCCATGTACCCATTAGTGCATCTATCATTGATAACTTTGTCACTGCTTCAGGAATATAGTCCATCATGCTGCATCAATTTTCTTTTACAAGCTATTAATGTACCATAATGCAGCCTACAGTATCATGTGGATATATTTGATTAGAGAGGTGCCAGAGTCAGTCAGACTGAACTGAGAATTGTAAGAGGACCTAAGCTCTTAATTTATTTATTGCAAAGATGAACATCCCTCGTGCATAGTGAATGTGTTAACATAACATGTGCATCTCTTCCACTCTCTCAAACAGACCCTGGAAAGAACAAACCTAAGCAACGTATTTTGACTCAATTTGAAGCACAGCAGACTTACAATATTTTGTTGACATTTGACATGTTTATTCTTTTAACAGACTCTTAGTCATATTTTAATATTTTATGCATTTAATTAGCAGCTTTATTCAGAGACAATGACAGACCAGTTATGGCTTCCTGAAACAGAGTAAATAAAAAAAAATACATTAAAACTTGGGTAAATAAAACAGATTTTCAGTTCTGATGAGGTATGTCTGGATGCTGTGACAAATTTTTTTAAAAATAAAGAAAAACAAAAGGTGTCTGTGTGACAAAAAATCAGACTACATAGAAATGAACAATGTTCATAAGAATGGACTACATTACTTCAATCTGTAACCAGCAGGCAAAATATTGTTTTGCCCATTACTCCACAGACATAAGTACATTGGGGCAACCTGAGTTATCTTAACATTTTTGACTACAATGATATCTGATTACAAGCCATTACAGATCTTATTGAACTAATTATGAAGTATAGATAAAGACCTACTATGTACTTTAAAAGCTTTGTAAACTATGATGAAATGCAGCAGTGAACTTATTTTTCTAGAAGGATTATTAATAACACATAAGACAGAGATATATTTAAACCCTTAAAATGTTACATTGCTAAGTTATAACATCAGGGTATCACTTTGTTTTTTTAAATTAAAAATTTTAATAAACTTTACTATAAAATTTTTAACCAGAGCCAAGGTCTATATATCTCAATAAACTTCTATGCAGGTAGAATAGCCATTCATATCTGGTTTTACACTTTGATCCATCATTGAATATATTTTTATGCATTTACCTGCAGCTGTACATGTATGTGTTGGTTTATTGAATTATTCTTGTGGGTTCATGGCAGAAGACAGTTTATTCTTTGCTAATTCAATCCCCAGTCCTAGAGGGTTTCAGCCTTTGTATAATGTAATCTGTGAACCTGAATCCAGAACATTTCAGCCTCCAAGACTTACTGCTAACTAAGCTCACACTAACTGACTGTTTTCTGAACTGTAAATCGTAAATCATCTGCTTCTGACTCTGCTTTCTCTCTTAGCTTATTCTGGACTGGCTCTGCTCTCTCACTTCTCCTTCTCAACTGTGAGCTGACTGCACTCAAATTGCCTGACTGAGCTAACTCTCTGCCTATCTCTGAGCTCTGCCTGTTAAAGGTGTGTGTCATCTTTGCCTTCTGAGTTGGTTAACTTAAAGGTATGTGCTGCATTCCAGTTGGATCACACAGACCTTGAATGTGATCATTTCCCAGAGCAGCCATGTTGCTGGATTAAAAGATTAAATATTCCTCTACACTTACCAATAATCCAAACTGAAAATCCATGCAGAGTAAAAACTAGGAAACAGTTAGCTATATATCTTCCTTCACGACTTGTGTCTATAGATTTCATTCATTCCTTCCCCATCCACTAATTTTTATCCTTTCTTGTTCCCCTGTCTACATGTTATACTGATATCATCTCTTCAGACTCCAGTTTTTCAAATATTTAAAGATAAAAGTCAGACTTAATCTAAGATTGCTTTTATAATTGAATGAGCTTTAAATTGTGGTATGTGTACATCATGACACATATGCAGAGAGCTTATAAAATAAACATTAATAACATAGATTCACACACATATATACTGTGTAACTGGAGAACATGATATGTAAATATAAAAATCTAAGTAAAATTCACATATTAATTCCTCTGCTATCATGTGATATCTTGATATCTTCATATTTACTTGTATTACCTTTAAAACAATATTAATAATTTATATTTCTAAAAGACATAATTCACTAGGGAAATGAATTCATTGTCCAGCTGATAGAGCTCAATAAAGGTTGATTCTTTATACAATGTCAATAAAAATATCATTTTCACTGTGAAGCATAATAGACATCTTTTCATTGCTAGTGCTCCAAACACTCATGCTAAATTTGATCATCATTTGAGTAAGAGAGCTGCAACAAGGACAGCTGGCCTTTCCAAGTCCATTTGATAAATGTCTCCAACTGTGGGTATTTAACAAACTCAGGAACCACAATTGGGAAGAAGGGCTGTTATTTAATAAGGCTGCTAGAATCTTGAGTTCTTCTTCTTAAACATAGGCCCCAGAATGAGGCAGGCTGTAGGTCCTGTCCATGCCCAGAATTCACAGTGCTCTGTGTGACTCTATCCTGTGAAGCTTCTGTTTTAGGAAACATGCTGATAAAAGAGAGTATGGACAATATAAGACAAGCAGGACTAGAGGAGAAGCATAGCATCTGAAGGAACGGTGGAAGGGAAGGAAGCCCTTATAGAGGTAGTCCGAAGGCTGCAATGTAGAAAGAGATGCAGCTTAATCTGTGCTCGGTCCACAGGGAAGAACTGAGACCACTGGGTAGAAGTTAAAAGGAGACATATTTCAGTGTACAGTCAGAGCTAAAACCCAGCATGTCATGATTTATAGCAACAAATGCCACCCTAGGCAAGGATCGAATTTTCTGTTAACGTCTAAAGATAAAATGTGCTAAGGCATCTGGATTCTAGCAAGGATAATGCCCCAAACCTAAACTAAATACAAAGTCTCCACAGATGCGGCATAATGCAGGCTAGTCTATGTACCGACTGGACTTTGCCTGAGCTGCACCTAAGCAGGCTGCTAATCTCCGTGCTATCCTAGGCTTCATTTCATCATCACCTTACCTGCAGTCAACAAACATGATCTTCTAGATTCTGCTTCTTCAGTAAGTTTTGGCCCCATTCCAGAATCACTTCCTACAGATCTCAATTTTGGGGCACCACAGTCTCTGATACTAGACTTGTTTTTCTGCCTCAAACTCTGGCCATCATTTGAAATCTATAGTGGTTCCACAACAGCCACTTTTTCTTCTGCTGTTCTGTTTAACTTCTTCCTTAGGCGACATTGGTTTGGTAACTTTTGTTTTCCCTCAAGAGAATATAAGATACACGAGGGTGTAGAAGCAGTATATTCTTTTTTTCTATCAATAATGAAGTAAGTCAATGTAGATTGATCACATCTCTTTATCAACAGTAAATGAGGATGACTACAAATGATTAAATGTCTTTTAGCCAGATATTTACTGGTTATTTCCAGTTGCTCCTTGTTTTTCCAGAGTTTATCTACCCCTGATTTGATAGCACAATGCAAGTACCCCATCAAAAGAAGATTTAGTTAATTGCTTGTGCATCAAACTTACATTATTGCTCACAGTTTCTGGAACTGTTATTATAGAGATTTAAAAATCTGTCCAATGATGAATAGACAAACTGACAAGTTTTAGGATGGGTGTTGAAGGTCTCCTATTGTGTTGAGTATCAGTTCTCTATCTCAACAAATACCATTGTCAGCATGGGACCTGCAAAGGGAGGAAAGCCTCAGTTTACAATGTGTAAACAGACTTTCTCTGAGAATTACTGAGCATATCAGACAAATCATTTACCCTCCAGAACAGTTGAAACTGAAGAGGCAGAACTTTTTGATATGTGGCTTTATTTTCCTCTTTGGCCTCTGTAATATATGTGAGTTTTAAGTTTTAATAAGTCCCAAACTTAAGTGAAGCGAAGCAGGAGAGGATTTGAGACTTTGTACCAAGACAAGTGGGACTTCCAAACAGGGATCAACTTTATAATGAACTGTAACAAATGTTTGTCACCTACTTCTAAAGCTATAGCTCATGTCTGAAAAATCTACTACCCTAAACTATTCTGTAGCTCTTAAAAATATATTATTGCTTAAGAAAATCGAATAATGTTTACAGATAAAAGACATATTCCTTTGGAAATATCACACATCAATTTATGCTTATAATTGCCTCAGAGACAATATAATCATTAGCTCAACTTATAAAAATTTTTTACGAAGTATCTGCTCTATGCTGTGTACTTCTGGTTATCATGGGAATGCATGGAAATGTGTGGTGCATCAATTTAAACAAGGGATCACTATTTGGAGACTTAGTATTCATTCATTAAACTTATCGGACATAACTTTACAACAATTTATTTACATTTTCCATCATTCCCAACTGTGACTCTGTGGTAGTCTGAATAAGAATGCCATCCACTGGCTCTGTCTGGATTTAAACACTTGATCCCCAGTTGTTGGTTTTGTTTGGGGAAGCTTAGGAGATGGCCTCTCTGTAGGAAGTTTGTCACTGGGTGTAGGCTTTGTGGTTTAAAAGACTTCCATCACTCCCAGTTCATTCTCTCTGCTTCCTTCTTTCATTTTTTTAAGGAGTGCTTGCTGCTTGAGTCACTGTGCCTGTCTGCCATCGTTCTTCTTCTTAATGGTGATGGACTCTTGTCCCTGTAGAACTGTAAGCCCCAATAAACCCTTCCTTCTGTAAGTCACCTCGCTTAGGGGCTTAGAGGGTTTTGTCACAGCAACAGAAAAGTCACCAATTCAGCTTCTATGTAGACAGATTTTTTTTTGTTTCTGTCTCATTTACCAATAAAATAAATATCAAATCAATACATTTTGACTGGCAATAGGTAGGTTAAACTATTTGTTGAATGGATCCATGAATCTAAGACCAAATTACTATGTTTTAAAGAGCATAATAGATGACTTATAAAAAAAAAAAAGTGTTCACAAAGTACTGGGACCTATTGTAGCCATCTTCTATATCAGGGCATTATAGAGCTTGGAACTGGAATGAACCATCTGCTAAGGATTAGTCCCAGCTTGACACAACTAGAAGGTCAAAGGAAACATTAAGCAGTGTGGAGCTCAGAAGGTTTTGTAGTCACTGGGAGCATTTCCTTGATGGGGAGTGAGACCCTGCTCTGCTTCTTTCCCTGTCTGCGCTTCCCAACCATGAAGTGAATAGACTGGCTATAACACTATCTATCATGACATACTACCTCATGTAGACCCTGAAACAGTGGGGTGTCATGAACTTAAAACTTTATGAGTCAAGGTGTAGCTGTTGATTCGGGGCAAATGGCTGTTTGTTGTTTTGCCTAATTCAATCACTGTTTCTTAGTCCTGGAGCTTGGGAGTGTTTCAGTATCTATACAATCTAATCTTTTTTTTTTTCATACAATGTAATCTTAAGCCTTGAACTGGGAGCCTTCAGCCTCAGCCTCTGTACAATCTAGAATCATTAAGCCTTCAAGACTTAATGCTTGTTGGGCCACTCTGACTAGCTCCTTCTGAATTCAGGGCTGTACTGAACTCTGACTCTTCTGGTTTAACTCCCTCACTGTTCTGACTCAAACTCTTCTCCAAGTCACCTGGTTCAAACTGACCTTCTGAGCTGGCTGTTTCTGACTGAGCTCTGCTGACTGTGGCAGATGCTGGCTGACTCTCACAACTTCTCTGACTGAATTATGCTGCTCAACTTCAAACTGACTCACTTTTTCTGATACTGAATTCTGTCAAGGTGCCTCTGTGTCTCTGCCTCAGACTCCAGACTGCTTCTGTGTCTCTGTGAGCTCTCACTGTCCCATACTGCCTCTATCTTTTATCCTCTGTGTTCCTTGTTGTCTCTTTTTCCCTGCCTCAGACAAACTGAGAGCCTGCTTTTCTATCCTGAGAGTTGGGCAAATCTGATTCACCATTTTGTCTGATTCACTTCTCTAATGCTTCCTCTGATTCACCGTTTTGTTTGCCCTTCACTCTGACTCATCTCAAATGTCGTTGAGTTCTGCTTCCTGTCTGTTTCTGTCTTGAAGATTAAAAGTGTGTGCTACCACTGCCTTCAGAACACTGGGATTAAAGGCATGTACCAACATTCCTTCAGCATTCCATCTGGATCTGGCTACGAAGATGATCTTTTTATATAGATCCCTGGATGCGATCCCTTCATATAGGCCCTTGGATTTGATCCCTTCCTATCCATCACACAGGCCTTTCAATGTGATCCTTTCCAAAATCAGTCATGTCCCTGGATTAATTGATTAATTATTCCTCTACATCACAAGAAACATTTACCGTTTGATATAATCACAGATATTTTGTTATAATATCTGAATGTTGGCCATAGGCTGGGAATTCATTAGTGTGTAATTTGAGACATCCAGCAAATCACCATGCTTATAGTTGATCAGGCTGAGATTTCTCTTCCTAACTTTGATTCTGAAGCATTCCTATACTTCACTTTCTAAATTGTATCTTGAGGTGAAGGGGTGCACAGGAGAGACAATGATCTATTACCATACCACCTTTCATTTTTATGTAGTCTATGCAGTCATTCTCACTACCTTACTAAGAACAGGGAGAGAGAGAGAGACAAAGAGAGAGAGAGAGAGAGAGAGAGAGAGAGAAGAACTTTTGCCTTGTATACACAGATGATGGAGCTGAAAGTATTTCAAGCTATGTGTATCAGTGTACATCCTAAGATCAAATGATCCCTGCAGAGAGTTCTCCTCACGCAGTACGAGTGATGTAATCCTTTCCTAGTCCAGGAGCTGCTGGTGGGAAATCCCTTTTCTGTCAGCAGTCCTGCTTATGTGGTTACTCTTGGGTAGTGTGAAATGATTTCTCTTGTGCGAGTCACCCCATTTCTGATTGCCACATGCTAGCATGTACTCCTGTTGGTACCTATAAAATAACCATTTTTTCCTTGTTGCCTCTGGTGGTGCCTCACAGCACCCCTACTGCTTGTGATCAACAGCTTTCATGTTTCTCCCCACTGTTCTTTAGCATATGCCTCTGTTGGCCCTCCTCACACCCTTAGCTCAGCAGTCACAGTGACACTGAGCTTGACTTTGATGACCGTTGGCTTGCAGAGTAGGAAGTCCACACTGATGACTTCCCTGTTGTCTTCTGAGGTTACACGTAGATTTTAACCAGCAAAATGAGCACACAAGAGATTCTGAACTTATGATTCTGTAAATGGAATTTTCTGCAAGACTGGAGCTAATGTTGAATTTGGAGAATGTTTCTTTTTTTTTTTTTTTAAGAATTTATAAGAGAGCTGGGAAGGGTGCATGGGAAGGTTTGGAGGGAGAAAAAGTAAGGACAAAGTTATGTGATTATCACCTCAGAAAACAATTTTTAAAAATAGTTGATATTTTAGTGCCCTGAACATTCATGAGTTGTTTAAAAAAAAATATGATTACCTCTAAGTTGCTGCCTATCTGCTACTTTGAGATGTATGCAGATTACTTACACACACACACACACACACACACACACACACACACACACGTACATATATTCACAAATATATGAGGAATAATACTATGTAGTTTCCGAAGCAATCCAAAATCATGGATTGGTATTTCTTTCTCTGAGATGACTCAGTATGATTAACATTCAGAAATCTATAACTAATACGATATATAAAAGATTATTTGATACCTTTGAAATGTCAGTAGGTAAATTCTCAGTGTGTATCATCCATCCACTTTAGTCAACTATAAGCAGATTGTTCATCCTAGTCCAGCTTAATTTTGATATCTAATTTAGGAGCCACGCTGAATCTAACAAAAATATAACTCTATTGGCAGCCAGAGTCTCAAATAATACTGCCTTCAGTTTCATATTTGTTTTTTAGTGTGCTTTGTAACTTGTAACAGTTACTTATAAAGTAATGTGATATATAGCCATTAGAAGCAAATGATAATCATTTATGAAAGTTTCATTTTTGGTTTTAATTTTAGTGGTACTCATTTCTCCAGGGAACTTAATGTAGATAAGCAGGTAAGTATGCCTTTGTTTGGTCACTGGCAAATGTAGTTATCTATGAATGAAGAGAAGTTTAGCTTGTAAAACTACGTATTATTTATTTATCACATATGATTTATTTACATGAATTATGCTCTGTCTTCTGTATGAAACTGTTAGCATATGTAAAATAATGAATAATGCTAAATAGGTCATATTTTCATCTATTCATCCCTCTCCCTTTTGACTTGCCTGGAATGTCCTGGTTATATTAAATAAACTCTTTTGGTTTGAAGTTCAGTGTAAATTCATTTAACCTGTTTTACTGAACAAAATCTCTGCATTGATAGATACTTTCCATTTCCTTTTTGAAACACTAATGTCCGCTTATGCTAAACATGTGGTTATTCTCCTATCAGTGAGCCGGGTGCTTAAAGAAGAATAAGGCACACTTGTTTGGAAAGATTTTTATGCCTTTTTTACTGGTACAATTATGTAATTAAGGTGGTATCTGTTTTGATGACTTTATCATTCCAAAGGAGAGAGTTGTTGAAACAAAATGAAATACTTGGGAAAACTTGATAAGTAAAAAAATCACTAAACCAAAATTCTCCTGGAAATAGATGTACAACTTTCCAGTTATCCTTAAAACTTGGAAGAATTCACTATTAAGACTACTGCAAAATTGGCTCAATATTCTCATTTTATTTAGAATGATGTTGAACTAAACACTATGATCATTGCCTTTTGGCTGTGGTTTATATAACAATAAAATTATTGGGTTTTTTATTTTAAGTGAAGTGTGTCCATTACTTCCATGGTTTTCTTATTTGAAATAAGTGATTTGAAAATTAACCAAGCATCTACTATACTAAATCCTCCGGAGAGGGGGGTTTCTGTGGTAGTGAGTACTTATGTTAGGAGAATGAGGTTCTGTAGTGACAGAAAATGCAGATGAATTGATGTAAGATTCTAGAAGGGCAGCAGAAGGGTAGCTGTGGTGCACAGAGACAGGAGTGTGTTCTTTCCCCATTTCAGTCTTACTGACACTGAATCCTGGCATATCTTAATTGCATCTCTAGAATGTACTTTTAATCTTTCTGATAAGGAGTTGACTCTACCATCTTACACTTGGTATTCTTTTTTTTTTTCTTCAGAAAACAACCTTTAAATAAAATGCTTGCTAGTACTTAGAACAAAGATTTGCTCATATCACTGAACAAAAATAACTAAATCTGCCTCATTGTCTCATGAGGATGGTGATTAGTCCCTTTTTATTATTTATTTATTCTTCTTTTATTGAAAAAGTAGAATCTTTTGTCATACAGTATATCCTGATTATAGCTTCCCTTCCCTCTTCCCAGTTCCTCCCCTCCTCCCCTCCCCTCTGAGTCTATTCTCTTTTTGTCTCTTATTAGAAAAGAAAAGGCTTCTAAGAGATAACAACTAAACAGGACAAACATCACAAAACAAACCATAATAAGACATAGGAAACACTACTATATTGAAGTTGGTCATGGCGTCCCAACAGGAGGGAAAGTGCAGTCACATCTGCCAGAGAACCATTCTTACTCATTGTTGGGAGTGACATAAAAATACTAAGTTAATAGCTATAATGTATACACAGAAGATCTTGTGCAGAACCGTGTAGGCCCTGCGCTTGCTGCTTCGGGCTTTGTGAGCTCATATAAGCCTTGTTTAGGTGATGCAGAGGGCCTTGTACTCCTGGTGTCCTCTATCCTCTCTGACTTTTAACACTCTTTCGGTCTCCTCTTCGACAGAATTCCCTGAGTTTGGAGTGGAGGGATTTGATGGAGGCTGTGGTTCTCTGCATCTGTTTTCATCTGCTGCAGGAGGAAGCCTCTCTGATGATGATTCGTTAAGGAACTGATCTATGAGCAAAGCAGACTATCATTAGGAATCATGTTATTGGATTTTTTTTTAGACCAGTAGTGTTTGCTTTTACCCTAGGTCTCTGGACTATCTAGTGTCTGGTACTTGGCTACCCAAGCAGTGTCGGGCACAGGCTCCTTTTCTGGCTACTTCCACAAGTTCTGGGCCTTGCCAACAGGAGCTGTCCTTTGTGTTATAGATCTTAGTCATTCTGATAAGCGTACAATGAATCTCGAAGTAGTTTTGATTTGCATTTCTCTGATGGCTTAAGGATGTTGAACATTTCTTTAAGTGTTTCTCAGTCATTTGAGACTCCTCTATTGAAAATTATCTGTTTAGGTCTGTTCCCATTTTTTAATTAGATCATTTGTTTTCTTTATATCTGGTTTCTTGAGTTCTTTATATATTTTGGATATTACTCCTCTATCAGATGTGGAATTGGTTAATATTTTTCCCATCCTTTTGGCTACTGCTTTATGTGATTGACAGTGCCCTTTGTCTTATGAAAGCTTTTCAGTTTTATGAGATCCTATTTATTAATTGTTGATCTTAGTGCCTGAGCTATCAGTGTTCTGTTCATGAAGTTGTCTCCTGTGCAAATCTGTTCAAGGCTATTCCCCACTTTGTCTTCTATCAGGGTCAGTGTATCTGGCTTTATGTTGAGGTCCTTGGTCCACCTGGACTTGAGTCTTGTGCAGGGGTGATAAATATGGATCTATTGGCATTCTTCTTCATGCAGACATTAGACGGGACAGACATTCTTTAGTCAATTACCCCCCCACACACACAAGTCAATCATTCCAATTTTAGCATTAGAAATCAAGTAGCTGTTTTAGAAAAGGAGAAATATCTTAATCATGTACTTGCCTCTAAAAACATTACTTTATCACTCTTGTGAGGTATTTGCAGTTAACTATCCTGATTTGAGTACACCAAACAAAATGCATGTAACAAATTACCTTCTACACCTTATATATTTGTTTAATTAAAATAATGCTTAATTGTAAAATGTTAATCTGAAGATTTTTGAAAATTCAGATGTTTCAGTGACAAGTGTCTGAAACTGGTGTGATATATAAGTGATATGTGGTGTGAGGAACCTTGTATACTAGAATTGTAGGAAGCTGTTACTAGAAATAAAAGAAGACAAAATGTATCATGGTATAAATCCTAAGAAATGAGAGGCAGAAAAAAATCTCACATAAGGGAAGCAGGGTTCCTAGAAGTGGGAGACTATGAGCAGCCAAGGTCTAGAGGAAAAACAAAAGGGAGAACCAAGGTAAGAGAGGAGGGGAGAGAGGAGGAAGAAGGACAGAGAGAAAGATCATTCAGTTTTGGTATTTGTCTTAAAAACAGGAAGCCGCTATTGAGAGGATATATACAATTTTATAAATATTTGCAGGTGAAGTGTTGCAAAAATACTGTCATCCCATTTCTTATAAAAAGAATATGAGATAATTTATTCTGGAGTCATTTTGAGTGAGTATTGCCTGAGAATACAGAATTAGGTTACTCCAAATTCCGTTTTTCAATGATGAAGCGGTTTCATAATGTTTTAATTTTGTTTTTAAATCAATTAAATCAATTATATCATTCCCTTTATCTTTTTCCCCCTTCCAACCCATCCCATGCCTCTCTTGCCCACTTTCAAATGTATGGTGTCTTTTACGTTAATGTTATTGTTACATATAGATGAATACATAAATAAATACAACCTGTTGAGACTGATTCATGTTGCTTTTGTGTATATGCTTTCAGAACTGACTACTTAGTATTGGTATTGGATAACCAACCTAAGAGAGCTGTTCCCAGGAAAAGACAAAATTTCCTTCCCTCAGCATCCTTAGTTACTTGGGGTTCATTGTCTAGGTTTGAAGCCCCATAGCGTTTCCACCTTTCACATTAGTGTGTTTATTGATATTGTCCTTGTTCAGTCTTGTTTAGGCAGCCATACCTGTTGAGGTGTCATGGATGTAGCTTCCCTGTCTTATCTAGGAGACACAATCACATAGCAGATTTTCTGGTTGTCTGTTTCTTGTAATCTATTTGCCCCTCTTCTGCAATGCTCCCTGGACTGTGTTATCCCATATTTGAAGAAAATCCAAATAAGTGTATACTACAGTTTTAAGGATTTTTGTCTTTACATAGAATACATATAAGAAAAAGACCTCGTCAAGACTGTCAATATCATTCATGTTTAAATATACATAATGTATTCTACATTGATTGGGAGAGTTTAAACTTAGCACTCTTTTCAGAATCGTTTCTGTTCTCTGCTCAGACCAATATTGAAGCAAAGATATGGAGACAACACATTTATCTTATTCAAGTCAAAGGAAAGAACAAGGAACTCAGGCTCTATTCTTCACTGTTTCATCTGACAAATTCATAGGCTTGTAGTCCTAAAACTTATTTTCTTCTTATTCTTAAAATGTGGCTTGATGTTAACAGCAAATAATCTAACACAGAGAAATGAATGCAGTACAAAAGCAAATGTGATTCCATTGTAAACATAGGGATGGTTCACTGTGCATGTGCTCATTACAAAATACAGCATTCTAGAGATGCATAGAAGAAATATCAATGATTATTATCAATGAAGGAATGTGATTCCAGTTCTGCACCTTTGAGTATTCTATTCTTTGTCATTGTGTTGGAAGATCAACAAGATCACTTGTCTTTTTTTGCTCCTATTTTCATAACACATTTATTGTAGATTTATTCCCCAATATATATACAGCAAGAGAGTCTTGCTAACTTTCTTTACCAATGTGAACAACAACAACAACAACAACAACAAAAACCCTAAATGCACAAGAGACTTCTTTGGGAGCCTAATGTTAAGAATTTTTCAATAACTAAATATTAAGAACAAAAATAATTCATCATTGGACTGGAGAGATGGCTTAAAAGTTAAGAGCACTGGCTACTCTTCCAGAGGTCCTGAGTTTAATTCCCAGCAGCCACATGGTGGCTCACAACCCTCTATAATGGGGTTTGATGCCCTTTTCTGGCTTGCAGGTGTACATTCAAGTAGAGCACTCATAAATAAATAAATGTCTTAAAAATAATTCATCATGGATGAGTTAAATCAATTCATTTTCAAAATATTTGAGCTTGGTTTACACAGAAGTGTAGTTGACGCTTCATCATTCCCCATTACTTTCTCTTCAGTTTTTGAAGGTCTTGACAATGACATTATACTCATTCATTTCCTCATTTCTTGTATTTCCTCTACAAAAACATCAGTTAACATTTTAAAGTTTTTGAAGAATCTGCTCTGAGTCATCTTCAGCTTATTCTCTTCCTTTCATGGCACCCTTTGTCTCTACTATACAACTCTTTTACTATGGAGGGTGAACTGGTAAACACATAATTGAGATAAGTCTAAGAGTTCTCAATGCATTCCAAGTCAAACAGATTGTTTGAAAGTTGATGAAAAATCCTAGCAAATAACCTATAAAATTAATATCCCCTTGTTTCTCAAAGGGATAAAATCATCTTACATCATTTTTTGATATCTTTTCCACTATGTATCAGATAAACAGGACATGTTTGAATGGGTTCATAGCACATTCTGTATGGAAAAATGTATATCTCCCATTTAATTAACTCATAAAATGGTATATCCATGGACAACCTGTAGTTTTAAATAGTACTCATTGTTTATCAAACTACTTAAAAGAAACCCAAAATGATTCTGCTTGTTTTCCTAAAGAAGAAAAAGTTAGCTTTTTAATCTATTCATGCTCTCTCCTTGAGAATATGTTCCAACTGAGAAATGGGACAAACAGGAAATACTTTATGATTTTTTATGTGGATGGTGGACTATAAGCATCTCCTCTGTTTAGCTCATAATTTTTGAAGTTTTGTCAGCCTTTCATTCCCTCCTGATGGGATATTTCTTGACTCTCATCTCACACAGTTATGCAAGTGGGTATTAACAGAAGGAAGATTGCATGAATTATTTAGGAAACCCAAATGCTTTTTACATTTCCATGGGAAATCGTATTTTACCATTATCCTTACTATCTTTTGTGTATAAAAAGCCAATGTTTGCTAACTCTGAAAAATATGAATTACATCCTTCTGCAAAATTTATTGGAAAAGTTACACTTATGTTATTTGCAACACACATTTCTAATAAATTAGGTACTTTCTGAAATGTTGAGTCTCTAAATGTTATATGTATGGATGGTATTTAAACACCATTTATTTAATTCTTCCATCACAATTCCTTTTGTACAATGCAAATCACTTGAACTACAATCATTAAAGTGCTTTTAAACACTAAAATTTTATGCAAGTAGGCAGTATTATTATTACTTCTATAGTTTATTTATACTTTAGATACACTGCTTTATGCCGTTATGTAATTTCTTGTTTTCAAAAATTATTAACATTACATTGAAATTTCTAAATGACATGAACCATGATATTTGGAAATACTCTGAATCATTTAGAATCTTTGATTGCAAAAATTGAAATCAACTTTTTGTGCTCATTCCTAGGGCATTATGATTGCAATATGATTTTTATATTTGCTTATCAAAGGGATGAGCTAAAATATTAGATAAAGGGCCAAGGGGCAAGACAGACACCACTTTATTGCTTCACTTTCCTTTGTTGATTAATTGTGTAATCTTTTTCTTGGTCTTATTTATGGACTTTAAAAATGTGATGTGTGTCTACAGTCTGGTGAAAACAGGAGAAAAGAAAAAGAAAGAAAGAAAGGAAGGAAGAAAGAAACCCTGTCTTAAAACAAAACAAAACAAACAAAACCCACCACTACCACCACCAAAACCCACCAAAACACCTAGATTTTCCTCTTTTACCTGTGAAGAAATTACACATATGGAGGGTCTAATACAGTAATTGTATAAGCAATGTCTGTAGCAGGCTGGAGCACATTTCCTTCAGGCATATCTGATCTTTTGCAGTTACAGCCTTGTGTATGTCAGATCAGCAGCAAACAGCTCGGTTATATGGTTTAATTTAAAGACGTAGATCTAAGAGGATCTTTGTAGTGTTCAAAGTATCAAAGCATCTCAACAAACGAGCTGAGCACCTGTTCGAGGAGAGCAGTATGCGAAAAGGACAAAACATTTATCTCCCCACTGGCCCTTCAACTCTCCTCTCCTGTACTCTTCTGAAAAAAAAAAAAAGATTCTTTCATTATTCCTATAATACTCTTCTAGCGAATCACCTCTCATTCTTCTTTCTCTGGAACTGCTTTGCACTTTCCCTCCACTCTTTATAATTCTGCATGAGATTCTAAAGTTCAGCTTTAAAGCTCTTCTCACATAAAACTTTACTACCAACTCAATTTGAAAGGCTCTGTCTTTTCTCTGAACGCTTTAAAGTTTGTGTTCTGTGTGAGTCATTTGGTATTTAATCATTGGTTTTTGTCTTGTGACATCTACTTTATTATATGTTTGGAATATTTAAAAGTTGCTTTTTTTTTTTCTTTTTCTCTACTTTCCTCAATTTTCCTGGCTCCATTCATCTTTCATGTGGCTTCTGGAAGGATCCTTCCAAATGTAAATTTTTCAGGTTACACACCTTTTCATACTCTTTTGTGGCTAACCTCCTTATCTTGTATTATGAAGTCACAGGATGCTTCTTTAAAATCACATGCCTCAATGAGTATTTTACTGCCTATGCTGCCTTGGTAGTGTCTGTCTGTGTCTTTACTTGGCTGAGTCATTGTTATTCTTCAATGTCCTTCCTAGGTGCTATTTTCTCTGCATTCCTACTCTGACCTTATTATCAAAATAGTACTTTCTCTGTGTTGTCTCATGGTCTTAGTCCTTTCTTACTTTCCTATGATGATATTTTCCATTTATCCCTAAAATCCACCTTTTCCTGTTTTGCATTTTATATGATGCCTTAGACACTGGCCACACACACTTTCCCAGCAAGTTCCCTGTCCTCTGTATTAGGGCTGGATTTGTTCATCTGTGGCAGATGTTTAAAGAGGACAGGAAGGGCTGGAAATCGGTTCTCCTGTTTCCATTTTTTTCAAAGCCATCTAATGTTAGTTGTTTTCTATAAAGTATATACTTTTTATATCTATTTAATAGATGAAGACACTGAAGAATTATTAGGAGATGTGTACAAGCACTGTTGCTAAGATGTATAATGAGAATTTCAATTACAATGTTTTTTATTGTTTTAAGTGTTGTTTTGTTTTGTTTTGTTTTTCTATCTCAACCTGCCTCATGCGATGATTGAACAATTACACTTGATTTGACTTCTATTTCTGAGGTCTATTGTAAGCATTAGTTTACATTCATTTGTCTCTATTTTTGCTTTCTACTATCACAGCTCTTTGTTTATGGTCCTAACAAAGGCTAGGGAGAAAAGTCAACACAGTGTTGTTAGTGTCTTTTTTGTGGAGCCAAAGATCCTGCAGAGTTGTTATGTAGCATACTAAAAGTCATCTAGACACAGCACAGATAGCCAAGAATTGGTAAAAATCAAAGTTTGAGCAGTAACCCTGCAAATAGTACTCACTCTTGGGGAGAAATGGGGTGGGAGTGGGAGGATAGGTGGTAGTTCTGGGGAATACTGAACATGGAAGGGAGAGCTGGGAGGAGTGAAGGGAGGGGCAGAAGGGGGTTGGAATGTAATATATGAGAGAAGAAAAATTTTTAAAAATTCTAATAAAAATCATCAGTAAATGGTGAAAGGACCACATGCATAAAAAATTCAGAGTAATAAGTCTATTGAAGTATATTTTGAACACAAATATGATGACGTTATTGCAGCAAAAATTTATTTTTAATAACTATTTGAGCTTAAATTTTAGATTATGTAAAAACTGCTTCAATTCTTAACAATATAGGATTATATGTAGTCTCCCACACAGTAGTGAAATGATATTTTTAAGTCATCATGTGACAAACCCTTTAGCAGTATTATATCTATGTCATATTTGCTAATCAGAAAATATAATACTTGTGCTTTTAATTTGGAGACAATTGCTAGGGGTAGAATTTAAATTCAGACAAAAACAAAACTCCTAGAATTTAAATCTTAGAAGTAATCTCACATTAAGTATTATAAAGGACTTAAAAGTTTGGAACATTTATGTGTTTTGGTAAAACACTCCATGTCTAACACCTCTACACATCTTACAACTTCAGTAGCTGTATAAAATACCTCTCATTCTCTTAAGTGCATTCATGAGTTTGTTTAAGACAAGGCAAAAGCATGAAAGATGAGAATAAATTGGAGTGTAAATACAGATAAATATGGAAACATCTGTAGCTGAGTAGTTAAGGAATTGGCTTGAGAAATGAAACCTCTGTAGTTCGCGTGCGTGCACACACACTTTGGATTTATTTATGAAACAGAGTCTTCTAAACACAGAACCTTGCATTGCAAAAAAGGCAATTAAATAGAACAGCATGAGGTTGTCAATCACCTCAACAACTAACAAAAGCATCTACTATCAAAGCAAATAATGTAAATGTGCAGAAAGGTACCTTGCTATCAAAGCAAATAATGTAAACATGCAAAGAGAAAGGATTCTTTGTATCAAATGTCACCATTTTAATGCTTGCTATTTTTGTGTGTGTTTTTTGCCTAAGTGTGATGTTCTATTAGTTACTCGGAAATTTGATGTAGAGTTAGCCATTATCATCTCTTTGAGGGTTTGACCATCCTGTGAAGCTTTTGAAAGAGGTTGGGACTTCTCCCTTTCTTGTTCTGTTGCTGGCGTTGTACAAATAAATGGGCAGTCACAGCTTATCATCACTTAAAGATGCATGCGCATGCTGCAGTTTACTAAAACATGATTGGCTGCTACATAAATCAATCTGATAGAGATCGGTTCCATGAAGAAAAGATAAATCATTAGCTGGGGCTTTCGGAATGTAATTCATTTTAGATAGTGATTATTGATGATTTAATTTTAGCAGTACATGTACATGTCTGGGGCATTTTATATAAAATGTTAACACAGTCGAGTATATTTATTTTTAAAGTGAGTCTAAAGAAATCAATTAGAATTTTACGTACAACACGTGTAAATGAAAAGGCATGGTTAAACAGTAAACAAACTTGAACTGAGTCAACCAAAAGTAGGACACGATTTACAGGAAAAGGTTTTAACTAGTTCCTTAAGACACAGTAGCTCAGGAAAATGTCCCCAAAGAGTTGCTTGACTTATCGTAGAGTGATAACCAAGGCTTAGAGACCTTTTGGATATTCATCTTTGTTGTAGTCTCATCCCTAGTTTTTCTTTGCCCTACCACCCAGCCTTCCATTTATTTCAATTTAACAGTGTTTAGTGGCATTCCGCTCCAGAAAAGACCATGTGTTCTGAAATATACTTTTATTTCCTGTTATGAAGGGGAAGATGAGTTCAGTGGTGCTAACATCAATAGTTTAAGGTGACCATGGCGTGCAGTTGGGAAATTATTCTAAGAATTGGAAGTGCCGGATCATGCCTAGTCTGAGAACCGACTGGGCTGTGTCCGAAGCTCCAGCCTCTAAGGAATACTAGGGCATCATTGGAAAATCTATAAATGGATGAATGCTGTTTATTAGAAGGTTTCCAAAGAAAATTATTGTTCTTGTTGGGTGAAGGGACTGGAAACACTACTTGACGTGAGGAAGACTAGGTCATATAACTATACATGGGCACCAGGATAACTTCTCTGAAATGTCCTTGATTTAATGAGTGGGATATTCCAGTTTGGGTCAGAGGTGAATGCTGTCAGCAACAGGAATCTTCCTCCTTAATCTTTCCTCCATGGAGTCCTGCTCTGAATAAATTGAACAAATACTTTAACTATAGTGGTTTGCAGGGACACCAATTATCACCCTGTCTGACTGCTCTCAGACAGAAGTCCCTGTAGGACAGGTCATGGACAAACACTAAAGCCGGCTCCTGACATTTTTTTCTCCCCAATTTCAGGTTCCTCTTCCTCCAGTTAAGAGAGAGTTAGCCATGCTGGGTTTTTTTCCAATCAACTTTTATTATTTAAAACAGAAATGCTGTTTGAGTGAGGAGGCATGTAATCATCCTGGACCTTTTCTTGCATTCCGTCTGTCCGCAGCCTTGTTGCATTTTGGCCTAAACAGAGTCTCTACCAGCCCCAGGTTCTACCTCTTGGCTTTTCTCTTTACACTCATGACTTTTCTCTCCATATACTTCCTTTAGTTTTGAGTAATTTCGAGGCACAGTGACCTCATTTTACACACCAACTCATCACTGAGACAGAGCGTTTAAGTGGGCACTGCTATTTGAAAATTAATGATAGGGGCAAGAAACACTGTGCCCTTTAAACAGCTTAGATTTTATTGTGAACAAGCAAGTTTGTGACATGAGAGAGGACAGCTGAGTTAGAGGAGACAAAGCGTTATAGTCCTTGGTGATCACATCGTGTGTAGTTTTAGGAGCATAGGTACTCCCCTCTGTGCGAATCACAGAGGATTTGAGAATCTTGATTCCAGATGAGAGGGAAGTGGGCTAGTACAAGATGAGGTATAAAGTGTACATATGTGTACATGTGCACGTTTGTGTGTCTGCATGTGTAAAGAAAGGAACCCCTATGGAGGTGTTCATATTTTAGAAAAGTCTTGCACAAAGTTCTTATTTTTAACCACCATCCCCAAGTGTTCAGCACAGCTTTGTCTAACAATTTACTTTGATGCTGTGTTATGGGAAGCAAGGAGACAAGCCTTGTGTCTCACTTAGCACAGAGGAGCTTGAGGGCAGCAGAAGTGGCTTTTCTGAAGTTGGACTGGGGTAGGAATGGGGTATGATTAGAGAGACTGATAGCATAAAGACAGATGTCTGGGGATGGCCAAAGTATCACCACCCAGCACAGGTTCCGGGAATTGGCATTCTCACAGTTACCATGGCATAAGAAAATGCTAAAAGAGGCAAATCTGCCAGGGTGGAGTCTCAGACTATTGTTGTATAGTCATTAAAGGGAAGGGTGACCCCTGGAGGCCAGAACAGCCTACAGCATGAACTGGCTTCAGTCACATATTCCTTCAGGATTCCTTTCCCAGTAAATAATATAAAGATGCTTACCCCCTCCCCAAATGCCAGCTAAGCAGTTTGGCAATGCATTATTTTATTAGAGCCGCTTATTGAATTAATGTACAGTTAGAGCAAAAGGAATAAATGCAGACTTAGCAGTGGTTAGCCTGCAAGGCACCACCTGCTCCCTGATGCTCCTGAGTAGGAGATGCAGCAGCCTTTGCTTTTCCTGAAGACACGTTCCCAGCACTATGGCTTTCCTATCCCTCTTTCTAACACTTGTCCACCCAAAGTACAATGTTTGTTTGCTAAAGCAGTACATTTTCTAGAGTTTGTCTTATTTTATTTTGCTTTTTGATTTACAGCTTAGAAAATAAGATTCTTATGATTTGAACTTATCATATACCATGGCTTCATCATCAAATTATTTGGAAGAAATTCCAGGCTGTGGACACTTTCTCCTTACTGGTATTGAACAGCCAGAAAGTTTTGTTTTCACCGTGTTCTCCTGGTTTGTAAAGTGTTGTGATCGTGCTAGGGCATCTGTGTGCAAACTGGCTCTGGTAAAAGTCTAACTATGCCCAGCATGGAGGATTATTTTTTAACAAAATGCATTTGTTTTTTCAAGAAGTAGTATGGTCTCACCAGTTCAGAGACAGCTTTTGTGTCTTTAAATACTATTTATAATTCCCAACTGCCGCCTGGCTTACTTTCTGATCAGAAGTAGATTTGTTTTGTATTTTGACTCTTTCTTAAATTTACTTAACTTTTAACTCAAATAATATAGGAAATAATGTGATGTTTATTGAATTTCTATTGTTAATATTTTCTGCAAGGCAAAAAAAAAAAATTAAAAAAGACAATTTAACTATTTTTTTTTAATTAAAGTAACCATGGACATCCCACTAGAATGAAATAAATCACACTAAGGCTTTTAAAACATAAAAATATCATTTCAAAGTGGTGATTCAGTACAGTTGCTTAGGCAGCAAATGGTTAGATAGTGTTGATTCTCTCAAGTCTATGACTATTGCAAACTTTTTCCAATGTTTTACAGATTTGCTTAAAACAAACAAACAAACAAACAAACAAACACTAAACTGCAGACAGTAAATAGTATTCTAAGAATAAATGGAAAAATGCTGATGTCCTTAGATTTAGCCACTGAAAGCTAAGCTGTTCTAAGATGTAGAAGGTCAGGGGTCATGGTGAGAAGCAAGAAATATTATTAAAAAAAAGAGAGAGAGGAGAGCTAGAAAAGAAAAATTCATGAGTGAGCTGCATTCTGAATATAAGTAATAAATATATTGACCTTAACAAAAGGGATAAGATATTTTTGTAAAATATATGCAATATGAGTAAGGCTAAAGAAAACAATTTAGAAAACCTGAACTATTTGAGAAAAAAATGGTAGGCATACTAACAGTCAGAAATGAGTCATTTTAGCTTCATATGTTTTTGGTTTCTGGATGGGTAAAGGTCAAAGTTCCTTTGTTTTGAGTAAGCTGGTCACTCCCTCTGAAGTGTAAGGTGATAGGGGCCAGTGGCTCTAATAGACAGAGCCTTTCCCAGACACCCACAGCTACAGAGGACTACTTACCGTGACAGGCCAGGAGTTGGCTTCAGGAAGGGCCTTCCACGGCCTTTTCCAATCTTGCAATCTTACAGTCAAGACTTGGAAAGGGTGCAGAGCCACAGCTAACTACAGACAACCAAGGAATGCTAAAAGCAGGGGGAAGAGACCACCCCCCCTGCCACATTGGTTGTATAGTACCAAGTGGTCAGCCTTTAAATCACATACCTCTGGGTTACACGATATGAACTGAGCAGGTTGTATTTAGGTGTTTAGAAACAAAGAAACAGAGGTCATGAATTTGAGAGGGAGCAAGAGAACAAGGGGGAATAGGTGCCTCCAACACAGCCAAGGAGGAAGCTGAGCCCTTTCCTGACTCTAGGTATATGGACAGTAGGATTTAGAAACAGGTCACTCCTTTCTAATGTTCATAAGTTAACATGGATGATTACTTCACCACAAGATAATTTATAGTGCCTTTCATACTTAGGCACTAGAGACAGAACAATGCAGTTTATGTGTTGCCCTAAATACAAATGACATTTTGTGTTATATGCAGAAGAACTGATCTTTTTTTAAAGGGTAGGAATGAATTTTCATTGCTGAGAACAAAAGAAGTGATTTTGTAAAGGCTTGAGCTATTAACCTTATTGGTTTTATCATGTGTCTAGTGGGGCTTCAAGAATGTTGACTGTCTAGAACACTGGTAGGTGAAGTCCATAAGGGAAATGGATTCTAAGATGTGATCTAAACAGGCCAGACATAGTGGCATACTTAATCCCGGCACTTGAGGGGAAGAGGCAGGTAGATCTCTGTGAGTTCAAAGTCAACATGACCAACATAGTGAATTCCAAGACAGTGAAGCTACATAGGAAGACCCTGTCTCAAAAACAAAACAACATGTGAGCCCAGCCCTTTTCCCAAGAGTAGATGACTGAAATAAACTGCTTTAATCAGCCATGAAGGTAAAATGTATCCCTTCCCAAGTCTTTACTGCATCACCCAATGGTGGAGGGACTTTAAGAGAGGGAAACCAACTTGTAAGTGTAGTTGGACACAGAACCTGCTCAGGTCCTCAGGAATATTGGTGGCCCACTGTTCCTTATGCCATTTAGAATGTAGTACTCATTCATCTGAACTGTGGCGTGGCTCTGCTGATGCCTTTGAACAGTAGGCTGTGTCCTCCTAATTATGACTTGGCAGTATCAGTTCAATCCTGCTTGCCTCTTGGCTTTGCTTCGTGTATGCAATATGTTTACTCAGTACCACAACTGTCAGCACTTTGCTTAATAGTTTGGGTTTCAAGTTTTGATCTTTGGTAGAATCCAGTTGTGAGTAATTTTTCAGTACACACTCCTCAGCTGAAACATCACTGCTTTTGCTGAACAATGTGTTCAAGTGAGGAAGGGTGTTGACATTGAAGTATTGCTAGACTAGTTCAGGGATAAAAAGAGATTCTCTATAAATCATTGCTTCATGGGTACAGGAATAGGCCTGTGTGAAAGCTGGGAAGGGTCAATATTTCAGGGATCTATATGAAGGAATCACATTCAGAGGCCTGTGTTGTCTGAATGGAATGTAGAAAGAATGTTAGCACATACCTTAAATCCCAATATTTAGAGAGCAGTGTTGATACACACCTTTAATCCCTAAGAAAAACAGAATGTGGAAGCAGACACAAGAGGCAGAGCTCAGAAGCAGTCAGATTGGAAGTGACATCTGAGATGAGTCAGAGTGAAGGACAGGCAAAATGACTGGAAAGAGGTAGCAGAGTGAGTCAGAGTACAGACTGCATTAACACTAGGGAGAAAAAGGCAGGCTCTCAGCTCAGAACACAGTCAGTCAGTTACAGAGTCAGTTAGAGAGGAGGCAGTTAGAGTTAGTCAGTTACAGAGTCAGTTGCAGCAGAGTCAGTTACAGAGGCAGGATGGAGGAGTGAGAGTTCACAGAACAAACACAGGCAGAGTTTGGCAGAAGAAGTAAGTATCAGATGGAAAGAGTGAGTTGAATCAGAAGATACAGATTTCAGAAGGAACTAGTCAGAGTGGCTCAGTCAGCAGTAGGTCTCGGATGCTAAGACTGAAGCCTTCGAGGTCTGAGTTAGCATCTTAACTGTTCTAGATTGTACAAAGGCTGAAGCCTTCCAGTTCAAGGATTAAGACTAGATTGAAAAGAAGCCAAAATGCTCTAGGGCTTCAGGGCTTCAGGGCTCTGGGCAAGGACTGGTGATTTAATTAGAGAAAATAAAATGTCTTCATACCAAACCAACATCTATACCTGGTGAATCTACATCTATAGCTACATTCATGCCTGTAGTAATCTGGAGATGTGGTTCTCAGCCACTATGTGCATATCTCAATACTTCATAAAGACCTTTTCATGCTTATACAATATCTTGTTGAATTTACTTCAATTTTGAGGACTTGCAAATAAAGTTATTATCCCCCAAATCTATTCTAGTACTGTGTGGCAGGTCTTGTCTAGCTAGCCAGTTTGTTCCAGTAAGTCCTTATCTCTGCCCCCTGAAGCACAGAAATCATAGGTGGATTACCATGATCACATAACATTTACTTGGGCTCTGGGGATTTGAACTCCATTCTCATATAAGAAGTGATATTTCAACTTAGTTGTCTACCATCCCCATTTTTCCTTTTAATGAAATGTTACATATAGAATCTTCTCCTTGTTGTACCTGGAAAGAATTAGACATTTTTATGGGTGGTATGGGTAGATCCTAATTCAGAGAGACTGTGACTTGGTGTCCATGGTTTAACCAGTGGTTCATAATATACCTCTGAGTTTCTTTCACCATTGTGAGAAATATAATGGTAGCATACCCACAGTTCATCAAGAACATGATTCATATTAACAATTATCATTTGAGATTGTGGTGCATGCCTATAATCTTGGGATCAGAATTTAGGAGGTAGATTGTCCTAAATTTAAGGTCAGCATGGATTGCATAATGAGACCCTGTCTCTGAGACAACACCACAAAAATTATCAATATTTTTGCAATGCCACATGAAATTTATATTCATCTATAGACATTTAAACAATGCCTACATATTCATTAATTTTACATCACTGAGACTAAGGAGAGGTTTGTTTTAGTACACATTTCAAAGACCAGAATCTGGAGGGCTAGGGCAGGAACAACTCAGTCAATGGTAGTGCAGGCTTGCAATAAGCTTGGCTTATTCCAACTTAACAGATCATGAAGTAGAAAAGGAGCCAGGAACAGGGTTATATTTAAGCCTTGAAGAACAAATGTTAGTAGCCAATAACTTTCGGTGAGACTCTATTATCTCCAAAGTTACATAGTTCCCCAAAGAACATCATCAGATGAGCACAGTGTTCCTACACAGGAACCTATATAATTGCACAGTTTTCAAATATCTTTCACTTCTTGATTATCTTACATTTATATCTTTAAAAGACATTGTTTTTCAAATTGAAAGATACTAATATTTCTAAATGTTTTTCTTCCAGTATTTTCTTTAGAAAGCCTAAGAAGATATGTTATGCGATATGATTGAATTCAGATTTAGTTATTTCAGTCAAATATTTTTACTCTATAAGCCATTAAGTGAGCTAAATTAGTGACAAAACTCAAGTTTTAATACAAAAACTGAGTAACCAGAAACATATTCTCAGTTTTAACTAAAAGAAAACATATGTGTAAAGATACAAAGATCAGCAGAAAGATAGGTTCAGTGGTCACCTGATACAGAAAGATATCGGTAGGTTGGATAATGTTCTCCATAATGTAAGGAGTTATTAAAAACAGTCTCAACTTTGAAGTGATAATCACAAACTTTAAATAGCCTTCTCTGAGTGTCTCAGAGTGCAGAAACCTCTTCTCTCGCCAGGAAAAGTGAAAGTCTAGAGTGCTTACCTGACACAGACATCTCTGCATGTGCTGAAGGAAGAGGCTGTTCCAGAGCCTTTCCTTCCAAATGTGGACTAAAGTTCATGGCATTGCTGGTGAGAAAACTTCCAACTGTATAGATGAGCTTCTTCCAGGAGAGAAGATGATAACGCACACCCCAGCCAGCGTAGGAGAGAAGAGTGAAAGTCTGGATGCACACATGCTCATGCAACGTCAATGCCTAGAACAGGGAGCTATGGAGTTAAACATACTGGGAAATACACTAAATGCCAAAAGAAGTAAAATAATTATATTTTGTGATTTTTTTTACAATCTGTATTTTATAAATATTTGCATGCCATTTCTTATATATATAGAAATGTCAAATTTAACTATTAGCAAAGCATCAGACTATTCTCCTTTAACTCTCATACAACTAACTTAATTGAATATAAACTTTGTGCATATTCACAGCAATTTCCACAAATTTATTCTAATAAATGAGCTTACTAGGTCAAATGTATCACTGCAGGGACTTCTCACAGATGTCATTTTTCCCTACAACAGTCTTACCTCATACATGAAGACAGTGTTGTTTCTTTTTCACCTGGTATAATCATTTAAGGGTTTTATTTCTCCTAATAGGAAAATCTATCTCATTGTAAAAATGTGTGAATTTACTCAACTTGTTTCTCCCATGTTATATTTTCATGTTAAAGCATTTTCTTCAAACGTGTTATTTTAACACTTTATTTATACAATATGTGCTCTAAAGGTCCTTTGTCTTAAGTGAGCCATGTCTACTAAGTTTTTATAAGTTCATTTAAGAAAGACTTTTTAATACTTCTGTAGAATTAATTTTGGTGCACAATGTAAGAAAAAACACTGTTTTTCTGCTTCATAAAGAAATCAACTTTCTTTAAAGTCAACATTTTAGGAAGCTAATCAGAAATTCTGATACTCAGAACATACTTGCAACTTTTATCTGAAATTCTCTTCAAATCCAACAGAAACTTACAAAGCCACATAAACACAGCATGCTGGGATTCATAACTGTGCTTTGATTTTGATCAGAGGTGGAAAGAGTCCGCTTGATCACTCAGCTGACTTCACTTTGATTGGCTTTTTGCTCTCTCCAAAAATAGAACCTGACCTCAATTGGTGAAGATGCACCATCTCTAAGAATATATCAAAGGGTCTGCACCAAAAATATCTGAAAATTCCAAAAGAGCACTTCTAAAAATATTGTGAGCGTTCTGGTAAGGGTCTGGTCTCTGAGCACCTTGTTGACACCAGCAGCTTTCACACTGTTGTGTTCACTCTGGCTGATTGTTTATGCTTTGTTTCCACTACTTAATAATTGTGCATTTCATAGTTTTTTCTAATACTAACTTGCTAAGGGACCAATCTTATGTTTTAAACATTTCTTGTTTGATTTCAAGATGTTAATATAATTTAGAGTGAAAATGAAATTGAAGAAAAAATATGAATTTATATTAAACAGAGTAGTGTGCATACATCTGTGTGTGCATATTTTAACCAGATTAATTCTTGGAGATACCTCACAGACAGAGATTGAATTTAAGGGGAGGCTCTAGTTTTATGTGTGTTCTCTGTGATTTAGTAAGAATAACAGCAAACCTATGACACAAGTATCGCATTTTGATCATTATATATATATATATATATATATATATATATATATATATATACATGTGAAGGAAAGTTCATTTCCAGAAACATGAAACACAGATTTTCAATTTCTCTTAGAATTTCAAGGAAAAAAAAAGACATTTTATTCATTGGTAACTAAGTATTGGACCTAAATTATTCTTAGTCACTTAAATTTTCTACTCACAAATGTAAATACCATTGAATGAACTCTATAGCCTGAAGCTAAAGGAAGGTTTTCCTACCCTAAGCTAGAAAGTGTTTAGGTTTGCTATCTTCAAACTGGAATGTCCCCAAAGCATTAAGTGTCAATTTAACAAGTAAGACTCATTGAAGTTGATATTTCTGGTTCTGATAAAGAACTATGATTAGAAAGGGAGAATAGTTGGTTATCCTTCAGTATGAAACAAAGAACAACACAATAATTTTCTGACACTTTACCCTTGGAGTCTAATAGTCTCTGACCTAGAACTTAATTCTTATCTAAAAGTTCAAAGGGATCTTGGACTGTGGGTCAACTTCTCCCTGACTAAGAATGTTTCAGGAATATTAATGAAATTCCCCTCAATTTCCATTTCTTTTACCATTCGATGATTTAGTCTGTACTTTGACAGGGCTTGTGTGTGGACAGATAATTGTAGTGACTTATGCATTTCAACTTTGTTCAAGGACCACTTTACAGCCATAGCTTAAGGCTACAGTTGTAGATAAGTGTGCTGGTTAGTTTTCTTCAGCTTATGACAAGTAGATGTATCTGGGAAGAAGGAATCTTAACTGAGGAATTGCCCCTTCAGATTTGTCTGTGGACAATTCTCTGTGTCTCTTAACTTGGCTAATAATAGATGTAGGTGGGCTCATCCCACTGTGGGTGGTCCCATCCCTGGATATGCAAGCTTGGACTGTATAAAACAGGTAGCTGTATAAGCCAGGGACAGCAAGCATTTCTCTCTGCCTCTACCTCAGTTCTTGCCTCCTGGTTTCTGTCTTGAGCACTTGCCTTGGCTTCCCTCCATGATAGCCTGTAAAGCACAAGCTAAAAGAATCCCTTTCCTCTCTGTTGCTTTTGGTCATCTTGTTGATTATAACAATAGGAAGCAAAATAGAACATGATGCTACCATGTACTAAGATGTTTTGGGAAAATATTATCCAGACACAATAATAGGTCCAAGGTCATCTTGGAGGATTCAGGAACATCTGTAGTCTGTAAATTATATGTCTTTGTAATTGCTACTCAAGAAAAAATGTAGAAAATTTCCTGGAATAGCTTACTTGATTTGGTGTTCTTCTTGCTCCAAGGGAATCATTTGGCTGGAGGAAGATATCAGAGAGTTCTTTAAAATACCAGACCAGAGAAGGAACCATTCTTGTCTCTATCCTCTTGTTTCCAGTACTTAAAATCTTGGTGATTCATTTAGTCCTGGTTCTTAAATTAGCAGTTAGATCCTATAACATCCTTCTTCAAGGATGAAGCTTCACATAGGACTCTAATTGAGAAGGTGACCAGGATTTAGATACCTTTCTGAGCAATTCTTTCTAGGTAACTAAAAGACTGTTTAGAGGAAAGGCTTCTTGCTCCTTCTGAACATATGTTCATGTATCCTGAAAGAAATCAAAGAGCTTTACCTGTCTTGTGTTCCCTAAGAGCATTCTCTCCTTTCCCAGAACTACTTGAGGTTTCTTTAGAAGGAATACAGATGGTCTTTCTATAACTTGGGGGTAAGGGGCTCAAAATACAGGGTGAGACTATGCTTAAACATTTACATTGTCTTGTGTATCACTTGCCATCATTTCTTCAATAAGTTGACATCTGTAAATGACAGAGAGACTTCCTGCTGCTTTGATGCCTAGAGTGAGGCATTGAAAGCAACACAGAGAATTAATGTCTCTGTGTGTATGGTTACTGCAACATTTGAGATGGGGAGGAGGGATAAACAGGGAGCTTGAACACTTAGCAGACAGCACTGGAAATGCCACTGGTTCATTTACTTTATCACTGTTAGACTGAGTGTGTCAGAGCTGTATAATACCAGTCCCAGGATACAAGTTTCAGAGAAAATAGTGCACAGGTGATAAACCAGTAATGAAACTGTGTTTGAAGAACAGACTGTCACACTATGGAATGTATATTCCATCTCTGTGTTTTGGAAACACATCAGTATTTATTAGCTTTTGAGGTTCATGCAGTTATTCATTTTAATCATCACTTATCTTGTGGAAGACTTAGAAAATAATCCAATTTCTTTTTTATATAATATTCTAATTAATTATTTGAGGATTTTATTTATACATACAATATATTTTAATCACATATACTTTTCATGTCTCCTCCTAAATCCTACAGATCTACTGCCACCTTTCAACCACCTTCAAAATTCATGTCCTTAAAATAATTAACCCAATGAGTCCAATCTGCACTGTTCATACACTGTATTATGAATTCATCAGTGCTCACGTGTACAGAAGACACTCTTCCCTCGGTCCACTAATACCTCTGACTCTTACAATACTTCTAGTTCCTCTTTAAGCTTTCTGGGGAGAGGTCTGACATAGATGTTCCAATTACGTCCCTCTACAGACATTTAATTTCTTCACTTTCACCAGTTGTGAGTTTTTGTGCCTTGTTCTGGTAAGGTGAAGGACTAGAACTCACATTGGGAAGGGTGGCTGATCATAGTTAGGGAAACAAAGAGGGCAGGGATATTTTAGTATCCCAGTATTTAGATCTGGATTAGCCATAGTGAACATTTTAAATTTACATTTGAGGCTTCAATGCCTACATGTGAACAGCCTTCTTTATTGTGTGGGATTTCCAGGCATTGACACACTCTGGCTGAAGATCTTATGGTTGCATTTCCAATATTAACACCACTGTCTCTCTTTATTTTTAATTTGTTCTCTTCCCATATTATGAAAAAAGTATAACAATAAAAATCATAGTGTTTAATACTTCTGGGCAATAGTATTGTGTGAAGAAGCTACTTATATTAAAGTATTCAAACTTTACCATAAATGTAGGAAGCTAGTTGGAAGAAAGTCAGGGGTGGAAAGCTCAATGACTTCCTAAAGCCAAGGAAAGGACATCCCAGAATACTCAGCCATGCAACTTGATCTAATGAATGCTCTTGAAAATTTTCACAGTTACTTTGAAACATACGAGTAAAACTTCTGGGTGATGGTGGTGGACATCTTTAATGCCAGCACTCATTGGGCAGAGGCAGGCAAATCTCTGTGAGTTCAAGGCCAGCCTGGTCTATAGAAAGAGTTTCAGGATAGCCAGGGCTACACAGGGAAACTCTGTCTTGAAAAAGAAAGAAAGAAAGAAAGAAAGAAAGAAAGAAAGAAAGAAAGAAAGAAAGAAAGAAAGAAAGAAAGAAAGAAAGAAAGAAAGGAAGGAAGGAAGGAAGGAAGGAAGAAAGGAAGGATAACAAAAAGAGTAAAACTAATTTTCATGCTCATGTTTGTGTGTGTGTGTGTGTGTGTGTGTGTGTGTGTGTGTGTATGTGTGTGTGATAGTTGTGTCTTCAAGACTTTCTGGTTCAGAGCATTTTGTAACAGTAGAGGGATGATGTAAATTAATTTCTATGATTTAAGTTTTATGAGTAAGGTTTTCAACGTTAAAAAGTGGAATATTTACCTAGTGATGTGTGAGGCCTAGTAAAAGCAACAACAAAGATGTTTAGTAAAGGGAGTGAAAACGCTTGGTATGAAGCTGTTCCTCAAGGTGGCTAAGGCCAGAGAGATGGCAAAGTGGGTAGAGGCAGCTGCCGCCAAGCCTAAGAATCTGAACTCCATCTCTGGAATGGAGTTCTCTCTTCACCTACCAACCACTGTAAGTTGTCCTCTGACATCATCCCATATGCAAACAAACAAGCACTCATAAGTAAACAAAGTTTATAAATGATTAAAGTAAGAGTGGCCAATGATAAGAGAATCTAGCAAGATAGTCTTCCCAGAGGGAGCCAAGCAGAAGAGGCTTGATGTGTCAAGTTCAGCCAAAGAAATGTCTGCTACCAACCTCTTTTTCAGGTTTCTCCACTTGAAGGATTTTGAATTTCTTGTGTTAGCAAGCTGAAGCTTCTGGTTTGAAGTCAGAAAAAGTCTGGATAAAATAATAATTATGGAAAGCAACATTTTCTTCACAGCATGGCATATTCTCAGAAGTAACACTAGAGTTATAGTGGGCAATACAAACTTATTAAAATTTTGTTAAATCTATTAAGTGAGTTAATTAACTACATAAACATTTTGGAATACCAGTAACTGGCAATCTATAAGGTACTATACTTTATTTTGTGGAAGATGAAGACATTATCTATATAAAAATTAGGGTTGGGGATGAAGAGATAATATCTCTTCAGTGGTTAAGAGTGGGTACTGCTCTTTCACTGGAGCAGAGTTCAGTTCCTGGTTCTTACATCGTGTGGTTCAATACCACCTGTATCTCACATGAGTCACAGCTGCCAGTAATTCTAGCCATAAAGGATCCAGACTCCTGTCTCCTCAGCATCAAGCACATGTATCCCAACACAGATACACACACACACATCACACACACATCACACCACACACACACACACACACACACACACACACACACACACACACCACACATACACACACATACACATCACATACACACCACACACATATACACACACACAGAGCACACACACATACACATACACACACACAGAGCACACACACCCCACACACATACACACATAAACACCCATAACTAAAGTTAAAATCATTTTTAAAAGTCAGGGTTTCCTGGTTGTGTCAATAAAAGGGAAACTAAAGTTTAATAATTAATTAAAGATTCTTATACATTGTGATGGGGTGAGGGCCAAACAAACCCCCCATTAATTGAAAATACTGCAAGAGGAGGTGTTTATGCTACCTTGCCTACCTGAATGTCACTAACTTACCAGTTCTTTATCATACTGATTACCTACTGACTCAGAGCTATTTCTTTCTGTTGCTTCCCCACATCGAGAAAGAGTACTGAACACATCACTACAGAAAGAAAAACATCTAATAATCACAATTATGATGCAAACTGAACACATTTTATACAGACTGCTTTCTCATGTTAAAATTAAAAATATCTTAGGTCAAACCATTGTACATCAAGGTATTCAATGCAAGTTGAATGTAAAAAGTCAGGGAAGAGATCTTATAAAAGGTCATAAGACTGTTCCTTCTACCATCATAACCATGACATTCCACACAGGATTTGAGGTCCTGATAAGACACATCTGCTATGGTGATGAGAACTCCATCCCATGAGGGAACTCTTTATACAAACAAGGTATTTTTCCAGCAATTGAGACTCTATCTTAAAACCTGGAAACTGTTTCTTAAGGGTCAGCACATAAAAACTGTCTTCCAGAACTGATGAGGTTGTATCTCATGCTGGTAGCCCAACTTGTTACTCTAAGAATCACCCAGCTGGTGCTGGTTCTGAAGGCATGAAGGGGTCAAGGAGAGCAACTGAGGCTTGGCACTATGAGAGGCTATGAGAGGCCATTGGTAAAAGTGCAGTCTCACTGGCAGTTGAAAGCCCAGATTGAAAAGGTCATGTAAAGAAGTTAAGGCTTGGCACCATGAAGAGAGCCCATGAGAGGCTATTGATGAAAGTGGAGCCCAGTGGCAGCAAAAGACCCCAGCAGTTTTTGAAATGCCTGTGCCATGGGACAACCACCAAGAACTGCAACAGCAGTGGAGTGGAGCCAGCTGGAGCCTGGGGGACAAGCTGTGTGTGCTGCAGAGTGCAGAGCCAGAAAAGTGATCCAAATCCTTTGGAGGAGCCCAGAAGATTGTGAGTGAATTCCAGATAACTGGACATTGATAATTTTTTTTTGTTTTGCTGTTCAATGACATTGTGAGATCTTGATAAATATTTGATTTCATTTGGTTCTGTGCATTAGCAACCCTCATGATTGTTCCTCTTGTAAGTGGTTTTGCTGCTGGTGTAGTATTAAAATGTGTTATAGAGATAAAGCAATCATTTTGTCTTATACAGAAAAGGGGAAATGTTGTGGAAGTTTATTTTTAGTTATGTATAAAATGTTTTATGCACTGTTGGTTGAGGGACTAGCCTAGGTCTCGGCACGCTGTATTGTTTACAGGTGTTAGATTTGTGGGGGGATGTTTGATTGCTTATGACCTGCACCTGAGGAGTTCTGAATCAATAAAAACACCTGAGCTCAGATACTCAGGCTTTCACTGTCAAGTTAGAAGCTGGCCAGGATAGTGGTTCCTTCTGCTGAGGTCTGGCAGGGTTTCCAACCTATGAAAGCACCTCCTTGTCTTCTTTGGTGAGCCGCCGCAGTGGTGTACAGCTACAAGGTCTCCATGAAGATGATACTTCAGGGTGTACAAAGTAACAGGTACGCTGATGTGCTCTTTCTTAAGTATTTGATGTTCAAATATAGTCATGTGCTAACATTAACAAGCAACGTCTTTATTTCCTAGTTAATGTAGTTATGTTAATGTCAGTGAAAATCAACCTAAAGATAAGGAATATTGTCTCATCAAAAGAGAATTTATAAAAAATAAAATGGTCAGTTCATCAGAAAGGCATATCTTAAATAGAAATGTGCTTAATAAAAGAAGCTCATGCCCATGAACCAAAGAAGACATCATCAAACCCACAATCATATTTGGGCATAAATATTTGACTCACAATAACAAATTGTTATTTGTTAGCTCATCAATTTGGAAGCATAATGAACATATATATATATTGTCAATAGCAATACCAATTCATTTTCTCCAAATAACATTTATAGGACATTGTATCCAACATTGCATGATATGTATTTTAAGTATGTTTGAGATATTCACCAAATTAGGCAATGAATAAGAGACTAAAAGTTGTACTACTGAATTTAAAACAGTAAAGGTGAACAGTATATTCTTCACCAATTGAAGAATTACAGTAGAAGTTAGTTACGATATTTCCAAATGTCTTGAAATGGTGGAATGCTTTATAACAACTTTAAAAATGTCAATGAACATCTTATTAAATGCTATGAATTCCAGTGAAGTAAAGAAAAATATCAACTAAATTCAAGAAAATTAATGTCAAGAACAAATTAATCTTTTAAATTTTTAGTTTATATGGGACTCTTTAAATTTATATTATATACTGATGTTGACCAGAAGTTGTGAAGATCAAGGGTCAAGAGAACTATTTCCATCAATATCCAATCCTTCCAGACAACCTATTTGTTTATTTTGTAAACCTAATATTCCTTTTGATGGTCCTATTTTAAAAACCCTTTACCATCTCCTCTTCCTGATGCAGGAGAGATTGCTAATGTTCCTGAAAATGTAAAATAACTACTTTTCAAAATGTGTCAATGCCATTATATGTTGACTATTTTACTCAGCTCCAATGTAATTGGGGTCATTAGGAAAGCAGTAGAAGCTCGGACTCTGTCAATATCTGACCTTTAAAATAACAGGAACATTCTAGGTTGCTGGCTATTGAGCAACCTAGCCCATTCGCTGTGCTGTTGCTATTGTTGAAATACAAGCAGGAGCAGAGGTGCCATTCCTTGTTGAAAACTTTTTGGGGGAAAAAACAAGTCTCCTACTGCAGACATGGTGTTTCAAGAATCAGACAAAATATATTTCATGGAAAATCTATTTTGAGGTCGACATTCATTTGAAAAGCTAAAACTAGCATCCGGATAAAAAAAGGGAGGGATGAAACATCAAACTGAAAATATCTTCCTATATTGTGACATTTTAGCAAATGTAAATGAAACCACCTTTAAGGCTGTCACAAGGAAAGAAATCCAACTGGGGTCCTGATGACTGAAGGGATGCTAAAGAATCTCTCATCAGCAGACCACAAAGAAAAAAGCAAGAGCTATCAGTAATATGCAGATGTTATAAGGATATGACTTCAGCACAACCCCGAATCCCGATGGAGACAAAACTGCAGATGTTTAACTTATTACAGGAACCAACTGCAAATTCTGTTTTGATTCTCCTACTTAATAAGGTTTGATTTTTTTTTTAAAGACACATGAATTGCACTTTCAAGAACTTCCTCCAGCCTCAGTCACTTTAAACATTTAAATGCTTATGACTAGTTGCAGGGTTTTCTTGGGTAAAGTGTCACATAATCTACTACATGGGTGTGGGCAGTGTGAAATTGGCAGAGGAAAGATGTGTTTAAGTATCTCTCAGGTGGTGGCAGGAGATTTATTATTGTGTAGCAACGGAACTCACGATGTGAGATAAAGACTGTGCACAGATGTAACAACAAACCTACTTTAAGTCTGCTTAAGTCTTGGCAAAACCATAAGAACTCAAATGCTGACATTCGTTCATCAAAGTAGAACACATTGGGAGATATGAAGAGAGCAGTTCTGCCCAGTCGTCTGTTCTGTTTTTAAGTTACAGAATATAACTTTAATAAATATTTGATTTCAGATAGGTCTGTTTTTCTTTTAATGACCTTCTTTGATGGGAATTGTTTGGGGATGGTTTATGGATTTTGTATTCCTAAGAACCACCAATTATAAAACCACGCAAAGGTGAACCTTGCCATTGTTTCGGTCATGGTGAGTAAACATATTCAGTTTCCAGTTAAATTTTGTTTTCAGAAAATATTTCATTCCATGTGTTCTGTTCAGAGGCGGCTTGTTCTTGTCTCTGAGTGATGTCGGCAGTTGGGTTGCAAGTTGTGCTGGCGCTTTTTATGACCATCACAGGTTTCCACTGCCCTCTGTCCCCTTTGGTCTCCACACCGGGCAGTGTTTGTTTCCCCTGAGGGTTCCAGCAGGATCTGGCACTTCAGGACCTGTATGCCAGCAAGTCAATGCTAGATAGATTCCATAGGATGAAAACCCAGAATAAAAATAGAGAAACGAGAAATTGGGAAGGCTTTTTTTTTTTTAAGATTACCATAATAGGGTGATCTCTTTGAGATGAAAAAAAATCATAAATTTTCATTTGTATCGAATGATCCTTTATTTCAGAAAGTATATGTAATTTATACCAGAAGTAGTAAATACCATTAGATGTACCAATGAATTCCACTCTACTCTCTGTGCGGTTTTGATTGAGCCTGGTAAAGAAAAAGATGAAAAACCATGGACACACCATACTGGGATGAAAACTGGCTTAACAGTCAGTCTCAAAATAGGTCTCTTATTGTCCATCAAGAATGAGTCTAGATGTAAAGATGCCTTTACATCTATTGTACCTTCTAAAGGAAAGAGACAGTTGAGATACAAAAATTCTATATTATATTATATTACATTATATTATGTTATGTCATGTCATCTCGTGTTGTGTCATGTCACGTCATATTATATCATATTATATATTATTCTTACATATATTACCTTACTATAAATTTTAAGATAATTCTAATTTGATGACTTTAAAACAAAGCAAACCAAAAACAAAATTATTCTTGATTTTGCAGCATATTTAACCATTGCTATTCACATGTATTGAATACAGCAGAGAGTAAACACAGCTCATCTTCAAAAGTTGACTTATAAGATAACCAGTGTATTCCTTTCCTGTGTCTAGTCCTAATGCCTAGACCAGTGGTTCTCAACCTTCCTAATGCTGCAACCTTTAAGGTAGTCCCTCATGTTGTGGTGAGCCCCCAACCATAAAATTTGCTTTCACTGCTACTTTATAACTATAATTTTGCTACTATTTTGAATCATATCTGATAAGCAGGATTGTCTTAGGTGACCCCTGTGAAAGGGAAGTTTGACCACCAAAGGGATTGGGAGCCACATGTTGAGAACTGCTAGCCTAGTTCCATGTTTGGCACATTGTCATTGCTCAGTAATGTTGCAACTCAACCACCAAACAAAAGCACCACCACCACCACCAACAGACACTATACTAGATAGTTAGACATAGAAAACAATAAAACCATTTGAGTAGTCTAATATTGTCTTTCTTGAGGGATATGTAATCTTAAAAAAAAATCATGTACTTTTCATGCCAGAGTGGACAACTACAGAGAGAATGAAAACAGTCTTTAGTGTAAGATAGCTCCAACCTTTGCCAAGATGTGACCAGCTGAGAAACTCAAAATACCTTGAAGAGATGCTATCTGCCACAGGGATTACTACAATACATGTAGGATCAAAGAAAATTCCACATTTTACCCTGGTGATTAGCTGTAATTAAATAAAGTAAGTCTTTTTAAACTTCATTAGCAGCAAGGCGTTTGCTACAGCAGAGTGGGCACAAATCATCCATTCTTAATTAAAAGATAATCCGCAGGATGGCCATAATCTTCTTCTAAAAATACACCATTTCCCCCTGAAAGAGTTTCTCATCAAATAAGTATAAATAACAGTTTCTATGAGTTTAAGTGTGTAGGGAGGGAAGCTCCTCCTGTTTGCTTGAGTGGGTGCCGAATGTGGCTGAGAGCATCACTTTGGCATGCTATTATTGAAAATGGTAGAATACCTCACTTCAGCAAAGTCTGACATAAATCTTTGAAAACAAAGACATTGCATATGTATGAGCTGAAATAGATATGACAGTGTTGGCACATTAATATTCCTGTCACTAGGGGGTTTCAAACTTTTAAGGAAAAGATGGGAATGAATTCAGACTGTAGCTGGTAATATAGGCCAACATATAGTAGGGTAATTAGGTATCACTGACCAAAATAAGGTATGTGCACAGAAAAGGTTCTCCTGCCTCTTGCCTTTGGTAAAACAAGACTACAGAACCATCTACTGGGAATGCCAAGAATAATTAATTTGCCTTTACTTGGCATGGCTGTTCTAAGCATACTAATAAGAATATTCCATAAAGACCAATCTCAATAAGCAGTAGAGAGGACTGTTTTTTCTTTCTTGTGTAGCCTCTATGGTGTTTCATGAGTAACAGATGTTTCCACTTATTTCACAATAACCCTCATTAAAAGTAACCGTGGGACCTAATTGAATAGTTCTCCACATAGTCAAATCTGCGCAGAAAGTAGCTTTATTATTGCATGTCCTACAATTGTTTCCTGTTTTGCTGGTCGATATGAGAAGGTTTCCTACATATATTTTAAATAACTTTTCTGGAAGTAAGTGAACACATGCACATACATACACACACACACCACAGAATAATCTTCTGTTTACTCCACATTTGTCCAGACTTCCTATGTGTTGCAAAGTACCTTCTTAGAAATATAACCCCTCTTTAGATAAGCCTAAATAATCGCGTTCTGGAACACCACCCCTTACTAAGAAAAATGACATCATCATTGAATTTGATTATATACTGTATGACAGTGGACTTCTGTTGAAATTTTAGAACTTTTATTTTTTTAAAATGTTTGTATTGATCCCACGTGTGCCCATGTATGACTGCTTTACGGTCCTGACCAAAAGCTTTGTGGATACACAGATAGAACCTTAGGAGGCTTGGTCTGGGCTGACAGCAATTGGCCAGATTAAAAGGCTTCAAACTTCTCCTTTAACTGTGTCTCTTTAGACATGTAATAATATCTAATATGGGCATCACAGTGAACATTATGGAAATTATCTATACCTGTTACAGAAGGGCAACAGATCTTACATACAAATATCTTTTTTTCTTTGGATTTTATTTATTACATATCATAGAGGTGCTTGCATCAGTATTTTTTTAAAAAACAATTTATGACTACTTTTGGCATGTTTAACTACTTTATTAGACTAATGTTATTTGTCATTTCATGTGTGTATCCATGTTGTGTTTAAAAGAGGAGAAATAAAGTATGGGGATAAGCCAGTACCAGGAAGGACTCTTGCAGCTCTCCACACCACACTTTATTTTACAGAGAAGGAAATATTCCAATGACACGACTGAGTTACAAGGCACTTGAATATAATTGTTGCCTGTAAAATATGTTGATAAAAAATACTTACATTAATTAAATAAATATTGGCATAAAAACAGCCAAATTGAATGAGTTCAAGTAGCATTTTTCCTTCTACTCTTTCATTTCATAAGAGAAAGGCCTTTACAAGGGAATCAATTACATTGAATTGCTAGGATATTTACTTTATTTTATTGCTAAAATATTACACCATAAAGAATTTATATGTGAGCAATTAATTTTCAACCCATCTTGTAAGTAAATATCATTAAAAACATGTACGCTTAATTAACTAAAGCCAGTTTAAACCAGGATAAGTAAAAAAATGACAAATCAGTTGGAACATAGATTTCAGAAATAACTATAACACAATTTTCTTCAGAATGCCTGCCATTTTATTTTATATTAACTTTGCTACTAGCTTAAGATATCATATATCTTAAATAAGTAACATGTCTATGGTGTTCAGTTATTGATATAAATTCAAATGGAAACAAGGCCACTTAGACTTTTAAAATGTTCTCTTTTATGTTAATTTATTGCTGTAAAATAATGAATTGCAGCCTTTTCTTCCACTGGCATGTTTGGAATAGTTTGCATGATTTTGAAATGGCTTAAATATTTTTCCACCCACCCAAGACGGAATGTTTCAAAGAGGGGAAGAAAAAAATATTCACTTACTTTTGCTGTGGTCATTTTTTTGTTGTCTCATACAATACTCCAGAGTACAATGGTATATTGTTTAAAGGAAAATAAAATAGTTCAATCATATTAAAGTGTATTAAATTTACTAATAGAACATAATTGATAAGAAGTAAACAACTAATTTACTACACAATACATATTGTGAGCACACTGTAAGTTCTGTTGCCTACATGTGATGATAATCAAGTAATCTGCAAAGTGGCCACAGAAAAGAATGCTCCTTTAGTCATGTCTACAACTATCCAATGTCATTCAAAACAGCAGTAGACAGATGCTAGACTTCACCAACTCTATCATACACAGAAACTTTTTGACTTATAGTATTATTCCTTGGGACAAGCTCTTTCATTCCATCAGTTCAGATAGGTTGATGAAATAGCTCAAATTCTAACATTCCATAGAAGTCATTAAGATTCATAATTTAGACTTTTATAAAAAAACAAATCCCACCGTTGGTACTTTATTAAAATGCGTGCCTCACTTCCTTGTTTGACTTTAAAAAGAAAGCATGTACAGAAAGATTATGATGAGCCCTCTCATATTTACAGTGAATAAGCACTAATAAAAATGGCCGTTTTATAAAATTCATATTATAAATATCTTCAAAAGAATGTGACTTTGGTATTGCCAGTGAAAAAGGCACACTAAGACCTTACTACCATTGAATCATCTGGGCCATAGTATTTCATTATTTAGCAAACCATGCCCTTCATCTTCTGCTACTGTTACATGTAAAACAATAATAATAATAATAAAAAAACTCCTCTTATCCTTATGTTGCTTACTTTACATCCTTATAAAACAGATCTATTCTATAAAGCAGTTGTTGTTACATTAAGATGTATGCCTGCTTTTCTTTAGAAGACAGATGAGAGTGTTTCAGCTGCCACTGAGTTGTCGTTCTTTGTAACAAAATGTAGTGCTGCATATATAAAAATGCAAGTGTAATGTAGAGTCAAATGTCTCTCAGCACAAGAGTTGTTCGTTTTAGCACCCATTTTGTTGGTATTTATCAACTTACTAATTATAGGCAAATTGCTTCCAACACGAAAACTGTGATGATTAGCAGTTTTTTCTGCTAACTCTAGTCTACTGTAGTTCCGGTAAAAGAATGTCAATAATCTAAATCCCTTTCTTTTTTTTTCTGGCTTAGAATATATAAAAATAAACTCATCAGGCTAGCATTTCTCAACTTTTTGGAAATGTGGTTTGGAAGGCTCGGTGTGGGAAGCAGAAATGGATGCATAGATGTCATAATCACGAAGGTCTACCTGTCACTTCTCATTATCTGGAGAATCTTGAAGATACACTAGTATCCACCAAATGGAATTAGGCAATCCTGGTTTAACTAACAGAGTAAATGCATTTGAGCACTGAAAGCAAAGTCCATCAATTGTTAGAACCTTTCATAAAATCTTTCTATTAGAGAGCAAGAAGCATCTTAAGAACTAGCTTATATACCGTCACTGATGGCTAGAAAATGCCCAGTGCATACTGTTTTAAACCTCTCATATAACTATGAAGCAGAACAGCTTGATATTGCTTGGTCAGATGTAAAACAGTTTGTAACCTTCAGCCCTCTATTACAATCCTTTAAAGTGAGCTCAAATGAAAATGAGAGTAACATGCCAATCTAGAAAAACGTTTTCATTGCATGCAGTACAATAAAAGCCTGGATTTTTCTACCACCATTGCTAATTTCACCCATTTGTTTCTCATTACAATAAGTAAACAAGATTAAATGGAAAATCTTACAGTTTGCAGAGCACATTACACAGCAGAAATGTCTGAGGCAAATACTGACTTAGTGTCTTAACCAACTTACATGGCACTAAGTGACTATTTCTACAATAGTTTCTACAATTTTAAAGTTATATTGGCAGGTTCCAGTCAACAAAGATGTCTGCAATGGCCTTCTTTTGCCAATACGTTGCTTTTAGTCTAATTGCTTATTTGCAGTCTCAGCAAGCAGAGAGAAGAATTTTATCCTCTTTGCCTTGTCTCTGAATACTAACTAGCTGTCCCAGCCAAGACTCACTAAAAAGAGAAACTGCACAAGAGACACATTGCATTTGACACAGTCAAGAGGTAAAAGAAAGAACAAAACAAAAGTCTATTCAGAACGGAATCCTCTGATATCCCCCTCCCCCAACCCCTTTAAAGTAAAGTTAGGGGGCCATAAATCCATGCCTGAATGCCTGAGATTGTCAGTAGTAAAGGACAGTGAATGACAGGTGACTGTCAGCCTACACAATCTCCAGGTTATCACTTTTTGGCATTGATAAACAAGAAAAGTGTATACATAACAAGGAAATATGTCATCAGTTCTCTCTGAATGCATGGGCAAGCTCTGTATAGGAGAATCAGCTGAGCATTTCCATATAGGCACATGGATTTATCTCTAGTTCTGCATATACTTCCTTTGAAATTATCCTCAAAATATTGCTTACAACATTAAATAAATGCTAAAGTTTTATGAACCTGTTCATCATCTCCCTCCCCTTCGAGAATTGGAGCTCTGATTTGATTTATAAAACTCCTTTCCCATATTTAAAAATAATAATAAAAAACAGACCCGTATTTTTCTGTTTGATTTTTCAAAAAGGTTTCTCTCAAGCTATTTCCCCCAAAGACCTCTTTATACTTTCATCTTTGCAGAATGCCTTAATCCTCCTGTCTTTGTTGTTTTAATGTCTGATCGGTTTGTTTTCAAGTTGTTCTATACCACATTTGCTAGAACTGAAACTTGACTTCAGGCATTTCAGATATAAATCCCTACAAACACACAAGCATCCCTGACAAAAGCAGAGTGGGTTAGAGCAGGAAAGGCTTTGGTAGTCATTTCCATAATATGCATTGTTATTTGTTGCATGAATACAGGTACAGAGAGATCACAAATTTGAGATGATGGAGTAATTTGTAATTAAAATAAGTTTGGCCTCTTCTCAGATTCCTGGCACTCTCATCTGTTGGCCATCTGTAGTGGAAGGACAGATTCTATTCTCAGTTCCACTGGGCTGGGGAAGAGAAATAGCTCCTAACAAACCCAAGTTTCTGGGTCTTGTGATGGTAGGCAAGGAGACAGGTCACTATGTCTAAGCTGCTGGTGCCAAGTGTGAAGATCTTTATCTGATCACGGCAAAGGCTTACAGAGAGGGCATAAGGTGGAGCTTTACTGCTCTTCCCACCCAAGCAACTGTTACTTATAAACGTTCTACATCCTTTGAGAGAAATGAGGAAAGGAGAAGAAATCAACTCAACTAAAACAGGAAAGACAGAAGGAGGTTATTATACTGATATCCTGATTACATCTTTTTTTCCTTTTCACTACTACAAAGAAAAACAACAACCAAAAAAAAATTTCTTTAAAAGATCAAGTAGGAAGAATGCTGTATGTTTCATTATTTAACACGGTCAAAATGTGGCTGCACGTCTAGCTTGGAAATTAGAAAGTGCTCGATAAAGAAAGTTGTCTTATACAAGCTTAATTCAGACTTCAAGAAATTACTTTGTAAATTTTTTTGACATGCTGATCATTTGAGAGCTTTCTCCATTTCATATGGAGCTTATTTTTGTATGGGAAAGTAAATTCTACAGTTAGTGTTTGTTTTTCATTTATCAGTGTACAGGATGTAAGTAGCAAGATCTGGGTGACTGTTGTAGAAAATCAGGCAGAAATGAGCATATCAAAAGCACAAAATGTTTTCATATTGTACTCATCTGTAGTAATTAGTTCTATCCTTCATTATGATGATTCTCATAAAAATTCCCAGGGACTTTTCCTGGAAATTAATTAAAAATTAATTTAAAAAATCTTTTCAGATGTATTTGATATTGAAAGGCTTACTAATATTAAACTTGGAAGGCACAGAATTACTTTAAAATTCAAGAGTAAAGTCTAGTAATTTTTGTCATATCATGTGTCATTTCAAGTTATGCAGGATAGTGATATGAGAAAAAGATTTAATTTGAGAGAAGACTGGCTAACATTCAGGAAATGAAATAATATCTGTGCAAATAAAAAACATTTCTTCCAGGGAGGGTTAGTCAACTGACGGAAATTTATAGTTTATTATTGAATATTTTCAGGATTATTTTCTTTATAATAATAGAATGAATCAACTTCAAAGGATTATCTTCAAAATATATATGTATAGGTGAGGGTGTGTTTGTGTGTTCATATATGTGTCTCTATGTCTGTATGTGATAGTGAAAAAGTAGGATTTATGTTGGTAATAGTAACTATTTTATATGGGAGTCTTCTCAAAATAAAAATATGTAATTCTGCATCTCATTTATATTTAATAAGATACTCACTATACAGTTGAAGAAATTCCAATTATTTTGAAAAATAATGACCTATGGGTCAGTCATATCTTGACAACTTCTGGTGAGGGTTCAATGAAAATCTCAAGGTTTAAGAATATAGAAATCTAAGTAAATCACCATCATCAGGAAATGACAGGTTTATATATTTTCTGAGTAAGATGATTATTTTATGAGCTGGTTATACCTACAAAGACTGATAATGTCTTTCTATATCCATATAGAACAAGATGTCTGGAGTCTGGATGGAATACTCAGCTTCTTAAGCTTATTCTTCTTATAGAGTACATGATGAATGATTTTCTTCTGGACACAATTAAGCCTAAATGCATTAGCAGCTGTGTATCAGCCAATATTTGTCCTGTTGGTTGTATCAATTCAGTGCTAGAGCTAAGATTTGGAGCAAATATTCCTGTGACCCAGATAGTCAGGGAGGAAGCATGGCAGGGCTATGGCTGACCCTCTCACCTGAGGGGACAGAGATTGAAGCAGCATATGGAGACTACAAAAGCTTCCTTGTAGAGGGATAAGATGACCAGAGGCACAGAAGTCAGGATAAATATAGCAAACCCTAGACAGGTGGATGGATAGATGCATAGATGATGGCTATAAGTACTAAATGAAGACCCTCATGGTGGAATGTGAGACACTGCAATGCTGTTTTAGGAAAGCCTATCCTTCTCTATTGACATTCAAATTTAATGAGGTTTTCTCTTATAACAAGTACTGAGGAATAGAGAAAGACAGATTGGAAAATCTCACGATTTAAAATTTATCAGATTTATGACTGAAAATGAAAATTCAGATAAAGCACTCCAGTAACAGGTAAACTGACTCTCCCATGTCCTCCCTTTTACTGAGCTTCAAGTATCAAAGGGCAGGGAGTGTAACAACTTACGTAATGCTAGTTGGATATAAACTGACATTATTTTCTTAAGAAAATGAAAGTAAAAAGTGCTCAACAAACCAGAAGACCTGAAAACCTGTATAATATCCTAGCACTTCTAATGCTTGGAATTTATCCAAAATAAGTAGATAACCCAGATAATTAAAATGGGATATACACATATATATGTGTGTATGTGTATATATATATATATATATATATATATATATATATATATATATATATCTGTATAGTTCACATGTAAATAAAATATATATATGTACACACACATATATATAGTATATATACACATGTAAATAAACTATATATACACATATATGTATATATAGTTTATTTACATGTGTATATATATGCATATATATATTTATATATATGCATATATATAGTTTATTTACTTGCAAACTATACAGATTGATTAAATAAAATATGTTATGCCAAGAAAGTCACTATTACCTAATTCCAACCATGAAGAAATCAGGACCATTGAGGGGATCTCAAGATAAGATGAATAAGTGGCTTACTAAGAGACATGTGAAAGATGTCTGGGCATTACTTACGTAACACTGACGAGACAATTAAAAATGTTATTATGGTTTGGATATATGGTTTTATAAATCTTCAGAAGGTCGATATGTTGGAAACTTTGTAGCCACATAGTGAATCTGATCACTGAGATATGTTTGATTATGAGGACTATGAAGTCATATTTGACATCATAAACAGAGATGATGGCAACTTATAAAAATGAGAACTGCTTTATTTGGAGTAAGGAATTCATTGAGGACATTTGATTGTTGGTGTTTTACATTATAATTTAATTATAACATTTCCCCCTTCCCTTCGTTCCTTACAAACCCTCCCATTTGTACCTTACCCCTCTCCTTCAAGTTCATGGCCTCTTTTTCTGTGTCAATATGCATTTGTATGTCTGATTATTTCTAAATCTAACGTGTTGAGTCTATATACTGTTATTGTAGGTATTTTTTTAGGGTTAACCTTTTGGCACAGGATAACTAATCTATGTACTCTTCCCTGGGAAGAACAGACATTTTTGGATCTAGATTTTATCTTGTTACTCCCCATACCACCATACCTCCTGGCTGCCATGATGAAAACCTCTCTCTGCCACGTGCTTTTGCTGCCATGATGCACTATCTCACTACAGGCAACTTTAGAGAAGGACCCAGCTGACTGTGGACTGAAATCTTGCATTCTGAGAGTCCGAATTAACCACCTTCCATCTGTGTAGTTTCATTCAGGCACTTTGACACAGTGTGACAGAGTAACTAAAAAGTAACCAATGCTCAGGGCTGCTCAGTCATACCACATTGGATTATTGGTCACCTATGTTCCTCCAGTGAGAAGGGACAATCTGGTTGTGAATTATGAAATTTTCTTAACACTCAAAGGAATTCCATAGCAAGATATAGTCAGGTATAATGTGTATGCCTGGGATCCTAGTCTTTGGGAAGAAGGCTAAGGGCAAGGGAACAGGGTGAAGTTCAAGTCCAGACAGGGCCAGAGTTACATAGAACGTCTCTCTCTCTCTGTCTCTCTCTCTCTGTCTCTCTGTCTGTCTCTCTCTCTCTCTGTCTGTCTGTCTGTCTGTCTGTCTCTCTCTCTCATATACTCACACCCACACCACACATTACACACACACAGCAAGATACCCTATAGAAAAATTCTTTGCTCTATCAATGAAGAAACCAATAAAAAACAAAACAAAACAAAGTAACTTTAGCTAAAATCCACCAGAAAGAAACAGTGGTATAAGTAAAGTTATTTTTTTCAGAGAAGTATATAATGGAATTACAATTGTAAAATTAAGTTTTCCTTCACTTATAGGTTATATATTTTTTTAAACGAATGCTTTTACACTTACTGAAAGTGTTAAAGTGAGAATCAATCGAAGCTAGAAATTCTCACAATTTTCATGGAGTGCTACCCTTGAAGGTTTCAACGTCTGCTCACTACAATTTTAACTGCATATATTTAAATCCAGCATTATTTTGCCTTTTGCACCTGTAAATAATGAATGACTAACACCAAAATTTCCGTGAGAAGACACTGCTTCCCATAGTACAGATTTAGGACAGTGTCAACAACACTATTTGCATGTTCCTCTCTACTTAAGAAGCTTTATGTCTTCAGAACCAGATACCTGATCATATTGGCTTCCTTCTTCTCACAGTGCCTAGGAGAAGACATTACACAAGTGTCTATGGCATTTAGAATACTCTGGCTTGATCCCACTCGCACTCGACGGTAAGGTTATTTATCTGTCAGCTGCTTCTCTCTGCAATGTTTTCTCCATGTTAGTGCTCCTACTGATACCCAACTCTCCTCTCCTTCCCATAGGTCACAGTCGCTATTGTTCCCTCCTTAATAGCAGAAAGCATCATTTCCTGATCACTGAAATACTTTGAAATTTTTCTGTGTGTCCCTCCTGATAATGCATGTGTTATCTTGAATGCTAATCTTTCATTCATAATTGCATGCTTTTTGCATCACTGTGGTTTTTCTTGCCTGCCAGTAGTATTAACAGACTTTGGGTGACAGAAGGAAAAGAGAACTTATTAGTGGGCTACCATGTAGATGTGGGGAAACTTAAGAAGAAGCAGGTACACCTGTATTTAGACCATGATCTTAGGGAATTTAGAACGGAGAGTTCATGTAAACTAGGAATCACAGTAATATGATAGTGCTAAAGTAGGGCAATTGGAGAATCACCATGGTAATGGCTATTCCTGAGTCACTCAAGTCCTTCCTACTGTCTTAGAAGCAGGGTTCCAAAAGGCAGATTTAAGCTGCATATAAAATATCTAAGAGAGAAGTAAGAGGAGGAAGAAGAGGAGGAGGAGAAAGAGGAGGAAGAAAGAGAGAGGGAAAGATAATCTACATATTTGTGAAATGGAAAGAACAGGTTTTGTACCACTTCACCTACTGAAAGGACCCACTACTGCTGTAGACAAGTGGAAGAAGGGATAGTTGAAGAGAAAGATGGGCGAAGAGATACTAACATTAATTAAAGCTGTATGCCTGACTACACATGTCCTTGGATGACATGTTCCCCCATGAGCTGAACCTGGAAAGCAGAATTCATTGTAAAGATGCTCATAGAGATTTGAGTGTCCTGAGACTGCCCAGGCTCTCTTGTCCGCAGGCTGACAGAGAGTGCACAGGACATGCTCTCCTTACAGCAGATAATAAAGGGTATTCAGGAAACTGTAGTTCTAGTCAGTAGCCATTTTTCAGATCAGAACTCCTTCATAGGTTTTGAATGCACACCCATCTTTGCCTTTTAACAAGTCTCCATTTCCTAGTCATCTGGATTGCCAATAATCCTCAGCAGATAGACAAAGCCCTGTGTTCAACGTGTCTCCATTTTGATACTTTAAGCATCACCGTTGATTCTTTTCACTTGTTTGTTTGTTTTTGTTTTTGTTTTTTTCAAGATAGTTTTTTCTCTCTTTTGTAAGCCTGGCAGTCTTGCAACTCACTCTGTAGACTAGGCTGACCTCAAACTCACAGAGATCTGTCTGCCTCTGCCTCCCAAGTGCTGGGATTAAAGGCATGAGCCACCATTGCCCGGCTCATTGGTGATTCTTGAGAAAATTTGTATATTGAAAAGGGTAAGATATGTATTAGTACCATTTTTTATAATTACACAGTATAAGCCTCTCCAGCTGCTGTTTGAAAAAACAAATGTTAAACAAAATGAATTAATGATGACAACATTGACAATAAAATCTCAAATCCAGGAAGTCTGATGGGAAGTAAAAGCCCTCACCAGACTCATTACACAGGAATATTTCAAATGATCTGGCTTTACTTAGTTATTTCCTCATTTCAGAGTTAAGCCAAATAAATATAAAGATGACAGTGAAGCGTGTCTTCCTCCTCTCTCCTGTGAGTCTACACCAGCTGTCAGGATGCACATCAATGTCAGCAGGTCAGGAGTCACCTGTGACAGACATACTTCATTGTGGTAAACACCCGGATGCTGGAAATGCTTCTGTTCACAGATCCTTTATATTTTAAGTGAGAATTAGCTTTAAGTGAGAAAGAGCTTCCCTGATTTCATATTTGAATGCAATTAACCAGCTGATAAACATGCTTTTGTTTTCTGTTTGAATGTCCAATGACCATTCATTTGGGACACTGTCTTGTCAAATGGGCAACAATAACAATAAAGTTTATGTATCTTGGCTCCTGTCTGCTATGCAGCCTTTAGTAACCTCCTGTATTGGAATCAAGAACCTGAATCGAGGATAGAAAATAATTATCTTCCAGAATCGAGCTGATGGCGAGGCTATGGAAGATTATCTTGGTTTGAACTGCAAATAAGGGATAAGTGATGCCTTATTTATTTCATGGCTTTTTATTTTAGTAAAAATCAAGAAATGCTTGCAAGCTTTGGTGTCCTAAATTCTACACTCTTAGGTAGCTCAAATATAAAGAAACCGTTACACTGCATTTCTAAAGGGTGTTCTGCCTTACAAACTCTGTGATAATTTCTAAATATCTGATACATCTTGGTCTACTGTATATGCATCTATTAGTGATCATAATGAAGATATTTGTCATCACTTAATATTTGATCCAGATTATGAAGGATTTTTTTTGCTTTCTTTTCCGCTGTCATCTGTTCATTTACCAATGTAGCATATTTATCTCTTTTGAAAAAACTTCTGAAGAATAAGATCATAAGTGCCATTTTTGGTTGATTGTTAGAGTTTCATAAATAAATATGACATGGTTTCACTGTTTTTTTTTTCCCTCCCGGAGTGATGAATGACAAGAACAGATAACCATATCCTCTTACATAGTTTCCCGTGAGAAAAATGACCAAAATAAACACTGGAGCCCGTAATCATGAAGATTTCCTGTATTATGTTCACAACTTTGGCAAAAGAATCATCACCAGACAACTCCTGGTAAAATTTGAGAAACAATAGAAACTGTTTGCTGCTATGTATTGAATCTGATATAACTGGGTCTATGCAGGAAAGCAAACAAATGTAGCTTTTTATTCATTTTCCCCAAAGCATTCACGAAATATTTTATTTATCTAGGGACAGAAATAAGAACAATGTGGTTTAATCTCTGTAGAATTTCAAAATTTAGCACAGTAGGTGGTCAAGGTAGTAGTTGTGATGGATGGTGGTAGTGACCTTGGTTTGTTTGGAGGAAACATGTTTAAGAGATGATAAAGATCTTTTTACATATCTTCTGGCAAAGGTGTACTCATTTCGGTTCTTAACCTAATTATCTACTCCATAGTGTTGCTTGAATGTGACATCAATTATGGTCATCAGTTGATGACCATAAATCTTAATTATTATTTAAATTTAAATGAAGCTTAAGGAATTTAAAGACATTTCAAAATCAGGTAGTGAATGTTGGGATCAAATTTTAATAAAATGTAGGAAACTTGGCTCAACTCTTTCCTCTCTCTGAAAATTTGTTCTATGCCATTGTATACATATGCTTATTAGCATAAAAGTTTTAATTTCTGAGGAGTTGAGACTTGTATATATATGAGATCTAGATAATATATAATATGCACACATAACTTGTTTTTAAACATATACATAAAACGTAAATTTCTGTGGTTTAAATTATATATAACAGTGCTATTGCAGCTCTACATACTAGAACAATAGGGTAAAACTCACAGCAAAGTGTGACACATGTCACTGTAAAATGAAGAGTTGAATTTGCCATCGTAAAGACAGGAAGGGGATACGCATTTATTCATTCACAAAAGTGGGGAAAGGATTGCTTTCTGCAGCAGCACCTTCCTGCATTCTTAGCGTTCAGGAGGCACAGGCAGGAGCATGCTATGAAAGCCCAATTTTGACCTCATAGGGGCTTCTGGGCTTGCTTCAGTGATGTAGCAAGACTCTCTTACCCACTTCCCCAGTAAAAACCAGTACTCAAGGGAAAAGCAATCTGGTGGACTTGGTTTCACAGATAGTTTGAGAAGTTACAGATATTCTTAGCATTTTCCTGGAGCCAAGAGGTATATTTTATTTTGGTTGAAATCATGATAATGAAGAATGGCTGCTATAGCTATGATTTCCCATAAAAATTACTTTTAAAGTATTAAGGATTCTTGATTTTTCATGTTTATCACCACTGTAGTTTACTTAGTAACAAAATTTGGTAAATAGCTTTTTTCAACTGAGGAGTTGACTCCTATGCAGTAGTAAATGACTCCTATACTATAGCACAGGAGTTCTCCTTGGCTCATGTTTCAGGGTATGCTGGAAATATAAGACAGGTGCTGTCTTTGGAGAGTACTAGCTGTATTTTCAGTTTGTTGCTGATACACACACACACACACACACACACACACACACACACACACATACTATGAGCCAACCAACTTAGGGGTGAGAGAATTTTATTTGACTTAATTTTATTAAGCTTAAACTGTTGAGGAAATTTGTTTTTAGTTATGTTTGAAATTGTTTATGCACTGTTGTGTGATGGGCTATCCTAGGTCTAGGACATTTTGTATTGTCTTCAGGTGTTGCATTTCTGTGGGGGACATTTGATTGCTTATGATCTTATGATCCTGAGGAGTTCTGAATCAATAAAATCACCTGAGCTGAGATGCTCTGGTTCCACTGTGAGTATGGCACTGGCCAGGGCGGTAGTTCCCTCTGCTGAGGTCTGGCAGAGTTTCCACATATGAGAATGTGTCCTTGTCTCTTTTTGGTGAGCCCCCATAGCAGCCTACAACTACATTAAACTTAGACTTCTGTCATTGGAGGGACTCAGGGAAGAAACTCCAACTAATACTTTAAGGTAGAAATGACAGAAAAACATTGCTTATAGATTTGTTCCCTCTTAGGCTCTTGCTTAGCTGGATTTCTTACATAGGCCAGTATCATCCGTCTAGAGAGAGAGTGACACCCATTATGATCTAAATCAAGTCATGATCAAAACAAACCTCTCTGCAGATATTCCAACAGGCGAGTAGGCCTAGGCAATTCCTCAGTCAAGGCTTTCCTCTCAGATGACTCTAGGCTGTGTCAAATTGAAAATTAAGACTAGCTAGGACACTATTATAATTCTATTGTTAACCCATTCTTTGTTGATACATTTAGAAATAAAATTTACTTATAGTACAAAAAGTGACATACACTGTTGCTAAGGCAAAAACATAGTTTACATCTCAGGACTTCTTGAGATGTTTTGAGGAATATCCAGCAAACCAGACACCTGCTTCTGAAATACATCTTTGGAGCTCTAACACCTGGCATGTCTCTACTCCAATTTTCAGAGTCCTTATAGGGGTGGAGGAGGGAGGCCTCTGCCATTAGATCAGGCAGCTTGAGTCCAAACCATGGCAAGTCTTTCAATGGCACTGAGATAACCTATCATCGTTGGTGTATACATTTTTGGTGAATCTGAATCACTTTGGACACTGAGTTAATGATTAATGATAGTCCATGTCTGACTTTGTAGCTTGAGACATGAATGAGTGACAAATGAGTCCCTTCTCACCCCATGCCTCCTCTTGTCCATAATATCAGATTGTAGCAAAGGTAAGTAAAGGCATTTCTTATCCTATATGACCCTGTAGCTGTTCCTAAGGACAGTTATTCTATTGCTTTGACAGACTCTGCATTAAATGCTAAGGAGATTTTGGTGGAGAAGGACAATACCTTATGTGCTCTAAGGGATTTCAAAGCCATTGCTCTACAATGACAAGCCTTTGGAGCAAAGTCCTCTCTATAGGTTACAATATTGTAACCTAATAGGTTACAATACAATTTAATTTTTAGGATTAGTCATTGGTCTTGCTGGCCAAGAGGTAGATATTCTCAGGGAAATACCTCATATTTCTTATCCTATCTTTTCTCTGGATGGTGTAAAGGTATGTAGTCAGTCTTGAAAGGCCTGACAGTATAAAAGTATAATAATTTCTGCTAAATATTTCAAAATACATGTTCAAAAATATATTACTCTGTTTATAAAATTATGAATGATAAAATTAATATTACAGAAATAAAGAGTAGCTCATTTTCTCACATGTTCTGTATGCTTGCATTTATGATTATCATTAATGAAATATAATTTTTATAATATATACATGTGTGATATGTATGCATGTGTGTATATGTGTGTTCTTGTGAATGTAGGTACCCTCACATGTGTGAGTATGTGTGTATATATATAGAGGCCTGGGTCAACATCAGGTGTTTGCACAGATCCCTCCCCAATTACACATTGCTACAGAGTCTTTCGCGTTCACACAGAGTTCACGGATTTTGCTAGTCTGGCCAAGCAGATTGCTCCAGGCATTCCGTGTTCTACCTCATACATGCTGAGAGTATAGCCATGCCACCATGCTCACCAATTATTTACATGGGGGCTGGGGAATCCCAGCTCGAGTCTTTATGTTCGCACAGCAAGTGTTTTGCCTATCATCTCCCCAGCCTCTTATAATTATAATCTTTGAGTGAGACATCGGAAAGTATTAGAAGACACAACTTCATGAATTATATGTAAACAAATAAATAGTATCAGGAAACTGGCCAGATTTTTATTGTTCCATAAAAAGTCATTTTGGCACTGTAAGAAGTAATGGGTTTATTATCTTTTTCTTGTGGTATTTGAAATGAAAATGTTTAGGAAGACACATACTACATAACAGGAGGAATCAATTCTTAAACCTAAACACGTAGAGATGGCACCTGGATTCCTAGAAGAGTATTTAATACACTGTTCAGACAGGGAACAAATAATTACTTGGGTTTTTTTTTAATATTGTCCTAAGTCTGTAATGTTATATTATATGAACTCATGAGCGTATTAGTACATTTTAAATGAAAGTATTCAAGTATATAAATGGAAAGGAAGGCTACAAAAATAATTACATAGACCCCTTCAAAAATAGTGTTCGGATCTGGGGAGATGGCTCAGTTGGTAAAGTATTTGACATTAAATCCAGAGGACCTGAATTAGAGCTCCTACCACCCATATTAAAAAAAAAAAACAAAACAACATGTATGGCAGGACATAACTGAAAGAGACAGAGAGAGACGAGATGGTGTCTGGGGCTTACTTACCAGTGAGTCTACAGGGATTGTAAGTTACAGGTTTCGTAAAGATCATGCCTCAAAAAGTAAGGTGGGAAGCAATTGGAGAAGTCATTGACCTTTGGCTTCACATACACACACACACACACATGTATATGTACCTGTAAACACATGTGAACACACACACACACACACACACACACACACACACACACTCACACACCAATGTTGACTTTAGTTAAATATATTAAAGACAAATGAGAATACTATTAGGAAATCTTCAGAGTCACATGTTGGATCCCCTGTGACCAGGGTCATTGCACTTCCCATGCTTGGCTTTTTAACGGGTTGACTCGTGCTTCAGCATGGCGTCTCTTGACAGACCAACACACACACTAGCAATTTTGAAATGTCCTCTGGCAGAAAATAAACAGCAGTATTCTATCACCCCATTTATACTGAATATAAGCTGAGAGTCCAGGTTAATAAGTGAAATTGGAAGTGGAGCCACTGAGAACTGTTTCAGTCCTTCTCTCCATTATTTACTATTTGTTATGTATCTATAAACTAAAGAAATCCACATACTGAAAAGAAAACATTTTTGTCAAACCAGATCCTATAAGTCAGGCATATTTTATGAGGTTCAAATGATTTAATGAATTGTAAAAGAGAATGTAGAGGCAATGTGATAAATTATCATCGTTATTTTGATCCGATATAGACCATGTCTAATGCACAGCTCACAAATATATCCTCTGTGAAGTCAGTGGTAAATGCTAAGGATAATCTGTCAATTATGTTGGGTCCTGACACATCAAGGAACAATGCTACTGTTTGGAGAATGTTATGTATCAAGAGAGAAGTGTCGGGTAGAATGCTTGGCTAGCAAGCACGAGGCCCTGGGTTCTCTCCTCAGCTCTGAAAGAAAAATAAAGACAAAAAATATATTAAGATAGCATGTGACATTAAATATCTAGAAAGATGCTTAAAGATAAGCATAGTACCTATACAAATGCTTTTTGGCAAGTCAAACTTGTCCTTAGGTATGGAACATGAGTCAGTCCTACAAGCATACATCTAAGCCCACAAAGAAGACATAATTTAGATATTAATTTTTTCCTGATTGCCCTTGGTTTCTGAGCTCTGTGCTGGTGTCTGAACCTATACAGAAACTTCTCAGAATTTGCAACCTGACAATGTTGATCTTGCTCCTGGGTCAGTTCACTATACAAAATACAGCTTATTTATTCAGTGATTGTCACTGTCATTTTACTTAATGCCTTAGATACTGCCAATTTAAAATTTAAAACTCTACATTCCTTAATCTTATAGTCTTCTCACCAAAATTACTAGCTACAATTAAAATTATATCAAAATAGGAAGCAAAAATCCTGTTACACAAAGAATTCAGGCTTATGTGTTTTCTGCAATTATCATCATCCAAACCTCATAGTTAATGAACAAATTCAGTGATAACATAGAATCAAGAAATTTTAAAAAATAGTAACACTAAATTTCAGATATTATTATATTAACTAAAATGTTTAATGCCTTACTAAAATTAAAATGTGTGTTTCACTTTTTCTATTTTACAGCATTTTGGGAAGAAATCATAGAAAATATTTATGATTTCGATTGACTAAGTTTTAGTTGCCTTAATGGAAAAGTAAATGACTGAAAATAAAGTCATATATAAAATAAGTGGTTCAGCCTAATGTATTTCCAGGCATAATGCAAATGTTAGTTTTATCCATCCAGCTGTCTCATTCAATCTTTAGCATTTTAAAAATGACCATTTTATACATTTCAATTTTTGTGTCATGTGTCACAAAATGTCTGTTGTAGGCTTTTCAAAACAATGAAGAAAAAAATTCCCTGATCACACTTGATTTCTTAAATTGTGTTTGCTTCCAAAGAATTATTATATTTCCAGTTTGTTTGTCTTGAGGGACAGCAATTAAGTCTAAATTATTTTATGACAGAGACTTGTCAATTTTTAGATTCAGGGTAAGTGAACTAGAATACCAAAAATCAAGCGCGAAAGAACAAAATTAAAATTGAGATTTACCTTCCAATTGTTTATCTTTCAATTGCATATGTATATACCATTGTCAAAATGTCCTTGCTTGCAGAGGTCTATTAAAACCAAGTTGCTTTCATTTCTTGCTGGTACACAATTTAATCTTTCTATAATACACGCATATACTCAGTGCATTCTAAAGAGTATTGTGCTATACCTGATATCTCGTAATGGAAAGGAACCACTGTCAGTGTGTGTGGCCAGCTTTCCAACAGTTCATTGATTTCACTGAATTTTCTGAATTTTAGAAAGAAACCAATCGATTCTTTATCTACCTTGACAAAACAATCCTTAACTTTTGTCAGTTTCTTCTCAGCATCCATCTTTCTTAAAAAAAAATATATTCTTTACATTGCATTGGAGGATTTACTGAATCCCATATCACCAAGAACGTTTTAAAGCTTTATTCTGTCTGTTATTTAAAGTGGAAACTGCTGTCCCTTAAGATACTGGCACTCTGCCATTTGCCTCCAGAATATTTCATAGTTCACTGTCCGGGCTGCTGCTTTTTCTAGAAGAACATATGGGACTTTTTGAGACGTTTTCTGTAGCATTAAAGTGCAGAAGATATATCTATTTACATTTACTTACCAATAAACATATTTTCATAATCCTAATACCTTTCGATTTCTCTAGAACTTTCTGCAACATATTTGGAGAGTGACGACGCAACAGGAAGCTTGTAATTTGGAAATAGAAAGGATAACATTTAATTGCAGAAGAGCTAATTATCACTACAATACATCTCTATGTCTGTGATATTATTTTACCTTACTGAAGTGGATTTTTCTCCTTTTGCTTCAGTGATTTCAAATAGTCACTATGAAAAATTGAAAGTGAGGAGAAAAAAATCTTCCTGTACTCTGTGATGTTGATAAATAAGTCATGGAAATGTAGTAGGAGCTAGCACAAACTTGTGGATGATTGTGGCATTAAACTTGCATGCAGCCGACCTGGGAATACCTTAGTTGAATTGCTGTGTAAACGCTCTTCTCACTGAAACACCTGTTTGTTCTGATTGTCAACATTTTAAGACATATGAATCAAACAGATGCATTTAAAACAAACAATTAAAATTATAGTATGAGAACGTCCTGAGCAGTGGGGAAAAACCCAATTGTAAGACAAGATATTTTCCCAATTTGGCACATAATTATTTTTTTTTTTATTGATGATTAGAACCTGGCACAATGTCTTAGAAAGAGACTTACTCATTCCTGGCTTTATTATTTTGCCTAATTTTCTATGTATTGATCAGTCATTGAATTGATTTCCTTAGATATGGAAGTGGTTTTGTTTCGTTTGTTTGTTTTTAAAGGAAATCTAATCTGCGGCAGTGTAGGGGGAAATGTGAACTTAAATAAAACAAACAATAACTTTGTTCTAAATTGTACAACTGTTAGTTCATCTGTCATCAGGGACCTCAGTACAGTCTTTTGTTAAGGAAATCTGGCATCATTCAAGAGTGTGAGGAGCTGGACAGTTGCACAAAAGCAGAAGGGGATCATGGTGGTCAGAGCAAGAGTGAAATTACAAATTCACGAGACATCAAGTCAGGTAAGCAGAAAGAATATGCCATTTGTGGAAAACCAAGAAAAAAGAAGCTTCTATCCCTCAACTGACAATATTTGGTTCTCTCTATATTACAAATATGTTATCTTGATGTCATTTTGCCAAGGGGACTCCTAGAGAAGTTCCCAACAGAAAACAATGTGTATGATTGTGGCTTCTTAGACCGTACAGATCAAGAAGATGTGTGGCGATCCCCTGACCCTACAAACCCGAGCAGGCACATGAAGCAAAGGAGGAAACAATTTGTTTACTCTCATCTTCAAAAATTGAGAAGCAAAATATTTGAGAGAAGCTCATAGTATTTGGCTAATTGTCCAGTTCATGACTTGTTAGTTCATTTTCTGTTCTAACAGACTACAGTGTAATTACTTATATGTGAGACATTTCAAAGAAATGAAAGTTTTCTTTCAGATTAGTGTTTTCTACCTAATATCTGATGAAAGAAAATATAAATGTTTATTTTAAATCCAAACCTATGTCTAACCTAAAATGTTACTCTGGATGATAGCTACGTGTTGTAGATTTTTGCCTTAATTGCCAACATCTATCCACCAGTTTCCTTCTGACATTTGATGTTTTCAATTTTATTTATCCAGATACATAAATTTAAAAAGTAGAATTTGTGTATATGATCAGGTCTCATGGAAGCATTTACCAGATGCAGAGAAAATTTGAAATATTTCCACTCTATGTGTAGACCGCTGAACCCTGTTTGATTTTGTGCTATGTGCAAGGTGCTGCACCTTAAACAAACATTTACAGGTCTTCACATGTATTATATAACACAACTGAACATTCTCCCAACCCAGGAAGGTGATCTAAGACCCATCATCATTGAGTACCAACAATATGACTGTACCAGTCCACCAGAAGAAAATCTTCTTCAGAGTGTTCATCTATATGGGTGGTTAGGTTCACTGGAATCAAGTTTACATGGCTCTTCAATGGTGTTTATTTCTATGGACAGTTGGCTTTCCTGGAATCAGGTTTATGTAAAACATCATTTTCTTCAATATTGTTTTCAGAGTCGGTTTGTCCCTTAATCCTTGATACAGTGAAGTCTTACTTAGAAATGATATTTTTAATTGTTTTATTGTTTTGCCTTTCACATCTATAAGTGGTGGTGGTTCTGATGACATCAACATGTTTATCAGACCTCTTTACATCAATACCATTGTATTCAGCTTGTTTATTCAATTCCTAACTTGAAGGAACATTGGAAGTCACTAGAATTTATTTTTAAATCAATACAAATGATGAATCCTTTCTATCTCTAGTTAAAGCACCCAGTAGATCCAAGATATTCACAAATGTGTGGGGTTTTGGTGTGTGTGTGTGTGTGTGTGTGTGTGTGTGTGTGTGTGTGCGTATGTTTGTATGTTTGTTAATAGGCTTTAAATCTTCCACATGTTATGACAGCACTACCATTGAGCAAGGTTTTTTGCTTTGTTTTGTTTTGTTTTTAGCTTTGTTTTGAGGCAGGTTTTTCTTTAAATTTAAATTTATATAGATTTATGGTATATATTATATATATTATACATATATAAATAAGCATATATTTAATATATATAATATTAACAAATATATAATATATAGTATATAAATTATAAAAATTTTAATATATATAATATTATATAGTAAATAATTTAATTAGTACTACTATCACCTGTTAATTCTTACCATTGCACAAACAAGCTCTATTTAATAGTACAGCTTGAGCATTTTCTTCATCTAGAAATCTTTCTTGTCAGAGCTGTACATTAAATGTCAGTTTAATTGAAATATATAGTCAAAGTGGCAATTATGTAAGTGCCATCTTTATCTTTATTCCACGGATTTATCATACTATTTTAGCTATTACATGTATGAGTTTTAATTTTGTTTAATTGGTAGGAGTTTTAAAATTAGATTAATCCTCAGTATTTCATAAGGCATTTGGTTTCAATACTGAAATCCACTCAGAGGACATTTTCAATGGCTCAGCTACCTTCCTCTTTGACATGCTTAGGAGAGACCCTAACTTTGACTTTTTATGCTTTCAAATGCACTATGAATCATTCTGCCAAACTCCTGCCCTTCAAGAGAATGATATATTTTATTTACACTCTTAGAAAAAAAAATCTATGCCTGGCTATTATTAATCACTCACACCTTTAAGAATGATCTTACCATTTAGCTATTTATCAAGATTGCTATCCTTCCTGTTAGAAAGAGACACATCATAACTGATGTACAACCAAACTGTAGATGGGCCTAAATGCATAGCTATTACCAGAATAGATGTCTCTCTACTTTATAATTGTGTGCAACTATGTGCATACACACATACAGACATAGACACAGAGATAGAGATAGAGAGAGAGAGAGACAGAGAGAGAGAGAGAGAGAGAGAGAGAGAGAGAGAAAAGTCTCTGTAAGGTACCTCCATCTAGGAGCTTTCTTTAAAGTACCAGAATGCTAAAACAATGTCAGCTTGTAGATAATACATCACCATGATTCTGAAGAGCAGCCTACTGTTTCCTACTGTTTCAAAAAGATGTTGTCACATCTGACAAGGACAGTAAGACACTGGATGATAGAAATGAGCAAAGATTCTAAAAACTATTTGTTAAGATAGTAAAATGACACGGAAAAGACTATATGGTTAGGATTTTATTACACAACATTTGTTTTCAAGTATGTATAACTTGTACAGCAAGTGTACATGACTAAAATAATGTATCAGGAGAAAGACATTTAAAATGAATACAAGCAGCACTTTAAAATTGTAAGACAGGAAAAAAAAAGCATTTCAGTAAATTCTTAAAGCTTCAGTGCTTTGAATCTAGGAAGGATGCGAAATTTATTCTCTTTATAAGAATGTTTAACTCCCTCAGTATTAAAGAGTTACTCATTACAAAAGAAAATAACCCGTGGAGGTAAATGTAGGCAGAAGCAAAGCTGCTTACAATTTCTGATGGATCTCAATACAATGCAAAAGAAAACTGTATTTGTAAGAGTTGCTTGTTTTGTAATTTTTCATTTTTTTGGTATTAAGAATCTTCTAAATAGGAAGGTTTGGAAACTGAGTCCATTATAGATATCTTTCTTACTAACTTGCCAACTTTATAGAAGGAGACTGTAAGGCTGGCTCTAAATTCATATGTTTATTAATAAACCCCAGTGAAAAGAAAGGCATCTCTAGGGTGTAGGTATAGATTCATGACAGATGTAGCCTTGATACAGGGCTAAAGATTTTATTCTTTGTCTAACTAAATTGCTGGTATTTATTACTGGAGCCCTGAAGCATTTCAGCCTCCATACAATCTACTCTTAAGCCTAGAACTAGAAAGCTTCATCCTCCATACAATCTAGAATAATTAAACCTCCATTACTGATGGAGCCACCCCTACTAGTTCCCTCTGAACTCACACTCTGCAGACTACTGTGTCTCTGTGAGCTCTCACTGCCCCATTCTGCCTGCTGTAACAGACTCTTCTGTCACTGACTGGCTCTAACTCCTGAGCTCTGCTTCCACACTCTATTTCTGTCTAGGGATTAAAAGCATGGACACTACTGCCTTCTGAATACTAGAATTAAAGATGTTTGCCATCACTGCTTTCTGAATGCTATTAATGGTGTGTGCCAATATTCTTTCTACACTAAAGCAGCCATGCTGACAGATTAAAAGATTAAACATTTCTCTACACTAGGGGAGAAGTGATTACAGGTAGCACAGACATAAATATATTTTGTGGATTGTCACATGCATAGAGTAGCATCCAGTGAATCATATGCTGTATAGAGTATATGATTCCAGTGTTTCTGGGATTATGTGGAATACTGAAATTGTATGTGAGGGTGAAGTGGAAATCCCAAAATAGATCATTTTGTGGGTAGAAAAAAAATTTATTGGGGGAACAGACTTCCATACTGCCTCCAAAAAGAAAGAAGCAATTTTACAGGAAATCAAGTAGGTTTTATATGAGAGCTAGGGCTAGATCTTTGAACTGATGTAGGCTGTTAGGACCAACCAGGAACTAGATTAGATCCCCTTTCGAAGGTAGTTGGCAGCTGAGGCAGATAACCTTAAGTAGTGGTTTTCCTGGTGATCAAAAACCTGCCTTGTGAGATTCCTGAGGAATAGTGAGTTTAGGCTTCTGACAACAACCCTGTTTACCCTGTCAGGATCTTGCCTGGGTTAGGCCCACTCCATTATTTTAAGACATTGTCAGTAGCACTTCCATTTTGGGGACATGCTTTGAAACCAATAGGCGTGAGCATAAATATGGCAAGTAAAAGTTCCTTTATTCATGGAGGTAAGACTAGTTGATAAGAGACTCATGGAAAATAGTATGATTATAATGTGCCAAAGGACACAGATAATTCCATAGGAACAATTTTACTCAAAGTCATACTTTATGTATATTTTGAACACATGTTGGAAAAGAGGTCCTATGTATTTTTAAAATGGCCTTCCCAGGTACTATGTAATTATGTGATATTATACATTGTGAAGCTTCTAAATGTTTCTACTTTTCATATCAAACCAATATCCTTCAGTAAGGACACTACCAGAGTTACAATGAATCTAGAGCAGTCACATTTACTGTCTCTTGTTTCAAAGCAGTAGGGGCAACGCCAAGGAGTCACCCTCTTTAGGATCTGGATCACATTGTGTCTTGGATCTCAGTCATCCAATTGACCCAATATGCACTCAGATTGCTCAACATGCATTAGAGATAAAACCTTTCTCCTTTGGGATAATTTAATACAGTCAGCATGTGGTCTCTGGTCACTTCTTAAAATGTAGCATTTTAAAACAGCCTTCTCTGAGATCCAGCAGTGCATAACAAGCATTGGAGCTAAAATATTCAAATAGAAATAAAAATAACTCATCAGAAAGTTGCTAGCATTTGTGTTTCCTTTGGAGAGTGATTATAGACGTCAGTTTAAAAGCTTATGCAGGAGATACTGAAATACCACCTTGTATGTCCCCAGAAATGCTAATGGTGACTTGCAGTATAGTCTTAAAGTATAGGTTTCAAAACCCTCTCTTTTCCAGATTCATAGTGTAATAATTAGTAGGGATGATGAGACCTCTTGGAGGAAACAGAGATACACTGCATACTGAGGAGGTGCTCCTATCTTCCTCCTGGGGCAGCCAAATCTATCCCTGAAGGTTTAGCATCTCTAATCCTGTTATTTTATAATCCTATTACTATAATATTCAGGTGAATTGAATATATTGCATTCTTTATCTCTATGCAATATCATGTGTTTTCTGTAATACTGGTTTTGATTGACCCTATAATCACTTTTACATATTTCATGTGTACACACACACACGCACACACACGAATGGCCCAGGTGAAATGTGTCTATTGTAGCACACAGTGCTCTGTCTCCTTATGATGTCTCAAGACAGAGCTGGTGTTAGAGTTCTTAAGCATCCAGCTCATGATTCCTTGCATTTTATTATGCTAACTTATTACTACAAGAAACATGGTTTCCACTGTCTACAGATTCAGCAGACACATATCCTCACTAATGTGTGTGTTTGTGTGTGTGCAAAACAGCTACACAATGAGTTATTGAGTTGTATGTGGAAAAATGTTAGGCAACTGCAAATTACAAGGATGTAATGCCATCAAGGGGTTTAATGGTGACACCATAAATCACAAAGGCGAGGTATAAATGGACTGTGTTTCCCCACAAGTCCAAGATCATGCTGGGGCAATGATTTTAAAAGACTTGACACTCCTCCACTACCACTCCCTTGTACATGGATAATTTTTGCTATAATTTTCAACTTCTCTAGTCCTCCCTACTCTGCCCTGTCACCTTCAAACCTTTAAAAATCCAGAGAGAACCTGCCCTCCACTATCCTGTGCTATTAAAGAAGCTATATTTAAATATATCACCTGATTGTCCCAAGTTGAAACCTAACAATCCTGAAAATCATGCCACTCTTGGCTGCGTGTCACACTCCTGCAGTATGACAGACAGGTGACAACACACCCAAGAATTAAGAGATTTCCTCCTTTTGGATACCAGTATGCTTCATGCACCTATTCCTTTTCCTCTGAGAGTGGAAAATCTAATTACATATATACCCTCGTTATGACTGCAAACAGAAATGATTTTTACCATTTTGCTTTTTTATTCATCTCTGAAGTTCAGTGAATCCAAGTAATATTCTAATTTATTTCCTGTGTCCTAAATGATTCCCTTTTCTCTCTGATGCTGTCACACAGAGGAATATATTAACATAAAATAATAACTGGCCCCAACTTTTGTCCAAATTTAAATATGTCCCAGCAAAGAAAGCCCTATTATAATTGCTTTTATGTGTCACTTTAAGGCTAAGAGACCCAACCTCCTGGCAGCTTTGCTTTGGGTCTTAATTAGCCACTTAACTGCAAATTGGTTGGCACCCTAGTCCTTTCATCAGTTATTACCCAAATAGCATCACCGACTTAGGATAAAGGAAAGAAAGATCCCACATGTAGCAGCTCTTTCCATCATTATTGCCCTTTAATACAAAGGAGGGGATTCCAACTCTAATTAAGGCTACATCCCTAATAGGCAACTGGCATCTAATTTCACTCCCTCTTAGTGAAGCATCATAAAAGGAAAACAATCGCAGTGGTCTGTATCATAGAATTCACAAACTGTGTTCACCAAGTTTATCGCTTCTACATATTGGTTTAGCCATGTCTTAATCAAAGAATTCATATTGGTTGCCATGATTTAAGATCCAGAGTTTTGTTCCTTATTCCCTCTGACTGCACATACCCTGAGCTATTTCACAGAACTAACCGAGCCAATCACCACATCTGAAAGAGAGTTAACATCTTCATCTTTTTGTCACACTTCTAGAAAATGAGCAGACTGATAATTGTATTACTGGGACAGGAACTGGTTGGCAGGACAGGTCAAAGCAATGATGAAGCAGAAAGTTCACCACCTTCAAACGAAGACTTTTGTCAGTTATGAGACTGGCTGACATAGTGGAGAAATGACACAGGAGGTTTTATTTTGTGAATACAAAATATAAACATATATGGGAGAAAGAAAAACTACAGATAAAGATATGATCTCAAAAATTGCCAAACAGGGTGAAAATTAAAAAAGAATATGAATGTGGACTGCTTTATTTGATTGCTGTTTTTGCAAAAGAACTTCAATTGATAAGTTTCATACAATATATTTTAACAGCTTTTTGTGTCTACTAGAGAAGAAAGCATATAATTAAGTTGCCTTTTTAATAATAAATTGTGTGTGTGTGTGTGTGTGCATAAGCAGTCACATGTTTATCATAATATTCAGTCTGGTTCCTTTAATTTATCCTACAGTACATTTTATGTATTTATTTTCTGTTCTGTTCCATAGTTTTAAGTCACTAATGATTTTATTTGTAAACTGAAATGCCAGACTTCCTGAAAGCAAAGAATTGAATTGTGCAAGCCCCAAATCCCCTCTGCCCATCATGGCTCCCTGAGCTTAGAGTTAAGTCTATAGGCTAATCAAGACTAAGATTCCTTCAGTCTGCGTATTTCTGAAAACTTGGCATATGATATTATATTTATGCACCAGTGCTTATAAAGTATTAGTATTTGCAGTATCTTAGAATAGCCATAGACACAGCTTAGAATACCCATGGACACAGCTGCTTCATTAAGACTCAGCCACAGTGATCTCAAACATTTTCCTGTTTATCATGGAATGGATTTCCTTGTCAAACAATTCAAATAAGAAAGAGGACCCAGCAGCTCAACATGGTGCTTGCTTGATATTACTCAGCACTGTGCTCCATATTTTGATAAAATGTGCCCCCTCCACCCCACATACATAATACTTCTACTTGGTAAGCTTCCTGTTTTTAAGTTGGAGTGGGTAATAGTAATGTGGAGTGAGATCAGATGGAGCAGGCCTCTGATTCAATGCAAAGTGAGAGGTGCTTGAAATATAAGTATTTTTCTTCTTCTTTTTTTCAGCTTAGTCACTACAATTCAGTCCCCAAAGGAGTAGGTGTGTGTTTATAGTGGGGGAAATGGGGAAAGCCATTAGAATTTCTTTCTTATCAACTTAAAAATAAAACTTACTGTGAAATACATGCTATCAAGTCTAGCAACACAGGACTCCATTTTTTTTTCTCCTGTATGTGGTTATAGCATACTTTTTAATTAGTAGATTGCACACTTGAACTTATCCCCTATAAGAAGACTGGTGTCGAATCAGTCACTGTGAAGAACTCTGGCAGCAAAGAATTTCAGTTTTCTAAGTTTAACCAATACTTGTACATCACCTAGTTTCTTTCTTCCACATAGTAGGTATTTCATAACATGTTCACTATCTCAAAGAAGAAAGAAAGCATTAGATCTAACATGGGGGTAATTGTAGCTAATTCTGCATGGTTCTCTCATCTCATCTTTAAAGAATGTTGTTTCAGTCACTTCAGAAGAAAAATAAATTTCTTTTGACTATGCCACAGTGTACCTACCTTGTCAACAAAGAGCCTTGGGTATGAGCATGGATTAGGTCTTCTACAGGGCAGACATTATGCTGAAGGAAAACAACAACAAAAAACATGCCAGTCTTTTTCCATCTTCCAATACTGACTTTTTCCTGGATACAAATCACATTCCAAGGCTTTTCTGACTTTCTTGTTGGTGGGTTCATTTGGGTGAACAGGAACAAAGGCTGGTCAAGGTCACTAACTTAGGACTTCAATGTTTCAAGTCTCTTGAAGATGTAAATTTTATGCCCACACACAGATGTTTTTAAATAAATAAAAAAAAATGCTGACCATTCAGTTGATGTGTAGAAAAAAAAAAAATACTTGATATGACTCCAAAGAAAAATTGCCAGTTTCTTAAGGAAAATTCTTTCATGGCATAAAGCCATGACATACGTGTGTTAATCAACTTGTCAACTTTGCCCTCTGAATTCTAAACTTATCGCTTGTGAGTAGAATCTCAGTAGAGAAACCAAATGGAAAGTCACAGAAAAGCCCTGCAGAGAGAGAACAGAGAGCATGGAAGTTGTGTCAGGCTCACAAAGAAAGGAAATCTCATTTTCAGTTTAACTTTTGATACTATTTCAAATGGCATTAAAATGCAGCGAATCTTTTAATATTAGTTAAATAAACTTGACGTAAACTATTATTTCTTCAAATTATTATATTATTAGATTCATAGAACTTGTCTGAGTTATCCAGTAAACTTGTAATTTCAAAGTAATAAAAAAATTAAAGTGTTAGGATGTTGTTTGTTACATCTTATTTATGAATTGCTGGCTTCCCTTTATATGACCAGCATCTGGCTAATAGAACAGTTTGTCCAGCAGGTTGTTATGAAGAAAACAGACACTGTCATTTTCAATTTGTCACTTAGAAAGTAAGGTTTAGCATGGAAGGAAAACAGGCTCATTCGCTGCTGTCTCTGTAGCATGTGGAAGTCCCTAATAGATATTACACATTGACCTATTGGCTGAATAAATGCACCCGTAAGGAATTTTCTGGCTAAAGAAACAAGCCACAAATCCAGAACAAAAACAAAACACAACACAGTGCAAAAGTTGCACAAAATAGGACCCTTTGGTAGGTCTAGAGTATAGCAATGTAAATCCCATAGTTGTCATTATTAGCCACTGTGTACAGCATGTACCACATATCAGAAAACGTAAATGAAAACTCAAATATGGAATTCAATTGGATGCAGTGATGGAGGGAGGATTAGAAATGGTATGGCGGAGGTTCACTCACCCAATTTATAAAATGGCTGTGTTCTCTCCTACTACTGTCAACTAGCTCCGTGGTTTACATTGTTCTTAATTATCAAGCCGCTGAAGTCACGTGGCATGTATGATAAACACTTATGATCTACGACAAATTCAATTTATGTGAAACTTTCAATTTAATGCTTTCATTTTAACACTTCTTAGAATAGATGGACTGTATTTGGATGGAGTCTTAAAAACATGAAAGAATGAAGGAAGTTTAAATACATTCATTTGAATTAATGTCCCTTCCAGTTATGAAATTTCATGAGGCCAATAGCATCAAAAGTTTTCAGTACAACCTGCCTGATGTGTGTGTGTGTCTGTATATATATATATATAATGGATGAATGTGAATGACTGAAATAAATAACTGAATAAATAAATTAAGATTAATACCACAAGATCTTGATGAAATTCACCTTCAAATTTGGAAATTTTATTAGTTATCTTAAAAATATTGTGCATATAACAGGAGAACACTGTTATAGAAGTTTATGTTGAGAGTTGCTTAGAAGTTTGTTTTGTGAACTGTTGAGAGAGGGGCTGCTCAGGATTTGGCATTTTGTAATGTCTGCAGGTGTTGGACTTATGTGGAGGATGTTTGATTGCTCATGATCTTCACATGCTATCAGTAGAACACCTGAGGAGTTTTGAATCAATAAAAACACCTGAGCTCAGACGCTTAGAGTTCCACTGTTCAGTTGGGCATTGGCCAGGATAGTCATTCCCTCTGCTGAGGTCTAATAGGGTTTGCACCTATGAAATATACCTCCATGTCATCTTTGCTTTGCTGTCCCAACATCAGCTAATAACTACAAGTGGTGGCTGTAACATGAGGCATGACATCACATCAGCTAATCCAATGTTGAGAGAGGGAAGAAGAAAAAGAAACTCCAGTCCTTGCTGAGTCTGTTTTGTTTTGTTTTCTGCAAACATGATCAGATACTGGTGAGGTGAAGAGGTCCTATCAAAACACATCTACTGTGGTGATGAGAATTCCATCCCACCAAGGGAACTGGTCCTGCAGACAAGGTTACCAGTTATTTCTCCTGTAAAGCAGACTCTATCTTAAAATCTGGAAAATGTTTTCTCAGGGAAGCTGTCTTTCAGAACTGGCTGAGGTTGTATCTCATGCTGGTAGTGGAACTTGATTCTGTAAGAGTCACCCATGTGGTGTTGGTTTTGAAAGCATGAAAGCTAGTCTTTGGAGAGCAACTGAGGCTTGGCACTGTGTAAAGCCAGGAGAGGACACTGGTGAAGGTTCAGTCTCAGTAGTACTTGAGGCCCAGATTGAAGGGGTCATGCAGAAAAGTTGAGGCTTGGTACCACCATAAAAAGAGTCCAGGAGAGGCTATTAGTGAAAGTGCAGCCCAGTTACATCAGAAGACCCCAGCTTTCTGAAGATGCCAGAACCATAGGACAACCACTAAGAACAGCAGCAGCAATAGAGTAGAGCCAGCCGGAACATGGAGGGCAAACTGTGTACTGCAGAGGTCAGCGCTAGAGAAGTGGCCCAGAAGATAGTGAGTGAATTCCAGGAAACTGGACACTGATAGTGTTTTTCTGCTGTCCGAAGACATTGTAAAAAGCTTGATGGATGTTTGGTTTCATGTGTTTCTGTCCTTGTGGCCGTTCCTTTTGTAAGTGGTTTTGCTGGTGTAATGTTAAATTGTATTGTAGAGATATAGCAATTTTATTTTGTGGGGGGATTGGCTTAGACATAAAAAGAGAATTGTTGTAGAAGTTTATTTTTAGTTTTGTTTAAAATATTGTTTTCTACACTGTTGGGTGAGGGGCTACTTAGGTCTTGGCATTTTGTAATGCCTACAGGTGTTGGATTTATGTGGGGGATGTTTAATTGGTCATGATCAGCACATGCTATCAGTAGAATACCTGAGTAGTTCTGAATCAATATGAACACCCAAACTCAGACTTGGTGGTCTATTGTTTAGCATGGTGCTTGCCATGAGAGTGGTTCCCTCTGCTGAGGTCTGGAAGCATTTGTACATATGAAAATGCCTCCATGCTAGGCCGTGGTGGTACACACCTTTAATTCCAGCACTCAGGTGGCAGAGGCAGGCAAAGCTCTGTGAGTTCAAAGCCAGCCTGGTCTACAGAATGAGTTCCAGGACAACCAGAGTTACAACAAAGAAATCCTGTCTTGAAAAAAAAAAAGAAAGAAAAGAAAATGCTTTTGTGTCTTCCTTAGTGAGCCACCACAGCAGCATACTAATACGGAATACATTTAAAAATTAGATTTAATTCTTCCTATTTACTGCTTTGATAGACTCTTCACAACTTCTTGAACTACTATTTGCTTTGTAATCTCAGTTTCATCTCCTATTATAGCATTGAATGTTACCAAAACATTTTTGAGTTTTTGGAACACACTGAATTTTCTTACTTTTAGTCCTTCCCACTAATACAGTCACCTGGCATATTTCTCTTACCATCTCTTGGTTGACCATCTCCTTATTTAGTGAAGAGATTCTTATAAGAAGTTGCTTATACCCAAGTGAAGAAGAAGCTCAGTATAACCTACCCACCACCAAGTACAGGCTGTTCCAAGGAATAGTGTGCTCTATCATTTACTCCGGGTTATTCTCTGCTGTAGATAGATGTTAAGAAGAGATGCTAATGAGATTGTTCTGATTGGAAGGAAGCCACTACTTCTACCATAGCTTCGCTATCTGGGTTCCCTTGTACACGTACATTCAGGCACTGGAATAGCCAAAGCAGAGCATTTGCCATTCTCCATGGGTTTATGTGTAACCATACCTCAGATCAACTATTTTTATCTACTGTGTGAAAGGCCAACTCCATTGCGTTTGTTTATGCCTGCTGCTAGTTTCTTTTAACACTGTGCCTTAATTAAACTCTTCATGGATATGTTATACTGTTATGAACAGATATTAAAAGGCCCATTTTTTTCATTTATAAAAGGAAGCAACTTCTACTACCATCCACCAATGATTACGCCCTACTGAAACCTGATAGTGAGAAGTTTCAGTGCACATGCATGAAGTCAGAACAGGTCAACACTGAGATCACAAACAGATGGGACAGAGAGGAAAATGAAGCCAAGGTAGAAAATTTCTGATGGATATTCTTAAAGCTTCCATAGTGCTGAATTTCATGGATTCATAAAATATTTGTAGATATTATCAACACAAATGGAGAATGTTAACTTTCAGGGAAGTATACTTTTAGAAAACTTTTAAGTAAGAGAAAATTAAATGAAAATGGTTGTAAGAAATTGGAAGCAATACTCGAGAGGTGGCATTTAGGCAAAAACAGATTCAAGAATTGCAGGGAAAGCAAGTGAGGGGTTCCTGAGAAGATGGGTGGAGATAACTGGGTAAAAGCTGAGGAGACAGAATTCTGATGATTTTTTGAAGCAGAGTGTAAATCTGTGCATGGCTTGAAACCCCTGGGAAGGCCAGAGGCATATAGAGAGAGTAGTGACATTTTTAAAGCTGCTTATTTTCAGAGGACTAATTTGCAGTGGTTCTCATGGCATGTAAGTGCAAGCTGTTGCAGTAAGAGCTGTGAACTGCAAATCTAGTGATAGGTGTTTTAAATCTTTTTTAGCCACCTTGAGTATTTTTTCCTTAGCTGAAAATGTTAGAGATGGAATAGAAGATCTCCAAAACTCTTTTGAGTTTTAACTTTTATACCGTAATGTCATATATTATGACAAATGGATTCTAAGAATATTCAAGACATGTATCCACAGAGTCTGGCAAAAGATAAAGATGCATAATGAGGGAAATAGTACATACATAAAAAGTTAATATATGTACAAGTGATAAGATAGTCAAACAATTACACAGCAAAATATGGTGGAAAATAATTTTCCAGTATACAAAACTAGAATTGTAAGAAATTGCCTTCTAGTGTTATCTAGTTAAAGATATCAATGAGGCATTCCACTTGACAGGAATGAAAATGTGGGAGACAAGAGAAAGATTTTGTAGGTATCTGTATGTAACTGTATGGGATAGCCAGATCTGTGTGAATAGATAAAGCTGTTTGAAATGTTAATCTGACATCCAAATTTGAATCCCTCTATCTAAGGCTCAGGAGACACCAAAGAAAAGGGAAAGGAAAGAGTCTAAGAGCCAGAAGATCAGAACATCTGCTGCTAGTGTCTTGTAGACACAACAGATGCTGCTCCTGTGAAATTTCAGTGGTATAGTTGACCTCACAAGACCTGCATAATGACTACACTAGCTGACATGCCAACATGAATGTGGAAAAAATCATAAGATCCCATCTGTAGACATAGAGTTATAAGGCAGTCAATGGCTGTTGAGATAGAGAGAATAGTCTTCTCCGGGAATGAGCTCCCAAATAGTTATCCCATTCCCAGTGGCCATCCCTAAACACATATGTATATATGAGTGACATTGAATGGAATCAGCAATATAAAGCTACAATACAATACAGAAATAAATACACACAATAATAAAGAATATGAAGCCATGAATTCAAATCTGAGAATGGGAGGGGTGGACATAATGTATGAAATTCTCAAATGAATTGAATTTAAAAATTAAAAAAAATGTTGTCACACAAACTTTCTTGACAAGTAAGTTGTAAGATGTATATTTAAAAAATCAGAGTTGTTTGGTATTAGTAGCAAAAAAACAACAAACAAGAAAAAAAAAAACCAAGGACAAGTCTTACAGAAACTTCTTGTTAATATTGAAGCTGCAAGGTGAAAACATTGCTTTAATGAGATTTATGTTAGTGACACAGTACGACGGAAAGGAAATCAGGGAATTTTTAGTTCAACAATGCACCAGGCTAAGTTACTCCGGCAAACTAAAATCCTGCTTTTATTTCCCAAAGTTCTGGGACCTGGATGGCTGGCACTCTGACTATATTCTCATTAAACTAACCTAAATGAGGCCAAACTGAATCTCCTTCTTCTAGCTAATAGAACTAGCTCCCCCTTCCACAAGAGCACCTTCCTTCTTCCATTTTCTATGACATGCTCCATGTGATTGTGTGAGCAATATATTTGTGTATTACTAAACCTGAACTGTGCTGAGTCAGAGAAGCACTCGGGCATTGTTTTTGTTCAAATGATGTCACCAAGAGGAAGGCAGATGGCCCTGGGACACAGATATTTAGGGTTATATGGAGATAAGTTGAATTTCATCACAAGCTACTTCTAATTGCAGAATTTTCTTAATAAGTGCAGCTAAAAATAATAAAAATCTAGTCTGATTTTCTTTTGATAATTTATTTGCCTTTTAAAAAATAAAGGCACACGTCTTTACTTCATTGTTATAGCCCTGATTTACATTCTCCATGACAAATGTTAAGGTAAAAGGTACAGATGTAACCCTATACCATGAAGCCATAATTTCACCCATCTGGATCGGCATCCATACCTCTATTATTCATTTAGGAATTTGTGAAGAGAACACAACTATGGGTATTTATTAAGTGTTTAAATTTATTGAAATAAAACAGAGTAGTTGTTCACTGATTTGTTGATCATTTGAAAGTCATGTGTCAGTCATCCAACCACATACATTTGCCTGTACAATGAAATGCCCTAGAGATTTATATCTAGATATGTTGTCCCATATTAAAAAAGTCTTTTTAAATGATCTAATGTTTTTATCTGGCTCTTTTCTTCCTGCCAGTATGTCATATTATAAATTGTTCCAAATGTCCTATTACAATGTTTAGATATTTAATCTCATGTCAAACTGAAGGTTAGTTTGACCCATATTAAATAAGGGTAGAAAAATAGGAAAGAAGACATTGGTGATAAACAGTGTTTAATTCCATTTTGGAGAAACAATCAACCCTCTTTCTGTGGGATGTAGCTGAAAATGGCAAAAGCTCACGCAAATATACAGTGTGTATCATTCTCGGGTTAATAAAAACAATTTATATGCAGGAGAGAGAACAAGAGGGAAGTTATGGAAAACATTTCTCAACCAAGGACAGTGAACCAGATGTGCTAAGACTTATGGGAGCAATCAGAGGGGACCAAGTCCCTGTGGCAGGCCTTATTAAGTTAGACTGTGACCCAGCACCTTCAACTTATTAAGCTGTCCAGAACTTCAGTGATTAAAACAAAAAAAAAAAAAGGTCAGCTGCAAGCCTTCAGACTGTCACTGCACTGGGCGTTTTCTCATAGAAAGCATTAGAACTTGTGGAGATGATTTTCTTGATCCAATGTCTCTAAATATTATATATGTGCACTGGATATACCCAGAATTTGAGGATAATTTTAATAGACAATTATTAAATAGGTTTCAAAATTTTTTTTATTGTTTGAGATTTTTTGTATGTAGTTAATGTGTTTGTGGTGGTGATCAACCAGTGACACACTATGAAAGGAAGCTCATGTCTGACACTGAATGGATGTCCAGGAACTGGAGTCTCTGGATTGTCCAGAGACATGACAAAACCAAACACAACTGGCAAAAAAAAATCAATGTAATGATTTCTAATGATATTCTGCTATACTCATAGATTTGTGCCTATTCAAGCATCATCAGAGAGCCTTCCTATAGCAGCAGATGGGAGCAGGTACAGAGACTCACAAGCCAGAAATTATGTGGAGAGAGAGTCTAAGTTGGTGGTCTCATTTGGTCTCTCTTCTAGGAGCTCCAGGCACCCTCCAGAAGCGGGGAAGAATAGATTGAAGGAGCCAGAAGGTATTGAGAAAACCAGGAGAACCCAGCCTTTTGAATCAATGAATCAGGACTCAAATGAACTCAGAGACTGAAGAGCAAGCACAGATTCTGTATGGGTCTGCAACAGGTCCTCTAGATATGTTAGGGCTGTCACTTGGTGTTTTTGTGGGACTCTTAACAATGGAAGTCGGATGTCTCTGACTCTTTGACCTGCTCTTAGGATCTTTTCCTTCCTACTGGGTTCCCCCATCCAGCCATGATATGAAGGTTTGTGCTTTGCCTTAATGTGTCTTATTGTGTCACGTTTGGTTGTTGTCTCTTGATGTGGCCTCCTCAATACTGAAGGAAAATGGAGGGGGAGTGGGTTTTGGGGAGAAGGGAGGTGGGAGGGTGGAGGGAATAGAAACTGTGATCAGGATGTATTGTACAAGAGAAGAATCTTTTTTTTTTTAAGTCACACTGGGTGGTGGTGGCACAGACCTTTAATCCCAGCACTCAGGAGGCAGAAGCAGGTGGATATCTGTGAGTTCGACAGCCTGGTCTACAGAGTGAGTTCCAGGACAGCCAGAGTTACAATAGAGAAACCCTGTCTCGAAAAACCAAAAGAAAAATCAACTTGCTTCTTTCCCATGCCTCCAACTCCTTCCCTATCCTCCACACCACTTTTCTATCACAACTTCTTGTACTCTTTTAAAAAAACCCTACTGAGTCCATGTAGAGCTGGCCCAGTACGCATGAGCATAGATCACCCCCTGGAGTGTCGTAGTTTCTCAGGGACTCCATACTTGAAGAAAGCCATTCTTCCTATCCTAGCATGGGTCTATTATCTCAACTAGGGGTGACGTAAGCTCACACAAGCTTTTCCTCTATCCATGCTGGGATATTACTGGCTTGATTTTGTGCAAGTATAGTGCATCAAGTCATAGCCATAATGAGTTCATGTGCACAATATCCCTGTCTTGTCTGAAAAATATTGCTATGCTGTAGGCATCTACTACTTCTGTCTCTTAAAATCTTTCTTCTCCATATCCTGGACGATCTCTCAAAGGAGTGTGGTATAGATGTTCCATTTAGAGCTAAGCATTCCTGAACCATCATTCTCTGTAAGTTATTCAGCTGTAGGTCTCTGTTCAGTCATCGTCTACTATAAATAGAAGCTTCTATGAGGAGGCTTAAAAGACACATTAATCTTTGGGTATAATTATAAGAACATATGATGCATTTTAATACTGTGTCCATTTAGCAAAATCAGAGTATTAGGTTCTCCACCTAGGGCTCATGACCTAGACAGCATAGACATTGGGCCCAGACATTACAAGGCATGAGTTCTGTCTTATTGATCAGAGCTTAAATCTAATCAGTAAGTAGTTGGTTACTCTCATAATATTCTTGCCACTATGGCACCAATGAACAAATATTGCCAGACCAATCATTAGTGTAGCTTGCAGGGTTCACAAATAAGATGATTAGTTTTTTTTATTTTCTCCCCCAGTTAAGACTACTGAATTTTTTCTCCAGCACTATAATAGTTACACACTAGGGAAGGTCTGTGACAGATTGATCACATCATTTTCTATGACTTACATGTCTTGTGTCTTCAGGAATAGAGTCTGAGTACCAAGCTCTGAAGGGTAATTGTCCTGGTTGGTTTAACACAAGATATCTGAGAAGAGGGCACCACAACTAAAAAAATGTCTCCATATAAGTAGTCTGTGGGCAAACCTGAGGGGCAATTTCTTAAATAGTGATCAGTATTAGAGGATCTAGAACGTTCTGAGCAGTGCCATGTCTGAGCAGGTAGTCCTGGGTGATGAAAGAAAGCAGGCTAAGCAAGCCATGAAGTGCAAGCTAGCAAGCAACATTTTCTATTGTCTCTAAATCAGTTCCTGCCTCCAGGTTCCTGCCTTGGCATCCCTCTCTGATGCACTTCGATGTGGAAGTATAACATGAAAATACCCTTTCATTTCCAAGGTGCTTTGGTCATGGTGTTTCATCACAGTAAAAGAGACACTAAGACAAAGCCACCATCACTGACAGGTTATGAGAATTCCTGGAGTAACTGATGTACATTTAAAGTGATTTTCCTGTCTTGAATATCAGTGATGATGAAAATATAACACTTGGGAAAAGTTCTTCTGAATCTCATAATGCCCAAGTGTTACCTCATGTTATGACTAGAAACCTAACAGCAGATAGACTTAGACAGCTGTAGCAACTTCTGCATCTGACTATGCTGAGGAGATGTAAGAATTCCAGTGACTAACTGCATTGGGTTATCATCTATATTTATGGATCTGTTTACTATTTCTTCCCAAAGCAGAAAGTTGGCACTAGAAAAGCATACTAATAAAAGACTTTTATGTTAAAATATGAAATATTAAATCAACTACCATGTTTTCCAATAACAGTAAAGAAAACAACATATACATGTTAAATTATTGAACGGCTCAATCTAAAACTAGATAGAAATATATATATATATTCTCCTCTCCAACAAAACAGACTATACATACCAGGATACATTTAGTTTTAACATACATGTTTTGTTCACAGCAGTTAATTCTGTTACTTTTGTAAAGAAATGTATTAAAACATTTTATTGAGTTAAAAAATTAAAAGTTATCCTCTCCAGGAGGAAAAGCAAACCTGGTATTGTAAATCCAACAAAGATCCCATGACTGGGGAGCTCATGGGTTCTAGGGATGAACCTACTACCATTACATTGTTAAGGACATAGCATGAAGCTGTTCTCTGAAGATGTATATAGCTTAACTCCTAGATAAGTGCAGCCCCCAAGTCCTCATAGATGCTTCCTTGTGCAGTGGATAGAGATGAATACAGAAACTCACAATTTGTCAAGGTTCTGAGAATGAATTTATTGGGGGTGCTCAGTTACAAATGTACATCTATTTCACAAAACCTCCTTACAAGGCTCAGAAATCATCATGGTAGGGAAGGCAGAAAGATTGTAAGAACCAGAGGCTGGAGAGGACTGGTAATAAATGAACTCACAGCAACTGTGGTAGATGGACATAACCTCTATAAGGTCAAGCCAGTCAATATTCTAGCCTGGTGGAAGGGATGGGGCAATACTGAAAAGTCATTGGCTTCTAGTGAGGGAGAGTCAGTTTTCTTTAGTGGTGTTGTCCCTGGTAGGTCAACCATGCCCATGTATATTTGGGAGATGCAAATTAGACTCAGTGAGATATTTTTCTAAAAAGTACAGAAATTTGGAGTTGGACTGGATGGCAGGACGTAGGTTTCAGGGAATTAAAGAGAGGAGTGGGTATGAGTTTGGTCAAAATACATTGTATGCATATATAAATTTCTCAAAGACTACATATTACATTAAAATCATTCCTTCGCATCATTTGTTTTTACTGGATTACCATTCGAAGAAAGTAGTTGATTGGTTTTATGTGTGTTTCCTTCAAACCTCTGAGTGTACTAAGTAATGTTAACTGCTTATTTAATGAATCAACCATTCATCAAATAATCATTTTATTTGTTCCCATATGGGTTCTGTAGTTGGTCAATATCAGATTCTGACAAGTGATTTTTAAACTATTTTAATTTTGTATCAAGTTACTAAAATTTAAAGTTATTCCGATAGAATATAGAATGTGAAGTGGTTGTTTATATTCCACTTCTCCTCAATTTACAGGGCAAATCCATGTTTGATTTGATGAGTAATTATATTTAGACACTTATCTGGCAAACTTGAATACATTCCTCCAAGATGATAGCTCAGTATTCTGTTTTTAAAGTAACAATATATAGCATGTAGAATTTTCTGTGACAGCTTCTAGCATCAGCAATCGCTAACATTTATATAGCATTTACTATGTGCCAGGCTACTAGCTGATTCAGACTACTTTCCAGGCACCACTGACGGGCTTTACGTATATTATTTAGTTTAATTTTCTCAATAACACTATGGATTTAGGTTTATTTATTCCCATTTCATGTATGAGAAAACTGAGACTGATAGAAATAAATGAGGTGTTTAAGAATATGCACACGGTAGCTGGTAGAGATTGCATTATAGAAAGCTGGCCATCTGCCTTCTCGGTAAGTGCTGAAGGCTTCAAAGACTTCTAGATGATACTTAAATGGGGGAGAGAACATTAAGATGAAAAGTTCCAACTACACACATGCAACTTGTTTTGAATTCATTGATATCAATGTTATACTGAGGGAGATTTATTGTTGGCAGTGAACCCATAGGTCATGTATCATAGACACTTATAAATATTTTGATGAGTAATGAGAACATGTTCTACAGTGGCCAGATCTAATAGAAGATCCTCAAGCAAGGGGTACTATAATGTCTGTGGCGTTCTTTATGCAGCAGTAGGAGTTGTTAGCCAAGACCAATTAGTGCTAGTAAGAAGGATGGCCCACTTGGGTATTCCTGCCTTCCCACCCTTAGATCTCCCTGAATCTTGGCTACAAGAAATGGAGACCCCAAGCTACCAGGTCATCTTTTGTTCTCTGCCATCAGTCCTATGACATGCCACCTCTTATAAAGTCTCCAATACTCTGGCTTTAGGATAACTTCATTGACTTTCAAAGTTGCTTCTCCATTTCTTTATATCTGAATTTAATACATGAAATGTTACAATCTTGTAGTCCACAATTGAGGACATACAACTTCTCTCCTTGTTATAGAGTGCGACATGGAGATTGAAGCAAAGGAGGAGGAATTTTGCTATGTGGTGGCAAGACCCTTTCACGTGCCAACTCTGTTTCTGGGTATTCACCTTCACATTGCAGTTACCTACAGGGCTGCAGGGTTGTGTTGCTTCTCTCATACAATACATCCTGACTACAGTTTCTCCTCCTTCCACTCCTCCCAGCTCCCCCTAAATCCACTCCTCCTCTGTTTCCCTCCAGAAAGGAGCAGGCCTCCGAGAGACAACCAGGCAAATATGACAAAAGAAGATACAATAAGACAAGGCAAAATTCCTTATATCAAGGCTGGACAGGGCAACCCAGTAGGAGGAAAAGTCCCAAGAGCAGGGAGGAGAGTCACAGACACCCCACAGTTAGGAGTCCCATAAAACACCAAGCTAACAGCCATAACATATATGCAGAGGACCTGGTGGAGACGTATGCAAGTCCCATGCTTGCTGCTTTAGTCTCTGAGAGCTCATTTGAATCCTGCTTAGCTGATTGAGTGGCCATGTTCTCCTAGTGTCCTCCATCCTTTCTGACTCATACAATCTTTCCTCTCCCTCTTATGTGAGGCTCCTGAACTCAGAGAGGAGGGACAAAATGGAGACCTCCAATTTAGATTCTCTCTGCATAATGTCTGGTTGTGGGTCTCTGCACTTGCTCCCATCTCTTGCCAGAAGAAGTGTCTCTGATGACAACTGGAAAAGGCACTAATCTATATCATTAGGTATAATTAGAAATCATTTTGTTGATTTTTGTTTGTTTGTTTTTTGGAAAGTCACGTTGGATCCTACCCTAGGTCTCTGTGTTATCCAATATCCAGTTCCTGGCCATCCAGGCAGTGTCAGGGTTGGGCTCCCTCTTGTGTAGTTGACTTCAAGTTAAACTAGACATCAGTTGGGCATTCGTACAAATTCTGAGCCATCATTGACACAGGACATTTTGGAGGCAGGACAACTTGGAGGTTGGGGGTTTTGTAGCTGGATTGGTGTCTGTTTCTCTTTTAGTATCCTACGTTATAACTTGCCACTCAAAAGAGGCTGAAATGTAGGGATGAAGCTTCCATGTAGGCACCAGCTTGACTTCTCTACCTTCAATGAGCTGTGTTAATGTTCTCCTCAGCAATGGAGACCCAGCTGTCAGTTTTTGGAGAGATACACCCGATCCTAGCATCAGTTTGAGGTTTTGGGGGTATCTCCATGGTAAACCCTCAGTAAATAATGTAAACCAGTCCCCACTGAAAGCCTTGCCTGACTACAAAAGATGTCCAGTTGAGACTTTGTATCACATCACTTGGAGTCCTCACTAAGGTCACTCTTATAGATTTCAGGAAGTTTTTACTGCACTAGGTTTCCACACTATCCTTTAAATGTACCCCCACCATTTCAGCCATGCCCCAGTGCACTCTCTTCCTCCATCCCCTCACCTGATCCCTCCCACAAACATTCCCATGTGCCCACAGTCCATCTGCAAAATCTATTCTACTTCCTCTTCCCAGGGAGATCCATGCATTCCCCACTAGAGCCTCCTCTTTACCTAGAATCTCTGGGTCTGTGAATTATAGCTTGATTTTCATTTACTTAACAGCTAATATCCACTTATAAGTGAATGAATACCATATTCGTCTTTCCAGGTCTTAGTTACCTTACTCAGGATGATTTTTTTTCCAGTTGCATTTATTAGTCTGCAAATTTCATGCTATCATTTTTAACAGCTAAGTAATATTCTATTACATAAATATACCAGATTTTCTTTATCCACTCTTCAGCTGAAAGACATTTAAGTTGTTTCCAGTTTCTGGCTATTATTAATAAAGCCTCTATAAACATAGTTGAGCATGTTTCTTTGTGGTAGGATGGACCATTCTTTTGGTATATGCCAAGAATGGTATAGCTGGGTCTTGAGGGAGATCTATTCCTAACTTTCTGAGGAACCTCCATATTGGTTTCCATAGTGACTGTGCAGGTTTACACTCCCACCAGCAATGGAGGAGAGTTCCCCTCACTTCACATGCTGGCCAACATGAGCTGTTCCTTGTCTTACTGATCTTAATCATTCTGACAGGCATAATATGGAATCTCAGAGTAGTTTTGCTTTGCATTTCCCAAATTGCTAAGGATGTTGAACATTTCTTTAGTGTTTCTCAGCCTTCTGAAATTTCTCTATTGCGAATTCTCTGTTTAGATCTGATCCTCATTTTTAAATTGGATTATTTGGTTTGTTTATATCTAGTTTCTTGAGTTCTTTATACATTTTGGATATTAATCTTTTATTAGATGTGCAGTTGGTAAATATATATATATATATATATATATATATATATATATATATATATATATATATATATATTTTCTGATTCTGTAGGCTTCTGCTTTGTCCAGTTGATGATGTCCTTTGCCTTACAGAAGTGTTTCAGTTTCATGAGGTCTTATTTATTAATTGTTGATCTTAGTGCCAGTGCTAACACTGTTCTGTTCAGAAGTTGTCTTCTGGACAATGCAGTCCAGCCTACTCCTCACCACTTTCTCTTCTACCAGGTTCAGTGTATCTTGCTTTGTGATGAGGCCTTTAATTCATTTGGATTTAAGTTTTGTGCAATGTGATAAACGTGGATCTATTTGTATTCTTCTACATGCAGACACCCAGTCAAACCAGTAGCACTTGTGGAAGATGCTGTCCTTTTATCCCAGTGTGTGATTTTGTCTTCTTTATTAAAAACCAAGTGTTTGTAGTGTGTGTTTATGTCTGGTCTTAGATTTGGTTCCATTGATCAATATGTCTGCTTTTATGCTAATACCCTGCAAGTTTTAATCCTATAGCTCTGTAGTATAAATTGAAGACAGAGATTGTGATCCATCCATTGGTTCTTCATTGTTCAGGATTATCTATCCTGGATTTTTGTTTTCCATATGAAGTTGAGAATTATCCTTTAACGATATGTAAAGAATCTTGTTGGAATTTTGATGGAGATTGCATTCTGAATCTGTAGGTTGATTTTGATAGGATGTCCATTTTTACTATGTTAATCCTACCAATCCATTAGCATGGGAGATAGTTACATATTCAAAGATCTTCAATTTCTCCCTTCAAAGACTTAAAGTTTTTATCATATGAGTATTTCACTTGCCTGTTGATACTTACCCCGAGTTATTTTATATTATTTGAGACTATTGAGAAGAGGGTTGTTTCCTAGGTTTCTTTCTCAGTTTGCTTGTCCTTTGAATATATCAGGGCTACTGATTTTATTGAGTTCATCATATATTCAGTCCCTTTGTTGAAAATGTTTATCAGCTGTATGAGTTCCTTGTGGAATATGAAGTTAAGAGCTACTTTTGTATACCATCACATCATCTGTAAGAAATGATACTTTGACTTCTTCCTTTCCAATTTGTATCCCCTTAATCTCCTTCAGTTCTTTTATTTCTCTGGATAAAACTTCAAGTTCTATATTGAATAGGTATGAAGAGCGTCAGAAACCTTGTTTTGTTCCTGATTTTAGTGGAATTTCTTTGAGCGTCTCTCTATTTAATTTGATGTTGGCTTACTATAAATTTCCTTTATCATGCTTAGATATGTATCTTGTAACACTAATCTCTCCAAGACTTTTATCATGAAAGAATGTTGGATTTGATCAAATTTTTTTAGCTATCTCATGATATGATCATGTGTATTTTTTTTCTTTCAGTTTATTTATTTGGTAGATTACGTTAACTTATTTTCTTATGTTGAGCCATCCCTGCAACTCTGGGATGAAGCCTACTTAATCATGGTGAATGATCTTTTTGATGTGTTCTTGGATTTGGTTTGCAAATATTTCATAGAATATCTTTGCATCTATGTTCATGAGGGAAATTGGTCTGTAATTCTCTTTCTTTGTTGAGTCTTGATGCACTTTGGATATCAGGGTAACTATGCCCTCATTGAATGAATTCAGCAGTGTTCCTTTTTTCTATTTTGTGGAATAATTTGAGGAGTATTGGCATTAACTTTTTTTTTTTGAAAGTCTGGTAGAATTCTGCACTAAAACTGTTTGGCCTTGGGCATTTTTGGTTGGGAGACTTTTAATGACTGCTTCTATTTCACTGGGAACTATAGGTCTTTTTAAGTTGTTTATTTGATCTTGATTTAACTTTGATAAGTGGTACATATTGATAAAATTAGCCATTTTTATTTAGATTTTCCAATTTGACGGAGTACAGGCTTTAAAATATGTCCTTATGATTCTCTGGATTTCCTTGATGTCTGTTATGTCCTTTTTTTCATTTCTGATTTTGTTAATTTGTATGCTTTCTCTTTCTTTTAGTTAGTGTAGATAAGTATTTGTCTATCTTGTTGATTTTCTCAAAGAACCAGCTCTGTTTCATCGATTCTTTATACTGTTCCCTTTGTTAATATTTTATTGATGCCAGCCCTCAATTTGTTATTTCTTACCTTCTTCTCCTCTTGAGTGTGCTTAATTCTTTTTCTTCTAAAGCTTTCAAGTGAGCCATTAAATTTCTGGTATGAAATCTCTCCAATTATTTTTATATAGGCACTTAATAATAGAATGCTTAGCACTGTTCTCATTGTATCCTATAAGTTTGCATATGTTGTAGATTTATTTTCATTAACTTCTAGAAAAAAAGTTCAATTTCTTTATTACTGTCTTGATCCAGTAGTCATTCAGTAGAAGGATGTTTACTTTTCATGAGTTTGTAAGCTTTCTGTTGTTTCTGTTGTTGTTGATATCCAGCTTTAATCCATGGTGGTCTGAGAGGATGCAAGGAGTTATTTCAAAGTTCTTGTGCCTACTGAGACTTGCTTTGTGTCTGAATTCACAAATAGTTTTGGAGAAAGTTTTGTGAGATGCTGAGAAGCTAAATTTTCACAAATGTCTGTAGATTATTATTTATTATTGAGAAAGCAAAGATATCCCAAGTAAGCTATGTTTCTCATGCCACAATATACGTTATTGGGGTTTACACTATTACTTTATGAAATCCTTCTTTGGTGATAGAAATTCTTTTTTTCTAATTGAAAAAAAAAACCCATCTTTGTCTGTATTTATTTTCCTCCTAACTAAATGACTAAAGGGAAAAGAAAAAGAAAAAAATTCTCATTTTATGGTACCTAAGTCTCTAGTCCCTAGCTCCAGTCTCCATCTTCCTCTGCATATTGCGGAGCCATGGATGCTTTAGCGCTCAAACACATGGCCTGCCAGAAGTGTTCTTCCCTTGTCTTCCATTAGCTCATAATGAGTCCTTGGCATTTCTGTGTTAAGAAAAAGGATGCTATCTTTAAGCCATTACTGGCTATGTCCACCACCTCAGTTTCTGATGGCATGTTTGTTAGGAAGCTATCTGCAAATACCTGATGAAGTATCACTATCATGACATTGAGGTCCATGGACCTCTGGAACTAGGGTCTATAGTAATGGCTAAATGTGATTCCAGACCACTTGTCCCCTGTCATGCAGATTACCTTCTAGTTCAGTAACAGCTTAGCTGCAATGGAGTCCCACACGGGCAATTTTATTTTATTTTTGACAGTAAGTGTTTCCCTAGTCTTATATACCTCGAGGTTAAAAGTAACATCCGAACTATATATTCTAATTACAGTTAGACTATATTGTAAATACAAAAATCTATTTTCAATAAAAAAAAAACCATGTGTCATCATTCCCAGCTTTAAAAAAGTCACATCCAAACTAAGGAATGGATTTTATTATGAAGACTAAAGCCAGTGTTAAAGGGACAAACTGGAGAAATTTGGCTTCAACTCTCTGAGGTTTCTGACTTTAGAAATCACCCAGATGATTTTCTATTTTAAAAAATACAGTTACTTATTAGTAGCTCAAATTATGGGTCTTCTCTCTGAAATTCTGAATCAGTGGGCCTGGGTCTAGAAGCTGCCTGCCAGTGTTATACAATTCTGATTTTGGTGTTCATGAGAAGCACCCAAGAAGTGCTTGCAGAGTTTAGATACTTGGAATGTGTTCTTGAGTACTACCTATGTTCATTATTGTCAGATAATAAGATCCACAAGGAAACTTTAACAAGTTTCTGGTCTCTTCCCACATATGGATTTCCATTCGTGCTTCTAAGTCATTATAGCTGTTTTTCTAGCCAGGCACTGAATGGTAGATCTACCTTGGACATCTACCAGCACCCATTACCTGAAAAAGGCTATTGGGAATTCCTACCCTTAAAAAAGTATATATGTATGTATGCATATATTTATGTATGTATATATGTATGTATATACATATGTATGTATGTTTACCATTTCATGTGCCTCTCTAACAGACCTACAGTTTAATAGAAGGTAAATTTCCCAAGTCAGGACTTTAGGAAGACATGCTACTGCTCACTGCATCCTGTAAGAATTCCTTTTGCTTAGTTCCTCATGGTCATGTGAGTTATAACTTCACTCCTAAGCACCTATGGTGCTTCATTGCCCATGTTTACATAACATTTATCATTCTTTTATTAGTGCCCCATGGTTAAGCGTCTTTCAGCACCTTTCTTGAGTGTGATATGATTCATCTTAGGAGATCATAACTATATTTGGTACCATTAAAATAGCTGCTGAAGAGGGCTCAGAAAATGAAGGACAGTATCAAATAGTTACTCTGGACTGGGAGAGGTCCTATGATAGGATTAGTGCAGATATAAGGGACTGAAGGAGAAAGCTGAAAGGAATCTTTGGGAGCTTGAAAAACAATTACAAATGAGATACACTATGATAAGGCCCAGATAGTCTTTCAGGAGTCTGTAGGAACAGGAGGTTATGGAGGGCAAAGTGAGGCCAGTATTCTACACTAACTCTGCACTAAAAATCATGGAAGCTTTTAGAATAGAAGGGTGACATGATCTGATGTTAAAGAACTCTGAAAATATTGTGAAAAGTAGACTGTATTGAAAGACTAGAGAAAGAGAACTTCATCTTTTTACTGAGCATTTTATAATTAAAGCAGTCATTTTCTCAGTAAATTCTGTCATTGTTAACCAACATCATGCCTACAGAAGTTTAGATAATTGATTCCTGGTGAAATGCTCCAATATGAAAGACTGAACAAGAATTATTTCTTGGTATAGTTTCTCTACTTAAAAACTGGCTGAAAACTCCTATAGGTGTCAACCTAATACAATGTGAAGAAATACACCATAGCCATTCTCAAATATCAGTAAATTAATTTGGGCTTCATATCAGTAAACATCCAAATAATGTTAAGAAAAGAAAGTTAAATTTGAATTCATCCATCATGTTCTATAATGTAATTATATGTCTTCCTTCCTCATTTTAAGCTGTTTCGTTTTATTGGTATGCAATGTATGTTTATCTTTTTATTACTTTTTATTGGTGCATATTAATTTCAAAAGATAATGATGTCCCTTATGGCATTTTCATACATGTATGTAATGTGCTTGGCTGGTATTTACCCATGTTGCCCTTTCTTGTCTCTCTTCCTTTTCCTGCTGATGCTTACTTTTTACTCAAATAGTACACATTTTACTATTAATATCTCTTCACTAAAAATCTAGCTTACACATAACAGAGAAATTTGAGTTTATGTTTATAAATCTGGATTTTTTTTTTCGTTGTTTAACATGATAGTGTTCTGTTCTACTTTCCTTCAAATAGGGAAACTTCATTCTGAATAATTTTTTATTGTGTATTTGTAGCACAATTTCTTTATCATCTATTTTCTTTATCATCTATTTGGTTCATTGCTTGGCTACTATGATCAATGGCGTAGTAAACACAGGTATGAGGGTATCTCTATTCCATGCTGACTTTATTTCCTTCAGACATGTACCCAGAATGGGTACAACTGGATTATACAGTAATTCTATTATATATTTCATTTTTCTATCTTCCATTTGGCTTTACTAATTTGGATTTCTGCCAGCAGTGTAGAATACAGTGTACTGTATTCCCACATCATAAACAAATTAACAAGTTGTTTCATAGTAATATTTTTATTTTTTAGCATACAATGTATTTAGAGCATCTTCATCCTCACTTCACCCTTTTCTTATCCCCAGCTTTCTGTTTGCCTCAGGCTCATTTTCTACCTTCATGCTTTAAAAAAACCCTCCATTCTATTTTTCAAAAGTTATGACTGATCATATTTAAGCTGCAAAGTTGAAGCTCTCTTAAGAATGCATAAGCTTGTGAAGCCATTACTATAATCAAGATGACAGACAAATCCAGCAGCCCAATGCTGTCTATCCTGTAATCCTTTTTTCAACCCGTCCTGATGACCACATTTTGTTTCCAAAAGTCTGGTCTTTTTTAACATGCCATGTAACTTCATATTTCCATAGTCTTCATAATGTAATAATATGCATGATTTTTCCTGCTCTATAGATATCATGCATGAGTTATGTTGTAGTGTGAAGAAATGTCATTCTTTTTAAAGCATGAGTCATGTCTTGTTTTGCTGCACAGACTTTACCCATTGATATGTTGATGAACAGTTGGGTTGTTTCCGTTTTGAAATTGTTGCAAATAAAATTGCTATAAACATTTATATACATGCTCTTATGTTGACACATATTTTCATTTTTGTGAGAGAAATATATGGGTAAAAATTACTAGCGTGTATGGTACATGTATATTTTGCTTTCTATTACGTTACAAAATTGTCTTGCAAAGCACTCCCATTTTAGACATCTATCAAGAATTGGAGAAAAATTCTTGTTCTGCTCATTATTTACAGCACTTGGTATCTGGTCCTTTTTTCTTCTCTGGGAACCGTGTTCCATGTGTTCTATTAATTTCTTTTCATTTAAAAATGTTTATTTTGAGGTGGCTTTTTATATCTTCTTTCTCATTAAAATTTTGAACATAATGTGATTCAGTTTTAATAAACTGTTTTAAAATCATTGGTAATTTTAACGTGTCAGATTTTGGTTGATGGCAATCAACTGAACTTTTTTTCTTTATTGATCTTTATTTCCTACTTAGCACAATGCTTATTTTGAAAAGATGACATATGATTAACTACTATTAATAACACACACACACACACACACACATATTCATTTTGTGTTGAGTGTTGCATAGTTTCTATTTCTATAAGTACTTTTGTGTGCTTTATTTTATGATACAGTTAGATTATCAAGAAATAGTTTGATTACATTAAACATTAGCAATGTGGATCAATTTTAGGAGCCTCGTATATGTATAGTGCAGATAAATACAATGAAGTAGTTTACCTCTCAATCTTCACACCTCTGAGACTATCTGGATAAATTTTATAAATGGCATTGTTGTAGGTGGGATGATGAAATGAATGACATAGCCTGTTCAGATTCCAGCTATTCTGCTTCTGAGTATTGTGCTTTAGGCAGGTTACCAACTTCTTGTTGGCTCAGATTCTCAGCTACAAATGAGTACAAATAATGAAATAACACTTCCTAGAGTGGTACCTGAAAAATAATAAGCGTTCTATAGATGTTTATTTAAACACACGACTGCTGAACACAATTGATACTGAACCAAACTTGTTCAGACATCGTATCTGGTAGTTAACAGTAGGTTTTCTGAAGTTTGGTAGTATAGGAGGCCTGTGGTTTGCTTTACAAGAAGATATCTAGAGTACCAGAAAACCTGACAAAGGGGCTTCTAAACTGATGTGATCACCAAAAGAGGATGCTGAAAAGAAGTTATGAGACAACTCTTAGGTCTCCCACTGTCCTAAGCAGTATGAGAACACTTTTAGTTATCTTTCGCTCTCGGGAATCCCAGTGCCATGCCTAAAGTGGGGCTAGATCCAGTAGGTGCCAGATGGAATGTGTGACTGGAAACTAGAGAAGAACCTCAGGGACAAGCAGTAGATAATGGATTCCAAGTCCAGGCTGGCTAAACCATGTCTTCAAGGTGTGCTTGTAGGTACCAATGAACCCCAGATGGCTAATGAATATAAAGGTATGACTAGTTCAAAGAAGAAAATGAGGTAATAAAGAGTACCTATTTAAGAAGATGTTTGAATAACCCAGAATTTGACTATAATTTCCAAAAGATTGATAGGCTGGTTTATAACCTTAAGCAGAAATAAAGTTTTGAGGAAAAAAAATTCAAAGCATGACAAATTAGAGTTCAAGCTTTTGAACTACCGTATTTTTTGATAGAATTGTGTGCTACTAATTTTTATAGTATTATTATGGATATAAACAACATCATGTGATAATTTAATCTTTGGAGCCTTGAAACTTTTGTCTTGAGTTTTGAAGCCTAGTAATTATTTTGCTCCTTATAAAGTTGAATAAGACCTATTAACCTAAGTACAGTTTTATTTTTATATTTCGATTTATTTATTTCATTATTTTGTGTGTATTAGTATTTCCTTTCATGTATGTATCACAGCATGTATGTGTCTGTTTCACGCATTGGTCAGCAAAAGGTACCCCTGGAACTGGAGTTACAGATGGTTGTGAGATGCCATGTAGGTGTGGAGAACCAAACCCAGGTCCTCTAGTACAATAACTAGTGCCCTTAACTGTTAAGCACTTACAGACAGTTGTAAACAGTTCAATGTTTGCTATAACCCAGCATCCCATAACCTAAGGTCTCCTATTAGCATCATACATGATTGTTTATGTAAATGAGTAGATTATTATGAAAATAAATATAAATAATAGTGAATTTCAGGAGCATGCATGCAATACAATTTTGTATCAAAAATAAATACCTCCAAATGAATTTGTGAAAAATAAGTATGTAGTGATGGAAATCAATATCCTGAGCTGTACTATATTGGTCTTCAGAATCATCAGATCTAGTAAAGAATTTAAGTTTTGTTACCTCAGGTATTTATGAACTTCAGAGCATGAACAATATTAGTTAACTTCTTTGCATTTCAACTTTCTTATTGACAAAATCAGTTTATGTTAAATACCAGAAATCATGTTTATTAAGGTATGGGGCTTAATAACCTAGGGGGATAATGAGATTATATCAGGATATGTTGAGACAGGGACATAAACAAATATCAGTTATGTAAGAGATTGGTAATACGCATTGACTAACCAACTTATTCCATCAGTGAAATTAGCTTTTGAGGACAACTAATGGTCAAAAGAATGATTTGGGAAAAATTAATTTGAATTGCTCATTTCTGTGTGCCCTGAGATGGCACAAAGGAAGTGTGGATATCTTGAAATTGGTCATACTTACCATAGCTGAGTGCAGTCTGATTGGTAGATCTGGGATGGTCTGTAGAGGCCTCTGTGGCACAAAGCTGGTCTCCGAATGTGTTTATAATCTAGAAGAAAGTACTGAAAAAATAATAGTGTCCAGACTAGGAATAGAGGCTGTACCTCAAAGGAACAGTGCTTGCCTTAATTACTAAGAGTGTTAGAATATGATGGTTTTAAAAATGTTTTGTTCCTATGAAATAAAAAGAAAGTACCAGTCTAAAGACAGGTTACAGGGTTTTTGAAAAGAGTAAGGACCAGAGATGCCATCACTAGTTAAAAGAAAACATTCACAGTAGGAAAGTTATCATTCATAGAGAAGATTGTGGTTCTCTCCATTAGACAATGTTGAATGGTGGTATTCTAAGTACATGGAGATAGAAGAACCCTGTAGAGGGCAAGACTTGGATCAAATGACCAATGGGAACGTCTTTTGCCTTGGCAACTATCTAATTAAAACAGTCTCTAGGCAAATCTATTTCTGATAAACTTTTTGACATCCTCTAGGCAAATCTATTTCTGATAAACTTGGAGCGGTGGACAAAGAAAGGGGAATTTGAGAATTTGTAAGTGGCCGTAACATTAGCAAGAAAAGTTCTGTTCATCTTGGGAAAGTTATGTTCTAGTCCACAAACTTGTAATACTTGAGCCTATGTATAACCTGTGTTGGTGTGTCTGCCCATCTTCACAGCTTCCTAATAACTTTCACAACTGGGGAATTTTATTCTAAAAAATTAGAAGTCATCTAAACATGTCATTAGCTTCAGTTTACAAGTTAAAAATGAAAAACTTCAAGGAAGATACACGCCTTGCTAAGGTTTCTTGTCAAAGACAGTGAGACTGAGACTGGGATTCAGGTTTGCTAAATGGTGTGAGTCTGGCAGCGCGTACCTGATCCATTTATGCATATACACAGTATGATTTTTTAAACATTAGGTAGAAATGAAGTACACCAGGTGAAATCTTAAGGCTAGGATAGATCTCATTTCTAGACTGAATATCCCAGGCTCAGACCTACTGTTAATATGTAATCTATTAGACTGTTCTCCTCTGGATTTACTCTGCTGCTTCCCAGTTTCTTTATAATGGGAACATCCTAAGACATTTTTAAGAGTAATTTTCTTTCCTATTACTGTTCCTCTTCTAATGAGAAGACAAAGCTCTTTGCACTGACGTTTCAAATAAAGAAGTGCTTAATTAAAACAACAACAACAACCAGATGGTGGTGGTGTATGACTTTAATTCAAGTGCTCAGGAGGCAGAGACAGACAGAACTCTGGGAGTTCAAGGACAATCTGGTCTACAGAGTGAGTTCCAGGACAGCCAGAATTGTAACAGAGAAATCCTGTCTTGAAAGACAAAAGAAAAAAGAAAGAAAGAAAGAAAGAAAGAAAGAAGAAAAGAAGTGGTTTATTAAGCAGAAGACATTCACTTTGCTGAGGAATGCTTCTTGGCAGAGACCTGTGAGGAAACACAGAATATCAATAGGTCAAAAATATCTTCTAGTCCTGAGATACTAGGCTGATTGATTCATTTGGGACATTAGAGGAATTTTCTCTTTCTGAATTGCATTTGTGAGGTAACCTTAAAATGAAATGCATTATGAGACTGAGACATCCTGGCATTTTTTAAGGTCGTTTTGGCCTCAAGACAGCCTGCAAATACAAGGAAAGAAGGCGATTTTGCCAGTCTGTGGAGACGGATATAGCTGTCTTGCCATCTTGATGGTTTGGGAGGAGAAACTCATGTTTGCTTTGTAGACGATGCACATTTTCTTTACTTCCTTGCTTTCCATTTTACTGTGTAGAATTAAACTGTTAATTGTCTTAAGCTTAAAAACATAACCAAAGGATATGAGGAAAATGTTGGGTTTCTTCTCTAAATGTACACAAGCTGAGGGAGTAAATATTCAGATTTAAAAATTAAAAAGGAGAGATGTGTTTCTAGAGATAGTATGAAAGTGGAGCTGAAGTATTTACCCTGAATTTATCTTTTCTCATCACGACTGGGCTGTGAATGATGCCCTCTATCCAGGTGGGAGGACCATGCGCCCTTTTTATCTTTGCTCCGTTTCATTTAGTATGCGCGGTGGGCATGGTGCCACTCTGACTTTTAACCCTAATGGAGAGAGAACACAAGTTGACTGGGAACCTCTAGGGAAACAAGAGCTTTAATGACAATTTGAGTGTAAAATCTGATCTCTGTAAGAAAGGTCAGCACATCTGCATAGCCCCTGGAGCCAGGCTTAGAGCCCTGTCTGCCTTCAAATAAAGAAGCATTCTGCAGTATCTTAAGGCTGCTTTAGTTTGAGGTACAAGGAGCACATGACAGAATCAGGGGAACTGACTGATGTTTGTGCATGTTTGACTGCACTCTGCATCCTAAAAGAAGACTTTGGAGAAACCCAATCGATACTACAAGCATGTTCCGGACACCGGCAATACTGTTTTCATTCAGTTACAATAATGAATTGAAGGCTCCCAACAGCAGGTACAATAAGCACTACTCAACCCTTGCTATTCAATCACCTTTAACTGGTTATATCATTCTAAAATTCCCGTTAACTGTGGTTTTACAATGCCCCATTGGCTACCTTTTATAGCTCTCCCTGCACAAAAATGCAAAAACATCAAAAATGCCTCTCAGTGCCACGTACTCAGTGCTTCCCTATATTTGCTAAAATGTTTTCCATTTTTTATTTGAAGTCCAGTGGAAGGCATTCAGACACTGCGCACAAAATAAAGTGGTTTTGCCTTCAGTTTGAAATTATTTTTGCCATTACTGTTAGCCCAGAGTTCATATCTTCATCGTTTCTGGTTGACAAGTGATTTCACGTTATCTGGATGCCCCAAAGCAAGCTAATCTTTTACAAATAAAAATGAAGAAATCATTATTTTTTTTCACAAAACACATTTTTTTTGGCGTTTCTGATTATTTATAAGTATTTTTTTTCTCTCCAGAATGAAAGGAGGATGAAAGCTGCAGTTTGTGCATAGTAGATACAAGCAAGTATTTCTTGCCTTTATGTCAATAAATGAGAGGAGAAAAGAAGTGTTTGTGAAGAATACAGTAAAGTCTGCATCTTGGAGAGTATCTAGGCTTAGAACTCACAGTCTGAATATGAATACTCACTTTTGCACAGTGTTTCATTTAGCTTTAATTTAATTTTAGATACCAGGAATTTAATCTATTTCAGGGCTAATTCAACACTTAAAACAAAAACATCAAGTCAAGCTGTTTCAAGCGCCTATCTAATGAATATTGCTCAATTTAAGATTTTAATTTGATCGATTCACAGTGATTCACATGCGTGGGTAAATGTGACCAAAAATCAGATTTGGGTGCAAACTGACTAGAGATCTGTAACAATTCCTGTGGTTTACTGACAAATTGGCTGATAATCACTGCATTTTCCTTTCCAATTCGACCCATAAACTTTGTTGGTAATATTAGTAGACCTGTGGAGCTTCTATTATGTTCAATATGCAGCAAGGCAATGAATACAATGGCCTAAATTTTCTATAATGATATAAAACTATGATTCAATGTTTATTTCATTTTAACATTCAGTACCAGCAAAAATACAAGAGGAAAGTAACATTATGTAAGCAAGATAATGAGGAAAGTTGATCCTGTGATAAATTTTCTAAATTCCAACAATCTGAAAAGCTAATTAGTACATACATAGTTTAATAATATGATAAATGTTTCATACATGGGTTTGCTTTACAATTTAACATTCCGGATTCAGAGTCAGCTCACTTCTGTTTCTGAACAAATGGAAACTCAAGGTTTCATGGAAGTAGGGGTGGTAAAGCCGAGCTTAGATTTCATAATAAAAATAGTGTCAAATTCAATTTCCCTTCTTACTACCAAGTAATTCTGAAATGTTTTGAAGTAACACTAGGCTGTAGGGCGATGCAATCTGCAAAATATCACCAATATTTTCAAACATGTGGTAATGATTTTCCTCACACTTAAAAGTGGCCCCTGGTTCTAACAATAAATGTAGTTGCTTCAGAAAAATGTTGATTTTTGACAGGTTTGCTACCACTTTTTATTAAGCGTAATAAGTGATCACTAACTTTTCTTAACACTTCAAAGGATCACTCCATTTATGGTCGAGAAATATCTGTGGTGAATGAAATCCTTATTGCCCAAAATATACTCAAGCCATCAGGCTAATATGCCAATAAATTAGGCTATTTATCTTTGGGATATTTATACTTTTAACAAGTATCATTTCTAAAACTGGGGGACTCCTCTAATCTCCTTTGAGACATAGTGTTTAAAAACACCATGTTCTCACAATATTTAGAACATGTGTACCTTAGTGTACATTCATAAACAAAAGGATGACTGTATGATATTTATGAAGGACTATTGCTTCTCTTGAAATTCTAAGTAGAATTGACCTATAAAGATTTGGAAATGCATATTGATCTCAGAACTTTATAAAAGGAGATAAACTATCACAATGACCTTTACAGGCTTAAAATAAAAGGATGAGGGAGAAGAAACTTCAAGTTCATTTTCATGACCAAGTTCGTTAGTTTCCTGTGATAGGAACACAAAATAACATATATGTTTTATAAAAGAAATTAATGGCTGGAAGAAAATTTAAGTTGTGAAACATTTGTCAGTATGAAATGACAAATATTTGTCATTTCGATATGCTTCATTCAAGGAACAAAGTAAAATTATTTGAAGTTCAGCCACCATGAAAATAAATTCATAGATACAACACAGACATGGTTTAATAAGTGAAAAGTCTCTCTGCATGAGATCAGTACCCAGCCTACAACTGCTGGTAATGGATTGTTGCCTTGATTTTATACCACTTGACATCAGATTACAATGCACTGAATAAATGTTAACCTATAATCCCTTCAGTAAAAGTGAGCATTGTTTGTCTTCCCTTGTAGAAACCACATTGATTTTCTTTTATTGGATGCTCAACCATTGCACCTTAGATTGATTACTTGGAATTAAATGTGCAGAGAACATTTTTATTATTCCAAAATAGCAATCTTAACCTTAAGGAGATGCACTTCCTCCCCAACCCTCTGTGCTGTAGAATGTACATTCAGCCATGTCATTTGGATTGCTTTAGTTTTCCCATTTTGTTTCAAGGCTGCTGTGGTGCTGACCCTGACTCTGCCCCTATGACCCTTGACCCAGACGCATCTGACCAGTCAAGGCTCTGGGGGTGGCAAATTAATAGAAGCCCTGCTTGTTAATTGCATAAAAGAAAAGCCAAAGAATTCATCACCTCAGTCATGGCCAATGCTTCCCTTTGACCTGCTTTTCCCATAAGGCTTTTGTTGGTGGTCACATCTGTGGTTTTGCTACAACCTACATATTTGCCATATAATTATTCAGCATCAAACCTTATTAATCAAATCGATGCTGTGTTTTAAATGGAAATTGCGGGATTAATACAAGCATTCATTTCATCCTGAAAATCTTGATGGCTTTAGCACATGGAATCCAATTGGAATATAAAAGACGAGATGTAGAGACCTGATTGAATTAGGGGAGGCATGGTGCACATTAAATTACATATGCCAGCAGGGTTCCATGCTTTTGTAATAAAATACTGCTTTGGAGTCCATACGTCATATACCTCTTGTGATTTTCTGTAATTCACTAGCACTCTCGTGACAAGCAAGTACATAAAAGGATTCCATATTTTTAAAAGATGTTTTTAAAAAATATTAAACATGTTGTAAATAGAAAAATGCTGTCTAATAACTATCTCATGAATATAAGAGATTAACACTAGAAGATATAGCTAAAACGATTTTATTTTAATAATTTACATCTGACATTTCTTCCTGTTATGGGAGAGGACAAACAAAGATATAAAATCAACCTTTAGTAATCCCTTTTCAAACTCTAAATATCTTTATAAGAATTCAATAAATAGTGATTGCATTAAGAAAATAAAATTATTTATTTAGAGCCTGGGAAAGTGTTTACATTTGTTTTTTACTGTATTTATTACAGAAAACACCAGGATTGATACTTAGAGACGAGAGCTATACACCCAGACTGATATTGACAAAAGCCACTACGATATTAGCCAAGCTCAATAGCTTTTTCTTTGGGGTTAACCCTGATCTAGAGTGAGATTAGCATCCATACATCAATAACTCAAGAAATTAAGATCAAATCATGTGCTTTATTTCTTCAATTTTAAAACTTGGGTAAATTCTAGACATTGTCTTCTACAAAGACTTTCTAGCTGTGTTTTTGTTTACGAACTTTGTGAACATGGAGAAACAAGTGTTTCTGCTTAGTTTTGTGGGTGTGAACACACTGTAGTCATATTTACAGAGGACACTTGAAAGGGATTTAAATATCATGAATATCATGATTTACAACAGTTGTAAAAGACAAATAGTCACAAAAATAATAAAGTAATTTGATTAAGAGATCTCAGTAGTGAAAATTGTATCATTATTCAGAAGTTGAGTATCTTAAACACATTCTAAAATCTTCTAGCTTTGTGTAATTCAAAGGTGATGCTTTATCTCATATATAAAAAACCCGCAAACTGGCTTTTAAGATTGATTGGCTATAATTTCTCGCTGTATGTTGTACTGTGTTATTTTGAGACAGAGTCGGGTCACCTCCCCAAGTTCCCCGGGCCCATCTGGAACTCCCAAGATCAAAAGATCCTCCAGGCTCAGCCCCCTAGAGTATCTGGCAGTATAGGCATGTGCCACCACACCCAACTTCTTTCCTTTTGTTTTAAAAAATGAAATAAAATCCTTCTATAAAAGACTCTGTTGTCCACATGTACAGGAGTTGGAACTATAAAAAGCCACAGTCTTAGCGTTCACAGCCTCCTGCCTGCAAGGTTTGGTGAACTTAAGGAAATAGTGAGAATCTCACCCATGTCCTCTCAGAGTCCTGGTTAGACATCTATACAGTATTTACACATGTATGCTTGCACTGCTCCGTGACACTTAGCCCTTTAGAGGTATCCGAAGTTGTATGCAGATACTTGCTTTCTTTCCATCATTTATTGACAGGCTATATTTACTGTGTTTCTAAAAATAACTTCAACTGGAATGAAATTTAGGAACACAATATGAAAAAAAAAAAAAGGTGCGATAAAGGAGAATTCTTCGGGGGATCGCATCTAAACACTAAGCCCCTGCCACAGGTCAACTTCGGTATACTTTGAGAGCAGAACAGTACTCTGCACCTGGCTGACTCAGGTCACTGATGAGAAGCCGACCTTCCGAAGAGCAGCTTTGCTCAGCCTCTCCTGTCCATCTAGCATGGTTTAGACGTCTCTCCCAGTCATACACACAATTCTGACATTTTGAAAGTTGCATGTTTTTGAAATTATTATCCTTAATGTAAGAAAAAGGTTACTCAGAGTGTCATAATGGTAGCATATTTGTTAAACCACGTTTTACAATCATGAAAAGAGGCTGCTACAGTACTTTTTGTGATACAAGTATATCATTTTAATACATCTCTTGCCATATTAGACAATTTTATTCCTACAACATTTTATATATATATATATATTTATATATTATTATTATATGTTATATATAGTATATGTTATATATAATATATTACATGTTATATATAAATAATAAGTAATATATGTATAATTGTCTTGTATAACTGAGCATAAAGCATATATACATACATAAAGCATATATACATGTTTATATGCTTTATGCTTAGTTACAAAAGACAATTAGTTATAAAATAAATCAGCTTAGCATCCACCCAGAGGGTTTTTATAATAGCTTGATATGCAATACTGTTGGGGCTTTAGTTAGAAATAAATAACATTCCAGAACTTCACTATAATTACCATTGTTTTACATTTACCTATGGCTATTTGTTTACTTTATCTTGGAATAAACTCAGGGCTTACATTTTCAACCAGTCTTCTAATAGGGGCTTAGATTAAAATGAAAATAATTAATGAAACTATTAACCCGACCAATACACATTTTAAGTATGTGTCTGTGTGTGAGAATACAATCTGAAGACTGAGAAGAAAATGGTGGTAGAAGATGAGTACTATACAAATTCAAATTCTCCACACGGTTCTGCCAATTCTGAAAAGAAATTTCTGAGCTGCCCCCTTTAACCCAGTAAAATGTGTGTTTACCATAACTGATGTGATTACTAGTTAGAGAAAAGATGTGAAGTGTATATGTGGTATAATATAAATATGTTTAGGATCAGTTTAAAGAAATGTGCATATGAGAAACTTGAAAGTTTAAGATAATTTTTTTTCTGGCCCAAACATAGAAATGAGTTTGTTGTATTTCGGGGATCCAAACCATTTAAGGCTTGTTGGAAATGTGTACTAGCTTTTCTGGAGAGAGCAAAATGGATTTTTTTTTTCTATGCCTGTGGTAAAAGTTATTATCTTGTTCGTCTTAATCAGGAGGAAAAGCGCCGAGGAGGAAATATCTGAATCTCCCCACTGTTGCTTGTAGTTAGTGTTATGGTTTGTATAAGAAGTGCCCTCTGGAAAGGTTGGTGTATTGGGTGTTTGACCTCTAGTTGCTTTGACAGGGTCTGAAAATTTTACAAAATGGAACACAGCTAAAGGAACTACTTCACTGGGACCGGTCGTCATGGAAAGTTTGTCCTTGACCTCTTTCTTTTGTCTGTTTCTTGACTGTTGTTTATATGAAGAATCTTCTTAGTCATGGACAGAACCATATAAAACTATAAACTAAAATAAATCACCTCTCTTTCAAGTTCTTCTCTCAGGTATTTTGGTCAGTGTGATGATAAAGCTAACACAGTTAGAATCTCAAGAAGAATAATGCCTGCCTGCTTCTATCACAGAGAGGGCAGATCAAAGTAAAGATTCCTAAGCAGGAGCAAAACAAATGTCTCTTTGTGTGTGTAGATGTGTTGTGTGCTGTTAAGGATCGAACCTGGGTCCTTAGGAGTGCAGAGGATATGCTTTACCATTGAGCTTTGCTTTGTTTATCCCTTTTAACCTGACATTTTTTTTTTTTTTGATGAGACACATGCAAAAAACAGGTAAGAGCAGTTTTGTGGGAAAAGGACTGTACCTTCTGAATGAGAACATTGTCAACAAACTATAACGAGAGACACCATGGAAACAAATGACAATATTCACATTATTTCTCAAAGTTCTATGGTGCTGTAAAAGTCCAGGGCATATTACTTCAAGCTCATCTGATATTCCCTTATTAGAATAATTATATTACAGTAGTGTGAATCATAGAAAATACATACTAAAAGGAACCAATATGTAGGGGGGAAACTTCCTTAATAAGAGGCAATATATAAAGAATTAAATATTATGCAAAATAACTTATTTTGGCAATATATCTTGTTGGAAAGAAAGGAAAAACTATGTTAATATCATCTTAACCTACATTATTTTCAGTAAACATTTTTATATCTTTATTGTTATATGGAGAAATAAGCTCTTTATACACAAAAACAGTTTATACAAATAAACATTTGTATAAAAATCAATTAAAGGTAGGAAAAATAGCCTAAGGAATTGGTACCCATAGTCATCTTCCCCCTGAAGTTCATTTTTAAAGCAATGGGTTGTATTATTCAAGTTGTCAAATGATGCTATTCTTTGAAGTTATTCTATTTAGTTCTTGTTCCAAGATTGCACAACAATAGTTTAACTTAATCACTTGGGATACAGGTGAAAAACCTGCATTTGGACAAGCACTTAGATATTTCTTTCTCTGGATGACATTCTTCTGTGCTATCAAAAGTATTTCATTACAATATGAAATACTCAGTTCAAGAAGATGCTCTTTGCTATGACAGGAAAAAAAATTTGTTGTTAGTTTCCTTTATAAAACAAAGAAACTCCTTTAATATTTGTTAATATATTAGTCAGATATGGAAGAAGATAATGTATACATTATTATCATGGTAAGTCTCTAGGATAAAAATACTATAAAATAAATAACAGTTAAAGAATAAGGTTCCTTTCCTTAACAATAGTGTGGTGATAATGAAAAGCATGTTCGAAGAACTCTGTCACCAGATAACAAGCTACAAACATGGAGTGATTCACTGAAATCGTTTTCAAACAAAAACCTGATAAAAGCCAGGCATTTTTCACAGAGTACACTTCCAGTGTTCAGACGATGCTTTATGCTTAACAGGATCCTTTGCAAAAGTGCAAGTGATAAATTCGTTCAAATTGTACAAAGGTTCAAGTCTCAATAGTACAATGTGCAAACCGACCAGCAAATGGACTCTGCTGACTTACAAGCCCTGAATAGCCACCACAATTGACAAGAATGGAGGGGCTTTATTTTAATTTAGGGCTTAAAATCAAGTTCTAAAAAATTTAAGGAAAAAACAAAACATAAATCCATCCACTCAGTATTCTCTGTCTAAAATCTGCCTATAGCCAGGAGTCAGGTATTTTTTAATGAAGGTCTAGCACGCTAACAATGTACTCTGTTTTTACAGACCAAATAAGGGGATAAACTACAGATTCAGTCTGCGATGATATCCAGCCTTCTTGCACCAGCCCCTCAGATAGCCCAGGACATCTCAACAAACACTTGAAATGCTACCAAACCCCAGCCGCCACTTCACATGATTTATGATGTCATTAATGTCAAGCTATCAGTGGACAAGAGTAAAAGAGACAACAGCAAAGCTGACTAAAAACAAATAGTTTTGATTAAACTCAAGGACGTTCAGTACAGCTTTCAGCAAAAAGGCATTCATCATTTCCGAAGCTGACCTTGTTTTTTTTTTTCTTTTCTTTTCTTTTTTTCTTAACTTTGTTTTTTAAAATCCTAAATGCAAACGTAATGCACATTGATATGCTTGCAGACTTTGATCTCTGTTCTAGCAGTGTCCACTCCTTCAGTGAAAATGAACTCAAAGCTACAGAACCCTTTTCTATGGGGAGATTGGGTAACTAATTGACCCTTTTCCTTGAATTCTTCCTTCCTCTCACCTTTCATTTCCCAGAAGAATTTTGACATTTTCTATATAAATCATTTCAAGGGATTCAGATCTTTTAGACCCCAGTTTATTTGTTTAATGTTATTTTATATTAAAAAAGAAAACACTGAAAATTAGAAATAATGGGAAAGATAGGAACTCAAAATAAATGAGAGAAGCATGTTGTTTTCATTCAGAGATCTAAGTACAAACAACCCAGGCTACAAACCCTGTTTTCTGGAAACAGTCAGATTGTTCCTCTGGGTAGCAAACACACAGAATGTTCCTTTGGTCTGACAAGGCTCTATTGAGCACATACCTATTCTCACTTAAGCAAGAATTAAGATATAAAAATGTAGACTGGAAACAAATGATATTTGGGAGACTGTGTTCTTTCTCATCATCTTATTGGACCAAATCACCTAAGAAAATCTTTCTTTATATTTTTTTTATGCTTCCGTACCTCCTCCAAACAAGAGGAAACTACTAATTTAGTTTTATAACTTTTTTTTTTTTAGTTCCAGTAAACTCAGTCTTTTATTTTAAGGTTTTCCAAAAAAGTTTGAGTTTTAAACTATGATATGTTCTTGACCTATTTTTAATGTCTTTTCAAGCATCCTGATTCTCATTCTTTCAGTCCACTCATTATTTTATTTCACTGACAATAGGTACTTTAAACCATAAGGCTTTGTGAGCTGATAAAGCCTCTAAAAGCATTCAATAAATTAAATTATACCTCAGTATCAGAATAAAATTATATAATATGGCTTTTAATATATATCTTTGTATTTTAAAATTTTTCTCTAATTCGATATCTCACAATGTTGTGGTATTAATAAATGATTGGCACATCCTCTGAAGTATTGTCCATTTTTAGCTGGCGTCATTTGTTCCTAAATACTTAAAACAGTCTTCCAAAAATGAGGCATATTTACTCTGATTAGCAAAACTTTCTGCTGAGAATTTTTATGGGAAATAAGATAGACTGTTTTATAAGCATTAAGTGTGCATGAGAACATTTGTAATATCACCCTTAGAGAATAATAAACAGATACTAGAGATTGAAATTCTGACATAGTTTACAGAACAATAATCCAAACATCTGTTATAATGACAAGGGATTTGAGCAGAATGGAGCTTACATGGGAAAGCTATGCTACTTTTAGTAGAGTTATAACGTTAAATCAAAGCATTGCAGTCAAGGCAGCTTGCTGCTAATATAAACAGTTTTCTACATATTCCTGGGCCACAAGCCAGATCTCAGGATTCAGTTACAAGCGCAAGGTCAAGAGGGAATCAACAGTATGAAATTACTGCCTATGAATCAAAAGAATAAATGGATAATTAAATACAAAAACAAATTAGAAGGTATACTCTCATTTAACTCATCAAATGAATTTGTCCAGCAACTTTATGTATGGAATCTTTATTCCTGGAGCAGGATCAGTGGAAGCTTTAATGTAGTTATTGATTAAGCTGGAGCTTTTAGCATTTTCCCTGAGTCAGGCTCGCCGTATCATTTTTTTTTTTCTCTATGTACATGTTTGAGTCCCTAAGAAAATCCAACATCTAATTATAATCATGAAGATAAACCTCTCATTATTATTTTCTTCATGGTGGAAAAGACATCACTCTGACAAAGTATAGTAAATATAGAAGCTAGATTTCTTAAGCCCGAATATCTGAGAGACACATATTGTATAGGGAGCCTAGCCTTCTAGATGTTAAATGAGGAAAATCCAATTCACCTTTGTTACAATACATGAAATCTTGTCTATACTGTTTAGTGTCTCAAAAATCTAATTTCCTGTAAAAATAAGATTAGAGCAGATATAATTAAAACACTTTCTAAGATCAAAATATTAAATATGTATGTATTCACTAAAGCAGAAACTGGGTTAAGTGTACTAGTTTAATACACAAATAAGGGTGATGGCTCTAACCCTTCAAATTAAAGTGTCTGCTTTTCCAGTCTAACAATAAGTTATTTTGAAGTGAATAAAAACAGTAAAAAACATACTAGGCAGAGATTTCTTTACTTTAATTTAATGGCTACATATATCTTCTATTATAAAGAAAACATGTCTAATGGCTTCAAATTTAAAATAAATCAAAATAGTTAAATAGTGCCAGAAGTTGAGGTGGATGAAATTGACGTAATGTCCTTTTTACATTTCTTTAAATTATGTTCTACATTTCTCTGTGTGTGTGTGTATGTATGTGTCTGTGTGTGTGTGTGCATATGTGTGTGTGTGTGCATGTGTGTGTATGTATGTGTGTGCATGTGTACCTGTGCATATGTATATGTGTACATGTGTGCCTGTGTATGTGTGTGTATGTGTGTGCATGTGTACCTGTGTATATGTATATGTGTACATGTGTGCCTGTGTATGTGTGTGTGTGTGTGCCTGTGTATGTGTGTGTGCCTGTGTGTGTGTGTGTGCATATGTGCCTGTGTATGTGTGTGTGTGCATTTGTGTGTGTGTGTGTGTGTGCATGTGTGCATGTGCATGTGTGCGTGTGTCTGTGTGTGTGTGTGTGTATGTGCACATGTACCATGGCATGCATATGAAAATCAAAGGACAACATCTTGAAGTTAGTTCTTTTCTATCAAATGAGTTTAAGAATTGAACTCAGGTCACTTGACAGAAATCACCTTTACCCAGTGAGTATCTCACTTTACTTCCCTTTAGTCCTATTAAAAACTAGTTTTCAGAGATCAAGACCTACAAGCCATTCACTTCCCAACACACAATTTTTAAGGAATAGCTCTCTAAAACGTGTATAGAAATCATCTGTTAAAGAGGCTGAGCTTTGGATAGAAGGTGTTGAACTTATCAAAGAAACCCATTGTTTAGTTTGGGACAAGCTCATGAGATGGAGTAGTGACTATCAGTTGAGCTTCTATCTTTTTTAATTTTTCCATCTTAAAAGATGCTTATTTCTTAGCTCCCCCTCTCTCAAAATATTTCACAAAATGGTGACATTCACTAAAATTTAATGATGATAAAATTGCTCTGAATTATTTTAAAGTACTAATTATGAAAGGACCAGTCTTCCATCAGAACTGAACACATGTATGTGTTCACGGATACTATGTATGTATCTGGTATTGTCTGATCTCAAAAGGTACTGTTAGTACTCAGATGGGGAAATGTACACATCAACCGTTCTTTCTCATAAATGCAGCTATCAAAGCTGAGGATTGTATAAACAGTATTCCAGAATACTGAAAAGTAGATCTCAAGCGGGATGAAAGACAAGGGTACCAGAATTGGAAGTTCTACTGAAAGAATGGTGAGATTTCAATTTTGAAATTTTATCTCTCCAGTCTCTTAGCCTGTATTCAGTGCAGTCCTGGACTTGAAAATGGGTATCATGGTTCAGAAATAAGGTTGTCAGGGAGCAGCTCTGTCCTGAAGAAGAGAAAGAAAACTTGTAAAGCTTAGAGGATGTGAATGGAAATCTCATTTTGTTTTGCTTGTCCTTGTTCTCTTCTCTGTGTCACCATATACTTACCCAAGACACCATGAAGCAAATGTCTAAGGGAAGAGAAACTTTCTTTTGCATTAGGTAGAACAACATCATGAAATAGGCTAAGATATTATGTTAAAGTTTTTAATGTTTCCCTTCCTTCCTTCCTTCCTTCCTTCCTTCCTTCCTTCCTTCCTTCCTTCCTTCCTTCCTTCCTTCCTTCTTTCCTTCCTTCCTTTTTTTTGTAAATCCCAAATCCAGTCAAGAATAAGACAACCACAGCTCAGTCAAATTTGAAGCAAGCAAGCTTTAATTAAATTAACTAAATACTGGCCAGGAAGATGGACTCTGACCAGGTCCATTCTGAGGTACGCACAGAGTAAACTTGCCAGTGGTCCCACAGAAAGGCCTTGAACTTGGCACAGGTACTTAAAAATGAATAATTCATAAGGCTGTGCACTTCCAACGAGGTCCAATCATCAGCAAGCATCTATCCTAATGTACTTCCTCTCTGAGTTATTTCCTGCCTACAAGTGACCAGGCACATCTGGTGAGTGGAGCACATCTGGTGCAGCAAGGTCAATTTGGGATCTAGACAGTTCTTACCCAATAATCCAAGAGGTTATGTTCTTGGGCAAGGAAGTTTCAAGATTGTCTCATCTGAACAGCTCCACCTAGCATTCCAGGAGGTTATCTGTTTCTCTTTTTTCTTTTAAAGATATCTTAGACATAGTAGCTAAAATTTAAAACACAACTTTTGCTCTTACACTGTCTCTCTTTCTTTCTTTTGTTTTGTTTTTTGTTTTTTCTGGAATATTATCAATCCCAGAAGAATAAAATTATCAAAGAAGGAAATAAAAATGAATCCCAGTAGACTAAAACGTAACAGTGAGACTACAAAGATGAAGCTAGGGGAAATTACAGTTTTGTCTAGATTCCACATTTTGTCCCTGATATATTCAGACATGAATCTCATTAAAATAGCAAATACTCCAAGGATGAGCAAATGGATAGAATTATGTTCAGGCTTCCAGACTGAACACTGGATTAGGTGTAGGTAAGACAGAAAAAAAAAGGGACTGAAATGATGGTAAAAGCTAAATTAACTCTAAAACTAGAAAAATAAAAATAGTTATTAAAAGATATAATTATTCTCAATTATAATATTCAAATGACCACAATATAGGCAAAAATCAATTGGTATATGAAGAACTGTAGAAATTTCACCTTACCCAGGAACATGAAACTAAGTGCGTGCCTTGACACAGACGAAATAAACCTGCAAGTACTCTAAGTATGTTCCAAGTGGCAGCAATAAACACTCTTGGATCAAATATGGAAATAGAAAGTGTTTGCATGTAAAAGTTTCATGTAATCAAACTCTTCACATCTAACTTAAATGCACTTAAATAGATGAGTGAAAATTTGAGAGAATTCAATGGACGGTTCAACAATAGTGGATGAGATTTTCATTTTTCACAACAGAAGTAAATTAAGCCCCAAAAGAAATAGACTTCAACAACATTCAAGATTATTTCTCAGTGATATTATCCCTGAGGAACTGTGAACAAATGTCTACTTCTCCTATATAGGCAACAAAAACAAACTGAAATACAGATACCAAAGTCCAACTTGGTGGACCAATAGGTTTTATTGAGGTAACTTACAGAAACGCCAACGAGGGTTCCTTATAGGAACAGAATTGACTCAAAGACAATTGGATCTCTAAAGGCTACCTCAGCATGGTAACAGCTCACAAAACTGGTAACCTAGAGTGCACTGTGCAGACTGCAGGCCACTCAGCAGGTTGAAGAGTGTTGTTTTCAGGTGGGGCAATTGGTCTGAGCCTCCTCCAGGTTTAGTGATTTAAGCTTCTTTTAGGCAGCTCAGCTTGTCTGCCTGGGGAGGCAGAGACCTAGTGTACCTGGTATGTTTCAGGGATTTCCTGAATCCATTGTTTTGTTAATTTCCTGAGCTTAAAGAACATTACTGCAGGGTGAGAAGCCTCATCTCTCCTCTAGAACATCTTGTTCTTTTCTCCTACCTGTAAATATCTTCTGTCTTAATAAACTTCCCTCCAAAACTGAAGGATTCAATCTTGGAGGAAAATGTTTTACAATAAGAGGTAGATCCAAAGTATATTTCTTGAACTTTCCAACAAATAACAGCAACAGATTGTATAATCCTGTCAAGTGCACAGGAAATGCTTTACCACCATATGCTAATGTATAAATCAAACCTCAATATTATTAAATGATTGGGGGAAAAAAACACCAAAATATTTTCTCCAAACACAAAATAATGAATTTAGAAACTAGTAAAAATTAAAAAATGGGAATGTCATAAATATATGGATATTAAGCACAATAGGAAGACACTCATGAACCAAAGAAAACAATTGCAAAATGATATAGAAAAATAGTTTGCAATTTTACTTTAAATACAAAAAACAAACTCCAAAGCAAATATTCCACCAGATAACTCTAGAACTTTAGCAAAGTAGTGGAATATAAAGCTAATAAAGAATATGTACTAATGTGTGCTAATAACAGCTATTCTGATTCCTTTCTTCAGACCACCAAGCTCAGTTTTGATCAGGTTGTTTGTTTTCTGGATGCTTCTTTTCATTAGTTTTTTGGGTAATCTAGGTATTAATTCCCTGTCAGATGAATAGATGGCAAAGAGTCTCTTCCATTCTTCAGGATATCTCTTCATGTAGTTACCTTTTTTTTTCTCAGATGTTCAGAAGATTTTTAATATCATTTAGTCCCATTTATCAACAATTGCTCTTATTTCCTGGATGACTAGGGTTCTATTTAGAAAGTCTTATTATATACACCTATGTCTTGAAGTGTTTTCACTATATTTTACCTCTAGGGTTTTAGCATTTCAAGACTTACACTGATATCTCTGATCCATTGGAATTTATTTTTGTGCAAAGAGACAGTGAAGATCTAGTTTCTTTCCCACATGGATCAAAGTTCTGTTCTCACAAAGCCATTGGTCAGAGAGATGGTTTTGTTGTTTTTCTTTTCCTACACTATTTTAACATCTTTGTAAAAATTCCCAGATGGCTATAGCCCTGTAGGCTTATGAGTGGATATTTAACTTGATTCTGGTGATCTGCATGTCTGTTTTTGGAACAGAACCAAACTTGTTTTCATACCGTGGCTCTGTAATACAGCTTGAAGTCCAGTATGGTGAAAAGTCAATCAGTCCTCTTTCTGTTCAGGCTTGGGTTGGCTGACTATGACCTTTTGCGCTTTGGAATTCTTTTTAGAATTGTTCTCTCTGTATCTCTACAGAATGGTGCTAGTATTTTGATGAAGATGGCATTTGGTTTGTAGAATGGTTTGGATAGGATAGCTATTATCATGATCTTGGCTGTTCTCATCTATCTTCTGTGTCATCTATTTCTATCTTGAACATTTTAAAGTTTTCACTATAGATGTTGTTTATTTCTTTTGTTAGGCTTATTCCAAGGTATATTTAGAGGTATAAATATTTCATTAATAAATGAGACATTATCAAATATTTTAAAAGCTTTTTTATAGCTCAGAAGACAATTAATTGAGAAAATAGGCAGCATACGGCTAGGTATACAACCTGACAAAAGATCAAAAGCTAGGATATGCAAAAAAGTCAAAGAAAGAAAGAAAGAAAGAAAGAAAGAAAGAAAGAAAGAAAGAAAAAAGAAAGAAAGAAAGAAAACATTCTAATTAAGTAATGGACTGAGGAGCTGAATAGAGAGTTCTCAAGAAAGGAAATATGAATGACTAGTAAGTACTGTCACAATTTTTCCCCTAATAACCTCAGTTACCAGGGATCCTGAGGTAGAATTGATCAAAGTTCAAGCTCTGCTTGGGATACAGACTGAGTTCCATCCTAGCCACATCTACTTAGTTATTCCTTGTCTAAAAATATATGAAAATGGGAAGAATGGGGTAGAAGTGATGTAAATATAGCACTCATGTACATAATTCTAAAAAATAATATTAAAGAAGTATGGCTGTGTATACCTCAGTGAGTTTTTGCTTCTTTGACATGTACAAGACCCTAATTTTATTCCCCAGTAGCACAGTAATAGAAAAAAAACTTTAAATTTTAAAATTAAAAAAAGTGAGGGGAAGAAGAGATGGCTCTGTGGTTAAGAGAACTTGCTGCTCTTGCAGAGGACCGGGGATTGAGTTCCAGTACCCACTTGGTGGTTCAAGACCATCCATTACTATGTTTCCAGAGGATCTGATATTTGATGCTCTCTTCTGACTTCCATGGGCACTAAGAACACATGTGGTACATGTAGATACGTACAGGCAAGTCAATCACACACAAAGTAAAATGAATTAATGTACAACAGGAGGTATAAGATATCTCAAATAAACATACTGCTTTTTGTCTTAAGAAAATAAGAAAGAAAAAGAAGAGTAAACTTAAAGCAAGGAAAAAAGATACAATTAATTTAAAAACAAATAATAGAGAAAATAAAATAAGAAAAAAATAATCCAACCAAAAATTGAGTCCATGAAAAAGTCAATAAAGTTTACAAACTATAAACCACACAGTCAGCATTCTAAAAGAAATTTAAGGAAGTCCTTCAATTTTATGTACAATGAATAATAAAATAATCAGGGACATGATTCGTGAAATATGTTTTTGATACATACATTTGTGTTTTTATACATTCCAAAACAAAAGTGTGTTGAAGTTAACAACATGTTTGTGTGTGCTGTGCTTATCATTTAATATTAAGAGAGAAATAGTACTCAAATTTGTCTATAGATTCAGTATAGAACCTAAAATACCCATTTTCCTTTTCTTCTCATGCATTGATGATGTTCATCAAATTCAAAAAATTTATTTTGAGATTATTGTAAATAATATCTACAGTTATAATCTTTAACATCTCTTTAGTATTTATTTTTTATCTTATTATATAGTTCTTCTTTGGCTACTTCATTATGAATTATATTTTTATTACTTAAAACAATTTTAAATTTAAGTATATTTTGTTCATATTCTTCCAATTCTCCAAGTCCTTCTGGTTACTCCCCCGCCATTCTATCCACCCAACTTTAAGTTTTTTTTTTCTGAAAAACCAAAAAAAAAGGAAAAAAACTCAATACAACTATACTCCCGCAAAACCAAGAATACAAAATGAAAATACTCTAAAACAAATATAAAAACAAACAAACAAAAAAACCACCAAGCTGTAATCAAATAAAACTACAGTCAAAAAAATCTGTGAAGTCCATTATAGTTGGTTCATTACTTGTGAATATGAGGCCTGCCATGGAGGGGTTGATATAGCCAGTGTCACTCCATTGGAGAAAACTGATTTTCCTCTCCTAGCAGGAGACAATTGACAATTCAGGAGTTAACCATCACCCCAGTGGCTAGGTTTTCATTCATTCATTCATTTAAAAATACATGGCAAAATAAAATATAATAAAATAAAACAATACTATTATTTTAGAGTTGGACACACCAATCTAACAGACAGAAAAGAGCCCAAGAGAAGGCATGAGAATCAGAGACCCACTAGTTTGCTCACTTAAAAATCCCATAAAATATATCAACTATGCCATAAAACAGGACTAACAAGAGAATATATCCTATATGGGTTTTTAGCATTAATAGAAAAAAAATTATCCATAAAGTCAGATACAAATAGCGTTAGGCACAAAATTTTGTTTTTAAAAATCTAGCTGTAAAAATTGCTATTAACCAACCCTAAAAAATTTTCAGTTATTAATGGATATTGAATTTCTACTTCAATGACAAGCTCGTATGACCCTTTTCTCTTTTGCCTGTTGATATTATAATCCACATTTTTAAAAATACAAACTATCACTTATAGGGAATAAATATGACTTTGTTCTAATATATAATTATTTTTTGTACAATGTTGGATTTTATTTTCATGTAATTTGATAAGTGTTTTTCATATATATTTACTTGATAAGAGAGTAATGCTATCTTTATAGAAAGAGGTATTGTTTCTTGAGTTATTTCTGAAATAATGATCAAAAATAGTATTATCAAGACAAGTGGAATAGTATGTATTCTCTGACTCCTCAGACTGAACTGCTTTGCTTGTCTTTAAACTCATTTAAACTCATTCTTCCAGTCTGATACTGACTTCTGTTAAACTTTTCTGTGTCTCTGCCTCAGACTCCTCAGATTACCCCTGTATCTTATTCTCTGTCTGTGTCTTGTCTTCCTGTTTCTGAGCTGAGATCCTACTTTTCTATCATGAGAGTTGAGCATGTCCTCACTCTGACTTATCCTGCTAACTCTTCCTCTGATTTGTCTCTTTGCCTGCCCTTCATTCTAACTCATCTTAGACCTCACTTCCTGTCTGACACTGACTCCTTCTGATTTCTGATTCCTGTCTCCCAAGTGCTGGAATTAAAGGCAGGCACAACTACTACCTTCTGAATACTATGATTAAAGTTTTGTACTGTCATTCTTTCTACATTCCATCTGGACCACACAAGCCTCTGAATGTGATCACTTCATAGAGACCCTTGGATTTGATTCCTTCCTAGCTATCACACAGGTCTTTCAATGTGATCCTTTCCCAGAGCAGCCATTTTTCCTGGATTAAATGATTAAAAATTTCTGTACATATTCCCCCTTTCTGTTTAAGATATAAATTTTGCTGTTAAAATAACTCTAACACAGTTTAACTATTACAATAGGACTAATAACCAATCCCGTAAACTTAACAGTCTGAATGTTCTTTTGAAAATTCACTTCAGTTATACCTGGGATGATCTTTTATAGCTGCACCAATTATCAGTCCTGATCATCTGTAAGTTTTATACCTGTGATGATCTTCCATAACTGCAGCAATTATCAGTCCTGAGCATCTGTTATGTTCTCATCAATATTCCTTCAGCAAATGTCCATTTCAGTATCAAGGTTTTACAGGCTGATGAAATATAGTCTCTCTTTTTCTCAGCCAGCTTTTTGAGCTGTCGCCTTCATGTTCATAGTTGGTATCTAGAAAGCTTCTTTTACTCAGATGAAATCTTTTTTCAACTTTGATGGAACCCATACCATCTCATCTCCTGTGGGAATATAAGCAAACCCTCTTCCCCTATGTAACCAATTCCCTGACTTCCATTCTGATAACACATACTTATAGTAAACAAGCCAATTTATTTCAGCTGTTTTTTTCTACAATCCAGTGTCTTTTGGCAGCTGATGTTCCTGTCATATTAGCATTCAAAAAATTAAAGTCAATAAAGCATTATAAAGTCCTTGTTCTTGTTCCTTATTCTTATTCTCCCTTTCTGTTTTTGGCTACATCTAGGGCAGAGCTTCCTGTTGTAGCATGCATTAAGTCTCTAATACCAAGTTTAGGTTCCTCTAGTTGCTCTGTGGGTAAGCTATTCTATTGCTGAGAAGGAATGCCTGGCTCATGTTCTTTGTTGTTGGGGCCAAGTAAGCCCCATCAGGGAGATTCAGTTATCAATCCCATAAGTTTAACAGTCTGGATGTCCTTTTGAAGATTTACTTCAGCCATCCATATGATGATCTTTCATAACTCCAGCAACCATCAGTCCTGTCATCTGTCAAGTTTTCTTCAATATTCCTTCAGCAAATGTCCACTTCAGCATCAAGGTTTTCAGTTTCCTGAGCTGTCTTTCTGCTAGGAAGCTTCCTACTCAGATTAAAATCTTATCAAATTCATGGTACCCACAGCTTTTCATCTCCTGTGGAAATAAAAGCAAATCCTCTTCCCCAACATAACATATTCCCTGATTTCCATCCTGATGTTAACACATCCTTATAGTATACAGGTTGTTTTAACTCAAGAATTTTTTTCTACAGTCTAGTGTCTTTCTTCAGCTGTTGTTTTTGTCTCACTGGCATTTAAATTCCCTTTATTCTTATCCTCCTCTTTCTGTTTTTGGCTAAGTCTAGGACAGTGCTTCCAGCTGTCTTAGGGAGCTTCCTGTTGGTAACAGATTACCTCAAGTATCTCTTGTTGATCTACATTCTTTAATCTAATGATGATCCTTACCATACCTTCTACAAACACCCAGAAGCCTCCTAGAGAATACATCATCTCTCCTTCTTTCTGAATTTTCTCTAATTTTAGGAATGCCCTGCCTACAATCCTTTTGCAAATGACCTCATCGCCCACAGTTAAAACATCAGACATTTTGAAATCTATGACCTTTAGCCATAACTTGTCCAATTACATAATAATTAGGGCAAATAGTTCACAAATAATTACTGAGTCTTTTTAAATTATTAGCAACAAGCTTTCTATACACCTGTCCTAGCTATACAGAGTTTCATCGAGAAAACAATGTTGAATTTCTTTCACTTAAATATCAATGCAATTAATTATAACTTATATAACTTAGTTTTCTATTGCTTATTTACTTGCATGAATAGCTTCAACTTAGTTTTACTTCCTCCTAATGAATATTTTAATAATTTAAATTCCAATAGTTACTATTCTTTTGACTCATATGAGTAACACTATTGGCCTGCATATATTTACCTTGAGCTCTCAACCACTTTACAAATGTTTGATTTTTCCATTTGAATTCTATTTCCATTAGCCTTACAATATTACATTCTCTGAGGTCAAATATAATCAATTTAGAAATAATTTAGGCAGCTTTGATCTCCTGAAATTCAGATTAAGTGGCTGGATTCATCTTATTTTTATTTTAGGTGGTAAGGACTTTCAGCAACTGGCTGTCTTAAGTTTTGAATATGATTATATTCCTAGAAAAACTCCCCAATAATATGTCCATCTCAAAAAATCAAGATGATCTTTTTTTCTGACACTGGTCAAAGTTAGTGAAAGTATTTGAAAGTTAGTGAAAGTTGACAGAACAACTCTTGAAAAACAAATTTGGACTATAATCTAAAATTTCATCTTTCAAATCTAAAAAGTATTTAACAGAATTTCCTCTGTTTAATTCCAACATGCAACATGGGAACTGTCTGTTGTCTCCATGTAAAAACTTAGCACAGTGTAGATTAGCTACTTATTAAATTTTTGTAGTTTTATGAGTTAAACAAAAATTACTTGACATCATTGAGAATACTGTCAAAACTAAACTTTCAATCCAAAAGTAGTAGAGTGTAGTTTGTTGAAGAACTGTAATGGAGCACAACAAAGTACAACAGGATGCATAGAGGGCATGTATTTGGATCAAATCCAGAATGCTTTAAAACTTCCATTATTTTATCTCATATAATAGTTCAACATAATTCTTTGATTTAGTGCCCTTAACAGTCCTATCTATGCCCTTTGCATTTTCTTGGGCTTGCACTTAAGGCTTGAGAGTAAATTAGATCTAGTTCATGGTCTAAGATTCTTTAATGCAATTAGATATATTAGAGTCTATCTTAAGAGAAAACTTAGAAGAATTTTCTATTGTAAGAGTTAAAAGTGAACTAACACTTCTTGACTGTACAGGGACAAACCTAGCTTTCCTTTCTCTCTCTGGATAGGCTTTGCATTGCCATCATGGCAGTGTTAATTTTAATTCTCCCAGTTTTAAAATATTAATTGTGAATGTCAAAACAAGCATTTATTCCTGGGACTGGATGTCATATAAAAATTGTTATATTGAAACTGAACTATGAACTCTAAAATCTTTACTTAGCTAAATAAATATGGGCTGGCTAATGTTGTCCTAATAAAATAAGCTTTATTGGCATGCATATCAACCCATAAGAACACAGCATCTATACCAGGATTTTGTCACATTGTAAAGAAACGGGGCTTTGCTCTGTTAAGGTGATCAGTCTGATCTGAAAGTAACTATATACTCCTGTTAATCTACCAAATGGGGAACAACTAGAAGTAATTAAATATATAGTTCTCTTCACTATAGAACATGCTTCATGATAGTTGATGATGTGCTAGGGCTTAAATATTATAGACTGTTTCCTATGCTGCTCAATGATTAATCAAATGAAATCTCAATATTAAAGCTTTAATGCCTCAAAATAGCATGATTATTACTTTATATAATATTCACTTAATAATAGTTTATGAAGTAGATTATATGAAACAGTTTCAAGAAAATAAATTGATATTTACTATATACAGTGTTTAATCACCAAAAGAGCCCATTGAGAAGCATATATCTATATTTATATCCAATCTAATATATCTATAGCTGTATCTCTATAATGGACACATATATAATATATATGTGCATATGTATTATATATACACATATATATCTATGTGTATATAAGTATATATACATACTATTTACATATATAGTATATAATATATACATATAATTTATATATATAATATATACATAATGTGTGTGTGTATGTGTGTATGTGTATATATATACATGGCTGAATTAGTTTGCCATATTTCCATTCAAACAGACTTAATTTTATCTGTTTCACCACATATCCTTCTCTCTTTCCTCTTTCCTCTCCCCCTCTACACCTGATCCTTCAGGTCCAGCCTCCACCAATCCATCCATAACTATCTATTCTATTTCTCTTTTCTAATGAGTTCTATTTGTTCCCTGCCTAGCTCCTTCCTCTGTACCTAACTTACATGCTTCTACAGATCATAGCTTGGTTATCATTGACTTAACAACTAATATGCACATGTAAGCATATACATACCATATTTGCCTTTCTGGATCTTGAATGCCTCACTCAGGATGTTTGGTTTTTCAGGTTCCATTCATTAACTTGGAAATTTCATGGTTTTATTTTTAATGGCTATATACTACTCCATTCTGTAAATGTATCACATTTTATTTATCCATTCAACTTTTGCGAGACATCTAGGTTGTCTGGCTGTTATGAACAGAACAGCAATAAACATGATTGAACAAGTGTCTCTGTGGTAGGATGAGCTAGCTGCCTTCAAGTATATGCCCAAGAGTGCTATAGTACAATCCATTTGTGGTAGATCCATTCTGATGTTTCTAAGAAACTGCCACACTGATTTTCATAGTATTTTGACAAGTTTGCCCTCCCACCAGTGCTGGAGGAGTTTTCCCCTTGCTTCATATCCTTGGCAGCATGAGCTGTCACATGTTTTATTGATTTTAGCCATTCTGACAGGTGCAGGTAAGATGGAATTTCAAAGTTATTTTGATTTGCATTTCCCTGATGGCTAAGGATGATGAACATTTCTTTAGTGTTTCTCAGACATTTAATTTTCTCTATTGAAAATTCTATTCAATCTGTACCTCTTTTGTATTTGTATTACTTGGTTTTTGATGTCTAGTTTCTTGAGTTCTTTATATATTTTGGATATTAACCCTCTATCAGATGTGGAGTTGGTAAAAATCTGCTCTCATTCTGTAGGCTGCTGCTTTGTCCTAATTACAGTGTCGTTTACCCTTACAAAAGTTTTTCAGTCACATGAGGTCCCATTTACTGTTGATCTTGGTACATGTGCTAATGGTGTTCTGTTAGGAAAGTCTGTTCCTGCGGCAATGAGTTCAAGGCTATTCCACAGTTTCTCTTCTATCAGGTTCAGTGTATCTAGTTTTATGTTGAGGTATTCGATCCATTTGGATTTGAGTTTTGTGCAGGGTGATAAGTATGAATCTATTTGCATTCTTCTACATACAGCCCTCTAGTTTGACCAGCACCATTTGTTGAAGACGCTGGCATTTTTCTGGCCTGTATCAAAAATCAGGTGCCCAGAAATGTGAGGATTTATACCTGGGTCTTCAGTTTAATTCCATTGATCAACATGCTGTTTCTGTGCCAATAACATTCTGTTTTTATTACTATAGCTCTGTATTAAAACTTGAAATTAGGGATGGTGATATTTGCAGCAATTCATTTATTACTGAGGATTGCGTTAGCTATCCTAGGTTTTGAATTTCCTTATGAAGCTGGAAGTTCTTTTAAGATATTTGAAGAATCTTATTGAAATTTTGATGAGGATTGCATTGTATCTGAAGATTACTTTTGACAGAATGACCATTTTTACTATATGAATCCCACAGATCCGTGAACATTAGAGGCCTTTCCATATTCTGATTTATTCTTCAATTTTCTTCTTCAGTACCTTAATGTTGTTATCATACAAATCTTTCACTTTCTTGATTAGAGTTTCCAAAGATATTTAATATTTTTGAAGATATTCTGAAAGGTATTATATCCTGATTTCTTTCCCACTTCAACTGCCATTTTTATATAGATGGGTTGCTGATATTTTTGTGAGTTAATTTTGTTTCCAGCTACTTTTTGAAGATATTTAGCATCTGTTTTTGGTTTCCAGTGAACTTTCAGGGTCACTTACATATGCTATCACAGCATCTGTAAATACTGATACTTTGACTTCTTTCTTTCCAATTTGCATCCCCCTGATCTCCTTCAGTTGCCTTATTGCCCTAGCTAAGACTTCAAGTACTGTATTGAATAGGTATGGAGAGAGTGGACAACCTGGTCTTGTTTCTGATCTTAGTGGAATTGCTTTGTGTTTCTCTCCATTTAAGGTGAAGTTGGCTGTGGGCTTGCCATAAACTGTCTTTACTATGTTGTGGTATATTCTTTGTATCCCCAGTCTCTCCAGGACTTTTATCACGAAGGGGTGTTGAACAAAAAGAGTTTTTAAGCTAGGGAGTTTAGTTTAAACATTTCCCATGTATCAAGTTCAATCACGAGGGATCTTATATGTGAAAGAGGAAGGCAGTGGAGTCAGAGAGTGGGTGTGAGGACTCCATATGTCCTTGCTGGCTTAGAAAATGGAAGGTTTTGAGTGAAGGAATTCAAACTGTCCTGAAAAGCCAGAAAAGGCAAGGAAACAGACCCTCCTCTAGAGCTTCCATAAGGAACAACCCTGGCAGCATCGTGGCTTCAGACCTGTGAAAGACACTTCTGATTTCTGACTTCCAAGACTGTAAGAAGAGAGACTTGTTTTATGTCACTAAATTCTAGCAGGTTTTTTTTTTTTTTTCTTTTTTTCTTTTTTCTTTTTTTCTGAAGCAAAGGGAGATGAATATATAATAGAAAAGCAAAAACTTGGAAAACTTTCCCTTTCTTTTCTTTATTTCTACTGCTTTTCTTTCTTACTCTGTACATTCCTTAAAATATTTGAAATGTTTCAAAAACATACACTCACTGAACTTTTTTATGAGCAACAAAACTCTAAGGAATAACCAAGATGCCACATACCGCATGCTAAAAATGATGTCCCTGGCTGCTTAATGTGAGTTTGCGTAAGACAAACCATGGAGGGCATTTCATCTTCCATCCTTATTATGTTTAAAAACTAGATTGAGATTCACATTCAGGCTATGTGGGGAGAATCACACTACACGAGAAAAGGAGAGTGAGAGGGGGTGTTCATTTGGGGAGGGGGGTTGGTCTGCTGAGAACCTCCACAGTTCATAACTGAATTTGAAGGGATTGGGCAAATGATAATGAACAGGCATAAAAATGGCAAGAATGGGGTTGCCTTATTTGAAATATCTTTCTTGGAATGATATGTCCAGGACCTAGTGACTTATTCAAGAATGTGTGTGTCACAGTGAATTAGAATAGCCTTCTTGGCCTTCAAGGATCCTAGTACAATAACCCATACAAAGTAAGTCTTTTCACCAGAGGAAATTTATAGGCTATTCCAAACCATGATTTACTATCATAACAGTTGTTAGAAACACTCTCAGTGACTCTTTGTAGCTAGATAAGAATTTCAGACTTTAAAATCATATGGCCAATAAAAAAATTGATAATAAAGTTGCATAATTATAAACTTTATATTGTGCTTAAGGGACCATAATTGAACACAAGATTATTTCTATCCTTTTTTTTCAAGATATTACTGGAAGAATTATTTCTGGAAGTGATTTGCTGGCTGTTACATTTTATCATCAAAACCAGCCTCAGTTCTGTCTACAGAAGAAGGTAAAGATATTCACAATTGTTTGTGGTTCTCAATGTTTCCAGGCCTAAGAAAGCTGTGAAACTCACAGTTCCTGACCATAGTGTTTTAGAATACACATTTGTCATCAGGGGCTGGAGAAATGGCCCACGTTTAAGAACACTGACTGCTTTTTCAGAGAGCCAGGTTTGTTTCCCAGCACCCACATGTCAGCCCACAAGCCTTTGTAACTAAAGTACTCAAGAATCTGATGCCCTCTTCTGGCCTCATCAGGTACCTAGTATATAAGTCATAGATGCATTTGTAGGCAGAACACCTGTACACATTGAATTAAATTAAAAAAAAAAAACAGCAGGCATTTTTCTTTTAAGATTAAGTCATATTTTTTTTCATCTATATGTAACCTAAAATATATTTCTTTGAATAATTTTTTTACAGGGATGAATAAAACTATTTTAATACCTAGCTACAGGAATAAAAATATTTTCTCAATTAATGTATTGATCATCTTAATTTGGAATAGTTATAATCAGATAAGCTTGACCGAAAGATACAATTACAATAAGGTTTTTTATATTACTTTTTTACACTAATTTGCTATGATCAAGTCAGCTTTTAAATCACGTGTTAATTTAATAGTAGATGTACCCTTTAATTGAAATTCTTATTTATCAAAATGTTTACAAGTATAAAGTAAAGTGAATAAATTAAAATAAAATCTACAAATTAGTAGTACCTGTATGTGTGTTGGGTTTATAATACATAAACTTGTCACCAAGTAAATTAGTCTTTTAACCAAATTAATAATTAAAAAAAAAACTTTGTTAGAGCTGAAAACACAGAAATTTCTAATGTATAGTAAACACTCATAAGTCAGTTTAAATGTTCATAGTTAATTACATGTGAGGCATGAAAGCGAAGAGAATTGTGCGGTAGGATTGATAGCGAGGGAATGGCTTCTCAAGAAAAATTAAGATTCTTCTGAACCTACCTTAAATAAAGCATCCGGCATATGATAGAGATGGATCACTTGTTCTCATAAATCTGGCATTTAAACTGTACTAGTTATGAATATTCGCGACAGAAAGATTTAGCTCTATGCCTCATCCCCCAACCGGTGACTAAATAATTAGTCTTCCAGTTAATCTTCATTAGCGTTTCATTTCCCACCTTGTCCTTTGAAAACAAGATTGAGATAGAAGGATGCGTACAGATTCACATTGAGAAATAGGGAAGGCCGTAAGCCATTCATAGGACAGAGCTGCTTGCAAGAGACAGCAAAAGTTATCTCGTGTAATCTATAGATACACCAATGTTAAATTGATTAAAATTTCAAAGGCGATTTCAGGTCATGGTAATGCTGATGAATGGTCCGCAGACAGCAAAGGGTAGGGGAAATGCAGGCTAGCAGGAAGCACTAACTTGTCTTTCACGTGCCCTGCACTTCCATACCATGCCCGTTCTCTATCACAACGCATTCTGATATTTGTTCCCTCACAGAGAATGGTTTACAACTGAAAAGATTTCATGATTTGAAATAATGTTTTAACATGATGTTTCGGTTTTCCCTCCCAAGATTCTTTACCAAAATAATAAAAACTGATGGAGAATTACCCTTAAAAAATTCAATTCTACATTGCTGAAAGAGAAACTCAATTTAGGAAATAAAAGTATGTAAGTAAAGGAAAAACAACTTCGATGTGCTTTATTTAGTGAGTAGTATGCAGTTTCATCACATTTTGTTCAATACTTAAATTCTTCTCTTGTACATTTTAGTTTCCCAGAGTAGGATATTGATTTTATAGATATAAAGTATTTTGCTTAAATTAATTCCAAATCTGTATTTAAAAAGACAAGGAGCATTGGAAGCACGTTTGTTAGATTCAGCAAAAGTTGTCAGATGTTTTTAATATTTGGAGACTATTCAATTACTGTTTTGTCTTCTTTGGAGACTCAGAAAGAAAGAGTCCTGAGAAGAGCAAAAACAGCAAAATCACTAGGCTTCATAAGAATATAATTTTTCCTTAATTTTTTTGTCTAAAATTATTTCATTAATAATCATTTAATCATTGAACAAAATCTTCAAGCACGCATCTGTACAAGAACCAAGAGATTTCTGTAAAGACAAAATGTATTGCTCTTGACAGAGTTATGGGTAGGTGCTGTAGTTTTATCCAATACCAGAGAGAGCTCTTCTAAGGAGCTCTGCCCATTCTTTAACTGCCTTTCCTTATGTGTTTGCAAGAGTACACGAGCAGAAACTTCACTGTCATTCAACAAAACAGAATCTTTCCAGTAAATTCTAGAGAATTTACATCCTGGTTGAGAAATGGTTTAAGAAACTTTCATTTGTCATTTGTTTTCGGTAACATTTAAATATCTTCTGTTTTCATAAACTGATGCATTTATTAGTGGAAGGGATACTCTTTGTTCTTTGTTCATGAATAAATGATTTTTCTTCCCAGACATGAATTAATTACTTGTGCTTCTCTCCCAAACACCCAAAACAGGTAAATGATGTAAATCTAGTACCCTCCAGGTGGTTACCACAGCAAATATAAGCGTCTGAATACAAAGGGTAGTCTAGCAATACATTTTTAAATGTTTCTCCATTATAAACTAATAAGATTCTCTTTTTCACCAAAAGAAAAAAAGAACTTATTTGATCTCTCATTTTTATTTATGTTTTGTTTTCTTTGGTGTTGCATTCCTGCCACATATAACTTTTTAAAATGAGTTATTGGTTATGCTTGCAAACAAAATTCTGATATGTTAGGTACACAGTCCCAAGGAAACTATTGCTTTTGATTCTAGGTGCCTCTTCTTAGACAGCAACAAAACTGCATCTAATCCTCTCATAACACTAGTTAAGACCATCGTGACGCAAATGTTCAAAGTCAGCAGTGGCACCTCTCTTATTAAGAGCAACACAAAATCATTGAAATGGTTTTGAAGGTCGAGTTCAGGAAAGCATTCAGTCATTAGAATAATTCAGTCAGAACACTTCTAACTCTAGGAGCTGGAGAGACACAATGGGTAAGAGGTCTACTACTCTTTTCAGATGGTCTAGATAACTTCTTAGCCACTGCATGAGGCATGAGGTGGCTTGCAGAACCCTGTAATTCTAGTTGCAGAGGGTCAGATAATTCTTGCCAGCCCCTAAGGCACCTATATGTGAAAGGTGCACATATAATTAAGTTGGTGCACACACACAAATAGTAAGTCAGTAAAACTTTATGAGTATTACTAACTAAAAACCTGAAAGCACAATCAGGTGAGATTAGTTTGGGCGGAGGATATGGGACACTCTCTAAAGTGTTCTTGTCCCTTCTGGCTCCATTGATTTCAGAACAGGCTCTGAACTCATCCAGGAGAGTGTTTCGTGTGTGTTTAAAAACGTATTTATAAAGTTGCTCTTTAATATTACATTGTTGAGTTTTCCTCAAGCATATTTAAGAAAATTTTAAGTAAAGTATATGTTTGTATTTGCTATAGAAATTCTGAAAATGTCACAACTAGCATACAAATCAAGAATGGATTTCACCTATACCTACATAGTTCGCATTATTTCTTCTTTCTAAAAGTGTCAACAGCTATATACCGTGTCTTGAATATGTTCTCGAACAATCGGATACTGACTCTGCAGCACCACAGTGCTTGGAGATATGACCTTCTGAAAGGAGTTCATGTCTTGAGGGTTCAGACTTATGAATGGATTCTTCAGAAGACTTCATTGAAGTCACTTTCTTCCATTCTTCTGCAATGTTTGGATGCGACAGTTGTCCTGGATGCACTTGTCCTGTGCTGCACTTGCTTGTGTTCTTGCCTCAGCCTTTTGCTTTTCCTTTATGCTTTGTCTGTAACATCAGGTATCAGCACCTCCATCTTAGATATTCCAACTTCATTGAGAAAATCTGAGAAATATACTTCATAGGAATGCACTGATACCCTATCCTGAGCCTATTTTGTTTCTAAATAAAAGTTATTATTAAGTAATCATATTAACTAAGTAAATGGAGCATATCTTACTGATTCTGTTTTTTTTTTTTACTGAACTATCCTCTAGTTTCTAACAATAAGGAAATAATAGTCTATGTATCAAACAAACAAATATATCAAGGGTCAATGTTGAACAACTTTTATGGAATTGATTTCTTAAATTTTTATTTTAATATAACTGCAGAGATTTTTATGTACCAAGTTTTATTGTTATGTTGTTAGAGAAAATAATAATACCTCATTCTGATCTATTGATCTAGACTCATGTGAGACAGTCTCAGACTTATCACCTGTGTAACTAAAGAAACTGCAGCAATATGTAGACTCCGGGCAACATGGTTTCAAAAGATAACATGGTCATTTTCATGTATCCTTAGCAGATAATGCAATTTACAGCAAAGGAAGCCTATCAAAACTCAGCAATGTCTTTATGTTTGTTTATGACACATTTGCTCAGCACTGATTGTACTAAGAGGAACTGTGTGAGTGTCTTATAATTTGTCTCTTTTTATATCTAACATCTCACAGTGAGGCAGCTTATTATCATTCCAGTTTTAAAGACAAGGAGATTGAGTTTTAAAATCTCAAAAATGTCCACAGGTAATTGTTAAATGACACAACCAGACTAACTGGAAAAATAGTGTTGTCAGAATTAAGCAGTTCTCTTTTGGTGTCCAGAAAGCTACCTTGTGAGTCAAATAAATACCATTCTTCAGTAACTACAAATGCATCAACCATGCTGCTGAATCCTTTGAGATCTTAAGAATAAAATGAATCTTCAAAGAATAAAAATTATGTTGACAATAAGACATGTATCTCTTCTTGGCTCACATTAAAGATACTGTATTAAACATGTATTAGCACCAATTTACTCAAAGGAAAATATTGCTACCAACATAAGATCATTGTTTTCTGTACTCTAGGAAAAAAAAGGAATACTAACCCAAACTAGAGAATATGTCCCACTTTTACTAACAAAAAGTTGTCATAAATAATTAAGCCTTTATCTAAATGAAGTACTAATATATGCTAATTAGTGATTGCCAATTATTTATAAGTAAGATGTATTTTACTGAAGTGTTGATTTTGATCTAAGTTGCACATTGTCCATGGTGAGATTGCCTCATCTTCTCTGATTTGTACACCACAGATATTGCAGCTTTTCAAAGTTGGCAAAATCCAACACTAAATTTACCTCATTTTGTCCTACTGGCACCAGTGAACACAATGTGTGAATTTTTTTTAAAAAATATTTAACATTAGTAATTTTCTTTTCACATAGTCTTCAAATATTGCTAATGATATTTTAAATAAAAAATTTTATACACTTTTTATATAATCACATTTATCAGATTTTCTTTATTGGTTCCTTTTTGATGTTTTTCAAGATCATTAAATATTTAATAATTTCTTTTAATTTTAACTTTAAATTCAAATATTCAAATATATCATTTATTTTAGAATTCACAATATAACAAAATTCAACTGTGTTTTTTTTTTTAGTTTTATGACTTTGTGACTTTAACAATAATGACTGAAACCTAAAATTCTTCCTGATCTAGACTGAAGTTGCATGTCTCACTCCAGGAGTTCATTGATGGAGTTCATTGAAACTCAAAACAACACGTATGCCCACTAGAAATTTCTGGTGTGGTATTTTTGTTCCTGCCAGATGACTTTTCTATTGTCACATATCCACAAAATCAATTAAAACTGCATCAAAGTTTTTCTACTTAGAAGACAAAGTACAAAGTATGACCCTGCAGAGGTAGATTGAAACTCTATAGTGAACTTCTGATAGTGTAGACATAAAGCCTTTGGGTTTGTTATGCCTCTTAAGTTCTGTTTAATCATTGATTTGGTATGATTTCTACTTAACAACCCTTCCTTGCAAGGGGATTTTAATTTAATGCAAAATGGAAATGCTTATAAAATATAATCAATATAGTAATCTGTGAGTATAAAATAAAAGCTTAGAACCATACATCTAAATTTTAGCAGGTAAAATTTATTCATGTTGCCAGGGTTTGAAATGTATTATGGAACGTGTATGAATATTTGAAAGAAAATTATTGCAACAACTCTGAGGGAAATCCTTCCTCACTGAGATAGAAAGGATCCTTGCCTAGAAACTACAGATGCTCACATCGTTTGTTCTCTTGTATGCAGGCATTATTCTGAATGGTTTATTAGTGCTGATATCTTTGATTCTCACAATAACCATGAACCTATTGTGGCACCAAGACTTTGGTACCCAAGTACTGACAATTGTAAGGCAGATTCAGAATTAGCTCTGAAGTCTGTTCCTAAGTTCAAGGAAGTCTTTAACATGGTGACTTTTCCCCAGAACTCCAGAAATCTTAGTTCTGTTCTGTAATATTGTTGTGATCCCAGACTGTGAACAATTGCATAAGATTTAGTTTCAAAATATAAATCAAGGTAAACTGTAGGCCACTTTTCTTACAGAATGATTATGAAGGTCAAATTTGAAATATCGACACACAGATAACAAAACAAAGTACAATGCAAAATGTGAGTTCTTACTACCATTACAAAACAATTTCCCATCAATCTCTGTACTGCTTGTAATCAAATCTCAGAATAATAACATTTGAGTCTTCAATCACATATGACCTTCATTTATCCACCATTTATTCAAAAACTATATAAGGAGCACCTATTGGATCTTACAGGGATTACCATGATAGCAGAGGTCCCCACTCTCATGGATCTTCAGTGGAGTTTAGTAAATGAAGAAGACTCTGTTGAAAATCAGCTACAATCTGGAAAATGCAGAATTTTGACATTGATGCAAAGAATCAAACCAAAGCATAGCTTTCTATACTTAACACCATGAAAATCAATTCAACTGAAGAAATATTTCATGAAATACTTTTCAGAATTAACGCCACAACATGTTACAAGGGAGAGTAACTCTTTACCATATGAAAAAATTATACAAAATTATGTTTCATCTCATCACTAGTGAAGAGAGTTGTATCATTTTGAAAAACACAATTCTAAGTTTTCGTTATGTTTGTGTGTGTGTGTGTTATACATGTGTGCACATGTCATGCACTTGTGTAAAGATGAAGCTAGAAGTTAATGCCAGGTGTCTTTCTTTGATGACTCTGTATATTCATTCATTCATTCATTCAGTAGGGTATTGAGATATGCTTATCCAATCTCAATAACAAACTCCAGCCAAATTCTAGGGTCACCTGTACTTGCTGGAATGCTAATCATTTTTTATTTCAGTACTGAAGATCTGAACTCAGGTCTTCATGTCCTTTGGCAGGCAAATTACCTACTGAGCCATCTCCAAAGCCCCAGAAAAACAATACCTAAGAATAAAGTCAGACTAATCACCAGATATCACGTTAGTTTTCTTTAATCTATCATTAAAAAACTAACAGTTGAAAAGTAAGTTGTTGAGTGTTACTATAAACCAGAACTAGAAGTAATCAAGGAAAACTACCAATTCCTAATCCTTGGAGAAAGCACACAGCAGAATATCATCAAACAGCCAATTAAACCCTTTGTCAGTACCTGAAAACAAAATATTAAGTGCAAGTATTCTTAATAATTAGCCAGGATAATCAACTGATCCTGCATCAAATAAGATAAACTAATATCATTTATAATGCTAGCAAACCCGTTTATTGTAAGATCAATGAACCAAGATGTTACTCTAAAGCCTTTGGTTTTACTTTGCATTAATTCTCTGATTAGATCATATTCCATGGTTAGTACAGCAAATTAAACAAAAAACTCAAAGTGAACAATGGCAAAAAAAAAGCAAAACTATGATATTCCAGGTTGCACTGTAGCATATGATCAATTTTTGAAATATTACTAAATTCATAAGAATTATACCATGTGGGGATGCTTCTATAATCTTGTGGGTCTCCTCATCACAGCTTCATTTATATATGACTTTTTAGTTCTGTAACTTCATGAAGATTCAACTATGAATTTCTAAATAACTGAAAACCAGCTTGAAAACTTACAAACAGACATTATCTGAGAGAGATTAGCTGGGTCATGTGTTTGCAAGATTTCTAACTCCTGTATATATCCATTTGATGTTCTTTCAAACTCACATCTGAAATAGTTATCTCCTAATTTGATATCTTAGCACTTTATATTTTCCTCTGTCTGGGATTGTCTAAGGTTAGACTCTATTACCAGTATGACCAATTAGACTATAATACCATAGTATGAAGTTCATCTTTGTAACCAGTATTGCACCAACTTGTTGCAGGAGACCTGACAAAGACTGGATGTTCGTCAAGTACTTCATAAGGGCAAAATAACTATTAGTATTTAACATTCCTACAAAGATAATTCTAAGTAATAGCACAAACTGGAGATTTATAAAAAAGAATTACTTTAAAAATGTTAGTTGTTCTATATTCTGGTTATTTTTATAAAGTTTTAAGTTAATGTGGTATATGTAGCTTCATGGATGGAAGTTCTTTTATCTTAAATTTAAGAAAAAAGCAATTATTATGTTATTTGAAACTTAGGATGTTGTTGGCAGAAATTTTTACCCCTCTCCCAAAATATACAGAATACAAAGTTGGAATTTATAATTTCCCAATATTTCACCTGTGCTCAAAGTTTGAGAAGTTATAGCTGGATAGAATATGAAAAAAAAAACTATCTTCTTGTGTTTTAATCAAGAGAATTCATCTCTAAAAGATGTCCATCTGTTCCCTTTCATGAGTTCTAAATTTACATGAGAAAAAAACAGAAATATAATTAATATATTTTTCAATATGAGACAGTTTAAGTCAAGCGCATCAGCTATAAACTGTGCAAGCTTTGGCACATCTCGTTTTGAAGTCTGTTTCTGTCCTGGGAAAATGAGGGAGAAGTCAGAACCTGTAGCCTTTTGCAGCTGAGCAATTTTTAGTGATCTATGGATGTAAACCACGGGAGGATAGTTCCAGTTTTGCTCTTGAGCATGTATCAAGCCCTTTTGCCAACTTGTAGTCTTTCCTGTCACACTTTTCACTGATTCTAAATCAGTGAATGAGCTGTGTCTTCTGGCAGCATTACTGCATTTGAATCTCTTCTCTTTCAAATCCAATCTGCACTTGCTAAACCTGGTGATCTGCATTTCAAAAAAATGGCAAAGACCGTATAATTCTATATCATTAATATTCTCAGGGAGTAGGCTAGCTAGAAAAGGACCTTCTATAGTCAAAGGGGAAGAAGTTGTAGAAGAAGCTTATAGCATATTTTCAAAAGTGGAAAAACTGAGCCCGGAACAAAATCAGATTGTCAATGTGTGAAAGTTAAATGCATTGATTTTACAGCAGAGGTTCAGTCACAACACCACCCCCATGTGACAGACACATACAAAAAGAGAAAGAAGTGTATATCACTGAGTAACATACTGGAAACCCAAGACCTCTGAGTCATAAATACCAGATTTGCTAATAATTGTTGCATGACAAACCATTTAATTTCTGTCATCACTTTCCATAATATATTAGGTTGAATCTGTCCAATGAAGATTTTGTAATTAAAGTGAACTGACAGTTATGGGAAAGAGGCTCTTAAGCTGGGGGTATTCTGGTTCTATTTCCATTGATAATGGATGCCTACAAAGTGAAAATTAATTGTTCTTAACCTTCAGCTCTTCTGGGTCTTGTCTAATGTGGATATCCAAAGGCTGAGAATTTCAGAAAAGGGTATTAAGATATCACTTAGAAGCAAGAAAGACCAGAACACAGGGATTGTTGTTAGACCGTTTATGAAAGGAAATGAATGAAAACTATGTCTACATATCCATTCTAACTGCATACTTTGGGCAATTATAAGTTGTTTTCTTGTGTGGCTTAGAAATTACACACGTGGCCATAGAGGATTTCCATGCCAAGAGAAAACGGTTTGATTAAATTCGACTAAATGAAACAGACTATTGAAGCAATACATACCTCATAAAAGTTCAAACCCAGGTAACTAAGTGTCAAAAATAAGGATATTTTATAATGTGTAAGAAAACACAGTGTTGCCAAAGACTAATGGTAATTATGAGTAATCATCATGTAAAATAATAGCTTTTATCTATTGGATATATCCTTAGTCTGCTCCACAATCAGAAGCAGATTAGCCCATGCATTCACATCAACCCCTTTTCACTTTTTTATCAGCTTTTGGTTTTGAAATGGCAACCTCAATATTTTCCATAATTTCCTGGTCATAGGCACCATTGCAAATTAGTTGAAAAAAAAATAACACTTTCTCTGGTCCTTATGCTATACGTGATCCGACTTTCCAAAGAAAGAATTAGAAATATTAATATTTTAAAATGATAACCCCAGTGGTATTCTCAGACATGTTTGGGAAGTGGCTTCAAATTGCAACCTGAAGTTGAGCTCTTGCTATTCCATATAAATACAAATTTCACAGATTTTACAAAATACGTTAATTTCCCTATATGTCTTTTGTATTTCAGTGAATACAACTTAGGGTTGAAAGTAAGTCAAGGACTATATTAATAATTCTAATATGGTTTACGGTTCAAATTCTGAATAATTTAAATAATTCGTGCAAATCATGTAAAGAATGCTTTGGACAGTCTTTGCTCTCACCACATAATTTTCAGCAGCTGTTTTAAGTGATTCGCATTTCTTTGGTTAGCTAAATTACACGAAAAAATCTTGCACTGGGTCAGTGATCTCTCACAATTCAATAGCTTTGAGTGTACTCATGGAGTATTTCTATAATCTTGTGTTAAATTACTAACTTCCCTATTCTTAGAGGAAAATAATTTTAAAATGAGGGTTAGGAGCATCCTAGAATTTTGGTACTTTGAACTCATTCAGCATTTGATGCTCTCTGCCTTGTTATTTCAAACCTTATCCCCAGACTTTTATAAAATAAACATGAATATGTGATAAGGCATAATATATTTTTGCTAAGCTATTTTTCAAAAAAAGTTCATAATGCAAATATTTTCAATCTAGACTGTATTTCTTCTTAAATTGATATAACAACATATACTACATGGGTGAAATTATTTACTGATTAAGACTCTGGGTAAATCAATGAACATTTGTCAGTTTACTATAGGTTAATCACTAAGGAAATAAGTCAGATTTGTCTTCAGCATCCTGGACCTGGCTGTCTATTGAAGCTGTCATGGTGGTGAGTGGGGTTAGTCAAGATTTACAAAAGTTTGGAAGCAAGCTAAATGAAATGTGCTTTTACAAAACTTCCAGAATTATATGACTATAGGCTCAGCTTCTGGTGCAAGAGGACCCAGCCCTGGGACTGATGTCCTATCATCCCATGTGGTAATACTCCTGAATGGGGTGTTCATGTGGAACCACCAAACCTCTAGCCAATTTTTTATTACACTGAGCAGACCCATCATGTAATTGTCAAACTCTCAGAGATTATGACGCTATAATTCACAGAGAACTCCAAAATATTTTGCCACTCATGTTTCAAACCTGGTTTTCTGGGCATACAGTCTGCCTTGCATGGACCTAAGAATGATTAACAAGGTACTCGACCTTGAAATCTTTAATAATTTTTTAATCAGGGATCATGTTTTTTTGCCTACTAATTTTGTTAGCAGTCCTCATTATTTACTCTGTCACTTCAGTGTCCGATCTTTGAGAAATAAGTATACTTTTGCCTTTAATTTTTAATGCAACTTTTCAAACAGCTGGATCATTATCTTATAATCTTAACAAAAATGAATTTTTCTTAGAGCAGCTTTTGTTGTAGTAGATGTGTATGTGGACACAGATTCACCAGATGTAGACTTTGGTTTAGGGCAGAGGACAGTTCATTCTTTTACCAATTAAATCACTAGCTCTAGTACTGGAGCCCTGGAGTGTTTTTGGCCTTTTTATAAGCTAGTCTTAATCCTTGAACTGGAAGACTTCAGCCTTTGTACAATCTAGAACATTTAACTGCTAGTCTGGACCTAGAAGTTTTCAGCCTTAGCCTTCTGAGACCTGAGCCACTCTGACTACCTCCTTCTGAATTCTGACTCTTCTGGTTCAACGTACTCTCTGTTCTGGACTTCTTCTGCCAAGCACTATGTCTCTATCTCCCTCTGGGCTCTCACTGCTCCATATTGCCTCTGTAACTGACTGCTTCAACTTATTCTATTAACTACTCCTCTACTGACTCTTCAGTATGCTCCTAAACTGACTGCTTCAACTAAGTCTTTTGTCTGTTCCTGTAAACTGACTGATTCTAACTGACTGCTTCTATATAACTCTCTTTTACTGAGCTGAGAGCCCACCTTTCCTCAAGAGAGTTGGGCATGTCCTTACTCTGCTAATTCTTTTTCTAATTAGTCAGTTCGTCTGCCATTCACTCTGACTCATCTCAGTTGCCATTTTCTGTGTGACACTGACTCCTATTGAATTTTTCTTCCTGTGTCTGCTTCCACTATTTTTTTCTAGGGATTAAAGGCATGGACTACCACAGTTTTCTGAATACTGGATTAAAGGTGTGTCTAAATTCCACGCAGACCACACAGGCCTCTGAAAGTAGCCCCTGGAATATAGAGCCTTGCTTTCACACAGGTCTATTCCTAGACAAGCTTTATGCAACTAAAAATAACGTTTTTGATTAGTTATTTCTACGTAAGCTGCTATTTACACTATGAAGCATCTATCATGATAATATGTGGGCTGTTTATTGATTTAGTTTTTTTTTTTTCCCTCAGAATAAATGTTACTTCATGAAAGGACAGGCTTCAGTTTCATTAGCATTTCATCTCAGTGGACTAGAGTTAGTTTTAATAAAACACAAACACAAAAACTAATGAATAAACAAGTTCAGTGGATTTGAAGTGTATGAAGCCCATCTGTGAGTGACACAAGACAAAGCTGTCAAGGTAAGCAGGACAAGGTACATTTTGTCTTTATCTTTCTAAAGGCAAACATAACAGTAGTTGACATGGAATGAGAATTTCCTTATTAGTGATTTGGGTGCTTATTTTGTTTGAAACTTTTTTTTTCCCCAAATAAAGGTCAACTCTCTCTCTATACATCATGACACATACCTTCGGTGTACTTACAGGCAAATATTTTTTAAAAAGTTTTTTTTCTCTCAGTTTGAGGCTAGGAAAGTCTGGACATTCTTTTAAATGTGCAATAAACATTGTCACTTGACTATAAAGAAAAATCGATGAGTTTTCCTTAGTTTGAAGTAGTGAAAATGTTAATCTACCACTTTGCTAGTTTTACGTAGCTCCTTTTCCAATGAAATATAAGCAGGGTGGAGAAATTACATCTAAGTAAGGCTCTCAAGAACCATTCTATGTATCACCAAGTGTTTGGGTCACTCAGCACATGACAGTAGTTATTACTCAATATTACACTGTTTTTCTGGTGAACATCTTTTGATTTCTAGGCATGTATTCTTTTCCCAGAAACAAATTATATATTCAACTATTGTGATCTTAGAATCAAGTCAGTATGTGTATAGAAATATCAAATAAGAATGATAATGTTTCCCACCTACCTGCTTCATATGGTGCTATGAGAATTGATATGAAAATGCCTTTGAAGTGTTTTGAAGTTCTTGGTAGAAAGTTATAAATACAGAGAGTTGGGTTTTTGGAAGACTAGTTCCAGTGGCCACTAGGATAATCCTATAAAACAAATGGAATGTTAGGAGAGTTATAGCCATCATCGTGGGCAAACTTTTTATAGGGTTTATACCCCAGGGAGGCTTTTTCTTACAGTGCAATTAATGACAATGTCTTTGGTTTTCCAAGCAAAAGCAAAACTTATTCAGTGGATATACACCGTTGTTTCTAGAAAAATTAATTCAGTAGATATACAGGTTGTTTCTACTTTTGAGCACTAAAGAGTGCATTACTGGAAACTGAGTGTAAGTTGGCTAGGTTCTTGTAATAAAATCCCGAAGACTAGGTGGTTTACAGGACAGAAAGTAAAATTCTCAGAGTTTAGAAAAATGGAGGTTTGAGATTAATGTGGAGGCAGGCTTGTTTTTTTTTTAGACCTTTTCCTTGGGTCTTCTTACGTCTTCATGTGAGATTCTCTTTACTCATATGATTTGCTTATTATTCCCCAATCCTTTCTTTTCTTCCTGGCTCTTATCCTAGGGCATTCTTCCTCTTCCCAAACAGTAGAAGCCATAGGATGCTTGTCTTTCTCATTCTGGTTTATTTCTCTTTAAATGTTGATCTCCAGTTCCATCTTTTTAACTGAAAATGACATAATTTAGCTCTTGTTTATGACTGAATAAAAGTTCATTTTGTGAATATATTACAACTTCTTCAACCATTCATCTGTTGTTGGACATTTAGGCTTATTCTACAACTTGGCCATTTTGAATACTGCCGCAGTAAACTTCAATGTGCAGCTGCTTCTGTTCTCTGCTGACATAAATTTCTTGGAGTGCCACAGCTAGGTTCTATTTTTAGTTTTTTGAGGAACCTCTATTCTGGTTTCTGTAGTGACTGCACTACTTTACATTCTCACCAACACTATACAAAGGTTCCTGTCCCTCATATGCTGCAAGCATCTGTTTTCTTGCTGATAGCCACTCTGGGGTGAGCTAGATATTATCTTAAAAGGCAGTCATCACCCGAAGCATGGGAGGAGAGACTTTCAAAAAAGAATTGGCAAGGATACCATTTAGCCACTAATACTCCAATATTTGTGGTTGTGCTTAGGACTAAGACACTGATTAATCATTTCACACACCCTTTTTATAGGCTCTCAATGTTTCCCTTTGTTGTTAAAATAAAATTCAGGATCTCCCAGGCAAGCTACATCACTCAGTTTCTCCCTTCTCATTTTCTAGGCAAGCTTTCCTCCTTCATGGTTCTCACACATGTGTAACCATTTTCTTCGACCGTTTGTATTGGCATCTATCTAATATGACTTTTCGAAGCACTTCAAGTCATTATCCCTGCATTATAAGCTGAACATTATTTCTGACAGCTTTTACCTTGGACACATTATGCAAACTACTCCTGCAGACAATCCCTATTTATCCTGATTTCTTTTAGGATAATCTATGAGAAAGAAAAGAACAAGCCCTTCATGTTAGAGAAGTAACACCGTGCTCTAACTGGGTATTAATGTCATTGTTAGAGCTCTGTTTTTTACAGAAAAAAAAACAAAATAAAACTTCTGAGAACATTCACATCAAAAAGAGAACTGAGAAACTCACAATGTAAAATCTATTCCTATCATTGACTAAACAAGTGACTATGAGTTTCTCCCTTCCTTCCTTCCTTCCTTCCTTCCTTCCTTCCTTCCTTCCTTCCTTCCTTTTTTTCTTTCTTTCTTTCTTTCTTTCTTTCTTTCTTTCTTTCTTTCTTTCTTCCTCTCTTTCTTCCTTCTTTTCTTTCTGAATTATCTTAATCTTATAATCAAATTTTTCTTGGTGTTTCCACCAGTTGAATTGAGATATAAATACATCATTAGTTCCTGCCAATTGAGATTAGCATTGAATTTTAGTGTTAGAAAGATATCTAAATTTCTCAAAGTAAAATGCATGATCTGTTGAATATTTTTAATAGTTTTTGAAAGTATTTGAAAGTAATTTGAAATTACAAGTCCTAATTCCAGTTCAAACTATAATGTTTTTGAAAGTTATTATGACATTATTTAATCTAAACATATTTGCTTTCTATAAAATTAGCTGGTTTTCCTATATAAATAGCAACAAAGAATAATTGTTATAATTATATTTTTATCTTAATGACTATTTTATTTTATAAAACAATCACATACATCTCTCCTAGAATTCAAAAGAAAACAAAATCAACTAGAGGCTTTTGATAAAGAGTTTATGCATTCAAATGTGTGAATTACCTGCAATCATATTACAAACAGATTATTTTGAAGGAAGTAAGATTTCTTGAGATGTGTACAGTAGTACCTACTTCATGAGTACAGTCAGTCTAGAACAAACCTATGCTTCCTTAATCTCTCCCCAGTTGTGTCCAGTGTGATCACAAATTATATAACAGGTTTCTATAAGGCTAGTTACTGTGATGGACCAGAAGTTGCTCAGCTGCAGATATTTTTGGTAAAAGTGCTGCCTAAGTATCATCCAGATTGATCATTGGCATCATGGCTTCCTCCTGTATCCTCTATGAAAATATAAACTATGTTAGGAAGACAGCTGGCTTCATTTCTTCTCAATTCCAGTAGCTCTTTCAGCTCTCATATTTCTGGGATATAGCAAACACTCAGTTAATAGTTAATGAATGAGTTAGTAAGTCAATGACAGACATTCCATCATGTCAGTTTGTGTGCCCTCAAGACTCTTGTTTTGGAATTTTTGAGGCCTTCCACTGGCATTATTAAGGGGGTATATTTTCTGAATATGGGATGATGTACTTAAACAGTACATGTCAATTTTAATTTCTTCTGATAGAGGAAGAATTCATTCCAGGGGAAAGATATTATTTGTTAAAAGATAATGAAAAATTGCTTTTGAGTATACATTAAGGTAAAGTATGTAAATGGTTGGTTTGAGAACTATATTCAATAATCGTCTATATTGATTTTATACATTGGAGCCAAGGTAAAAAGTCAGATTAAATAACCACAAGATTGTTAGCATCTAAACTCTGATTAAATTTCAGTCACTGTTCTCATTAAAACTCACTGCTTATACTTCATATGGATATCTATAAAAAATTCCAACTCTTTTCTTATGAATTGTAATCTTTTTTAATCAAGACAGAGTTTCTCTGTTGTAACTCTGACTGTCCTGGAACTCACTCTGCAGACCAGGCTGGCCTCAAACTCACAGAGATCCACCTGCCTCAGCTTTCTGAGTCCTGGGATTAAAGGTGTACTCCACCACTTCCCAACTACGAATTGTAATCTTAACTCATAAAAAATTAGTTTGTATATATTCCTTCTCAAGCCATTTTTAAAGGTGGAACAGTAGACCTATTGTATCAGAGCGTTACATTTTAGTTATATGAAAACACTGAGTGACTTATGTCATATGTTTCTTGATTTTTAAAATGTTTGCTTTCAAAAACTTGAGTGACAGCTGCCTTATTTGTTAAAAAGAACTAACTCAGATCTTCCAGGACAGTACAGATACCTGCATGTCTGCAATCCCAGCCCAGGGGAGGGTCAGAAAGGAGCACAGTGAGTTTCAGTTTAGCATGGGCCACAGTGCAGCAATCAAATAAAAATCAGAACTCTTAAGCTCAAGTTAAACATGTTTGAGCTATTAGATTTCTCTTCATTTTGTGTACAAAATATGATATTAACCATGAGATACTCAATTTTATAAATATTTTAAGAACTGACATTTAAAAATGATATACAATAACAGAACAAAATAGAGAAATGTGCTATAAATGATTTATAGTGAAAATGAATCAAATTTTAAATTCTAAACCTCCTATCCCTACATTTGAGAATAGTAATACAGAAAACATAACCTTAAGTTTGTAACAGTATTTTAATTTGCTCACAACATGAATATTGGATTTAATGATGGATGAAAATATTGCTCGTTTACTGAATTATCTATACTAATAAAAGTGGTTTTATATTTCTAAATATGAAACCAATGGGAACTCATGCCTTCTGCTGAAAATTCAAAACAAACCAACAACCACTAACCTCTCTGCTGCTAGAATTCAATAATATATACAAATTGCCACGTGATAATTCCTTTAGTAAATGACAAGAAATTATTATTATTGTTATAATTTTAATTATTATTTTTACTTTTTGGTTTTTTGAGACAGGGTTTCTCTGTTGTAGCTCTGGTTGTCCTGGAACTCACTCTGTAGACCAGGCTGGCTACAGATCTCACAGAGATCCACCTGCCTCTGCCTCCGGAATGCTGAGATTAAAGGTGTATACTACCACTGACTGGCCATAATAAGCTATTTTATATAAGAATGAATATAGGGTCACTGCTGCATCATATACTGAGAACCTGCTACTTTTTTATTTATATAATCATATTCTGGTGGCCAACAATTAAGACTTGAAAGCAATGTTTTCTTAATACTATTTCTTTTCACATGTATTTTTGTATGTTTCATTTCTAAACATGTGAGTTTAAAGTCCAGTGCTATGATTCCATGGTTGAAGCTTTTCAGGGCTTGTCACCTGTAGGACTTACTTTGTGACTTTAAGTCTTTTAGTTGTGATTTACCTACATGTCTATAGATTATAAGTTGGTTCCTATCACATATGAGATGGATGTTATTTATTTATTTATTATTTCATAGAGCAATTTTGTTGTCTATTTTGATAGACATATCTAAAGTACATACAAGAAGATAAACTCTTGGGCATCTAAATTGCAGGAGATTTTATTTTATGGAGTGTGAAAAGCTGCTAAATACCAAATTAATGTCAGAATTATAACTGGAGACAAGCATGTGGGAACTAATGTGGATTTAATTTTTAAAAATTGGCTTCAAGTGCCATCTTCATGTGGCAAAGCAATAAGACAGCATTAAGGGAACATTCTAGTGTTTATGGCAGGAGTTTTCCTTGAACGATGCTTGTGCTTTTCAAAATTACATTTTGCCAGAATATTAGATGGGAGTGTCTCAGAATGCTTATTTTCTCTTATTTTTAAAGAGTAAGGCTTCAAAATGACCAAGTTTGCCTTACAGCATATAATATATAAATATATATGTGTGTGTGTGTGTGTGTACACGCGTGCGTGTGTGTGTGTGTGTATACACATACATATATATATGTGTGTACTTATATGCACACACACATATACATATATGTGTGTGTGTGCACGTGCATGTGTGTGTGTGCGCACGCGCGTGCATGTGTGTGTGTGTGCGTGAGAACCTTGTCCTGTGTGTACACTTATGGAAGGTAGAGCTTATCATAATATATGTTTTTCTATGCTTTCTACATTAGTTTTTGAGAAAATGTCTCTTTCTCTGAATCCGGAGCTCACTGTTTCACCTAGACTGGCTGGCCAGCGAGGCCCCAGAGCCCACCTGTTTCTGCCTCCTCCAGCACTGGGATCACAAGCACAAATCACACCTTCAGGTCCTGTGGATAAAACCTCAGTTCCTCACACCTGAGAAGCAAGTACTGTACTCAATGATATTCTTACTCAGCCCTGCATGTACTTAAGATATAACAACTGTTAGACATTATTTCGATGGTCCACGGTGATTATTAGAATCCAGGGGAAGAAATATCCATGCTGTGATCATTTATTTAACCCAGTTTAGCAATATTTGCTTCAGAAATTACTTAAGAGCTTGCATTCTGGAATGTTGGAGCATATTGGAATCGCATTCCTCTCTCGTCTCTGTCTGCTAAGGATAAAGCCCCTTTTCTTATGTACTGCCAGTACTCTTGAACATGGGTTTTCTATTTAAATAATTCATGCACTCCGAAAGCAAAGCCTCATGACCTTTGGTACCCTGCAGTATGGATTTACAAATGATGTGCTTACTGCTTCATTTTTAAAGGACTATATTCTTGCTAAATAAGATTTTCAAATTTATCATTCATAATTTATGGATGCTCTCCCTAATATTGTACAATATATTTTAAAACTGTTATTCTGATGAATATGTCTACATTTCGCTTTGATTTTTTAAGCACAGTTCCACGTCTATAGGAATAAATTTGATATTTGGAGCCATGTCACACAGGTAACACCAATTTCTCTTTCACTAGTGAAAATAATTTAAACAATGTTTTATGGAATGCAATACTAGTATATACTTTCCATATTTGTATTATGTTCTAAGTGCAAGATGGTGTGAGGCTTGTTTAGAGTTTTTCCATCTAATGGCTAATATAGAAGCTATTCCACATATGTAGGATGTCTTCTGCACAAATGGGCCCATGCAATGTCTTGGGGACTCTGCATATCTCACTTATATTTAATGATAATATAGATGATCCACACTAACAAAAAAAGTGTCAGAATATTCTCATTTTTGATATTGTAGAAATAATTTTAAGCAAAAAGCAAATTCCCTTGTATTTCCTAAGTACTTTCAACTAAACTGAGGTATTCTGGGAATTTCAAGCAAAAACTCCAGTTTCTCTAGGAATCGAAACATTAAGCACTTAATGTCTCTATAGTCAGATGTCTTGTTGCTTCTTACCACTGGATTGATCATTATGGTCTAGGCGGTTCATCCCCAGTCAGAATACCATTATCAATGCATTGAGAACTGAATATTTAATTACATATTCATACTAGTAAATCTTACTCTTCTCTTCTTCATGCTCACTGATCAATGATTTTCCTCAACAATTGCTTTTCATGACTGTAAGATTCCATTTTGTGAAGAACTTTTATTGAGTATCTGAGATCAAGCAAACATATTCCTTGGTTCTACGCCTAGAAAAACAGGCACCCTGGGGCTGAGTGGTTAAGGGCACTGGATGCTCTTCCAGAGGACACAGTTTCAATTTCAAGCATTCAGTGGGTCTTACAAATGTCTGTTCCTTCAGTTCCAGGTGATCCATCCCCTCTTCTAGACCCCACAGGCACACAGCATGCAAGTGGTACATGTAGACAAAGCACTCATACATGTATAAAGAAAAGATTAAGAAGAATATATATTTCCATAGCTCATAAACCTGGTATTTATCAAATTCTCTGAATCATTAGGATTAGATGGGAATGGAGACAGAAGAAGCAAGGATGGAAGAAGGATAGAGGAGAGGCGTGGGAAGTGGATGAGGTCCTAAGCAAATATGGATCGTTGACTTGATCATGCCCGTGTCAGGGATGCCAAAACCTAAGACCCATAGGAATGGCAAGGCCTTCCTCTAGTCCAAACACAGATGCTGATAACGCGTGCAAAGAGTACCAATAGAAGCTTGCTCATCCTAGACGACTGCAGCCTACAGACCCCTATAGAGAGTAGCTAACGTCCTCCTTGTCCATGTTGTATGTAATATGCATGCTGAATTTTTCTGGCTGCTGTTGCTGCTGCCTCTGCATCAGAGGGCAGGGCTGTCCCCGATTCCAGATTTTTTGTACCCCTGTGTTTCTTCATTCTCAGCGGCCCCAGTCCAGTCAATCCCAAAGCCGTGCAAGGAAAGAGGGGGAAGGGAGTAAAAGGCGAAGAAGGAGAAAGGAAGGAAGAAAGGAGTTCCAGGAAAAGCAAGAACCAAAATGGGAATGGACTTGAGGGGGCAGAAGAGAGGAAAACAAACTGTATGTATACAGTCAGTATGTATACAGTAAGATTTTGTAAGTTAACGGACCTCAGGACACTTTTTACACCTGTGTAGGCTTCAGTTTCATAATCCTGCACCAAATGTTCTTATTGATATTTGCAAACATTTTATAAGTAGTTATTGGGATTACTACTTCCTTAATGTTTTCTCATTACAGATAATAATTTATATTAGTGAACAAGCCGAAGCTATGACATTCATTACTTTGTATTCCTTTCCTTACCTTGCTCAGCAACTTAGAGATAAAAATTTGAGTAAAAATTAGTTGGTTTATTTATTACCTGGGTCCCTAATTTGGCTCCCCTTCTTCCTCTTTTCTGCCCTTTCTCTGGTTGTTTTATTACTTTTCTGTAATATATCCTCATCTTGGGAATATTATTTACTTTCTGATATTTAATTATTACTTATCACTAAATATCTAAGACTGCCTTTTGAGCTTTTAGATCTTTCATGCTCTCTGAAATTTTATATAACCCAAAGTCTAACGTGCAATGTCATTAAAAGTGAAGAAATTCTAAGTGAATATTAAGTCAACTATGTGTTCACAAAGGGTTTAAATTATTTCCCATTTTATTCACAGGATAGATCCTCCATAAGACAAACTCATAGAACAGATTATGTTAATGTCCAGAGACACAGAACATTAGACACAAAACACTCTTTACTAAACTAGAAGCATAGAAGAAAATGATATAAAGATAGAAGTTAAGAAATCAATGCTGTAGGATGCAAGTTTAGATGCTGGCTTTGCCATAGTTGTTAGCAACTTCTCTGAAACTTGGTTTTCTTCTTTCTGTAATCACCATATTAGTAACATGTAGGGTTTCCAGGAGATTAGACCATCTCCTTGTATATTAACATTCTATGAAGAATGGCAAATGGCACCATTTACTTTTGCTATTCTTAACATTACAACTGTTTTCCAATTACCCTGAGGAACCTAATTTAAATAGTGCAAATGTCTGAAGGTGTTCAGGAGACTAAATGTTAGGCCAAGATGAGGGAGAATTGAGTCACAATCACTTAGCTTGATCATTATGGTAATTCTGGCTCTTGCTTGATATAGCTGGGTATCTCTAGGATGATTCTTACTCATTGTTGGAGAAAGAGTGACAACTGGGATTTGTAGTTATCGCAGAAATGCAAGTAAGGAAATAATCGAGGTGTTTATATCTTAAATCTTCACTTAGAAGGGAAAAAAAAGTCACAGGTTACACCATTCAGAAGGAAGCCGTGTCTCCCTTTACAAAGAATATGCGTGAGGAAAAGCATGAATTTAAAAGCTGGTCGCATTTTAAGTAGTATTAGGCCATGTTAGCAGTCTAAAAGGTGTTTGCCCAAGGATATGTTAACATTCCCTCTATGTTATTCATGGGTTTCTGGTGTACTCTTGAAAAAATATCAAAGCTCTCTTCAGTACTTGACATGTGTGCTGAGTAGATTTAAAAAAAAAAGAGAAAGAGGGGGTACTACATTGATATCCACTTCATTTTTAAATTACGTCTTTTATTTTTAAGGTTATAATATAATCACATCATTTCTCCCTTCCTTTTCCTCTCTCATTCCTCATTAATTGTCATTACATGCATCTGTTTACATGTATATATTCCTGTATGTACATGTACATTTGCATATATCTGTGTAGTGTTTCTTGTATGAGTGTTTTCAGGGCTGGGAATTTAGTATTGGATAGTAGTAACTAGAATGGCTCATTAAATGAGCTGAAGGGCAACAACTACAGACAGGCCACAATGCAGTGTGTGTTGAGGAAGAAGCCCAGGAGACCTCAACCCTACACAAAGGACTATAGGCAACAAAGAATGCTGAGAGTGGGCAAAATAGTCTTACCCAAAGAGCACACCAATGACATCCTCTTTCTTAGAGTTTAGTGATACTTGATTTCAAAGAGAGATTGTACTCCAGAGAATAGACTATTATCCTGGTGTCAGTAAGGACTTTCTTGGAGGCTGAGAATTAAATCTCCTTCACCTTCTTCCATCCTACTTTCCCTTCTAACCTCCATCTATGATGGACACCACCTGTCATGGACTTCCTGAGTAGTTGTGATAGTTGGACATGACTTAGAAATGGGCCAGAGAAGTTAAGGATCAACCTCTAGAATTACTTAATTTTGGTCTGTCCTGACAATGTGCAAGAAATTAAAATCAGCTTGGAAGCTAGAAATCAAGGTCACAAGAATAAGTAATTTGTTGACAAAGGCAAGTCACTGTTAATAAACTTATTTTTGGAGGTAACTGAACAGAAATACAATTGTGACTACACCTGTAAAGATATCAGATATCCTGAAGAGTCTATCAGTTGCTGTCAGTCCTGTGGCTAATCCTGGAGAATAGTCTGGCAGACTCTAATTCCTTTTAAGGGTGTCTGGTTGGGAAAGTGTTTTTAATCAAGATCATTTATGAAAAATGTTAGATGTATGTGTGTTTGTGTGCATATTGTGTAGCCCAGGCTGGCTACACATTATCAATAGACCCCTGCCTCAGCTTCTGAGCACTGGGGAACATATCTGTATCACCTTTCCAACTGCTAATGTCAATCTCACATTAGATCATTTATGTATGCATTCTTTCTGTTACTTTTATTTTGATGGTTTGACAATTTCATGCACCGTGTAACACATTTTAGCTCTTGTCATCTTCTCATTGTTCTTTGTCATCTAGTATGATGTGGGGCTCCCTCCAAGAATCAAAGCCAGCAGAGAAACGATCCTCATGAAGTAAGAATGAAACTCTGGTCAGCAAGACTTCATCAGTGTTAGATTAAACTTCTGGAATCTGACAGCAGGCAGCTTATTTCAGGCATATTTAAGTACAATATAATTTTGGAAAAAAGTTTCCTGGCAACAGCCATCCCAATCCCATGTGTACAATAAAACTTAAGGTGTGGTTACTTTGAAACTCTTTTGCAAAGTACATGTGATCATGAAGATGGGTTCTATAGCTCAAGGGCCTAGGATCTGGTGTGGTCTCTGACCAAGATAGCATAGAGTTCAGCATGCTGTAAAGTATATGTAGCATTTTCCCTAAGGATGGCTTCTATTGACTGAGAAAAAAGCTAAAGATAAAGGTCTCAGGAGGGAGAGCATGGGATAAGCATTCTGGGAGATTTGGATGAGTCTGGCTCTGTAGATAGCAAATGTCACCAGGTTATTAACAACATCCACTCCCAGCCTTATGGGTGAAAAACAGGTATCAGTATCTTCCCTTGAAGAAAATAGCATGCCTTGTTTAACAATTCTGTTTTCTCTAGTGCTTATCTGTGAGCACATGAATCTCTTGCCTCCTAAAATCCAGTTCCTGTTCCCACAATCTCTAGACATCCCTCTCCAACTCTTACACCAGTTTCTGTGTGTGACCCATTACATTTCAGATTTATTTAAAGCTTTTTAGCATGTGTGTGTGTGTGTGTGTGTGTGTGTGTGTGTGTGTGTGTGTATGTGTGTGTGTGAGAGAGAGAGAGAGTTTGTTTGTATATGCCAAACAAATGTCAGTAGTCAGTTCTGCTTGTACCATGTAGCCCTTTGTAGACCAAAGGTCATCTATCTTGGAACCAGGTGCTGCTACCAATCAGATGCTGAGCCATCTTGCTGGATCCCACTGAGTTTTAATTAGCATTTTCAAGCACTCTTTACTGCTTTCTTTTATTGAAATTACTAAACTATCTTCCTCAAGTAGTTCAGTTGTTTGATAGACAGCTCTCAGATCTTCTGCACCCATTGGCTGTAGTCACTGCCAGGAATTGGACCTTGGTGGAAGGGTATCAGTCCAGGTCAGACAGATAGAGTCCAGATTGAAATTGCTGTTGTTTCTCTGTAGTCTTCACTCTGGTAAGGTAAGCTAGTGCTCCTGACAATCCTTTAAGTTGGGGCAACCGCTGATTTAACCATGATGCCAAGGAGCTCAAAATCAGTCATCAAGCTATCTTCAGTGGTAAATGGTTTTAAAAAAAAAGTCACAACTGCTTAGAAATGAAACTACTGAAACATGAAGGAGAGATTAAGCCTGCTGCCAAAGCCCAGACAGATTTGATTTGGAGGTATGGGACTCACCAGAACTAATATGGCTACTGCTGCTTCCATTATGGCTACTGCAAGGTCTTGGGGAGGCTTTGCTTTGACCAAGGTGGCTTTTGGGTGATGCCTCATATGATCCTAATGACAAGCTCTGTGGACAATACAGTAAATACATGTCCCCAGTCATGGCTGGGATGAGCACAATTCCTTCCCATGACAGCCAAAATAACTTAGACTGCATGATTAAGCATGGTTGTGGCTTAGAAACTGTGCATGTGTGTGTGGGGCCTATCAGCAGCTTTCTGCCCTTTCCTCACAACAGGCAGGAAAACATAATAGATATGGTATGGTATATAGTATGTAGTAGTACAATTGTGATGAAAGAAGACAGAGAGAGATAAGGCAGAAGATGTGGGCAGACAGGCAGTAAACTAAGACATCTAAATGAGACGGAAAGTTTACAGCATACAATGACAGTTTATACTCTAGAATCAAGTGATGATTGCTTGTGCTCTAGAAGTCCTAAGTGTCAGTACTAGGCACAAATAAGGGCCAGCTAAATAGTCGTATTACTTACTGTGGTCTTAATCCCTGGGAGAGTGGACTGAGTTGGTAATGGAAAAGTAGATAACTCCTAGAGCTACCAGCTCCAGGGATGTGCAGCATTAGCTAGAGGGTGGCTAAAGAGTTTCAGGAAAACCTTTTATTTTCTAAAAAGGTGTTCAGCTCCTAGGTAATTTGTCATTCAAGATATCACTGTAGGGTAAACATTGAGTCCCTGTAACAAATATATGCCATCAAAATACAAATTAGATAAAGACAGAGAAAGAGATTAGTAATACATTCTACATTATTAATTATTGCATGACAACTTCTACACTTTATTAAAGAGTAGGCATCAAGTTAGTCAAATTTGATTATGACTTCTGTTTAGATACTTTGAATATTACTTATTATCTAAGGTGCATGAAGTTCAGTGGGGATGTCAGAGTTCTGAAAGTTACAACTAATTTCATGTTCACTCATTTCAAACTAGAATGTTATCTAGGGTGTCTTTTAAATGAGTTTAAGGTGTCTAGAAGACAGACATATTGATTTGGCTTTTAGAAAAATTAATTAGAAAACTAAAATTCGGTGATTTCAAGTCTGAATTAAATTCATAGATGGTTTTCTCACTGTTGAAATTATTTTGTAAAAATTATTTATGAACGTACGTATGTCAATAGTTTCCACATTTTATTGACTCAAGAATGGCCTTATCATGCTTTTATACTTTGTTTCCTAAGAACAGATTACAAGGCAACAGGAATATGTTTGATAGAGAGACATAGAAATATATTCAAAAATGTTTAACTTCCACTAATACTATGAAGTATTTCCAGAATTCCATCAATTGCTGATTATATTGCTTAAAAACCACAACTTACTTTCACTAAAATGTGATTTTTTTTGTATATATTTATAGGAAGTGTATGTCGTCTTTTATTCTGATAAATACATTTTATTTATACATCAAAGTGACCACACTGTTAGTTATGGGTCATTGTGATAATTCAGAATCTAGACTACACCTGATGAGTCAGTGCTTGAAAACAAAAATATACACTCTTAAGTTTCAGTCCTTGAAGTTTGCTTTTCAGTGTGTGTGTTCTGAAGCTTTACTTTCTGTAGAAATGAAGAGATGTGGCCATTTCTGTTAGGTGGCCATTAACACACCTGGACAGTTGTGCTGAAAATAATCATCAGTGGAAGAAGTATGGTCTCATTTGCTGTCCTCTGTGTAGTTTTCAATAGAAAATTATATGGACATTTCTCTAAACATCTCTAGAAAATATAGTGTAATTAACAATTTAACAAAATTGTCCATAATAGTACTTGTGAGTAGAGGGAAAACAAGGAAAGGTTGTGTTGTTTCTTGCTGAATTTCTAGTAGTTGTGTGATAACAGCAATGACAGTATTTTACAGCTGTATTGCATGTTTTCAGGTCTCTGGAGGGGAAGGGAGAAAGGAGTCCCTTACAATTACCAGAGGATGGATAGTATTTCGGAGGATGGTGAGTATCCCATACTGAGTGACAGCAATTATACCTTGAATTTTGGTAGAAAATGGTTAAGGTACTGACCCACCAACCAGTTATCTTATACTTTTGAGAAAGCATTAAATCGCCAAACAGAGGATTTATCCTTAGACTGTGGTTACCCAGAACTGGTTCATCTTTTTTATTTTGTTGATGCATCCAAACACAAAGAAGTCACTACAGAATCTCTTTATGTGGAGATTTAATCATTGTTTTACCTTTTGATATACTATTTTGTTAAGCAATCACATAAGTTATGTCCAGCTCTTCTAATGTCCTGTCAACTCTATGTCCACCCTAGGACATGCAGATTGAACCTTCAGAAAAAATAAATAAATACTGCTTTCACCACCAAAATCAAGTGATCTAAAGCAAACATTAAACTTCCATCTTCCACTCTTGGGCATTTCCTTTCCAGAATTGGTCCCCTAATGGATTTTAGACTAAAATAATAGCCTGGCAGTTAAACATATATCGGCTCTTTGTAAATCTTTCACTACAAAGACAAATAAGACAACTTGCTAATTTTCCTTTGTATTCTTACTGAAGGACTAATATTAGTGAACCCACACCAATCAACATTTAGTCAAACAAATAAATCAACAGAGAAATTATTTGTATGATATAGGAAAAGTATCATTTACAAGAGGCCAAAACAGAATTCAATTTATGCGGTTATGTGGCAACTCAACTGAATTTTGGGACCATGATTTTAATGGTGGCCTTATCAAAAGTGCATATTTTAACAAGGCATATTTACAGTCCATGATAAATACTCAGATTAGATTAATTAGTATGTATAGTTGAGGCAACTTTACTGTTTAGAATTATTTGCTGTGCTAAGGTAGTAAATATAAATGAGCTGAGTGCTCAAATGATTCTAATAACAACACTTGGCAGTTGTACAGTGCATTATATTTTCTAAGTACTTTATAATTACGGTATTAATTAGTTAAGAGACACGGTGATCTTGTGAAGAGGTCTACATCATTATCTCTTTTTACAAATGAGGAAACCTTAAATATAAAAGACACAGCAATTCACATAGCTACTAAATCAAGTTAATATTAAAAAATCCTTTGCATGGCTTGTGATGTGTGATGTTGCATCTATCAAGAACAGTTTATATTTATTTACATTTATCTATCTATAACTATATACATGAATATATATAATTGTCACATTATCTTGCTTCAGAATAGTACTGAATAGTAACCCCACTCACTAGGTAGAGATTTCAACCCCAACAGACATTTTTGCAAAGCTAGTAAACTTAAGAAAAACAGAAAACAGAAGATTTTTTTTCTTAGAGTTTAAATATATTGTGTCTCCTACGATTTCTATCTTTGAGTATGTGATGTTGATTAGGGCATCTTAATTGTGATTTAAGTAATCTGCTGGAATGATTCTTTGTCTTTTATCTGTGTGTAGCCCCTCCTGGTTCTTTCTGGAGCATTTCTAAAGATTCGTGTCAGAGCATGTTGAAATAATACTTCAAAGACTAATGAGGTTGGAAAATTCAGTGACATTTCTTTAGTTCATAAACTTAATGCAAATGAAGTGAATTTCCAAAGCCTTATGAAATAATTTCAGGTTATTTTAAGCAAACAACTTCAACATGCATTATTAATTACTTATTTATGTTGGAGTATCTCAGAGAATTCCTAAATTAATAAGACAAGGTGTCAACTGGCTTGTAGTTTATTCAGAAAGATCTAAACATGTGAAAACTTAGAACAATAGCCAACAAATATTTATTAGGTGCTTACTATCTATCAAGCATAATTATAGAGAACAAACCAGATAAAAATCAGTTAGAGTAGCTTGGGCTAAAGTGAGCAAACTAAAATATTATTGACACCGAAATAGCAGAGGGTTGGAATACTTACAGATGAGGTGCGAAGAGTTTTCAATAATTATTGGACAGATACTATCTTGATAATTTACAGATAAATCTAGCACTTAAATTAATGTCATAAATTTTAAAAATGTATTTAAAAATCCTGCAAAATTGTGGAGTTGTCAAGGGCACGGGAAGATGTCCATGTAGCAGAATCGATGTGAGACAGTAGGATAAGGCATAAAGGACAGGTATTGAGCAAAGAAAGTGGGGCGCCAAATGCTGGGACATTTGAAGCGGTCCAGAGCACTGGAAGTAACGTGGTATAGCTAGGATTTGGAATTTTATTTAAAGAATTTGTACAAATATTATAGAGATAGAAATAATCTGGAAAAGTATAGGTCTGTTGTTGATGCAGGAACTGGCTGAGACAATGGCTGAGAGAGGATGTTCACCTTTTCCCTTTCCTCTTCTACCTTATCAAGAATCAGCAAACTAAAGAAAAGCAAGCAGCAATGGTTAACAGTGTCTTCTCATATATTTTCCTTTATAGGATTCTTTCTGTATTTTTCTTTTCCTTAAAATATTTGTATTAAATGATCAACTAAATTTTGCTGGAAATCATGCAAACTTGGAAATAGATGCTTGAAACATACATGATTACATAAAACATTCAAGTGCACAGGTTAAGAAAAAGAAGTAAAAACATTCATAAATTACATAAATATTAACTACCTTATGTAAAATGGTGTGGTGTTCTAGGCCATTTTATGTCTCTTTTGTGTTACAGAAAAGATAATTGGGTTTTAGAAATCTTAAACAGATTCCAAATATTTACTGGACAATGATTTTTTTATCCATATTTAGTAATTTCAAATACTATGCCCATCAAGAGGGTATTGGAAATATAAACCAGTATTTGCTTATTGACTCTCACATAGCACATGAGACCATTTGTACTTTCATTTTTATGTACAGTATTTAGTACACGGTGCTGACACACAAAAACTAAAGGTTGTTCACTTGTTGAATAAATTTCAGATGAATTTCAGAAACTTTCCTTTGGAAAAGAAATGTTCTGAGGTGAAAAGAGGAATTAGTGGCTGTAAAGCACATTTACTATAGCCTGGTTGTAAGCTTTTCTGAGTCAGAAGAGACAGGACTCCTATTCCAGTTATAACAGATAGCCAATGAGGAACAATGTGGCCAGGAAAGTTTGATTTGTAAGACAGGCCAATGAGGATCAGAAAAGTGATCCAGTACACACAATCTCATCTGTACATACTCACTTGCCTCGGAGCAAAAAGAACCTGGAATTCACTCCCTACCTCCGAGTTTTGTGTCCCAAATAGGCATGGTGTTCTGAACAAAAGCACTACAGGACATCCTGTTTCCAGTAAAGTGAAGGAGAAGGAGCTTCAGATACATAAGTATCTCTTTATGTCGGGATTTTGCATTTTACATTCATTCTTGAGAACAAATGTAAAACAGGATAAACTTTATTAGCTCATTTGGAAAGCATCCTGCAATGGTAAGTTAGCTCTGAAATGAGGTTTTTCTCTTCTTATCTCCAACTTTTTGAAAAGTACTGAGAACTAAGAAGGCCTGTTCTTCAGGAGAGATCTCACGCCTGATCCTGTAAACCTGATCAGAAGTCCACAAATGGGAATATTACAGGCCGTAACGGAGACAGTAAGTTACTATGGTTGTTTTGCTGATTGTTTGCACTGTAAATATTTTTCCTAAATAATTATGTTCATCATACTTGTAGATCATTGCTGTTCTCAACTTGGGACAAAAAGACTTTTTTCAGTAGATACTGATTAATGCAACAACTCCTAACTGATGAATATACCTAGTAAAAATAACTGAGCACTCAGTTGTGGGTGATTCAGCTATAAAAGTGATTCTCAACCTGTGGGCCACGACCCCAGTGCAGGTTGAATGACCCTTTCACAGGTATAACATAAGACCATTTGCGTATCAGATATTTACTTTAAATTTCATAACAGTAGCAAAATTACAGTAGAAACAAAAATAATTTTATGATTGAGAGTCACTACAACATGAAGAACTATATTAAAGGATCACAACATTAGACAAGTGATAACTGCTGAGGAAGAGTCTCTGTCTTCTGAGGATGAAGATAAGTTGCTCAGATGCAGAGGATGACCACACACCCACACCCATATGGACAGCACCAATTGTGCTATTAATAACAAATAACGACTACACGAAGCTTGTAAGAAGATAGGGTGTGACGCAACAGGGTGTTGGAAGAAGGTACAGCTGGATAGACCTGATAGATACACATCACCAAACTGTATGAGATTTTTTCAAGGAATAAAAATTATAAAAATATGAGATAAGAAGAAAACACAACCAAACAATGCCCCCTGTCCAAACACACATTTTGGATAAAATAGACTTTGGATAGATCTATCCTAAGCACCAGATACTGGGGGTCTCATGCATGAAGACTCTTCTGAATCCCATTCTCCCATCCCTATGTCCTCCTAACTACTGCCCTCACCTCTTGCCCTTGCCCCCTCTGCTTCTCTGTCTTCCTCTGTGTGTTTTGAGATGTGATCTCTTGAATTGATTAGACTGATCTGGAATCAGTATCTCACTGCCTCAGCTTCCAGAGGGTGAGCCACCTATAATCCCGTATTTCTCATTCTCTCAATATAGAAAATTAATTTCCTTCTGAAAAAATATAGGTTGTAGTCTAAAAGTCCCAAGCTTTTTTCCTGTAAATATAATTAAAATCCACTTGCACGCATTTTCTATTCATTTTCTTTTCCTTCCCAAGTATAATATACCACCACCAAGAGAGAGACTAATGAGTTATAGTTAATAATATAGTGATTTATTCTCCTTTGAAACTAGCTTTATATACTATGTACTTAAGTGAGAGACAATTTCTATGGGTCTCATTTTCCCCTCATGTAAAAAATAAGTCTACTAGCTGTCATCACTGTTTTAACAATGTTTTTGGAGTACCAGGTAATAAAATTATATAATAGAAAATATAACATAAAATATCAGACATGAAAAAAATGTAATTTTCAGATTTTACAACTATATCCTGGATAGTTTCCCATGAAACTGTTTAAAAACATTAATACTGCATAGCAGAATTATGTATAATTATGCTTGTTAAAAATTAATACAAAGGGTTCATGGCTTTTTGGTAAAAATAAAATAGTAACATAAATGTGAATATACTTTGGAATAAATTATGTTACCCAATTTTCATGTCTTAAAGCTATAATGCATTCCATGACTTGACTTGTAATAAGAAATTAAAGTTAAATGTAGCCATGATAGTGGAGCACCAGCCACGAATTATAAGTGTAATTAATAGCCCACTTCCTGCTGCCTTCTGAGGACACCAAAAGAGGCCCCCAAAACTACAACCAAACCAAGAATCCTAAACAGAAACCAAACCTTACTAAATCCTTTATCTTGAACTTCCCAGCCTCCATAGCTATGGCAAAATGATTTCAATTGTGAAAGCCCATGAGGAACACTATGGCAGCCTAAGCAGACTAACAAGGTACCTAGAAATAAAGTTACTCAAGGATGTGCATGATATTAAAAACTTTTGAGAATAAGCTAAAGCAGACAAATGTACAGATGACAAAGACAGGGGGATTCAAATACTAAAAAGCTGCTACACCAACCCAAACTTACATACATTTTAGCATTGGGAAAAGCTAGAACACATGAACGTAAAAGATTAAACAGCAGTCCCTCTCTCTGATATACATTTCATACCTGGAACTTCTGAGCCTCGTAGCATGTTTGTCAATATATTCATACTTATGGCAAAGTTTAACTTATAAACTGTGGGGATGTATTTTTTTTGAAAATGCACCATGCTTTTGATGAGACCAAACTGTTTTCAGATGTTGAAGCCAAGTTAATATTACGCCTTGTGATCATCTAGAACCAAGTACGTAACCTGTTATTCTACTGTGTACTCAGCATAAACAGGGTTAAGGTGCCTTTAAGAAAATAATGTGGCCCACGTTACTATTCCCTGGATTTCCCATGGAATCGGCTTTCACAACCTAAGCTAAGTGCATCACTTCAATCTTAAATTATGCACTTTTCCATGGCCCTGACCCAGAAGCGTGTATTGTGGTGATCAATAGCTGAAAGCAGCAACCTTTAACAAAACAATATCCAATCAATGTTGGAGTCAACACACAGATGTGTGTGAAGGTGTGTGTGTGTGTGTGTGTGTGTGTGTGTGTGTGTGTGTGTGCAGTTTTGAGTGCTATTATTATGTTAGCACAGTTGTGGTCAATAAAATAACTTTTTCTTTCCTTGAAAAGGGGAAAAAAATATTTGTTTCCTTGAAAAACTCTTAAAGATTTATGTAAAAGTAAATCCTGGCTTTTTTTTTCGATCATACTCTGTTTTCTGTGCTGTTCTATAAAGACAGAGTGAAACCCTTTGCTATGGACAAGCAAAAGACAGACACACACAGAATCACGGGCAATAGGGACAGATAGATCAGAAACACACAACCGATAGACAAAGGACAGGTCAGGAACCACGGTCTACATACAGATACAGAAGTGGAGAATTCAAATTTGGCCTTGCTTTTGATTAAACTAATCCAGACAGATTAAACTGTCTTTACTACTGTGACATTGACACAATTTGGTACCACCCTAAGGTAATCTTTATTTTTTTAAACAATAAAATAGACAGATATAGTGAGAGATAAGCAATAACTAAAACTAAAACAGAAAAATTATAGTCGCAAAACATAACAGAAGTTATGTGATTGGAGCATCTCTCTCAATATACATTACTCAGGGCTGGGTTGTATTTCAGTGGTAGAGTATTGCCAGCCTGTACAAGGCCCTGCCTTCAAATCCTAACACTTCCAGAAAGTTTAAAAGCATATGGCACTATACTTTTAAGCTTTCGTTTAAAAGAAACATTCCATGCAGCCCCTTTGACATATATAAATTGTCAGCTTTGCTACTTTTACAGTTGGGGTAGTTATTTAGTAAAATCATACACACACACACATTCACACACACACACACACACACACACACACACACTGTTTATATTATAACAATAAATCTGATAATTGAGATGACTACTAAGTGTCTAATTGTTGGGGAGCATATAGAGTTAGAACACATTGGTCTAAGTGACAACACACTAAAGGAATGATGTAATGGGATTGCGTGTATTTTTATTGTTTCTCAGAATCACTCACAGTATCTTAACTGCTTATTTAAAAATTTTCCCATTTAATGTTTTCCGATGATGGTTGATCTCAGCTAATGTAAATTTTGCAGGGTGACTGGGTGTCGGGGGGAGTGCTACTTATGAATTATTGGAATATGAGAGCATTGTTAAGTAGTTAGTAATAATGAGAAAGTACTGAAATATTTAGAACAGAGTAGACAACGAAAAATTAAAACTTGAAGCCAGTTTGTGGTGGCACACACCTTTAATCCCAGCACTTGGAAAGCGGAGACAGGCAGATCTCTGTGAATTTGAGGCTAGCCTGGTCTACAGAGTGAATTCCAGGACAACCAGAGTTACAACAGAGAAACCCTTCTTTGGAAAAACCAAAGAGAGAAAAAAAAAAAAGAAGAAAATTTAAAACTTGAATAAATACTCGTTGGCCCTAGACCAAAAAATGTACACACAAATAAATGTGGAGAGTAAACACATGCTAAGGACGTCATTTCAAGCATAAGGAAGAAAGGAGGCGTTTTAATCAATTACTTTAGAGTGACTAGCTTTCCATACGGATACACAACAAAGTGTGTTGCTTTTGCAGAATGATTTTAGCCAAGTGATATTATTATTGTATAATTTTTAATATAACATTTTGAAAAGTAAATTCTACAGTGAAAGAACAAGTTTACTTGCAGTCTTTGAGAGGAGAAGATTTTCTCGGGTCATAAGCACCGAAGCCATGAAGTAAATAATAGACTAATTTTAAGAGCCAAACCAGGGAAGTAGTAGGGTGGGAGCTGGAAAACAGAGTGCTTGTATCAGTATGTGGGAGGTCCAGTGGTTAGTCCCTACCATCAGAAGATTTTAGGATGTCAGCAATTTATACCCCCAACAATTTTTAAATCATAATTAGTGAAGTATAACATACTTGAAAGTCTGCATGCATTTAATTCAATATATCAATTGCTAAGGTTTTAGTATACAGAAAACCTAACATAATCATCTCAATACATCCACTCTTTTTAATGAAACATTTACTGAGGTATTTACTGAAGCATTGTTTGCAATGACAGACTTTAAAAGTCTATAAATATGTTGATTACTACTCAAAGAAAACATGAATCAAAATGTCTCCTTGTAGCCCATAAATACGTACAAGAATTGTGTCAATCAAAAAGGCTTTTATTTTTAATCCTAAACTATGTATCAGAACACAGTTACACACTAACAAAGTTTTAAAAAGTCGGTAAAATAAATGCATAAAGTATGACTCCTATTTCTGCGTAGAATGGAGAAAGTCATAATTTAACCCTTAAACCTGAAAAAGCTAGTGTACTCTACAAAGTCATGATGTGTTTTTAAGTCCCCAGCAGAGGAATATCACAATGAAACAATTTCAATTAATATACAAAAGGCTACTTGCTCCTTCAGAACAGATCTGGGGGCAGCAAAGGCTTTTAAGAAAGAAACAATGAGAATTAACAATCTTTAAAGCAAAAGTGTGAGTTAATGTTGTCGTTTGTTACGGATTGTAGGTCCATACAGAGGAGAAGTTCACTCATTCACAAGTGGCCCTGTCTGCTGAGAGCCCATGAGAAACACCAGGTGCAATGTAAGAGATGAGGAGCTGGAGCAGGGGGGAGGAGGAACAGATGACGCTCATCACCTATGTCCGTGACTTGAGTGGGTCTAGGAATTGTAAAAATTGTGGTCCTTGTCAAAACATTTGATAAAAATCATTACTTTTCATTTTCAAAAATGAGTTTTTTCATAACTCATTCAAACATGTAGATATTGTAAGCAAAATTACCATATCAAATCCATTTCTGAATATCTTTTTCCAAAAGAACGGAAAGGCGAGTCTTAAAGAAACACTTGGGCACATTTATAGTATTGTTATTTTCAATAACCAAGAGGTAGCAGCAGTCTTAAGTGTTTATATCGGTTGGTAAATGAACCATGAAAATATGGTACAGACATACAGCGGAATATTATTCAGCCTAGGAAAGGGAAGACAACATGAATGTCATTTATGATAAATGAATAAGTTACCGAACACTAATATTGGATGACTCTGCTTATATTATATATCTAGGGTATACAAATTCAAGGACAAAAAGTAAAATAGTGCTTCCCAGGAACCATGGGAAAGATGAGAATGTGTATTCTCTAGTGAAGTTCAAGTTTCATTTTAAAAGATAAAATCATCTCTGGAGACTGAGTGGCAGTATGGATGCATTACATTGGACTTTCTGACAAAAAATGGCTACTTCAGCTCAGCAGCCCTTTTCTATTCCTTGGAATGGCCATTCTAAGATTAATAAGCTGTTTATTTCTATTCCATGACAAACTTAAAAGACACAGGTTTTCATCCAGCTCTCCTCATAGCAGTGGCTGGGATTTTCACCTATACCTGTACCATGGTTTTCTTTTAAAATCTAACAAAACTGTCTTGGAACTACAAACAAGACACAATACAACAGCAACAACAACTGAAACGGTTAAGATGTGTATTGTGTTGTTTCTTCTATCAAATCAATATGTTTAAATTTCAAACAGCAAGGTACAACACAACATTCATTGTGTAGGACCACTTAATTAAGAAATTAAAATTAAACATAGAATCAGTACAGAAGATGTGACGATTAGAGATACATGAAAAAATGTGCAGTTGTTTGTTTATCTGTATGCATGTATTTCACCCGTACCTGTATCTGTGTAGCCCATGCATGCCTGATACCTGTGGATTCCAGAAAAGGTCTTAAGAGTCCCTGAAACTAGAGCTACATATGATTTTAATTTACCATGTCAGTTCTGAGATTTGAACCTGGGTCCCTTGAAAGAACAGACAATATTTAACCACTGAGCCATCTCTCCAGCCCCATCTTTGGCATATTTTGATAACTGGCTTATAATTGATGTTACATTATGTGTTTTGTTTATGTTCATAAAAGTTGGTTGTTATGCACAAGCGTTTATATAGAAATGGCAAGTTAATAGATCTGTAAATAGGTTGGGCAAAACAAAATTGAAATTGTCATTTGTTCTATTCTGAACCATAAAAAGTCAGCAATAAAATTCAGTAAAAAACAATAACAAACAAATTGTATTTCATATTGAAATCCATTGTAATTAAAAATATAATTCTAAGTTTGGTTTGGAAAAATCTAGAAATCTACTGAGTTCTTGATATGCCTCATTTGAAACTATACTTGCCAAGGAATTTTGGGTTGAAAGATATTTTAATTGGGTGAGTGGTAGGATTTAAAAATTATGTTTTTATTATAAAGTTTATAAATCGACCACTTATTGATAGACAACAGACATCTGTAGCTTCTTAAGGGATATTTCTAATCACAATTTTCTTTGTTGTTTGACTACAGTGTAGTACTTTACATGTAATAACCTTATCTTAGGATAATTTTTGCATGCTTTAAAAATGACATTGCATTTCTTGAATTTGCATTAGTGTAAATGAATGAGAACAGAAAGTCCATGATTGTGAATGGGATGATGTTTCGAGTTTGGTTCAATTTTTTTTTTCACTCTTGATGGAGCTTGTGTTCCTTAGGCAAATGATGTATAGTAATGGTTGAAACATATAATAAATATCCTTCCTTACTAATGTGTTGCATTTTATTAGCTAGATCAATATTGCTGTAATTTCCACCCATTAGCATCTCATTGCTGTAAAGTACATAAAAATATTTACATTAACACTGATCAAAATTGCAACAGCATGTATTAAAATATGAATGACATATAATCAGAGACTTCTGTTTCTACTGCCTCCAGTTATTTGTGACCCCAGATATGAAGTTCAAGTTTATACTTAATAGCACAATTATGTAAATCTGTAATTCTAACACTGAATTACAGCTGGTAATGATCAATAATTATATTTATGTATGATGTGAAGTTAATACTGCCATCATAGATTAATGTAAACAACAAAATTATTTCTGCACTTGAGAGCTAACAAATCATCATAAACAAAGAGAATGAAAACAATCTCTTTGAGCCTAATTCCTCCAGCACAGGAAACAGATTTATTTTACTTCCAATGGATGTGAAAGTTTTCATAGAAGAAGATACAGTTCTGTGAAAGACTATGGTAGCTGGTTGCTATACTTTTAAGTCCTTTTCAGCTTTAAAATAGGAACATGATCTGCAACATCTCCTAAGACTTTGTTATGAAGAAAATGGAAGAGGTAAAAGACAAAGAAAGAAATTACAAAATGCAATTTAATAAAACAATCTGATAATTACACATCTTTTGCTTCTTTCAAGACCTCAAGATTTTTCTACTAATAAAACAAATAAACAGCTGGGCAGTGGTGGCACATACCTTTAATCCCAGCACCTGGGAGGCAGAGGCAGGTGGATCTCTGTGAATTTGAGGCCAGCCTGGTCTACAGAGCTAAGTTCCAGGACAGCCAGAGTTACAACAGAGAAACCCTGTCTCGAAAAACCAAAACCAACTAACCAACCAAACAATACACTGGGCATTATACAGATCCAATGTCAGTTTCCTTTATTTCTTGAATTAGACTTGAGTCAAAGAAACAAAAGTAGAAAATACTATATGTGAGAAAGTCTAATTTTCAACAATTAAAACATGTCTCAATCAAGCGGAAGATAGGAAAATAAGGTAGAATCGTGCCCTAAACACTGCATCTCTGACTGCTGTACTTGATAAACACATGAATATAGAAGATTCATTCTGCATAATTGTTACATGAATAAACCCAATATTTGAAAATTATTATATTCCTTACACAGACCTAAGATTAAAAGAGGAGGAATTGACATTAGAGAGTAGACATTTTATTTCAGATTCATTCATATATTTCCACTTATTTTTACACACACATACAGTATTGTGCTACCCATGGGAGTGGCATGGTTCTAAATACTATGCATATAATAATTTATTATTTCTTCCATTTATCCAGGATGCAGATAACATTAGTACTCCATTTCAAAAGACAATCACAGATGGGTGCAAGTTCACACAGTTCATAATGTGAAGAAATAGAGCTTAAGTTTAAACTAAAACCATTTTGTGTGTATGTCACATAAAATGACATAATGTAAATCATCAATATTATTCTACAGAATTATGTTTAAAACAATTTTTAGTTTCTTAATGCACTCTAGTCTGTAGAAGTTTTCTTTCTAACTCTACTGACACTTGGACCTCAAATGATTCTTTTGCTTTGGGAACTGTCCTCTGCATTGTAGAATGTTTGACACCATCCTTGGCTTGCATTCACTAGATTTTGCTAAGCATGTTTCCTGAGGAGAAGAATACTTGCAGTTAAAAACCACCAAGTCATGGTCTAGCAAATATATATAGTTAAATGAGTCTCAAATGCATATTTCTCAATGACACATAATAAACAACAGATACTGCCTTTATTCTCAATCTGCTGAGGATACTTCCTGTATTGACTTTATGAAAAGTATATCTGGGAAATGAATTAGTCATCGTGTGTCACCATTCCTTATGATGATACTGCAAGTAACAGAAAGCTTTCTGGTCTTCTATGGACTCACATCTCTGACAGGCTTGTTTATAATGTTCACTTGTTACTCTCTGTCAATGTACTGACAATGTAGGCAGCCATTGCGGAAGGTGTGTGCTTCTTTCTTTCTTTCTCATGTTTATTTCTCATATCCCATTGACACAGCTGCTTAATACATTCAGAGAATTGTGCTACTGGGATAAGAAGTTAAGGGCTTTTTAGTGATTTCAATGAGATGTGGTGGTTTGAATGAGAATGGCCCCATAGGCTCAGATACTTGAATGCTTGTTTCCAGTCAAGGGTGCTATGTGGAGAGCTTTCAGAGATATGACCTTGCTGGAGGAAGTGTTTAACTGAGGAAGCACTTTGAGAGTGTAAATCCTCCATCACTTCCAGCTTACACTTACTGTTTTGTGCTTGTGGTTGAGTGCTTGTGGTTGAGATGCGTGCTCTCAGTTTCTTGATGTTGCTACCATATCTGCTGCCTGTTGCCATGCCTCCCACCATGGTGGACTCTCAGGTCTCTAGAACCATAAGCCAAAATAACTTATAAGTCTCTTTATAAGTGGCTTTAGTCATGGTGTTTTATTGTAGTAACAGAAAAGTAATGAGTATGTGCTCTTTATAACTTAATTTCTCTATTTCAAATGAATGTCTGTTTCTTTTGAAAAATCACCTTAGAAGCACATTTCCATTTTACTCTCATGTACAGCTATCTTAGGGCAGCCAAAGTAATTATCGTCTGTCAATCCAACTTTTCCTCTCTGAGCAACCTAACCATACTTTGGAAATGGGAAAAGAATGAATAACTTTAAGCCTTGCTGCAGAAGTTTCCTGTCACCTATGTTTCTCTCACAATGCAAAATTGCACCCATTGACATGGGGTGATAGATTGACATATTTTTATCTGGCCCCAGTGGGAATTCCAAGGCTCTTTTAACTAAGGTTAAGCTTGTTCATCCCAGATTTTCAGTACAATGATGATCCAAAGACAGCTGATTAGCAGAACAGGGTTGTCTTGGCTGTCCCACAGGATGCTTAAAGTGCTGAATTTCTTTGTCCATCCCTTGTCACTTGCAGGTTGCGACCCTGGCATCCCTTACGGCTAGTGAAACACTGATAGTCACATGCCTGTTCTTAGCAGCAGGAGAATCACTTCTCTAGACTTTGCTACAGTTCTTGGTGACAACTAACTGATTTGAATAGAAATTGCCACGCAAACTTTTCTGGCATATTCTTTCTTGAAGAATTGCAAAATGGTGAAAAGGTGTTTGAAATCAGCTAACTTCATTTTGTGCTTCATGTTACTCAAAATGTAACTGGAATTTAGATGTTCAAATGATGCTGTAACCTCTCAAAGTTTTGAATCTATTTATCTTCAATTTCTGTGCTGAAGGCAACAGCTGCATCTTACCATTGAACCCCCATCTGATAGAAACATGTGTCTGACTTCTATTTTAGTCCTGGCATAGTAGCTGTGAAAGACTTTGGTTGGCACTTAGTTATATTGCTAATATGTCACCTACTATTATTGCTACTGAACCAGCTTTTCTGTCACATCCTGTATCATGTAGTATATCTGTAATCTTTACAAATAAGCTAGAATTATGTTCTTTTTCCAAAAAAACAAATCTTAATTCTATCCCTCAGTGCATACACACACACACGCACACACACACACACACGCACACACCCACACACACACACACACTGACTGTTTTGTGCTTTTCACATTGTATTCCCCATTTCATTTAAATTCTGATACCATTATTTAAAAACTGTCAAACACACTAGAAAGACTGAAAAGAGGGAAATCAAGTAGAAAATTATACAGTTGTCAGCTCTTTGCTAAAGAATGCTAAAACTGTACATGTTTATAACTTTTAAACCAAGATACGAGTATTTTATTTGCTTTCTTTAATTTATTAGACAGACATTAAATATTAGAATTCTTACTGAGCTCAAAATTTTTTCTTTATCTTCTTTTGTTAAAACATCGTCAATATCCCAGTAAGAATTACACTGTTTATAACATATTTAAATCAATGTCCTTTGTAGATTACTGGTCATTTTCCAAAGATTATTTAGTAATAATTATTATTATACTTTTTTCTCTTATGAGGCCTAATATTTCAATCAGAAAGTCCAAAGAACTGAACCCTAGTTTTCCAGCGGTTTCTTGCTTAGTTAATAATTTATATCTAGCTCACTGACTTAGACTAACTTGCCTTTCCATATCAGTTTCAGAAAAACAAAGTATGAAATATCTAGAATGAAATTTACTGTCTTTTTTTCCAGGAGTTATTGAGTAATTGACTTCATACTGGAATGATTGAGTAGAAGCTAGTGAGTTGCCTTACAGAAAGATGATACGTGAGTCTTTTTCACAGATCACTCAGTGCCATCAGATATATACAGCATAGACATTCAGGTTTGGTTAATCATACTATTGACTTTAAAAACTTCCATTTCTCTCTTTCTCTCTCTCTCTTTATCGCCCTCTCTTTAGATATCCATTTGTTGTTGTTTTCTGTTTTGTTTTGTTTTTTTCCAAGACAAGGTTTCTCTGTTGTAACTCTGGCTGTCCTGGAACTCGCTCTGTAGACCAGACTGGCCTCAAATTCACAGAGATCTGCCTTCCTCTGCTTCCTGAGTGCTAAAGGTGTGTGCCACCACCAACTGGCCCTATCTATGTATCTATTACCTATCTGTCTGTCTGTCTGTCTATCTATCTATCTGTCACCTATCTATATATTTTTCTTCTCTTCTACAATAAATCCCCATCCAGACTCCCATCTCTCCACTCCTCCTAGCTCTCCAATCTACTCCCTCCCCCAGACTCCTTCTCCTCCTCCTATAACCCCTCCACTTCCTCTTAGAAAAGAGCAGGCCTACCAAGGTTACCAATTTGAACAGGGCTTAATGAGACTGAACAAGGTCAGGCACATGCCCCTACATCAAGGCTGGTATAAGCCACCCAATAGGACTAAGAGAGTCCCAAAGAGTAGATAAAAGGGTCAGAGACCCCTCTACCCCAACATTTAAGATTTCAACAAGAACACTGAGACAGACAACCTTAAGAAATACTTAGGGGACCTAGCATAGACCCATGCAGCGCCCTGTCTGTCACTTCAGTCACTGTGAGACCCTATGAGTCCTGAAACTTTTACTCCATAGGGTGTGTTCTCCTCATGTCATTGTCCTCTCTGGTCCTGATCTGGCCATCTTCTATAACCAGACAAGGCTTCTAGTGATGGGACTGTAACACCAACCCAGCCACAAAACCTTACAGCTATAATCTATCCTGCCTGTAGGATCTACTGGGTCAACGGAAGGGCAGAACCCCATGTCAAGGGAGGATGCCCATGCCTGACCCTGCAGAGGTGACCAGGAACAGGAGACTGGAGAGCCCAAAGACAATTCCTAATGATATTCTGCTATGCTCACATATTGGTGCCTGGCCCAAACATCATCAGAGAGACTTCCTTTAGCAACTCATGGGAGCAGATGCAGAAGCCCAGGGCCAAGCATTATGTAGAACTCAGGGAAACCTGTGAAGAGGGACTTTAAAACTTTTACTTCGTGTCTCTGATTTCAGTACAGGAAGGGAAAAAACCACCTATGCCTATCATAGTGTCTCCAACCAATGGTTCTTTGGTTAAAATTCAGGGCTTCTGACAAGTAGAAGATACTCCCGAACTGGTCTTGCCTATCAGAGAAGGCCTTAGGTTCACATGTGAAAGCTCTCATAATACCTTCGTTATATGTCACAGCTCAAATTATAGTATATTTTATTGCTGTAGATATTTATGTCTCTGCTTCCTGTCTATGAAATCCATGAAACTAGATTCTACTATGACTTAATTTGATCTGATTGTCAACCAAAGCAGTTTTTCAGATACTGAATGTACTTTTTCAAAAGAATATCAAATATACATATTTTTAAACTCTTACACTTAAAGCCATATTACTTCAAAATGTATCAGCATAGATTTAAGGAGCAGTTATATATCATTAAATCAACCAAAAGATGGCAAGTGGTTTCTTACATGAAAAGAGAATGGAAACATAAAAAATACATTTAAAATACATGTAATTTATTTAATGAATTAGGAGCTGACAGCTTCTATGGAAATAAACAAGAATTAGATCATGATCACCAGTATTTGTAGTAATGGTAGAAAGTGAAGTTTGTAGTATTATTTAAGTTTTTATACTTTTATGGATGATATTTGAGGAACAAATAGAGAAAAAAATTTAACTATATGTGATAGCTGCAGAAAGAATTTTGAGAAGAAATGCCCCAAAGTGTGAGCCTACCAAAGGAAAGCATCAGTTGACTGTAATTCAAGTGTCATGAAGAAGACCAAAAAAGAGAACCTAGCATACCTGATTAGACTGGGTTCTCAGTTTATGAGAAATCATTAATCTAGAAGTATGCATGGGTAACTCCCAGTGTATAGCTCTTAATAAATACATTGAATTATGTGAGATCACAAAGAAGAGCACATAGATAGGAGATGAAAGAACACATTCTGGAAAGCATCGCATTGCCTTCTTGGGAAAAAGAGAAGACTCAGTATGAGGACAGGAAAAGAGACATCACTCAGGTAGAAAGAAAACCAGAGAACGACAAGATGAAGAAAAGGTACCACAAGGAGGAAGCAATCAACTGATGAACCCTAGTTATGAAATAGGACAGATACTTGGAATTGATCACCAGATTTGGCGGTCATGGTAAGGTAGACTAGAAAGAGATTTCTAGAAATAGAAGAAGGAAAAGGAGGAGGAGGAGGAGGAGGACAGCAAGGAGGAGGAAAAAAATAGGAGCAGGAGGAGGAAAAAGAAGAGGAAGTACTAACCACAGTAGAAAAATTGCAGGATGAGTTGTGGAGAAAAGAATGAGAATATGAAAAGAATGCATGTCTCATTCTGAGATATAATATCATGCATAGCAAAATGTAAAGAACCAATGTTGCAGAAGAAAGTCAGGAAAAGCATTCCTGGATTCATGTCTCTGAGTGAAAGGAAAATATGAAGATTTTGGTAAAGGTTATATTGATTTTGAAAGGAGAGCAATAGTTGCACTGGAAATATCATCATGTGGAAAGGCACAGCACAAGGCAAAACACACTGGAAAATGTCAAGGATGGATTCTAAGAGGTTCCATTTTGATTGCTTATTTTTTTCCTCCATTGCAGAATTATTTTTTTTAATTATTTATTTTACGTTTTGAGATTAAATATACTTTCATAATTTACTCATTGTCTTTACTCACCTCTAACCTTTCTATATACTGTATCTCCATGTTCTTTTTCAAATTCATGCCCTCTTTTTTAATTAATTATTGTTACATACATACATACATACACACACACATACACACACACACACACACACATACATACATGCTCCTGAATACATTGGTATAACCTGCTCAGTCCTCACAATCTTACTTGTGTGTATGTTCTCAGAGCTGACCATTTTGTATTGGAAAACCAATTGGTGTTTTCTTTCCTGAAGAAGACTATTTCTCCTCCTATTTCTCTTCTCAGCATTCTTTAGTTGCGTGCAGTTCTTTGTATATGCTGAGCCCTCCTGGGCTTTTTAGTTTCTACACAGCTAAAGAGACAATAAATTGGGTGAAGAGGAGGCCCACAGAATGAGAGAGAATATTTCCTAGATATACCTGTCACAAAGGATTCATATCCAGAATATATAAAGAACTAAAATAAGTAAGTAAGTAAGTAAGTAAATAAAAATAAATAAATAAATAAATAAATAAATAAATAAATAAATAAATAAATAAATAAAACAAAACAGTAAAAACAAAACAAAATTTATAAAATGACCCATCTAAAAATTAACCTGGTATCTGAGCTAAAGAAACAAAATAGCTTAGAAATATCTCAAAAATGTTCATCTTCCCTAGAAAAAAGGGAAATGATGCAAATCAAAACAACTTTGACTTTTTGACTTACCCCAATTCGAATGTCAAAGATCAATAAAACAACTGACAACAAATGCTGGCATGCATGTCAGGAAAAGGGATGCTCACTCACGGTGGGTAGGGTGGTAAACTATTCTAGTCACTGGAAATCAGTGTGGAGATTTCTCAAAAAGCTAAAAATAAGTCTAATATAAGACTCAGCTATACCACTCCTTCGGATATGCACAAATAACTCAACATCCTACCTGGCAGATACTTGGTCAGCCGTGTTCATTGTTATCCTATTTATAATAGCTAGGGAATGGAAACAACCTAAGGACTCTTCAACTGAAGAATGGATAATGAAAATGTGGTGCATATACACTACAGAATACCATTCAACTGATTGTTTAAAATGTTTTCCGGCAAAGTAAGAAATATCATGGCAGCCCAAAGAGTGTTCGTGTATGAGAAGCGAGATGTTCAATACTCTTCTAAAGGAATATAAATATAAATGGATTAGAGAAGAGGTTAAGGATCAAAAGACATCATTCGGGGTCCACTGCAAGCTATGAACACTGACACAAGAGACAAGTCTACAGGACAAGGGTGCTTTCTTTTGTTTGTTTGTTTGTCTTTAATTTTTTTATTTTTATTTTTTTGTCAGATTCAGTTATGTTGGGACAAAGTAGGAGGGGTTTGGATTTACCCAGAGTCAGGGGAGGCACAAGAGTCAGGGTGTATAAAAAAATTATTCCTATAATGCATGAACATCATGAAGGGATATTTAATATTGTACCTCTTTTAAAATTTCAAGTCAACATAAAGAAGTTGAGCAGAAATTTTTACTTATACAAGTTAATGGGATGATAACACCAATGTGTTTATTAAAAGAGCATGCCAAACAAAAATACTAAAAGTTTTCAACAACCAGGGCTGGAGAGATGGCTCAGTGGTTAAGAGTACTAGCTGCTCTTCCAGAGGTACTAAGTTCAATTCTCAGCACCCATGTAATAATTTTTAAAAGGCTTTCAAAATCAATTTTTTTTTATTTCAAATGCATTCTCTGAGGGTGTATTTTTCTCAGAATTTCAACAAGAGTATGCCTTTGGTACTCCCAAAATTTATATCTTGGATACTAAATACATGACACATAAAAGAATATGATGTGTAGAGAACACGCCTGTGACAGCCCAGTCATTTGTAAGATCTCTTCATCAGACAATTTTTAAGGAGATGATTATGATAAGAGAGAGTAACATATTAAAAGCACTGCATCCATTTCTAAATGTCATTTTCCAAATATGTATTAGAATCAAACACATTCTTTATTTATCTACATGTTAGAAATATGTTGAAAAATATAGAAAAAATAACAATTACATATCCAAAGATATAATATGCCTCTAATAAAAACGCAAAACAAAACAAAACAAGACAAAACAGTTTTTCTTTCGATGTTCCAAATTCTAGAAGAGGCAGCTCGAAGGACTATATCTTAACAGATTACAAATCTGTGTTTCTTGTTTCAAAGGGGCATTACTCACTATTTGGAACAAAATATATAAAATGGTATATAGTTGACTCCTCACATGGTTGGTCAGAAGTCTCTTCTAAGGAGTACTCTTAATTGTCCTAAAGTAATTTCTCTAGCTAGTGTTCTGAACTTGAAGTAGATTAATCTCACATATCACTTGCAAATATGTGTGTATGCTAGATTATGAACTTTAATAAAAGTCTTATGGGGATCACTGATGCACAAAATCATAGTGGCAATCCCCAATTCCAAAATTTTTGATGCCATTGTGTATGTTAGAAGAGGTATTCAGTTAAAGCATTCCCTCTCTTTCACAGAGTGTAAAAATTCTGTATGTTCTAGTTCTAATTGGTATATAATGAAACCCAGTAGCTAAAAGGACAAGCAGACTCCCTAAATCACCCAATAGGCAGCAGTGTGAACACAAAAGCCACATTTATAGAATTCCCTCTCCACTGGACTAACCAGGAACATGCAGTTTGTCAGCTGTGAGCACTTGGCTACCGATAATCTTGTTCATTAGCAAATCGAGCAGCTGTTCAGATCTGCAGAAAAGCCCCCATGTTGTCTCTAAATACTCCAGTACAAAATCAGTAGAAACCAATTAAGTTACACGATGGGAAAAGTAACTGATGTATAACTGATGATTCACTTAGTGCCCGCCTACTCTTCTTTTAAATAATAATAATAATAATAATAATAATAATAATAATAATAATAATAAAATAATAAAATTAATAATAATTCTTTTACTTAATAATAACAATAAATACATAAGTAAATAATAAAATAGAGAAATAAATGAATAAAGAAAATGAATAAATAATAATAATAATAGTAATAGTAATAATAACCACCTCCCAGAAATGAGAAGCTTTTGCATTGAAGTTACACATGCATTCTCCAGAGCTCATGCCATTATTTAAATAAAAATATGCATTTTAGAAGTCTTATCATTTTAATAATTACCTTAGTTTGAGTAATTTCTTGATCTCAGGAAAATAATTTAAATTATTCTGTAAAAGTAATTTCTGGCCCAACGTATTTTATTATTAATTCTGTTTTCACTTTAAAGGTTGACACTTACTTATGGTAGATTGGATATATTATTTTGAGTTTTATTGTTATAATTATGTCAAGCTCTACATATGTAATTTATTCACACATATCAAATGAATTAAAGGTATGGATTATATATTATTATATTATATTAGATATATGATGTATATATTTTGTATATATGTGTGTATATATTTTGTATATATTTTTATTTTAATCTTTACACAATGGCATAAAGCACATGGTCTACCATGATATTTTATATAATTAGTATTTGAAAACGATTCAATTTTGAAGTCATTTGGCAACAGCAAACAGAGCAAACTTTATACTTAACATTGATTTAAAATATAATTTTTCAGGGGTATACTTTTAATAAATGGTAAACTTTCTATGTAGGCATTTATGAGAGTTCCTATCATTGGTAGTTTAAAACATTGATTTATACACTACACTAGTTTTCATCTCATAAAATTAATCTGAGTTTTGGTAAACACTCATCATAAAATCATAGACATGTCAGAACCTTGAAGGAATTTTATGATCCTTGGGTTCAACTCCTTTATTTTACTTACTCAGTTTAAAAAAAAATCATTAATAAAATCATCCTAAATCCTAATTTTTGAGACCATTTCTAACAGTAACTCAGATTTCTATGCTTGGTCACCCAGTGCAGCTCTCTCACTGAAAAGAATGACCTTGCATTGAACTGTAGAAAGAAAATAGAAGAAAAGTTTACTGAGAAAGTTGGAGGAGGAGACACGAGATTAGTGCACGTTTGTGTTGGACACCCTCCCCTGTGCTCAACGTTGAAAGTGATGGGGCCATGTTATTTATTGTATTTTTTAGATCATTTGCAATGTTAATTTATATGAGTTTGATATCGCTTTTGTCTTTCAGTTGTGTGTTATTCTGAGAAATCCCTGGGGAAGGGCAGGATTTATATGCTTTGTGTACACGTTCTGCAGACTAAGCGCTCTGGCATAATTATTTTTGGCACTCACTAACTGATTAAAACATCCAATTTAACTCATGATCAGTAAGATTAAACCTTTTTAATATACCTCAAAAGTAAATTATCATTTACTACTCAAACATTCCTTTTTTCACATGCCCCAATAAAGCTGCTCTTTTTTCGTTAATGTACCTTTTAACGAGGATTCCCTTTTATTTCTTCCTTTGGGCAAAACTGCCTCATCCTTTATAGAGAGGTAAAACAAAGATGAGATGGAGATGACTAGATAAGTACATGGCTTCTAATGTCATACTAATTGCAAACCTTTATTTTTGTGGTATTCTGTAAAGAATTTGCTCTTGCAGAAAACACGTCCCTGCTTTGGGTTCATTTGATTTACCGACAAGCCTGAACAGTTAAGAGGATATAATAATTTAAAAAATTACTTTCACGACTTGGAAATAACTGTGCTGTTATTTAATTTTGCATTAGTTCATGAAAAAATTATTTTAGTCGTGTTGTGAAACCCGTTTAATAGAAAATCCAAAGCCTTCTTTAATATCAGAAAATTTAAAGTAGAAAAACAATGTTGCAAGGATTTGAGAGAAAGTCATGCTATAACACCAAATTAGAATAATTGCAATTTGCAAGTCTGCTTAACCTGCTGAGGACCCTTGCAGAGGTTCATCAATGTACTGGAGAGGGGGAAGAAAGATGTAATGGATAACAGGCATGGCTTAGCTTAGGCCTCAAGGAGCTGAGAAGCAGTCACAGGTGTAAGCACCTCACATGCTGGGTGAGGTAGGAATGAAGTCAGATTAGTAGAGTCCTCCTGTGTGGATGGTAGGGTTTTATTGTGTACAAATATCCGAGTTACTGCCTCTTATGCACAGGATTATCATAAAATGAAACAAGAATTACAGAGTTGAGCTTTAGACAGAAAATGGGTCAAGTCAAAACAATTAATATGCTGTCAAATTTTTGATCCAGATTTACAAATCCTTTACCAGATTGCTAATAAGCCTGCATTTCTTCACGCAAATATTTGATCAGTGTGAAAAACATATCAGACTTAAGCAAAACAGGTTCAAATATGAAATGCCATAAGGAGACAGAAGGAAAACTTTCTAGGCATACCTCGAAGGTATACAAGAAAGGAAGGAAGGAAGGAAGGAAGGAAGGAAGGAAGGAAGGAAGGAAGGAAGGAAGGAAGGAAGGAAGGAAGGAAGGGTGAGAAAGAACTCTACAAAAAAATCTTAAGTTATCAGGACATTTGAATCTCAAAATAGAGTGTATGTACTAGTTGGTTACACAAATTCAAACAACTGAAAAAATTGAGCTTATAAATGTTTCTATACATTTCATGATTTTGTACTTGTATATGTCAGCGTCTTCGGGAATACTAAAAAATGGCTTTCTAAAATCAAAAAAAAATTTCTAAAATGGTTTCTAAAATCGAAACACTAAATTATTATGCCCATAGAATGCTGTCTACTCAAAGATATTTTCTGGAATTGGGGATTCCTTAAGGTGGACCCACAAATTCCACATATATTAGATGTGTTTGTACCAGCAGTCTGAACCTTAGGGACTACATATATGTATGAGATCATGAGGTAACTGGTTTCTTCAACTACTCTTTTGACATAAAATTAGAAAATGATTTACTGTGGATACCTACCATATGAATCTGTTGGCAGGTGTGTTAGTTTCAGTGCTTATTAAAGCTTATATAAGACCTGTCAAATTCCATAATGCTTTAAGGCCTAATCTATAGTCTTGGCTGATTTTCGCTTTCCTTTTTAGTCAAAGACAGGAATAAAGACTTCAAGGAAAATGTTGGTTTAAAAAGGGATAATGATACCAATGAGTATTCTGCTTCACTCTATCACCAATTATATTTAAAAAATCTAATAGATTTCCTTGATGTTAATGGAGAAGTAATGATGAACATCATTTTCTAATAAGGAGTGAGTTCAATTACTAATCAAGTCATCTGTAAAAATGTAGTGTACTATCACTTACAAGTGTGTGATTCATTTTAACTAGGATTTCATTTTTAACTTTTGACAAGAGACAGGGTAAGCTGGTTGTGCTTAAATTTTCATAAATTGGCAACTTTTGGCCCAGGTGCCAATGAGAGGACAAGAATAAATGTCTCCAGCCTTGGTTGTTAGGGTCTAATCATAAGCGTTGTGGTGCAGAATTCATGGATTATTCATGTGTAATTACAGATAGCTATTGTGCTCCTTTAAATCATCCCTATGGCCCATTATGGTCCATAACAACTGAAATAGCAATTGTCATAGTAAGGTTTGGGCTCTGCCATAGAGTGTGGGCTCTAATCAATAATGATGAATGGTAAAATTTTACATCGAGCAGTCCAAAGTCTGGTTGGCCCCCTCCATAAATCTGCACAAACACCAAGCAAAGCAGCTGCAGAGTCTGGAAATTTAGAAGCCAGCATACCCCTTACCCGCACCACTCCCACACGCAGGTACCTCTGTAAAAGTAAAGCAGGGGAGAAGGGAAGAAAAGGAAATGCTCAATATATCAGTTCTAACAACTCCTGTGCTGTTAAGAAGAATTCCCTTCCTATTCAAATGGGAATGAACCCTAGGTTGTTTTCAAGGTCAATTTCAGGTGAAAGAGGGGTCATCTAGAGGTCACTTCAGCTACCATGCAGGTCAATAAAGCCTCTTCACTTCCGTAGCAGACAAGCTCCTCACACCCAATCAATCCACCAACGCTGCTGCACCAGTGTAATGAGCAGTGAATAAATGTAGCCTATCATCACAAAACATGCTTTTTAAGTACCTTTCCTTTTCATGTAAAACCTCTTGCTGTCAAATTCCACATTCACTCATCCAGCAGTGAGAAGTAAAAGTGAGAAATCAGACTCTCATTGGGGTTGGTAAAAGGTCACAGCTGACAGACACGGAGGTTAAACTGCCGAGTTAAAATACTGTTCATTACCCACTGCAGCTTCTTGCTAACTACACTTCTTTGTGTTATAGTCAAGCAGTACATCAAGATGCCCCTCCTCCTAATTTATTAGCGATTGTTGAATTGTATGAGGTGGGAGCTCAGAGAGAAATTGATGTCTTCTATATATGCATATATGTATTCTCCCTTTCTTTGTATATTTCTATTTCCTCATCTATTTCCATATCAGTTCCCTATGAGACATGGTGTCTGCTTAAGATGCACCCTGATTATTAGCGAAACATAAATTCTAAGATCAGAATAGCCTGGACTATCTGAATTCCAAAGCCCATGATCAGTTGTCTGGAGACAGTTATGTTTTTGGTATTCAGATTTTTCTTTTTAAAGAATTGTGGGTGGAGCATTTGAATTTTGTGCACTCAAAGAAATTGAATTAAATAGATGAGAGCCTATCATTTACTCCCAAAATGTAAACTGTGTCTACAGATATAATTTGCTTTTATAAAGTAAGATGGTCTTTCACTGACAAGGTTTTACCTGTGGAACTGTTAGTCTAGAATATAACCCTTTGTTAACAGACATATGGTAACCTACCGTGTAGTTTTCATCAATTTGGTTATAGTTGGAGGGACATTTACTAGCAATCAGTAATCACTGGAGATTAAAGAGAAACAGTACTTTCCTAAATTCAGTTGACTAAGCAGTTTGGTGTGAAATCTGAATGGATTAGAACAACTTTCCGAAAATGAAATTTCCTTCTCTATTAATTAGTGCGTAGGTGGAATTCCCTTTACTGAAATGCAGAGGCTCTGTGTGTGGAAGACATTGGGAAGAAAACAGGTCATATTGTACCAAATGCAGAATCACAGATCATGAATAAAATACAGGTTTATTTACATGCTCTCTACAGCAATAATTTGACTCAACAAAAATCACCATTTTCTGTTTACTTCTTTTTAAAAATGCATTCTGAGATCTCTCCTAGAGAAACACTCCTCCTTCCTCCTTGCCTGCCTTCTCTCAGTGGGACTGGAAATAAAATGTTATGACTTAAATCACAAGAGGCTAACATCATTTTTAGCAACAAGGGCTGCATAATTTCAAGACTATGAGTGAGTGGCTGACTTTAACTAAAATGTTTCAGTTCTGTGCGTACATAGGTACATAAATAATTCAGAATTAATCCCTGCAGAGGGGACAATGGGAATCGTAAATTATCCATGTGCCGTCCTCAACATTAGAGGCAATGAACCTATAGTAACAAACTATGAATGTTACTCATTACATACATCTCACAGACACCTTAACCTTTTGAATATTAATTTCCCTCTGCATCTTGTAGCTAGGCAATATCATCATTTTATTTTATATTTTACTTCATACTCTTGCTTTCATTTCCTTCTCTCTTTTATGAAGCCTCCCAAACCGGAGTTAAACCACAGCTACTGAGTAATGTATTGGAATACATTGATTTATTGCAGAAAGAATATTTTAAGCTGCATTTTTTTTCAGAAATCCCTTATTATTACATGTAGCCCTGTATAGAACATAAAGGGAGGTGTAGCAGACAGACAGTCTTTAAGAAGACAAACAGGATAGCAAATCTGACTCCAGTGGGGTTGACAGTGTCCTTTGAATTTCATGAACATATATTATACTTTGTTTAAAGAATTGCATAAGAATCGTAGTTTTCATCCTAAGAAAGTAATGAAAGATAAACTAAAAGAATAAAAATATCTCCAATTACAAATTGTATTAGGTCTTTAATAATTAAATTGGCAAGTTATTTCTTTAAAAGAACATAATGGCATAAAACAATGGGTATTCTAATTTTTGATCTTTAAAATACTTTCTGTGTTAAAAACAAAATGAACAAAATAATCTAATAAGCTCCATGACGTTTTTTGAGTAATATCACACAGAGAAAATAATGGAATTGTTTTCAGTCATAATAATTATACTTGATTTCTATCTACTAGATAGGAAAAATTGAAATAATTTCCAGGAGGGTTTTTTGTTTGTTTGTTTTTTCAATAAAATTTGTAACACAAATTGAGGCATACGTTCCTCTGTGGACACATACGTACCAGAACAGAGCCACAAACTCCAGGGGTTAGCTGAACTGCCTTCTCAGAAGGAAGGCGCACATACACAATGGGGTGAACTGTAGTTGTGCAGGACTCTCCAGCAGGCCCTTCCCCAGGCCTTGGCACGGCTTACTTCTTGGTCTCAGGCCTTCACTTGCCTTTCCAAACCTTTCTGGGATCCATTGTCGAACCACCACCGACCAGTACTGAAGTTTGGTCGCCTCCTTTTCTTATGGTAGTTAGCCCTGATCCTCTCCTAAGGCTGGCCAAGTTCATTTTTCTGTGTTTGAACTTACGGGACAGGTTGCGTATTCTTCGAGGATGGAGAGAGCTGAGCGCTCACTCTTCAGTCTTGAACCCCACAAAGATAGCTGGAGCTTAACACATCATTTTGAAAACGGTAACCTGTTTGAAGAGTGGAAGGACTCCACAATCAGTTTTGTTGGATTTCGGTAAGATCTGTCTCTTCTGAAACTCTGCTGTGATTTGGTTCGCACTCTATCTAGCCCGCCTTGGAGAGGTGATGGGGCACACAGAGGCACAAAGAGCTGGGGGTAGAGGTCAGGGGGGGGCACTGATTAAAGTTGCCCGAGGGCATGCTACAGTCAGGCCGGCTTCTTCATGTCTTTCTACTTTGTCTCCTTGTAATGGTGTAGTGTAAGGACCCAGTTTGGCCACTCTAGCCTCCAGAACAATAACCCAAATAACCTTTTGTTCTTTGTAACTTCAGAACTTGTGTTCTCAAGTTATTTGTTACAGAAACCGTAGTTTCAAGACTAACTAAAGGCAATAAGTGTATCCAAGGCGAGTCTGCCTTCTCTCTCTGACATTAGTCTATTCTCCACGGCTTGCCTGGCCCTCCTTTTCTTTCCTATGGATTTCAGTTGCTTTCTGTTTTTTCCTGTCATGGCTTTTATTAAGTCTTGCTCTTAACAAAATTCTGACATTAACTATTTCATTTTGCACAACAAAATGCATGTACTTACGTTTAAAGCCTTCCTTCATATTACAAAATTAAAAGATTTGCTGTCTATTAATAAATTTTCTATAGTAAACAATTAAGCTTTGTGGAATACTTTTACAAATCATTTCCATGCCTATTTAGTAAATACCTTACAGTTTTTCATTTTATAAAAATAACTTTTTGCTATTTTCATGTATTTGCACACTTCTTGTACTATGATACATTTGATTAAGTAGATGTTATTGTTTTGCCAAAATCAGTTTTTCATGAGAGGGACATAAGATCCTTAGTCTTTTGAATATAATATCTTATTTTGCTGTTTGAAATGACATTATTTCTATCAAACTAGCCACTTCTTTGAAATCACTGAAGGCCAGAGTTCAATTTTCTTTGTTGTTTGTTTTTGAGACAGTATCTAACTAAGTATTTCTAGCTTTCCTGGAACTCACTGTGTAGACTAAGTTGGCCTTGAACTCACAGAGATCCACCTGTGTCTGCCTTCCTAGTGCTGGAATGAAAGGCATATGCCACTACTCCCAGCAAGAGAGTTCAGTTTTTAATTGGGAAGTTATATTGTTGCTTGTAAGAAAATCAAAGAAGGAGTTTGACTTTTTACCCCAGGACAGATCTCTATTTTTGTGAAACTGAGTTGTATCTTATTTAAAATAATTAATTATTTTATTTATTTGGTACCAGTAGTATTGATAGAATTTATTATCAAGTAAATAAATTTATTAAAAATAACACATAAAGGTTAGGTTGTGGGAGTGGCTCAGGCAGTAAGTACCTATTAGGTAAGCACAGGAACCTTAGTTCCTATTCCCAGTACTCATGTAAAAAGCAAAGTGTGGTGGATACATCTCTAACCCCAATGATCAGGTTGGGCTAAGCAGGGACTGTTAGACTCCTGAGGATCATGAGTTAGCCAGGATAGTTGAATGGATGAACTTTAGGTTCAGTTTAAGACCTTGTTTCAAATAATGTTATAGGGAGTGCTTGGAAGACATCTGACTCTGAACTCTATTGTCTACATGGGCCCACACATATGCATCTGTCTGGGCACCCACAGATGTGAACATTAAATACATACACATATATATGTACACACACACACATGCACACAGAATAGATATATTATTCTATAATCTATTTCAATGAACAAACCATAGTTGAAGCATAATGTCTAATGAAACCCTTACTCCTATAACTTGTATAGAATTATGAACATAAAGACAATAACTAAATTATAGCTTTTATATAAGAAGTTGTAAGCATGTTATTTAGATATCTCTTCAGGACTGTCACACTTCATAATCCAAAACTTTGTCTATCCAAGATATCAGAACTGATCATTTAGTAAAGAAAAGCAGTGTTGTAGAAAGAATGAATCTTAGTAACAGTTTTATACAAAACATAATATTTGATTTTGTATAATTGGACTTGTGTAATTCAAGTGGTTGAAGCCCTCACATAGTCAATAATGAGAGTTACAGAGGTTTGTCCTTGTCATTTTCTCATCTGTGAGCAGAAAGGAACAGTTTTCTTTGCTGTTTGATATTTTTACCGGAACTCATTTTGACATACTACTGCTACTTACTGTAAAATCTATAGAAAATGCCCATTCTCAGATAATCAGTAAAATAAAATGACAAAGATGTAGATACAGGTGTTGAGTTTCCATGTTGAATTTCATTCCTTTTTAAGTTAGATTGTTAAGTTAAAAGCAAAATGAGAGAAAACTGTGATTGGAAAATGTGTTACCTAGTGATATTCTATAAGCAAAAAATTAGTAGCATAGTTAAAATATTTTCACAGTGAACACATGCTAGCTTGCTGTAACAGTAATGAAAACTTCTCTTTACATACATTGCTGCCCACAAATTATTTCTTCCTTGAGGAAGTTACCTTAATTTCTAAGGATGTATCACCATCTTCAATAGTACCAAAGTGGTAATGTAATGAAATTTGACTGCCTGGTAGGTTATTAACAAAACTAGGTATAAATACTTTCCTATAAAATTTATGTGAAAAGATAGAGGTTGGTGTGTAATGAGATGGAGCGGTGTCATAAAGATGAAAATTATAAAAATACATACTATCAAAGAAAAACGGAACATGATTGTGGTTCACAGTTACAATGTTGATAGTGACTTCCATCAACTACCTAAGCTTACATTCTTGTGCCACAAAATGTAGTGTCTGAATTGTGCTCTTATAGGGAAGTTTGTATATGAGCAACCAGAAAATTATTGGAAACAGCAGATGACCTTTGGAGCCCTGATGTAGCAAGTAAGAAAGACCACAAGTGTTGGGAAACTCTTTTCTCTACCTCTAATGTTATAATATAATTCTACTTAAATATACAAATCATATAACAGTTAATATGCAAATCAAAAATAATATTTCCTCCGATATAAATAGTGAATTCTTCCCTCACCGAGAATAAATATACACGGTATATTTGAGTATTGTATTTAGTAATAATGTTGTGTCATGACTTCTGTGTGACATTAACAAAGTATGTACAAATTAAACTTTTGGGAAAAAAGGTAATATAACCTTTAAATTTTGTATTTGTAATATTAAAACTATGAGGCTCCTTCTAAAAATGGACTCAGACTTAACCCTCAGCTTTGCCTTTCCCCACTCTTGCCCTTGCAATCTTGTTATCTACCATGATCAAACAGTGTGCCCAAGGCTATTGCTGCTCTGAGCCAGTATTTCAGGGAATGACCTTCTAATGCTACCAGACATATTATTGCTGCCAACTCGTGGTAATAGTGCATAGAGAAAAGACTAAGACTTTATTATAGGGACTGGAAAAAAAAAAACTATTATAAAATAAAGATCCCTAGAATCCCGGGAAGTTTAACTCTTCTGTACTTTAAATACAGGGACAACTAGAGAGAGTCATACATATTATGAGATAATTACACCCAAAAATAAAATTCCATAGGCTGAGTATTATATTGCACATACATTAGTTAGTAAGTAATTCCTATTTTAAAAGGTCCTGCATATTTTATGTATATATCAGGGTAAGGAAAATACCATCAGTTTCTAAAAGTTCAATGCCAATGGTAGTTTCTCATTATTGACATCATAGAACAACCTTCTAATTTTTTCATTAATAATTGGTTTGTTAGAGCCCAACAAGACTTTTTAAATCCTCTTTTCCTTTCGTTCTCTCTCTGTGTCTCTTTCTCTTTGTCTGTCTCCGTCTCTATCTCTCTCTCTCTCTCTTAAAGCTCATGAACAGAAGATGAGGTAATATCTTTAAATTTTTTGAGTAAACTAGAAAAATCCTGGTAAATAGAAGTCATTTTTCATAATCAACATGATTCAAAAACTTTAAAAAGTAGCTGAGAATAAGATATTCAAATATTCCCAGAGTTGCCATTCACTAGACAGAGCAACCAATGCCATTGTATCAATTTAAATATGAGAAGCAATGCTTCAATAAAGATCCTAAGAAAAAAATTGTTAGAACAAATTCCTCAGTTTAAATTGAGTAAGTGGCTTAATTGTTCATTTATTTTGAATCAGATTGCTAATAGCAAAACTTTGCCTTCTTAAATAGGCAGAGGCCAAACATTTGACATACAGAAAGCATTCAAACATTCAATTAATATTAGCTGATTTGAAAATAGGTAAAATAGATAACGAAAAGCTATGAGAATTTATTCAGCTTATTATCAAATCATAAGCGTAATCAACTGTAGGCATGAAAACAGGTGAAGTTATAGTACCACTCAGTTAACATCTTTATATGGTCCTTGCTCAAAAGAAAACCTTTGTGTTTGGGAGAAATCTAAATCAAATTGGTTATAATATTTCATGGTACTAAAATGATGCAATGATTATAAGATGTTTTCATTGACTAGCTGTATACCCTTGTTTTTCTCTGAAGTATTTAGGTTAGAATTAAACAAAGCATATTTTTATTCAAAGACACTCTACGTCGATGGAAAACAGTTGTGTAGATTTCTTAGTGAAAATAAGTGAAGAAAACATAATGTTGAAATATTTATTTTGTATCACCTTGAATTTGGCATAAAAATAATTTTGTGCTTACAAAAATCAAGTAAAATATTTAAGCTACTTATTAATGACATAGTTACACATTTGGAGAACAATATGTTTTCAATAGTTTTAGATCTCCTTGTTAGTTGATATCTGTACAAGAAGCTTCTCCGATGAAGGTTGACAGATGCACTGATTCATGAATAAGTCGTTAGGAGTCACTTTAATATCATTTTCATTTGGCAGAATAAAAGTATTAGGTTCTCCTCTGGAGCCTATGAACTACATAGCACAGATTCTTGCGCCACATAAGAGTTCCAGATATAGGTTTCATCTCAAGGAGTCTTAGATTCAAAGGAAGAGGTTGGTTATTCCCATAACATTCATGCCACTATTGCACCACTAGGCATAACTTGCAGACAGATTGCTGTTGTAGCTTTCAGGGTTCATAGCCAGATGACATTGATGATTATAGTTCTCTGGTACTGTGAATAGTGCTGTTAAGCACTATGAAAAATTATCCAGCACAGATGAAGCTTCCAGGTGAATACCATCTTAGTTTCTCCGTGTTCTGTGGTTTCTTTAGCAACATGGTCATACATACCATCAAATTCTAGAGGATAAGTAAAAAGATTGGCTTGTAATGCTCTGTGGACTATTGGACTTCACCGACTAACAGATTTAAAAGGAGTAACCCATAGCGTTTACCGATGCTTAAACCACCCATTATGTATCTATTGCCTCCTCTTTCCAACTGGTTCTAAGTTCTATGAGAATAGAAAAATCCATCTTTTATTTTTGATTTCTGAACTTTCACAACATATTAAGTGCTAGGCTATAGAAAAAATATCTTAAATGAAGCAATAGACATTTAAGTAGACATACTAAAAACAGCCATTTCATTATAAGAATAAGAAAGAAAGACTTATTCCTTTCAATGTAAAAGATAGCATTTCCTCTTTTTAGTTTAGACTGATTCAGATATTAGAAAAATAGATAGATAGATGGATATATAGATGATTATATAACAATTTTATAGAGCAAACAGTTTTTATTAATGGGAAATATATTGAATACTAAATATTTAAAAACTAATGGACGATAACTGTAGGAGATTGAGAAAACTACTGCAGATGATTTTTTTCATTGGGATTTTAGATGGTCAATGTTGGGATAAAGCCTTGTGTAGGGTTAGTTATTCCTGTCTATGCCACTTTGTGACTTGAAGGATAACATTCTTTTCAAAATATACCCACACATATTATTTAACCTTGATATTAGAAGAGATATTAAAATATTTATTGTATTTGAAGAGGAAAAAGAAGTATGTTTAGAGGTCACTGTTTTTAGTTTTAGTCATTGACAAAAACTCACTTCGATTTTTATACCTCTAGCATGCAAGAAAATAGTATCATAAATTTACTTCACAAATTATATCACTGATATTAAACATTTGTTGATAAAAACTAATATAATATATAAATATGATATAATAACTAAATACATAACTAATACATTGGTATTAGTTGCTTTCCTATTGCTGTGATAAACTACAATGACCAAGACAACTTATAGGGGAAGTTTATTCACACGTGTGTTTCTAGAGGGGTAGAATCCATGATGGTGAGGCAAAGGCAGACAGCTTAAAGGAAGCTGAGGGTTCCCATCTTCAAACTGAAATAAAAAGCCCAGAAAAAAATTGAAAATAAACAATTTTTAAACTCTCAAAGCCTGCTTCCAAAGCCTTTCTCCAAAAAGACCACACTTCCTTTCCTCCCCAAATAGAGCCAAAATTGGGCACCAAGAATTCAAATGTCCGAGACTGTGGGGGACATTTATCATTTAAACTACTACAACCACATACTAATAAATACTTTTCAAACAGAAGCTGTCCTTGTAAGTTTTGGTATTTGTCAGTCATATATATTGTATATGAACTTTACAGAAGAGAATGTGACCCGTACATTTGCTTCATTGCTAAAACAAAAATCCCATATTCTCATCTTACCTTCTTATTTAAAAAAAAAAAAAAACAAGATTTCACTGCCTAACTATAAAATGTTATCCGTCAAATAAAACTTAAAGTTTAATTAGTGTTCTGTGAAAGATGTCAGACTAGTTTTTTGTTGTTGTTTTTTTTTGCTCATTTTAACTATTCCTTTCATGGAAATCGATCAGATATTCTGATGCCATGAAGATGTATTTATTCTAAATAGATGATTTTTATCATTGAGTTAAGTATAATTAATTTTGAAATGGTAATTATTAGCTCTTTCTCTTAATTATCTGAACATATAGTCTAAAACTGAATTTTCTCTTAGTTATTTTGAAACATATTTTGAAACATAGGTAACAGCTATGTTTCTCATTTTGCACTCAATTCTCATGCAAACAAATGTGTAAGATTTTCTGTTACCGCGCAACAGTTACAATTTACTGTATGAATATAGTTTCATGGTATTTTAGTGTATGTATCATCATGATAGATATACTTGAAGCATAATTTTAAGATTATTTTACATACTTTTTTTTAATGAAGTAGACTTGACTTTTCGTGCTATTTATGGAAATGAAAGGCCAGTTTTCTGTCTAAGGAACTTAAACATACAACTCTCTTGTTTATGCACCAATTCTAGCTTAAGCTATCCCTCTGATTTATTTAATTCCCTGCCCATTACTGGAAATATTATTGTATTGATACTGTTTATGCTAAGTTTACAATATGCATTCTGTGCACAAATATTTTTTATTAGTTACGACTTTCAGAATCATTAGGAACCCATCGACCGTGGAAAACATGGAGACAAAGTGACAGGATTATTCTTGGTTGATGTTCAAGATTTCACACATGCTTTTCCTTACAGTTATTTTAATTTAAAAAATTAACAAAAGAGAAGGCAAGGGCAGAAACTTATTCACCAGGAGGTAAGTGAAGACTACCAGACATCGGCTAATGACTTGTTCTTAGATTAGACTGGGCCCGGGTCACAAAGGTAAGCATCTCGCTATTATACGGCCAACTTTATATCATTCAAGTCAAGCTTGAAAAAAGCACATTTCAGATGTTGACTTTTGCTTTCCCCCAGATGCATGTGATCTTTGGAGGAGAAAAGGACAGTGTTAGGCCCTTGGTGCTGGTATTTTCATGTCTTTCTCAAAACTGCAACCATGCTGTGTCCTTTGGAGATGTTCTTTTACTGGACTGTCCCCCAATGAAACTGGGTCTTGAAGTGTCAATGGTATCAAGAGAGATCATAAGACACCCCTCTAAATCTGCGTCTGGTTGATGTTAGTCCTGCTGGCCCTGTGGATTCTGGTCATAGCTGCCAACTTTCTCTTTGAAACTTCTTCCTTTTCATTATGTTTAGGTGCCTCTCAAGTCGCTGAGCTTTGGTCCAGACTCAAAATCAAATTTCTTTCTTCTTGTCTCTCCCTGACTGATCTCAGAGATATTACAAAGTGCATTAAATCTCCAAAGAGAGACAGGACTTGAAAGTGCTACTTCACTTTTGTGTGAACTCACAAAAGTCAGTATCTCTGACTGATCACATATGAAAGAACCCTTAAAAAGAACAGTATCACATTAAAAAAATTAAAGCATTGAAAAGTTCTCCTCTGGGTCTACCTTCTTTTAGACTCTCCAACCTGATGTAATGGTGGGGGTAGGTGGGTGGAAACTTCATTTAAAAATTAATGATGAGCAAATTTGGAAATTCTTTAAGTTTGGCTGGATAATTTTTGCTCTGTCGGAGCTACTGGCGGTATATATATTTGATCTCTTTTTTGACCACTTCTAATTATTTGAGAAGAGTATCTGATTTTGAAAAATGAATCTCTCTTCCCCTGACTTCGATAAGTAATTCCTAGTGATAATACCAGAGATAGACACAAAATTATGTCATTTCATAAATATAAAATTAGGAGTATTCCTTTAGAAAAGGTTGGTCCCATCTTTAAACTTCATTAAAAAAACCTAAAAAATTAAATGATGAGGAGATTTTATTAAAGAGAAAGAAATTTTAAAAAGAGATAAAATAAATGTGAATGATATCAGAGCTATGAGTGAGTTCTAGAATATTCTTAGGAAAAAAAAGCTATTAACTTTAAGATATTAACCAACAAGCATGAACTTCCTGCAGACAGTATGGAATAAAGCTCAGAAAATTAAGCGGGTTTAGATTTATCAAGATTGTATTTGTTTTCAATTCTTGTGATATAGAGATAGAATCCAGATATACTCAACTTATTCTTCCAGCATAATGCACATTTCCAAGAAAATGTTTGTGATTTTAATATCAAGGTAAAACAAAAGTCCTTAGTCTCAATACTATGAAGAGTTCTTAGTGACTGGAAGGTTATGTATAAACAATATTTCTTTATGTTTCTCATCACTTAAATCTCCCCAAACTAGCTTTCCTGGCATGGGGAATATTTTACTTGATTTTAATGTGTACATGTTATTTTCATTTTTATTGTCCTCTTAAAGTGAACTCTCTAGGAAGAGGAAACATAAGACAACAAATCATGACGTTTGACACATTGCATATCTGATGCATTTAATGAAAAAATCATTTTTGCTACGTAAAAGCTTTTATATAGAAGGTATACAAAGTATATTTTATTTTCCATGTATGAAAGACAAAATATGTCTACGAAATAATTCTTCTTTCGGAGGTTTTATGACTGTTGTAAAACTAATATTTCTCTTTTCTCTTCTTAGATGTCCAGTAGTTGTTAGAACCCTTAACTGAACCTTGAGTCAAGATTAATATGATTATTTGTATCATCCGTAGCAACTCTGAAATATTGTATGTTATTGAACAAATAGATATCACAAGTAATCCTAGGAGAACTGCAGCTCACGGAGTTGTTTAACATCTATACAGTGTGAGGGTTTAGTTCATAACTCCCATTATCTCATCAGAGCAGTTGAAAAATACATTTTGATTTTCAGATGGAGAAACATATTTTTCCAAAATCTACTTTCTAGCTAGTTTACTTGTAACATTTTTTTTCAGACAAACAGCAGTACAACTCATTGGATGGCTCTTCAGACTCTGCAGATTATTGGTTAAGGTATATTCAAAATTAAGATAAAACAAATACTATATATTCTTCACTGATAAATTTCATATACCATATGAGACAATGGAGCTCAAATGTTGGTATAGCATGCATGGATTAAATGTATAGCTCAACTATACTGTTAACTCTTACTAGGTAATTAGTTAATATTAACAGACAATTTACATGATTTTGAAAGTGTAAACATGTCCATATAGTTTATTAATTAAATTATGAATCTCAAATATGGTGAACATAATGGTAAAGAAGCAAAAAGCTTTGAAACAAAGTTTTTACTTGAGAAATTTGTTATTTCATTTTGATGCACTGAACTATTTAATATGACCTGTGTTTCTAGTAAATATCTTTTCTTATCAAAGTGAATAATTATTGGCCAACATCTTGTGAATCTGTGTTAAGTGCTAAATATATTGTCTAATCCACTAATCACACGCACTCATCTCATTTCCATAATAGGTATATGATACAAACAATCTTGGCATCATTTCAAGATAATGATGCTGGATATAGAGATGCCTAGAAAATTCTTTCCAGCAATACTTACTTCACATATGTTCAGCTCAGAAGCAACCTCTTAAACATGATCTATAGTTCCTACAGACATTTGCAGTTATTTCTCTCATTTATCTTGGACATCTATTTCTTTCATGTTAACATTTTCTTCTTTAGGGGGAAGATAGAAGATTACAATGAAAACTGGAGTTTAAAATATGGAGTTTCTGCTATTTTTCCTAAACAAGATAGATAGAAATGGCAAGCTAAATTCATCATGTATTTTGTTTTGTTTTTCATAGGATGTCACATCTCATGCTGCAATAACTTAAATAACTTGAATAGTGGCAACAATACTCAAAAAAGGCATAAGCTATATCATTTCTGCTATGCGCCCCCACCACACCCAGAGGTTGCCTTAAAAATAAAATCAAACTTCTAAAATACCTTTCGAGATACAGCAGTGGTTGTTTTGATTGGGAAACTGTGTGAAGATGTGTAAAATACTTAGGGATCAACTTAAATTGTTACAGCCTCAGAATTTATTGTCACATAGGCAAAGTCCGTATACACCTATGGTAGAGAGAGAAGTATCCTTTCATCATTTTGAGTTAGAAATCTACAAAGGGAGCAGTTTAGCTGGACTAGAACTGACAGTGAACCTCAGCTCTACAGAGAAAAATACCGAAAGGAGCTGAAGTTTTTATCAGATGCATTACATTTTATGCAATAAATTAATTAACTTAAAGAAACAACCATGTACACCGGAAGCCTATAGCACAGAGTACAGATGGGTTCCATCAAGTGCTCAGGCACTTACTCACAAAAATCTGCATAGTTCTTCCAAACATCTGAAGCCCTATAAAGAGACACACATTAAATTAAAAACATGTATATGTGGCTCTAAACTCAAACACTCTTTTACATCATACATAATATTTCTGAAGGGGGTATAGTGATATTTGTGCCTTGGATTTTTCCGAGAAATAGAAGTGAAAAAATGTACACATGCAGGGAATTCCCTTGAATAAATAAGAATTCTGTCTAATGTTGCAATACACACTTTGCTTGTGGCCTATTGCCTTTCCTTGCTGGTACATCCCTGGCTGTCTTTAGTTGTGGAACCATTGACTTTATAAAATGAAGTGTAAAATCCCAGAAACTTTGTATAACTATCTTAGAGATTTATTATCCTCTTTTAAGTTGTCTTTATTTTCCAGATTCAGATGCTCATATTACCCGATTCAAACTGATATTAACTGTGCTGCAATTTTTAATTGTGCTGCAATTAAATTTAGGTTTAATTTAGATAATCACTGTGCCCAGGCATTTCACTCTAAAGATCTTAGTAGGGAATTTTATAATGTTTTGCTTTATGCTTATCTTTTAAAGATCTGCTTTGAAAAGGACTCCACTGCCCTGATCAGTGTATAGAACAAAACTAAATTCCTGACCATTCCTCAGACTTATGCCTTAACATCTTTTCTACCAAGACTCTTCATTCTTGTTTCACATTTCATGTTTTTGCTATTTCTGTCTTCTTAATGGTACAACACACACACACACACACACACACACACACACACACACACACACACCACATACAACAATGTGTACCTGGACATATACACGCAAATGTAAGAACTAAAATTGGAAAGAAGGGTTTAAGGTGGGATGTGAAAAGGCTCTATGAGTAGTGCTTTATTTTACACTCAGTCTTTCAACTACTCCTGTTGGAAGCATATTATGCAATATTGTTGCCTTTGACCTTTATTGGTTTGCCTTTCAAATAGACACGAATAATTAATACACAGCCATTGAGTGCCACAAACATGCTCCCAGTTGCATTGTTGAACACGCTAAATAATTTAAAATGCACAGAGGACTCTCTAATACTTTGTGGGGGAGGGAAAACCATACCCATTTGGAGGGGGCAGAGAGTAAGTGGGGGGGGTTGCTTTTTGTTTCTATTGAATGCATTTGGGCTGTACAGCTGGGGAAGGCATTCCTATAGGACTTTAAAGGCAAAGTAGAAAAATGACATAAAAGCCTTGCTTGGATTTGATTGATGCACTCTCATATTTGAAGTTCACTGAGAGCTTTGTGCTAGAAGACCCGGGTCACTCTATCCAGTGCTCTAATGAGACTGTGTGTGAACACTTCCAGCTTTGCAGCCCTTGCTTTAATCAGAGATTGGAAAACACTCCTGACTGATAGGCTCCAGAATATGATCTAAACAGAAAATAACATGCTCGATTTGGCCTCTGAAGGTGGGTTGAGCAAATCTTTGTGATGTATTGGAGCATTTGCTGAGTGCAAGCACACGTGGGGTGGTTCCTATTTCTGTCGGCAAATACAAATTTTTCACTCAGCAGGCATAATCAGAGCTAACTCGAGAGGAGAAATAACAAAAACTCAACAGCCCTTAGCAACTCAGCATGGCATAGAGGGATTTAAGACTTTAGCATTTTATCTCCATCAGTATGAAAATGTATAAGGGAATCTGAACTTTGAAAGTGCAAATAAACATATTTAACACATTGCAAGCCACGGATTTTTCCCCCTGGTCTTTTGCTGGGAACATTCATTCATTTGCTGATATGTTTCACTTAAATTTTTTTTAAGTTTATAAACTTTTTTTTTCCTAATTTGAACAAATTGACTAAATAAGATAATTTTGATGAGCTAAGGTTGATGTCAGCGGCATCTCTCAATTGATTACTTATGTACTATTTATGATGAAAATGTTGTGAATCACAAGACAAACATGTGATAGATAAACATTTCTCTTGTTCCTGTCCTTCCCTTCCTGGGAATCCTCTAACGTCACCATTGACAGAGACCTGGGTCAGAAACATATTTAGAACTGACTTGTGGAAATTAGTCATATCATTTTAGCAATGCAATCATGAAAATAATCAATAGAAGTTAAGTAACCTAAAATTGTATTTTTTCTAGTTATGCAAAGCATATGTAATAAATAACTTATGCATGCAACTTTCATTTGCCATTTGTTACTTGATGATTTTGTTTCTCATCATCAGTGCTTATAAGTAGTCGTGTACCAAATGTATGCTATCACTATTTAATATTGAATGTTGATGCTCTGAAATGTGGTCCTTTCTACAATACTATATGACCTCATTACCAAAGGCAACTATTACTTTAACATTCTTTGAATATTAAAGAAATGTATTTTATCATCAGAACTTGGACCATCTAAGAATGAAACAGTACTGATTTTAATAGAGAAGGAAGCAGACTGGCATACTATAACATGATCTGGTAAAACTATGGTGGATGGTATCCCACATACAGGAGATTGCATGGTGTCATAGTCATGTAACGGTGTCCGTATGCTTGCATCTGCACACTGAGGACAGAAGTTAATATCAGTTGTCTTTCTCAAGTGCTCTCTAATTTATTTATTGGGACAGAGTCTCTCACTGACCCTGGATCCTTCCAGTTTGGGTTGACAGGGTGGCACTGGGCTTTCTCTCCAGGACAGGGACTGGCAGAGGCTGGGAATGAAGTTGCAACCAGAGCAGTAGGCATTTTGTGGGTGCTGGAGTTGAAGCCTAGATTTATGGCCTTACTTCTCAAGCCCTTTGTTAACTGAGTCATCTCCCAGAAGCAAGCGTTTCTTCTTCCACCTGCAGAAAACTTCAAGTAACATAGAATTTGCTTTAGTAATTCTACAGACACATGTTTCCTTTAACCTATTTTTCACAGTAGTTAATAGTGTCCAGTTCATTTCTTCTAATGTTGTAAATATGTTGTTTCAATGCTTTATCAATTTCTTTTCAGTTAAAATTTTAGATGTTAATGTGTTTCAGGATTTAAGAAAGTTTTAATTAGCATTTTCCTCACACAATGTCCACCTTGAGTCTAGAAGAACTAGAGTGATGGTGGGACTCCAAAAGGTTCTAATCTAGCTCTAACTTCAGGGTACTGAATCATTTCTTTAACTAGAAAATACTAGACCTGCAGACCAGGACAGGAAATCTAGAAAATTCCCTTCTTCTCCTATTTTTCTATGCCCATTCTAACACCCTCCCCAAAACCATTGGAAGTATTTATTATGAAGTGAAGGAAACTTCCATATAAGAAGATTATGTCTCTAAGTCTTAGGAAATCAAGGAGAATCAATGAAGCTAAATTTTGGAATCAACTACTTTAGACAGTATCAGCATCACCATTACCTGGACATCTAACCTTTGCCTAAATTGGTGTTCAGAAGGCAGATAAATTTATTACAAACTAAATTGTTCAACCCTGCCTCTCCCTTCCTTCTCTCTTACATTTTCTTTCTGAAATAATGTTCAAAAATTAAACATTAAATGAGTGAATTTCCTAAACCAAATAAGACCCAAATTCTGTCATTTTATGTAATACAATTTGTATAAGTATTTGTGTATCTTCCATAAGCTAATGGGTCAATAATAGAAATGAATTAAAAAATAAATGCATATATTAAAAACAATGATATAACCATATAATTATGCAAGTATGTTTGTAAATACTTAATATTTCTCCATAAAATGCTTTTTGGGCTCAACATAGCTAGTAGTTTTTAATGTGAAGTGTTTTCTCTGAACTTAGTGGACTGCCAGGTCCTAGCAGTTCTAAGCAAGCCTCTATTATTTTACTTATTCTAATATACCTTTTTTAAATTTAACTTTGTTGGATATAATATTTTCTGTAACTTTTGAAAATATTAGTAAAAAGTAAAAGGTTAATGAATCATGCACTAAGTAAAATAAAAAGAAAAGATTGGATACCAAAATATCATAATGGTGGGGCTGAAGATACAGGAAAGGGTTAGCATTTACTGAGTACAGAAATGTTGCAAAATCAGTTCCTAGCAACACAGAGAGAGACAGAGAGACAGAAAGAGAGAAGAAAGAATAATAAGGAGAGATGAAGGAAGGTTTAATACTGTTAAAGAGCTTAGAAAGTAATTAGATGGATAAACATCTGTTTACACATGTTGTTCTTTTCTGGTTCCACTTTCCAAGGTTTAGGTTAACAGTAAGCTGGCACATAAGAATAAATTAATTGTAGCATAGAAGTAATGTGATACGATTGATATGTCAAATACATTTAACCATTCCTTTCCCCCTTTGAAGTACATCAAGTCTAAGACTAACTTTTCAATGTTGCCGGCTAAATGGCAGACAGATATGCTGCTTACTCAAAACCACGACCACAGGATTGTTTTAAACCATAATCACTTCTTCTGTGAACAGCTTACCTGAAATTCCATGTGTATTTCTTTAGTTCATGACAACAGCATGGTTGTCAGGATAATCTTTTTAACATGTAAATATGGTTTGATCATTCATTTACTTCACTACCACCAGACGAACACGGCTGACATCATCTACAGAGAGCAAGCCTCTTAGCAATCTATTGTTTTCCTAAGATTTGTTTACTTTTGCGCTATATCCTCTATTCATTCTTAGAAATATCTGTTCTTCCCATTCATTCCTTTTTCATACAGTAACTAAATTTTAGAAAATCTATTTGTGTTCTTTGTATCATTTCTCAATATCTTCTGAGAGTATTGCAGCCTAGAAGAGGAATCTCTCCTGCATGCAATAGTGACTTACTGTTGCTTCATCGTATTTGTCCATTTATTTAAAATCATATGATTAAAAATCTGTCTGACCTTGTTCAAACTTAGATACAGTGCAGTGGAGCATAAGAGGTGTTCAATGTTATTTAATTTATGAATCAGTCACTTGAGAATCAATCCACTCGGGCTCAGAGTAACTGGTACTTATCTAACATTCCCAAGGCCCTGGCTTCAGCCCCTAGCATTGCAAAAAACAAAACAAAACAAAACAAAAAATAAACAAATAAAAAACCATGACTTGTTGACACCTACTACAAGAATTTGATATTAAAAAGACACATATTTCCATCTCGTGAACTGTATTTACTCAAAAATTATATGTAATCAAGTAGCATTATTTAAATGCAGTACCTTTAAACCAAGTTAATCATTTGAATCCAAATATTCAGTTGTCTAATTTTCGTATTTTTCATTCGTATACGCATGCTTTCATTTGCCTCGTTTTGATATATTTCCAAGTAAACTTTACGATTAGCAGGCCATGAGAAAATAATGGCCATCCATTTTCATGAATGCTGGGATAGTGACACTTCAAGATAGCTCAAGAACAGTGGTTAAGGAATATTCCTTTCTACCTTGGTAGGTACTAGTAGAGACATTTATTTTATGCCTTTCCTACATTAAAAAAAAAATGTAAGTTTATATATTTGTCAGCCAAGTGAAACAAATGTTCCACAATTTTTCTCTTAAATTGCTTATACAAAAATTAAATATGTGCATCATCTCTTACCCACCCATTAACACTTGATGTTCAAAACTTATTTTGTGTATCTGAATAAGGTTTAGACATTTAATTGGTTATTTGTCTGGATATGTTTATCTCTGCAATTTTTCTCACAATCAAATTTATAAAAGAAGCATTTAATATGAAATGAGATTTATAGAACGAACATGAACTCAAATACCTACCCTCATTATATTCTACTTTCTAAAATGTAAATCACAGGGATAAGCCTAATTATCTCATAACGTGTAATGTTACAGTTAGGTAAAATATCTAATGTCATAGTAAGTTAATTTTATAAATTAAAAGAAAAATGTGTTTTTAAAGGACAGAAGTCATATGGAAATATGAATGAAGAAATACTGAAAACTAAAATATTTCAGAAACATTTATATACAGAATATCTTCAAGGTAAATGGCTCAGATAACACCAAAACTATAGATAATTACTAAAAATACTGTGTTTGTTTACAGGCCGATTTCTTTTTCTCTGTACCTTCCACTTTTTTGACCTGACCTGAGTGCATAATAGAAACAATTCATTAAGGATTGATGTTTTCAAGTATCAAGTATTTACTTTTTTTTCTTACAAATTTATTTTATTCTTGTTTTTATTAGTTCTTTTATTTTGGAAATTGCAATATAATTGCACCATTTACATTTTCCTTTCCTCAAACCTCCATACCCTTCCACACACCTCTTCTTGCTGTCTTTCAAATTCATGCCTCGTGTTCATTCATTGTTAATGTGTGTGTGTGTGTGTATGCTCAGTCTGAATGATGTTACCTGTATGTACATTTTCATATATATGCACCACATATACTCCTAGTGCTCAGAAGTGCTCCTATAAGCCGGAAGAGGGCATAGGCTCCTATGAAACTCGAGATAGACATGGTTGTTTGATCTTCCATGTGGTGCAAGGATTGAACCTGGGTCCTCTGCAAGAGCAGCAAGCACTCTTCACTGCGGATCCACCTCTTCAGCCCCTATAAATATTTTCTCACGTATAACTCTCTTTCTATCATAGGAAGACAAGTAATTAAATATACATTGTTCTTGAGAGGGAAAATTGGTCAGGTACTGACAATAGAGGTAAAAGTAACTTTTATTTGATCAAACCATGTATCGTCCCAACCTCAAGTGTGTGCTTGTGCCATCTTAGTACAAACCACCCCAGTGCTTTCTAGCTCAGACAGCATGCTCTGGTTTCTGTGGGCAAAGAACGAGAGGCAGTTGGTGCTCATAACAACAACCTCAAAATTGGTTTTACAGGGCAGTCTATACGATGAAATTCTACAATCTTAATTAATCTATTTAATGCAGCATCCCTTTGCTCTCTTGGTTATGTAAATAAGAATGCTTAGGGAAAGATTAATCTCCAGGTTTGTGGGAGCTGACTAATAAGCCTGCAGTCAAACTCTGGAGAAAACACTACAGAAGTCACTAAAGAAGTTTAAATGTATGACATGTGCTTCTTTGAAATCTCCAAGAAAACAAACACAAATGTCCACTTGTGTTTATTGCTGGAGAGAAAGGATACTAACTTACCTTCTCCTCATATGAAGTAATTTCCAAGTATGTCAGACCTGATCGGTTCTTACTCATCTGCGGGGCTTGCTTACTGAAACCAAGCAACTGCTGTCAGTTCATTGTCCATTCTCACAATCCAAAGAACTGAAATCCATTGAACAATATTTTTTTTAAAGATTTTCTCTTCTTCTTCCTCCATTTCTTACAAGTGTTAAAAATTGTTTAAAATTCATTATGGTGTATTTGGATCATCTTTCAAAAAGCTCATGCATGATGAGTAACGTGTATCACTAGGAGCTGCTGGTGTTGATCAAGGAGAGTTCACTGCAAAGGGAACTTGATATTCAGTTGGGATCAGACTTGATATTCAATGACATCAAAGAAAAGCAATTTTGTTTCTAATTACTTTTGTTAATTTTTTTCATCATCGAATAATAGTTTTTTTTGTTTGTTTAAAGGAGTGTATTTTACCTAATAAAAGATGTGACAGGAAAAAAAAAAAGAATCATGACAAGTGAAATATCAGTTTACAATGTTCCTACTAAAATTGTACTAAATACTACTACTTAAAATTTGCTCAGTTTTTAGCAACTTAAATTACTGTGAAGATTTGAGATGAATAATAATTTCAACAGGATTCAAAATCCTTAAACGTGAGAGGTGAGTAGTTGAAATACAGGACGGTTCTCTAGCTTTGTAAATAAGGGTGTGTGTTGGGGAATCCAAGGTCTGACTGCCCTGTAAACTCATTTTAAATAGCATGTCTTACTAGACCCTCATATTCAGGAGGCCTATCTCTTCCTTGGCATCAACTTTGTTAATATTTTATGATAATTCATTCCACCATTCCTTAGGTATTTAAATGATAAACTGCTTTAGCAAAGGATGAAGGAAAAAGAAAAAGAAAGAATAAAGAAACCATAAAGCTTTCTAACCCTGTTCCTTAAGTTATAACTTCCTCAGAGAAGATTTGAAGATTGTCTGTAACACGGCTTGAACAGTAAATAAAACTCTCAAGTCCACTGCAATTTCTTGCTTCTTTTTAGAAAAGGACTCCAAATTAACTGCCTCCCATTCTTGAACTTCGCCCTTATAACCATGGCTGGTCAGATCTCAGCTTGCTGTTCAGAGTCCTCTGGTGTCGTTCTGATCTTTAGAAAGCTGGAAGCTGCCTTTGCAGAACGGGGAAGCTCCCCCTCTAGTGTTCATCTCATATGAAATTATTCTGCCCAGAAACGAGTCAGGACTGCCTGATTGTTTGTGAATATCCTTTGGAAGGACAAAGCTTACAGCGATGTTTATACGTGTTTAATGGCCCAAAACAGCAAAAGGCGTAAATTCTATGGTTTAGAATTTGATCTATTGAAACGCTTCTCAGCAGATTGCCTACTGCTCTTAGAAACATTTCCTATATGCCAACCATTGCAGGCTGAGCTTGCTCAATAGGCAGGATGGATTTGGGAGGCAAAGACCCAGTCAAAATAGTCCTTTAGGCTGCAAAGTCTGGTGTCTACTTATGAAGGAATCATTTTTCACTGGACTTTGACACGAAGATTTATATTGTAAATATATTACCAATGGAAGAGCAAAATAAGGGTGGGCATGCCAGTAAGACCCAGAATTTAATTTTGCTTCCATATTTTGAGAAATAGCAGTAAAAGAATTCAATTCCATTTATTTGGTGGTACAGGGATCTACATAAAAAAGTTCCTGTACACTAAAAGGCTTATCATTACTATGCCTGACACAGAGCTATCCTCCTTAATACAAATGTAATAGATACTGTGATAGTTTTAAGTTTGCTGGCCAAAGGTTAAAAGTTCAGTGGCTTCATTAAATCTAGTTATGAAACAGTAGCGGGACTTGATCCAGAAATTATTATGCAATGGAAAATTAGAGAAAGGAAAGACAAAGAAAGAATAACAGGATAAAAATTTAAAACAAACAAACAAAAATCCTGAAATAGTTCTGAGGTTAAATTGCACAGTTGGTTACCAAACTGATATAACTAAAAGCTGCATTGATTTATTTACATTTATCCAGTAGTCACGATGCTACGATTGTGAGCTAAAGGAAACATGCATCAGATGATTCAGAGGGCCGTGGTCCCACTGTCTTGGTAACTGTTTCAAAGGGCTGCATACATCTTGAGAGGTCCATATGATTTGTCTAAAATTTGAATTGGAAATGTGATGCCCTCATTACATTAGCAGAGACCCGAATTCTAATTTCAGTTAATAAAACAAGCTATGGAGCGATGTTTTCTTTAATATTAGTGATCCTGAAAACCCGAGTGACCAATTTTTCTCCTGTTCTAAGCTGACATAAATCTTTATGACAATATTGAATTTTATAAATATGAAAAGATAAAAGATAGCCACCTAAGCACAGTGCTGAACTTTTTACTTTTTCTTTCTTTCTTTCTTTTTTTTGAGATAAGGTTTTGGTTTGTAGACCAGGCTGCTTTCAAACTCCTCGCGATTTGCCTTCCTCTGCCTCCTGAGTGATGAGATTAAAAGTATGTGCCTCAACACTCAGCAAAGACCAAACTTCTAAGGCACACAGTTTTTGTATTCTTTGATAGCTACGATTACCGATTACTACTGCTGTCAGTAGGCATATGCAGTTTCCCTTAAATTATATAAACCTACAACTTGTCAGCAATCTACTTACATTTTGTGAGGGGTTTGCAACTGAATTATTCTGTTGAAATACAGTAATGTATTTCTATAATGATGTATCTTCTTAATGAAGTAGGTTATCACTTTACTATTGTTACATTTCTCTTTACTAAATCAGCTTATTAGATGCTCCATAGAGCCTCCAAGCAGCACATTGTTAAAATACTTGATGCTTAACTCTCTCCTGTTTCCAGTTGTCTCTGTGCCTCGTTAAATTCCATTCTGGTGATCACTTTTAAAGTTTACTTAAGGGTCTTTTTTAAAGGGTCATCATTTCTGAACTTACAGGACTAGGTGTCTAGGGATAACCATTACAGGCTCCTTCAAAGGTCTAAAGGACTAATGTAGTCTGTGGGTCCATTGAGTTTGAGTTGCACAGATGACAATGTATGAATGGCCATTTTCACCAGACACAAAGTGGTCCTAGGTAACAATTCTTCGCTGACCTTGTCTAGATCACACACATGCACACATACTTCTCTCTGAGCACATGGTTGACAAGAGCATTCTTCCGTAACACGCCACCCACTGGAATGTGTGAAGTGACAGAAACTATTAATTGGAAGATGGCACAAATCATAATGACTTCTTTTGCTTTCTATTTTTAAACAGTTCTCTAAGTCATTTGGCTTAGATGAAGTTCAAAATATCAGCAAACTTTCCCAGTAAATAAAATCCTATTTATAATGAGAAAGTTGAATCTTATGAAAGTTCCATAGTTCAAGTTCTAGTTCCAAGATTTCAACTCAAGCTGTTTATGATGGCTGATTTTAGCACTCATGATGCTGAAGCAGGTAGAATGACATGAATATGAGAACAGCCTTATCTAAACTGTGAGATTATGGTTTTAAAAAAAACAAAATATAATAAATATTAAAATAAAAATTCTACTATAAAGGAAACTAATATATGCCAATCTGGCTAAGTAAAATTGCAAATGACCATGCAAAGGACAGATGAAAGGAGTCTGTCTGTAAGAGTGTTTACAGAGATATAACAGAAAAATAAAGACCACAAGACACTAGCTAAAGTAAACTTAACCCCAGGAAGCTTTTGGAGATTTGTAATTAAGAGTGATATATGATAGGATTATGAAGTATAAGAATCATAAAGGACCTAGAAGATGATCTCATGTTTTCTTTTCTTTTCTTTTTTTTTTTCAGTTGGCAAGTGTCTGTTACAGGAGGATTTAGAAAGACTGCCTGCTAATGATCGCATGGCTACACTTAGATTACGACACTGGACCTCGCTTTTTCTATAGCAATCGCAGGGTTGCCTACACCTAATGAGCTCCAGCCATGCTTTTCATAGGCTCAAGGTAACCTGGGTGCTTCTATAGAAAAAGAAAGAAAGAAAGAAAAAACATGTGAGGGAAGTTTAACATAAATATGAGCTCTTCTAGGAGGTAGAGAAACACTGGGTACGGTGGTATTCCCAGCATTTGTAAGGCTGAGACCCAGCAGCTCTAGGCCAACCTGGGCTCCACAATGAGTTTTGGGCCAAAGTGAGCCAAATAGGGAAAGTTCTTCTCTAACTCACTAATTAAAAACTAACTAACTAGCTAACTAACTAACTAGTAAATCACCCAAACAAACAAAACAAAAGGACAAACAGCAAAGGAGCTAATAAATATGTTCAGGGGGTGGCATTTAAATGCCTAGGGAGGGGCAGAAACAGCCCCTTTTACCTCCTTAAAACTCTGAGCTCTTATCTTCACTAAAAATAATAACTAGTAGTACATAATTAATTTTACTAGGGCTGGAAATTAAAGACCAAAAGTAATAATTGTCTAAGGTTGCTATCCTTCTTAGGGAAAGAATATCAAGCTAACTGCTCACTAGGCTGCTATGCACACTTAAACCATAGTTGTAGGACATATAAAATTCATAAAAAACCAGATCTCATGATTTACAGTAAAATCTTGTACCAAGTGGTATGTTTAGATCATTGTGTTTCTTCTGTTTCTGTGGTGTGCTTACTGAACTCAGAGCATCGTACATAGTAGGCAAGTAATCTTCCACTGTGCTGCTGTGTTGTACTTCCACAGGCTTATTGCCAAGTGTAACTATGCTCTATGGATGATCAGGTAGGGACAAACTGTTTTACAGCTTTTTACCTATAACAGGGAGTTTAAGAAAAAAAATTGACCAAGCTACAGATTGTTAAATTTAATATTTTATATGGACAGGATAAATGATGTTGTACTCCTCTTTCCTGAAGATGGCTCACCAATGGCTCTCCAGAGTTCATATATGGGTATTCCAGTTCCTGAGGTGATAACACTCAAACCTGAAGCTTTTGAGATGTAATTAGGTCACGAGATTGGAATTTTCCCGAATTGGCTAATATAATTATAAGAAACATCTATGTACTATGAAACCAATATTTTAAAAAAAAAAAAAAAAGCTAGCCCTCTCCAAGAGGAAAGAAAGTGTCCCGTGAACCAGATCCTTCTGGCTGCTTGAGCTCACACTTCTGGTCTCCACAAATATCAGAAATAACTATTATTTAACAGAAATGAGTTTATGTGATTGTGAGAGCAGACTAATTTGAGACAGTCTCTAGAAGAAAAGGTTTATTTTGATTTACAGTTCCAGAGTTAGAGTCCATTACGGCAGAGATAGTATGACAGTTGACTGCAGGCATGAGCTCCAGGAACAGGATCAGACCTCACATCCCTAACCACAGCATAAAACAGAGAGAGCAAGTGGAAAGGAAGCGAGCCTTCCTGAAACACTGTCTTACACACTCAAATGTGTACATCTATCCAAGTCTTAGATAAACTGCCTCTATAATGACATTGAGAAGAAAACTGACATATAGTCAGTGCACAGGATAGAATGCAAGGAAGTGAGAGACTATCAGTAGCAGCTGAAAATGAGTATTTTTTTTTCAAGTATTTTTCTGAGTGCCTGTGTTTGGCTCCATTAACAGAATTCAACAAACATGAATATCGAAAACACACGAGCCCCATGTTCACGAAGCTTCAGTTAGAAAGCATTAGGAGAATGAGAATGTTTATAAAGATAGAAGTAAAAAAAACCGTTCATGAGAAGACACCGAGTCTGTGATGCAGGGAGAAAAGTTAAAAATATAAAAAAGAGTGAAGGAAGAATATTGAATTAATTTTAACAAAGATTTTTTTGTGTGGATGCTCAGAGAATTTTATAAAAGAAAACGTGAATCTAGTCAAAAGAAGATATTTGGAAGCATAGAGGATACCTTAGCTTTAATCCCATAAGAAAACAGAGAGAGGGCACAGAGATCTCACCTTTCTCCCAAAATATAAGCACTCCATTTAGTGGATCTACATTTAAAACAAAGCTTGTAGATACAAGGTTCATCTCTAAGAACAAAGAAAGCCTGCCTTAAAAATGACTCACACTAATACTCTCTGTGCTGAGGTTTTATGTGTTTGTGTTCTGGGGTATCATTGTGAGCATGCTGAAAGTTTATAGTTTTGATCGCTCCGTGTGATTTCTATTTCTATTTTTAAGAACTCAATTTATTCATGGTTTCCATTTTGAGTCCTTCTTTGATCCTTCTGATCTTCCTCGCTCTCATCTCTATTCAGACCCTAATCTTATGCTGTATTTAGAAATCATCCCATCATCGTCCCACGCTCTTCTTCTGCTGGCTTTTCTTACCCCATTTGGACAGAAAATACTCAAATGCAGCGAATATTGATTTATTCTTTTCTGAAAAAAAAATAAAACCTGTTTGTTTTCTGTGCTAAGTATGTATAAAGGACCCGACAGACATTTAATTCAGAAATGAAATCTTCCATGAAAGTTTATAATGATACAAAATTATGACTTCCAGATTTTTCCTTTAAAGTGCTTGTGATTGAAGAGTGCTAAAAATAAAGTGAGGCGAAATGGCCTGTTCCATGTTCGAATCGCACATGGGGTTTAGAACCTTTAAATCTAGTTCAAATCATATGAATGCAAAACAGCTTTGCTCTAGAACTTCAACATCATCCTTTATACAGATCTTCTCCCATAAGCTTTATGAAAGTAACTCAAACATTTGATCCCATTACACTTCGAATGCTATATCTTCAGTTCATGACATTCATTAAGTATTTGAGGAAAGCCCAGATAGCACACTAGCAAGCCAACTTCTCTTTGTGAAGTTTACATATGAGGATAAGAAACAAATACATGCAGCATTAGTGAATTCTAGAAGGTAGAAAATACTAGAAAAGGTCAATATTTGAAGCCTAGATTGCACCATGGTAGCTAGTCGCCATGCTCTGCCTTTGTTTATGTAATATTGTTCAATACCGATAAGAGCATAACCATGATTGATTGATTCTCTCCAGAACTTTGACCTGAAGACAATATGGTTGAAGTTCCAACTTTTCTTCCTAAATATGGTGATGCTCCACACATTCTAGTTGCTTGGGTCTAGCTGCTGCATGTGCTGAGACATATACTGTATAATGTGTTGCAGACTACATAGCTGATGAGATGTGAGACAGGTGATAAACGCTCAGATGGGACATGCTGGGAACACAATAGGACTCAGAAAGAGGATGGAAGAACTCTCTACAATAACATTGGGAAAAGCAAAGTGAATGACCTGTTATGAGTGTGTGCCTTCCACTAGGTAGCAACTGAACTGGGCAAAGCTCAAAGTACAGCATTCAATGTTAGTTTCATCTAGCAGAAAAGACGCAGAAAGACACTGCTCATAAGAATGCTGCTCTAATTTTGTCAAATTCCATAAACCACAGTTAAAAGTAGTTTAAAGTATAGTACAAATTTAGAGCTAAAAGAAAGAGTTTGTAGACGCCCAGCAGCATAATGGAATGGCTCTCACACATGTTTACATGAACTTAACATTTGAGAGAGGCAACTCAAGGGGAAGAGCTACAGAGCACAGCTGGCAGTACCAGAAAGGAGGCATAGAGAATTCTGCCTCAGCACCCCACTGCCAATCCCGGTTATTCCCAACATTCAGACCAAGATTGGAAACATGGATTTAAAAACATACTATTAGTAACTTTGAAGCAGGTGAGAAAATCAGTCTCTTAGTCTACCAATGCAATTTTTAACAATTGACCCTCTTTGTTTCTAAACTAATTATTCTTTTATGCCTTAGTCATGTGAATGGGAATATCTCAACTACCAAAGGCAAAGCTTGTAGATAACTCTCAATCTCTTTTGTTTAGAAGATAGCCTAAAATATTAAATTGATTTCAAATTCTCATTGTTGTTTTCTAAATAAATAACTAAATAAGTGAATTGATGATCGTCTGTATCAATGATTTTGCATAGTTTATGAAAAATCATGACAGCAAAACAAAACAATAACTGATAAAGTGTCACTAAATATTGGGGGGGAAATTCATCTCTTAAACTTTTCTGGAGTAAAAATAATTGCCAAATTGATCTTAATCCCAAATAAAGCCCAAATTATTGTGTTCAAAACATGTGCCAAACCATTTTACTTGTATTAAGCTGATTCCCATAGCAACCTTCCCCAAGACAGATATCATCCGTGATGAGAAAAAAGTAACTTTGCCTAAGGGAAATTAAATAAATTGCCCAAAGTGACACAGCATTAACAGAGGAGCTAGGTCTGAATGCAGCATTTGGTTGAGTGCACAACCAGTGCCTTGTCTGCTCTACATTTCTCCCTTCTATAGAAAGAAAAATCGTGGCAAAAGGAGGTGGTGTTTGGGAACAGGAGGATGTGATAGCACCTGTCGATTCACGACAACTGTGGAAGGTATACAGGGCGCAATTTACTTTATATTCTAGACATCAGGGGAGAAAAATCAGAATGCTGAGTGAAAATGAGACTTAATTCCATAGCCATTCATTCTTAAATAACGACAGCATTGTAAAGGACTCCAAAATATAGAATAATAAAATTACTTTTACTGCCTTTCTGTAAAGATGTGACTTTATCACTACATAATACTATGATGTTCAGCCCCTGATCTCTGTGCACCCCATTTGCCTAGTTCATGCTATGATTGTAGCAGTAACATTTTTCTTATGGCATCTGAAGAATTACATGCTATATAACTGTAAAAATAATTTAGTATAGTAGCTAGTTCATAGTATATATTCAATAAATGAAGCATTACACAGACAATGAAGAAAAAATCTAAGCAAACAAAAACTCCATTAATAGTACAGGTTTAGACTACCACCAACAGAGAGAAGGAGCATCAGTGCAGCATGGGGCCAAGGCCAGTAGAATAATCTAAGCCTGAACTTAAGTATGGTTTTCACAACTTTCTGAGAACACAAATCTGCAAACATAGGATGTGGCTCGTTCTGGCTGTAGCGTGTGAGTTATATGCCAGTAGGCTTGATAGAGCTCAAACTAACAAAATGAGAGGGAACTTCAGATCTGAGGAGAACAAACTAAAAGTTCATGGAATTAAATAGAATAGGGATAAGCAAGCCCTGTGGTACAGACCAGTAGATTCATCTTGTTTGGGAGGCCTGAAGCAGGAGATCACAAGTTGAAGACTGACTTCATTTGCAGAATTAGTTCAAGATCAGTCTGAACATTAGCAGGATCTTATCCCAAAATACAATGATTAAAAAAAAATGTGGCTGTAGAGCTGTGGTGGAGGGTTTACATGTGCACCAGACTCTATCTAGAGTCAATCCCAACACTGAGATAAAGTAGTTCACCATAATAAATGCTTGGGTCTAGGCTCAAAAGCCAAAAGTAAATAATAAATAAATAATAGTAATAATAAAAACAAGAAAAGACAGTATTGTCTTGAAAACAAATCTCTTAACTATTTTATTTCCTGTACATAATTCCATGATATTCATGTATTTTGCATTTATTTCCTATTTGTCTACATGGATCTCTCCTTATCACAACAAACGTTTGCAGATAATAGGTAGCCCATGTGTCTTGTTCTACATGTGCTGCCTACAATACACCCAGAACAATGACAGGAATAATTCAGATACTTCATAGACATTTTTCAAAAAATACATATATATTTCTTAAAAAATTAATTCCTTTAATCTTACATTTCTGGGACATACTACTTTAATCTATGTAGACTACTCAGTGGTTGTAATCTCTAAACCTTAACAATCGATAACAAAATATTCATGGAGTTCCTGTTTTGGTTCCTGGGGTACTGCAGTCTTCATAAATTTTATTTTACTCTCCTAGTTCAGTGCTGTTGTGTCATGAACAAATCAGACACATTTTGTAGGTGTTACTTGGTATGGAATGACACAGAGCTGATCTTCAAATACTATGCTTTAATAAAATGTATAATATTTTATATATTTATCATTTACAGAAACTTCTAAATAATTGCTATAATGAAAGTTTGTGTTTTATTACCTTCAATAAAATACTGGTAATTTTTAAAAATATATTTAACTTAATGAAAATTTATTTATTCTAAAAGACCATGTGTGTGTGTGTGTGTGTGTGTGTGTGTGTGTGTGTGTATGTGTGTGTTATGTGAAGACCACACAGTTCTCATAGATTGTATGGCCTAGCTGAATGGACTTAGATTAACTAGTCATATATACAGTATATTTATTTTATTTTTATACTGAGCTATCTTTTTAGCTATTATTTTAAAAAAAGAATGTTATTGTAAAAAAGAAACACACACAAATATACAGATGTATGTATCTGAAAGTCTAATATTATATATATATGTGTGTGCATGTGTACATCATATATATGCACATATATATGTATAAATATATACACCAAACCTTATACTAAACTCCCAGAGACATCAATTTTAATGCTAATAATTTTGTCTTAGAAATTCCTGTGGTTAGACCAAAGCATTACAGAGCAGCTGAACAATGGTGGAAGGTTATTTCGCTGCATCTTTTTTAGCTTCAAATCCAAATGAAAACAATTATATTTGAAACATGCATTTAAGAAATGGCAGAATCATAAGGTCAAATTATCTTTAAAATAGAATCAAATGACAATTGAAATCTCTTATGAAAGACATTTGGCTCAGGAAAATTGTTTTCTTTTACTTTAGACTCAGCGTTTATACATTTGCTGTTTCAAAATTACTTTTAAAGATTATTGGGGTAATATAATGGAATTGTTGTGCAAATATGGCTTAATACATAAAATGAGAGCTATTATAGTGTCCTCTATGGTTCCATCAGGATCCATAAAGAGTTCAGAGCTGCCTTCCCAGGTCTCTGCAGTCTGCCCTCTGCTGCCCCAGGTCTGTCCTGCGACAGTCGCATTCCCTAGCTCATCAGCCATGAAATAAAAAGCAACTATGAGCTCAAAAGGAGACTTGATAGATGTGGCCTAAATTCAATTTCAAAAAATCAAATGCTATCAAAGACTGATTTTTAAAAAAGGGTTTTTCTACGGTTAGAGAGCACAACGGCTACAAACCATCTTAAAACGACAGTCGAGCACAGTTCTAATTATGAGAAAGCGTGAGAGGCAGGAACCATTTTCAATCAACCAGAGTTGACTTTTGCAAGAATTACGAACTGACTTTAGAATTTCTCAAAGGCGTAAATTTTGACTGAAAAGAAGGATATCACAAAATATACTTAGTAATGAAAACAGCCTTTATTATTTCAGATTTTTCAGCTTAAGAAAAACAGTATCACTGAGGATACTCTTTTTTTTTTTTTTTTTTACTCACTTAAAAAAGTTAAGCAGAAAATTTAGATAAATTGCATTTGCTGGCTCTTATTCTCTATGGAAAATGTCTTTCCTTAAGCTTGGTTTCCCAAATTCTTGCTCATTAAGTAGTCAAGAAAAACAAATTTAAGGAAAGAAAAAGTACAACTTACAACTCTGAATTATAGGTTAGTATTTATGTTACACAAATAATTTCATTAATTTTCAGAAAATATCCTACTTTAACAAGGACATCTTCACATTCAAAATGATACTTAAAGTATGTTCAGCCTGAACTCTTATTTTAAACAGAAATAAAATTAATCAGGATACCTAACTTTAATAACTGTAATCTATTCAACATGACTACTAAATTCTGCTATAGGTGAATATAAAATATAGATATTACCTTAACAGTATTAGCAATTTATAATAAATGCCTTTGTCCATATCCGTACTATTTGTATTAGTGGCATTATACAAAGATAATTACTTTTGTTTATTTTTCAGGGAGATATTTGACATTCTTTTTCTTAATATCATTGGAGAACTCACAGACCTAAATATTTTTCCTTCATTAAATATGAGTTCATTTGCTCAAGAGAAGCTAGAGTTACAACTGATTTTAATGATGATCTATATTGAATTTCTTGCACAATAGCATACATGTCTTTGATGATACTAAGCTCAGCAATAAATTCTAAGGAGCAAAGGCAGGAATTATAGACCGATGTCAAGTTATGGACACTGTACAATCAGACAAGATCTTTCTCAGGGTGTGAATTTAGAGCAGACACTGTTTTAATACTAATTTCTGATATATATTTTTACAACAGAAGTTTTTAATTTCTTTGTAAATCATTTAGTTTTGCCTGGTCATCCCACCAGATATTCAAACATGAAGCTCTGCTACTCATTTTGAAAAAGGAGATAATAAAGTGTTATGCTCCATTCTACCACTCCAGTTCATTTCACTGAGAATCACCCAATAAGAAGTCCCTGTTTGAGCAAAGGTAACAGCAGAAACAAAATTAATGAAATTATCTGCTTACAAAATGCTAAGTGAAGGTTCTATGAGGAAAGAGATTAAATCCGATTTTGGTGCCTAATGAAATTTAAGATCTTATTGGCTTGTCTCATCCCCATCCTCTCCCCACCCCTGGAAAACTGACAAGTTGTATCTTTTTGGTTTTTGAGGTTTTTTAAATTCTTTTTCCTTTTTCAATGTTAATTTTTAAAAGCTGTTTAACTTTCTTTCTTTTCAACTTTGCTACTGTATTTCTAACTAGCCTAGAAGAGATAAATCAACGCCTGAACTGTAACCTTACACTTAGATACTTGTTAAATGACTTTTTTTACAGTCTGTTATTGCTAGAAATTGGATTGCTTTTAAACTAATGCTGTCTGGCAGGCAAAAGTGAGGGAAACCGCAAAGCCTGAAGGAACACTAATTACTTGTTTTAATTAGCAGCAACTTTCACTAGAGTATAATCTCCCTACAGGCCACTTTTCGGTAGGTGTGGAAAAACTCATGTAGGAACAAACTGAGAATCTCTTCCTTGCCCCTAAATGAGAGCAGAATCTGAATCTGTCTCTAGCGCAGACACATCATGGAGAACAAGCCTCTAAACCCTCAGGGAACAGGGCCTACTAGGCTAGGCGACCCAATTCAAAGGTCTTTAGCAATCAGTTGCACAATAGAGCCCCTTATTTTATGCTGCTACATCATAAAAGTAGTCTTTTTGTTACATTTCCATCCTTAAAAGGGTCTTAATCCTTTTCTTTTCAGCCAGTCTATGGCAAATTCCACTGGGACGTCCCATTTGCCACAAGGACTGAAATGGCCCACTCTGAAAGCAGCGTGTGAAGCTGTAAGCCTTTTTTCCCCCTGCCACTCTCCAGAGAACATTAAATCGTACTTTTCATTCCCCTCGCCATAGGGGGAACCCCCTTAATGATGACAGAGAAAGAAAAAATTCCATCACATTGTCTTGTGATACCATTCCACTGTCAAGCAGGCGTTTCCCTGGTCAGAGAATCAAACATGGCTTCCAGCAGGTGGATGTCGTTGAAGGTCACAGGCAGCAGAATGTGAGGTGACACACGAGGAAGCACGTGTTCCCACAGCAAATTAAGTCATCTGTGAAGCGTTCTCATTTCCAAACGACTAAATTTATGGCTTCTTTGAAGGGTTGTCACTGCCATGGTGCATATGTGCTTTATTGAAAGTGTTTGAAAGTTTGGAGGAGCAGGGTTGCCCCAATTAAATGCAGGGGCAGAAGCACGTGACTAATGGAAGTAAGTAGATTTTTAAAATGTGTTTATCTACATTATTATTATTATTTTACTACTTACTAAGTAGATAAAATCTTGAGAAATTAGATACTTTTAAAGACAGAAGCTTTAAACCTTCATTGAACACCAGCAATTTCAAAAGTAAACCTGGAAAAATGAGAAAGTCACATTTTCCTTGAGATAAGAAAAGCACTTTATGCTTTACTTCAGAAGGCCCAGAAAAACTCTGCACCACAGTTGACTAACCGTGTACATCCTGGTTACCTGACTTCTGTGATTCTATTCAGCTAATGCAGGAAGTTTCATTTCAAAACTGAAAACAACAAGACAATTGTTTCTGCAAAACAAGAAATCAAGATTGAATCTTATAACAATAATTTTTGTGTAATTCAATGATTTGTAATGAGAGTCAAATTGAAAGAAAAGCCATTACTCAAAGATTGTGTTACAATTTAAATTACTTTTAAATTTGAAGTATCTTTTAAATTACATTGTAGTTCCTACTTAAATGGTATAAGTAAAGAATTAATTGGGTTTCATACAAATGACAGAAATGTCTGTATGGCATTTGCAGGTATAAATAATAATAACTTGAGAATTTTCTTGACCTGTTAATGATACTTTTCACAAAACTACAAATGCTTTTGAATGTTTAAAAGTATTTTCTTGAATACCAAATGAGAAGTAATTTTTTTAAAGATTTATTACAATTATCATATATCATGGAAAAATAGTATATGTAAATAATTTAAAAATTAGTATATATAAAACTTCATTTATCTCAGATTGAAGGATTTAATTTTTCTGATTTAAAAATAAGAATAAAAATAAAGACAAATTAAAAACTAACTTAAAATGTAGAGCATAACAAATTTTGATCCTGCCCTTCTTCAATTGCTCAGACACTGATATCTGTGCTGTTATTTGGAATATTGATGGGGTAAATCCAAATGTCCTCTGAAATGCTTCCAACACCCTTGTCTTATTTCGGTGGTACTTTGTTCCAGTAACTTTATCTGATCCCGCGCATGGGTATCTTTTGCTGCTATTGTGTAAAAAGTGAAAAGTTACAAAGCATTTGTACAAATCGCTGAATCCTTAGCTTCAGGATTGTTTTCTTCAATGGCAAGTTTCTGTTCAGGTCCTGATGGAGGTCCAGCTTGCTAGGGAGTTGGAAATGCAATGCATGAGCTTGAGAAAAGAGACCCAAAGCAGAAAAAGTAAATATGTAGAATAAAAGAACAGTTGAAAGGGGCTTTGTGGAAAAGGAGAATGGATGAGGGTGGGGCTGCCTCAAGTCTTTATTTCCCATCACAGCTTGCCTCAGAAGGACCTGAATTGTCCCATGAATGAATGGACCATCTCTCTAGCAGGCTAATAGCCACCTCTTGTAAGCACATTTAAACTACTAAGCCCAAATATTTAGAGTTATTTATGGCTCATTTTTAATCAATTACTGATTACTCACAACCATCTCACTTTTTTTTTTAAATTTATTTCTCCTCAGTGCTTTAACAGGGCCGTTAACATTGCCTAATTGTCAAAAGAGAAAGTGGTTTCATTCTCTAAGACATGTATGCTATATATAGAATATCTACATCAAGTGAAATGCAAGTTTAAACAGAGTGCAAGTCTAATTTCTAGTCAGGATATCTTGTAGACTATCACTTTCTGTTTCTTGCACTTATGGAGGCAAAAGAAGCATTATTCTCAAGAGGTTATCATTTCCAGTATAGACCACAAAAGGCGTGAGCTGACTAGTGCATGTTGAAGTGCTATCATCAGAGAGACAGCCCCCGCCACTTCCACTAAATATCAAGGAGGTGCCTGGGTTATATAGTCTTGAAGATATCTATATAATTGACTAGATGGGAAAGAAATTTGAACATCTATGAAGAATTCAACCACGGTTTCCAAGTATCATTTAATTCCTGTCATTTACTTTCAGTATTTGGATTGGCAACTAGCCTTTTATGGAAACACTGTTTAAAAAATTATAACTGTCTAGGGGTCTTGAAATGGATTTGTCTTCACCACTGATTAAAGAATTAGAAGGCAAGAAAGTAACAGTCATAACACGCAGCCAAGGTTTATTGCAAATGAAAATACAGATGCCTTACAGAAGAATGGACTCCTTGAAGGAAGACAGATCTAGAGCCAGAGTACCTGTTCTCCCTGGAGGGTTTGAGTTTTTAGATGTTTGGGGCATGAAGTGCATTCCCATTTCCTCCCTATGCATTGACTGGATTGGGCTCTCATGGGGATCAGATGATCTGGATAAAGGCAGGAAAGCTGATTAGTTGCTTGCAAAAAGAACTCACCAGTAGGGAGTTTAAAAATTCCAATGAATAGATTCTGTTGATGGTAGGGTAGGGGAACCTCTCAAAGTATTTTAAAGGGGAAGTAATCAAGAAGTTTTCATTTTGTTATATTTCTTCTGAAAGCACATTCATCTACACAGGGCCTTTTTCTCTGTCTATCTGCCTATGGGGGAGCTATCCAACTCTTCTAGTTCCTCAAAAATTATTGCATCTAATTCCTGAAAATCTAGGAGCAGAAGATAAACATCATTATTGATGTGTTCATATATGTGTCACATAGCTACTAGTTTCTTTGATGAGACTTTATAGAAAAAGTAGCAAAATTAGAGTATAAAATGTAAACTACAGAAAGCATATACTACAAAATAGGGAGAGAAGGGATAAGACTGCAAAGTATTGTAGAGACCACCTCTTACTAGCATTTACTCTTGAGCAACACAACTTAACCAGTGATGGCTCTGTACTGACATGACAGTAACTATTCTTATCCTAGAAAAAACATCTGCCTTCTATTTTAAGCTATGAATGGCAAAACAAAAGTAACTTTACATCTGAGAAGATCTAGGGAGATTAGCAAATATTTTAATTATGAATAATTTTAATATTTTACATTAGCTTTAACATATTCTCTGAGGTGTGTGTAAGTTGTGAAAATAAGCTGGTAAGTATTGTTTGTGTCTTCTGCAGGATATATGACAGTGAGTGTTCAAATTTTTTCAAATTTCAAATCTTCAAATAAATTTATATAAATTTTTAAATAAAAAATTTTAAATAAAATAATTCAAATTTTAAAATAATTCTCAGAATGATAGAGTTCCAGAATTTTTTTTTCAGATACTAATAGAGATTCCTTAATCAGTTATGCTCAGAACTAGTTGACAGAGTCTATCTCTGAACACTCCCTTAGGTATCTTTAAAATTAGTATAAGGGATAGCACTCACGAAGCAGATGCAGAGGGATCTCTGTGAGTTCAAGGCCAGTCTGGTCTACAGAATGATTTCTGGGACAGCCAGAGTTACAACAGAGAAGCCCTGTCTCAAAAAACAAAATAACAGCAACAACAAAGGTCAAGGTATTTCCGTCTCTTAAAAAACACCTGAGTTTGGAGCCTTGAGCTTCCATGTAAACAGTCTGACCAACCGGTGTTGTTTCTCCATTGTTCTACCTACCCACCTTATCCTACCTGCTGCCATTTGTATTTTATAGGGCAGCCTCTCAATTAGCTGAATGTTATCCATGTTATACATTTTTATAAGTAAAATTCATTCAAAAGAGTGTTTAACTTCTAAGTCATGTACAATGTATGTGCTTGTTACAACTATCATTCTGAAGACAAACTAGTCAGCTCATTTTAAAATCTTTCTTAAAACGATGAGCCGAGACAAAGAATTCTATTTCCTCCAAAAAGTAAAAGGAAGTTTTGGTAATCTGTCACATCTCATAGTACCCTGGAGTCTGTACATACTCACAGATACTTGAGATAGGCTAGTTACGGAGGAGGAATGCGTTTCTCTTCCTTTCTTTCTCTTTAGCAATTGAACACGCCGCAAGTATCCAAATCGGTCGAGTTTTGTTTTCTCTTGTTCTCATCCCCCAACTCTGGCCAGATTCAGAAGCTGCAGAAGCCAGGGCAGGATTGCGCTGAGAGAGCAATAATAAGTTGTAGATGACAGAATTAGGATTTTGAGTGAAACTGACAAGTAGAAATGATGAGTTAAAGTAACTGAGATGAATTTCAACAAGAAGAATTCTGGAGGATGTTTTATTATGGAGGAGGAAAGAAAAAGGTGAAAGAGCAGGAATTATGGCTTTAAACACTTTGGGAGCAAGGAAACGAGGACCTGAACTCTATTAGTGGGAATGGATCTGAGTGACACGGAGCATTTAGAATCTACATACCTTGACAAGTGAAGGAATGTGAGGATGAGGTAGAAGGAATCAAATATAAGTTTGAATATTTAAACCTAAATAGCATAGACAGATGAAGACATTGGCAGATACAGAGGTCAGTCGGAGGAACTGGTTTGGGAGCCAGGTGAAATAAAGCAGGTTTATTTCTGATTTGGATATGCAAGTTATTCAGATAGAGGTAAAACCATTTTCTTCCTGGAAAGTGAGAATTCAAATTCTATTTTAGGCTAGGTTCATGATTTTTAAAGTTATTCTGTGCCAAGTACAAAGCAAGGTGTTCTTTGCATCCCCTTACTTACTTGTCGTAACTTGTCCAAAAAGACCATTTGTAGCTGAAGACGCACATGAGAAACTGGGAATTATGAAATTTGAGATCAAATTGTTCTTTTCATGGAACATCTCCACCTACTCTTCCTTATTCTATTTTCATCTCTTTTGACTTCACATATGACTTTGTTTCACAGTTTCTTCTCACTTTGGGAATATTCTCACGTTCCAAACTACCCATTCCTAGCCTCCCTGGTTACAAGTGGCTCTGGCTTTTGAAATAAAAGTTTATTATATTCAGCTAGCTAACCTATATGGTATTCTTTCATGGGTGAAAAATATTTGGGATTTTATCTGGAAAATGAGGTTTCTGGGCACTCTTCTGCTCTCTATGAACTTTCTAGAATTAGAACTGTTTCTTGGAAGAGACATAAGAGTTTCCAGACTCGTGAAGGTAGGAAAGGCATGGTACAGACACATTTTTTGTGGCTGAGTGCTGCTAAGTCTTTTACTTCCTGCATGTTGTCTGGTTGTGGTTTTCTCTGTTAATTATTATTGATTGCAAGAAACTTCTCTGATAATGGTTTAGCAAGTTACTAATCAAAACAATGTATCACTAGTAGTCATCGTATTTCTATATTCATTTTGTAGAATGATTTCAGTATTTTTCTTTTTCTCTAGTGTAAATAAACTATCTGGCCCCAGATTCTTGATATCATTAACAGTGTTGTATTTGGGTTCCATATCATGCAACAGACCTCAAATCTAATTAAAAGGCTATTCTCTCTAGTCTCAGATTCTTGATATCATTAACAGTGTCATATGCAGGTTTCATATCATGAAATAGACATCAAATCTAATCAAAAGGTGGTTGGTGATTATACCCATAACACTTGTGCCAAAGTTGCAAAAATGGATATTTTGCAGGAAGGCTACTATTATAGTTCATGATGCTTGTAAGCAGCATGTATAGCTCAGTAAGACTGAGCTACCCACTCCCTCCCAGTAGCACATATAGTACCTTCCAGCACTATGAACACTGGTCTGTAGGGGTGAAACCTCTAGCTGAGTGTCAGCTCGATTTCTTCATGTTCATTGACATAAGTAAGTGGTGCCTTCAGCAATAGGATCTTACAGTCAATTGATGGAGGGTTACCAAAACACTAGAATAGCCTATAATGTTTGGTGAGTCTTGTCTATGGGACCCCTTCAGCCAATGCCTCAGAAATATGTAACACATGCCAAAAGCTGGATGATTTATTGGCTAGCATTGATGGCTAGTTGGAGCATTGGCTCCTCTTTATGTGGTAATTCTATTTAAATACCACACATGTGGAAGCTTCTACAGTGGTAAGCTTCCATATGGCTTTCAAAAGGCCTTTGGTGTTAGTTTTCTTCCTTCCTCTCCTTTCACCTTCCCTTTTAGTCTTGCTGCTATAAATGGTGACCTTTCCCACTTTGGAACGCTATATTATTTTCCTTTAGGAAGATTTTCACAGTCTCTCTGGTCTGTCACTATCCCTAACCTCCGTGGATAGTCTGAATGAAACACACACATCTAAGTCTTAAAGGCAAACATTAACATGTAAGAGAAAACATGCAATCTTTGTCTTTCTGGGATCAGGTTACCTCCCTCGGGATGTTTGTTTCTAGCTTCATCCATTTGCCTGAAAATTTAAAAATTCAATTTTTACTACCAGCTGAATAATATTCCATTGTGTAAGTGTACCATATCTTCACAATCCATTTATCATTTAGTGAATGTCTAGACGGTTTTAATATCTGGCTATTTTAAATAGAGCAGCAATGAATGTAGATCCCCAGATATGTTTTGGTAACGAAATGTAGAGAGCTATCTGCGTTTATGCCTAGTGGTATAGTTGCATCTTGGGCCGGGTCTATCAAGCTCCTCCCCTCAAGACTCAGGGGTTTATTTAGTACAGGAAGCATGCCTGGGCCCAGCCCTGGGTGAGGACAGGGCTTGAAGCAAATCAGGTGGATGCAAGAGCGGTGAGGGAAGAACCAGATGCCAGACACAGACTTAGTCTGTCTCAATTTTACCTTTTTTCCCTTCACACTCTCTTACCCCGCCTTATTTTATACGGGGGCTCTGCAGCACCCTCAGTGAGGTCCATCTTGCACCCATACAGCCAGGAGGGAAACCTACCCTATCTTCAAGTCCCTGTTCCGGGCCCAAGAGGCTGGGGTCCAGCCCCGGGTGAGGACAGACTTGAAGCAGGTGTTTACGAGAGACAGACAAGAGAGGAAGCACATCTCGGTATGGCTTTATTTACTCTGACAACCTTTGTCTCTCACAGGCTTTATTTATACACAAAATCATTTCATCAAAGACTTTGATCACTGATTACTTAGCCATTTAGAATACAACTTTTCTGAAGTGCTTCCTTACATAAGGTAAAAGAGACAAAGCAAGCAAACAGAAAATTACTTGAGAACCAAAAATTAACATTGTGATAAAATAAGTTTTCTTTGAACTCAATATCCTTCTCCTTAAGATTGGTGTCTTAAAGCTTGCAGTTATAGAAATGCCAGACAGGATGACTCTATTTGAGTTTGATTCTGTTTGAGTTTGGCATAGAGTTAATAGATCAGAAGTTATTTCCTACTACCTATAACATCACACTTACTTTTCTACAGAGATTCAATCTCCCAGACCCTTGTTCTTCTTTAATATTTAAGATAAGATCACCATCTTTTCCTTTGATTCTTGAAATATTGTGCAGCCTTTTGTTTAAGCAAAGGCAGTCTGTTTTGTCTTTCTATAATATCAGAGAAGTCCTGATCTAGTAAGTCTGCTCAGAAAGGCAAGCAATTCAGAGTCAAGATGCTCCATTCTGTGTCTAAGTCACAAACTCTTGTCTCAATATAATTTCTATCTTTATTATACGCCTGCAAAGGCTAGAAGGATATTAGGGCTCCTAAAACTGCTTACTTTGTCTTCAGGAAGATACAAAGGTTTGCCATTAACTATATGATCAAAGTCTCTTGCTGCCCAATCTGGTTCCTTTGAAAACCTAACAATTCAGTTACAATTTGTCAGCTTCTAAAATTTCCTTGGGTTTTGCTTCTTAATAAGCTTTCTCAGAGCCTGTGTGTTATGCTTACTAATATCATTTATTAATAATCTAAATGTGTGTCTAAGTAATAGGTTCTATGGAAGACTCAACTTTCTGCATAGCTTTGTCCTCCCCCCCCAGGGAACTATTATTAGTTTCATTCTTATTAACACCAGTTTTTGTTACATTATCCCCAGCTCTAGCTTTCAGTGAGAGGCCTTTAACAGTAAAGAATCTGGGTGGAGGTCCCAGTCCCACCATTTGGAAGCCTTGCCTGGCTACAGTACATACTCCTTATCCTCCATTACTAGGAGTCCTCGCTGTGTTGGAGAGATGGCTCAAGCAGTCAATGGCTAGGCTCACAACCAAAATTAGACTCTATGTTCTTGTTTGCTTGTTTGTTTATTGTGTGTGTGAGTGTGTGCGTGTGTGTGTGTGTGTTGGATTTTTGTTTGTTTTTTTGTGTTATTTTAAGTTTTGTTTTATTTTGACTTGTTTTTGGTTTTGTTGGGGTTTTTCCTTCTTTGCTTCTTTTCAGAGAGAGAAATAATAGGCAATCTAGTGGGTATGGATGTAGAGATCTGGGAAGAGTTGGGGGAAGGGTAAGCAAATGATTAATACTGATATATATATATATATATATATATATATATATATATATATATTATATATATATATATATTGTCATTATATAATAATTATATACTTAAAAGAGGGTAGGAAAGATCTTCCAGATGGTAGAAAATGCCAGTGTGAAGCACATGTATAGTGGAGTTACAGGGAAAGCTCCACTATCTGAAAGATGCTTGTTGGACTGTTCTTATGGAAAATGTGTGGGCTGGAGAGGCAGCTCAGCAGAGAAGAGTGCATACCATTCCTGCAGAAGACAAGAACTGACTCCAGCACCCACAGCAGGTGGCTCACAACCATCTGTAACTCTAGAGACAGGGGATCTGATTCCCCCCTAAGACCAGTGTTAGCACCTGTGAAATAATAAACGCTCAGAAACTACCTTATGAAAAGAAATAAAGGAGTGTTTACTCTGAAGGTTGATGATAAAGAAGAGGTGTTGGCTGTGTCTTTGCTCTCCAACCTCTTGCTACTGGTCAAAAATATAGGCTACTATCTTTTATTTGTAAATCACTCTGTGACTTCTTAAAATACCTTTTTAGTATGTATTCTTATTATTTTTTACTTAACCATTCTGTTCTTAAAATTATTTTTGGGTATGAAAGCATGCAAAGTAAAGAGATTTTGGACATCAGACTATACCTGAAATTCTTACTTTTATTAAATTTTTTTTTAATAATGTAAGGTAACTGAGAATATCTACCAGACTACTTTCTTACTTTCCTAAACTCTCAAAGGCATAAGGCAGTAATTGTTCCCCCTGAATATTAGTTTTCTTATTTCCTGAGTGCTAAAATTCACAGTTTCTACCAGGTCCAAAATAAAGACCATGTTTTTAAGAAGCTTGTAACAAAGTTCATAGTCCTAACTGACATAAAACTTTTTCAATGAATCTGCATAAGTTGAGCAAGAACTAGACTATAGACTGCACTATCACTGTAGTTGTAGATGTAGATATGGATGTTGATGTAGATTCACCAGATGTAGACATTGACTCGGGGCCGAGGACAATTAGTTCTTTTACTAATTAAATCACTGGTTCTTGCCCTAAATCATTTTGGCCTCTTGACAATCTAGTCTTAATCCTTGATCTGGAAGGTTTCAGCCTTCTTACAATCTAGAACATTTAAACTGCTAGCCCAGACCTAGAAGGCTTCAACCTTAGCCTTCAGAGACCTACTGCTGACTGAGTCACTCTGACTACCTCCTTCTGAAGTTTTACTCTTCTGGTTCAATCCACTTTTCAGCCTGCTTCTCAACTGATTGTTCAACTGACTCTTTTTACTGACTGATTCAACTGATTCTTCTCTTTGACTCTTCAATGTATTCTTCTTAACTGACTATGTTAACTCATTCTGTCTACTTCTGTTAACTTACCTTGGTAACTCCTATGTAACACTCCTTAACTGACCTGAGAGCCCATATTTTTCTCATGAGAGTTTCTCTAATTAGTCACTTTGTCTGCCATTCACTCTGACTCATCTCAGAAGTCACCTCCTGTGTGACATTGACTTCTTCTGCGTTCTGCTTCCTGTGTCTGCTTCCACTGTTTTGCTAGGGACTAAAAGCATGGACTACAGCTGTGTTCTGAATAGTGGATTAAAGGTATGTCTACATACCATCCGGACCACAGAGACCTCTGAATGTAACCCCTGATAACCACTGTAACCACTAGTACCTAGGAGTTAATGTTATATTTTTCTATGTAGGAAGGCTTACTCTTCACACCTTGCACATGCTTGCTTATTTGTTTGTTTGTTTGTTTGTGTTGCTTCATGGCAAGCATATGTGATAATGATTCCAGGTTTCTTATCTTTATCTGCCTTCTAAGAGTTCCAGGAGCCACATCAGCTGGGCTGGTATTATGATGTTGCATTTTTATAGTCTGTAACTTATTTAGTAAGTAGTCAGTTAAGAATAGTATTTGAACATGAGAAATATTCTTTAAATGTTGGCTGATAATATTTTTAAGTAGTTATTACAAATTACTACCTAGGCTTCCAATTAACAATTTCCATTAAAGTAATTTATAGTAGGTGATTATAAATCTATACGTTGATACAGATAGAAAATAATGGGGAGATGAAGTAACATGTTAAAAATGAGATAGCTAAGAAGTGCGGTTGAACTCTAAATTCATGCTCTTAACCTCTTGTTTTCTATTCTCCTTTAATTGAAAGACTGAAAGACATTTGGGACTAGTGCTAATTTCTGCTATAGCTATACTAACTCTACTGTGCTGACCTCTTAACTCTTTCAGCAAAGAATCAAAATGTACATACCAAGCAAGAAAATGTGGGCTTTCTATTATTGCATGAAGCTAAACTTATTTCTAATTGGATGCCTGAATTCGACCAAAGTCACTGCTACTTCTAAGTCATTAAACAAGTCTCCCTTATAGATCAAAGTGAAGTTCAAAGTAGCAGTGCGCTTTGCTCTTCTGTCTTCTACAAGGTAAAATCATTAGCAACACTAGTGAAGATGCTCACCGGAACTTTGAAGTTTAACACAGCTGTTATTTCCATAAGCATATTGGGAGAGTAAAGCCCACAGCTGTCATCAACACTGTTCTCCAAGCCCAGTGTGCCACCTGTACCAGGAAATCATCATTCCCATACTCTGTGTGTTCACTAAGTACTGCACCTCTGTCAGGTCAGCACTGGAATTTTCTCTCTTTATGTATTTTCAGAGTCAAGGAGGTTTCTGTCTTTAGTATTTTGAATTTTATCATAGCTGTGAGGTTGCCTGTTTCTATTTCCAAAGCTTCTTGTGGATGAGTGCATTCTGTTAAAGTTCATTTGAAAAATCATGGGCTTCCTCTTTTAGGGATAACACCTATTCTTTTATTTTGTTCAGAATATCTAGGAGAACTTGATTAATAATAGGTTACAAGCCTTTCCAGAACTTAGTTATTCATAAAGTTAGTGAATACATTATTAAAATTAGACCCACAGACAAACTGAGAAATACAGTACAGTATAATGTTACTTTGTTTGTTTTATAGAATGACATAGTTAGACAGTAATATTTAGCTATAGGCTAGAAGTTCACCTCTATGTCTTATAATTTTAGGGAATTTAAATTACTCACATCCAAATTCATATTGGTACAATTGGATTATTTTTTTTAACTTAATTTTATTTATTTTTTATTCTTTTCAGAGAAGCAAAGCTAGAAAATTTATAGTAGTTTATCATGAGAGAGGAAAAAAAAAAGAGAATTGTGGTATAAAGTTTAAATAAAAATAATCAAAAAATACCCTTTGCAAGTGTTTTCCCACCCTTGTATCCTGAAAATTTTCTACTTGGTTTAAGCTAAAATCTTCTCTGATATATATTAAGGTATAATACTGACACATTAAGATAAATATCACAAAACATTTTGTCTTTAAAACATAGCTGCTGTCATAATGACCATCTGCTGGTCCTAGGTTTGGGACATCTAGTGACCTCTGGCATTTATGACAAATTATATACCAAAGTGTTAGAGACTCCTTGATAAATGAACCCAGAGGCTCATAGTTTCCAGCCTTCTGTCCTTAAATGCATAGGTTAAATGGCAGCAAGAGGTATTTTGGATAGAAAACAGACACAGCCAAAGCTGAAAGGAAATGAAACCCTAATGTTTGACCCTTTCACTTTTGCAGCTAGATGTGTTATACTGTGCTTTAAACCATTAAGCTATCTTATCCTTCAGAAGAGCCATTCCACATAAAATGAACTGAAAATTCGCACATCACCACAAAGGATTTGATTCTTACTGAGGGTAGGATAGTTACAGATTGCAATAATTTTAAACAAAATGTATTTCATAGTCACCTCTGGTGCACAGTGAAACTTGTGGCACACAAAAGTAGTGTGAAAAACATTTTTCGAAATTACAAATTTGGTCTTTTATGAAGACCAATAGCATCAGGTAAGTTTGGGCTTATGACACTTCTAAACACCCACGTTGTGAAGCACAGTTTTAAAAACATATGCTAATTTTGTAAATATGAGATAAAATGCCATTTCTCCTAAAAAATCTATGCCCATATTTTTTGTTAAAAGTTCTCCTTCATTGCTACTTTTCAGGAAAAATAGGGTAAATGAATGTAAAGAAAGGAAACATTGACTGCAATTTTTTTTTCATAATAAAGGGTTAGTATTTGGAATGCATAAAGAACTAAACAAAACTGAACATCAATAAAACAAATAACCCAATTAAAAATGGGATCTAAAACTACTCAGCCTTCTCCATTGATGAAACACAAATGCCTGAAAACACTAAAGATATGTCCAACATTCTTAGTTATCAGGGAAATGCAAAGTAAAACTTCTCTGAGCCCTTTGTTTGACCTCTGTCAGAATGGCCAGATCAATGAATCAATGGACATCACATGCTGGTAAGGATACAGGGAGACAGGAACACTTACTCATTGCTACTGAGAGTGCAAACTAGTAAAACACTTGTGGAAAGCAGTGTGAAGATTCCTAAAAAGCTGAAAATCAATCTAAAACTGGGACTTGGGATTATAGTACATGGGACTATACCAAAAGATTCTATATCTTACTACCCTATTATATATATATTACAATCTAGATACATTCTAAATCTAAAGTGTTCTATTTATAATATCCACAAACTTGAAACATCCTAAATATTATTCATCAATGATGAATGCATAATAAAAATGTGGTATATCTACACAATAGAATATTATGCAGCTGTTAAGAAAATTGAAATTATAAAATTTTTAGCTAAATGAATGAAGCTAGAACAATTATCCTGAATGAAATTACTCAGACCCATAAAGACAAATAACACATTACTTATTTTATATATAGATCTTTGTTTTTAGACTTAGATATGGATATTTTAATCAGAATAGCCACAGAAGTTAGGTAGCTAGTAAAGAACCAGAGGGAGGAAAGGATCTTCAAAAAAAAGAAAGAAAGAAAGAAAGAAAGAAAAGAAAAGGCAAATTGAATATAGCATGATAAAGAAAGCTAGAGAAAACTGGAAAAAGAGATTAAAAGGAAAATAGGATGAGCTATCAGGGTAAAGGAGAACATATATGAATTTCAACTAACACTAAAGACCTTTGGAAAAAGCATATGGAAGCCTACTACTGAAGAAGCCTCTTAAAATATATACGTATATGAAATACGTTTAAGTGGAATAATTATATAATAGACTAACATATGAGACAATACCACAGCTTGGCATCTTATCCCAAATATTACAGGTTATTGCCAAGACTGTTTAATACTCTCCACAAGCTGATGATAAGGTCCTGATGCTGAAGATACCACTTGTGTATGTGATCAAACAAGGAGAAAATGACCTTGTGCCCAACTAGAAGCTTCATCTCTCCTGACTATTGTCAATGTACGGGGAGGTACTTTATATGCTACCAGAGGCTTATTGCTGGAGGATTAAAGGATTAAATATTCCTCTACAAAAATGCCAACGAAATTTCCCTAATCTCACTTTTTGGAACTTTATAAATCATGAAAAACTTTACATAGCATGCACATCAGCATGTGAACAAATTTCGATGCACATTTTTATGATTTTAATGGCATAGTCTTTATTTAAATCTTTTATCCAACAGCTCAGAAACAAATTATAAGCTAGTAGTTTTTCCTGCCATGTAATTTTCCTTCCATTCTATAGATTTGCTTGTCATTAGATATCTCTTTCCATCTTGTTCCATTTTCCACCTCTTTCTCATATCTATTCTCCTCAAAGCTATCTGGAAGTCCCGAGAGCACTTTGCCTTTTTTACGGAAAATTTCAAGATAACAATAGTTACAGTAATGTTCTTAGATTTTCCATGGACTGTCAGTTGTTTATGTTTAGAAATTAAAAAGAAACAGTGATTTGTTCTCATAAGGGAGTTCTTTTCCTCTTCCAAATTAAGGAAACCACTTTTTGCCTTTTCAAAGGCATCTTATGGTAAAGTAAAAGCAGAAGGTCAAAGGCTTAGTTCCTTCATCTTGACTCTTCCTCCTTGATGTTTGTTCCAGTGGCCATGGGTCACGATGGACCCTGTGAACAGAGTCTGGAGGCAACCACCCATGTACAGGCATAAAGCAAAATCTACAACAAGTGTTGTCCCCTTGGATCTTTTCCAAGAAGTCCCTCCTGGTCAGCCTCTTCAAGTTTCGAACCCTTTCTTGAGAATACCTGTCATGACCTTACTGAATCCTCCTGGATATCTCCTTGTACCATTCTGTTGTGGTATACATTCCTCACCGTTTTGAAATAACACTATACTGAAGTTGTTTATTTGTCCCTTAGTGACAGCAACTCTGTAACCCATTTTATTACCAACACCTATCAGGGCATGATCATAACTGGTGCCCATTATCTCAAATGAGCAGCTCTTCACTTTTTTGGTAAAGCTTTATTTTTTATCTGATTGTCCTTGAGATTCTTTCCGTGTGTGTGTGTGTGTGTGTGTGTGTGTGTGTGTGTGTGTGTGTGTGTGTTTAATATCTTTAAAAATAATGTGTTATTATTACATTAGATAACATATTTTAAATGCATGACTCAATATGAATAACATCAATTACAAGGTGGAATATCAATTATCTTGATACTCAGAAGGGAATTTATTTGCTTTGTTTAGGATCAAGTACAATATTTACTATTAAACATATCAGTAGATTCACTTTCAATATATTCATCTATAATTATACTCTCAGCATTCCCACCTTAAACTGATAAATAAAAATATAATCTTGTACTTTGACCAGTGCTCAAGTATTCAGAGTTATTCTCCAGCATTTCTTCATCTGTCTTCTCCACCTCTTATCTCTCTGGTGTTTCTCCATTACAGACATCACAGTGCATTTGTCCTCTATCTTTATAAACGAACCTCCCCCATTGAACCCTATTCTGTCTTCTAAGCTTCATTTATCTGTCTTGAAGAAAAACTCCTAGAAAGAGCAACATCAGTCCAACTTGCTCCTCTCCCTCTCTTTTCTTTTCTTTTTATTTACTTTTTGTTGTTCTGAAAGTGTTTTTAGCAAAATGACAATCACAGTTTCCATGTCAACCCAATCTCAGAATAATCTCGCTAAAGGGCGTTTGTAGTAGCGAGTCCCATCTTCCCATTATAGATGATTGCCAGTGGTGTCAGTGGCTCTGTTTACCACCATAAGGGCTGAGTGGGGTTCACAACTTTGGAGAAAAACCCTAAGGCACTGAGGCTGAAAGAATTAGGAGTTTGTTAACATGTTGCCAGTATCCCTAGCTGAGTTTAGGGATTAGTGAAGGGGATTCAATACACAGGACACAGTGTCTGCTTTGACCTTTCCTGTATTTGATCTATTTTCTCTCACCTTTAAATTCCTATATCTAAATTAATCCTCAGACATTTTCCTTTTTATAAATATATTAAATAATTGAGCCTAATCTAGCATAACAGCTTTAAAATTGTCTGAAATATTAAATTATAATTTTATTTATCTATTTTCAGAGTTCTAGATCTATAGAATATGTATCTACTTAGCATTTTTACTTGAATATTTATTGAACATCAAAATATTGACATAAACTTACCAGCTAGCACAGAATCTTTCTTCTAAATGATATATATGCTTATGAGAAATGAAAGATAGGTTCATGTATAGTACTTGTACATGAATGCTAAAGAATAAATTAGTTATATTATTCCCAAACTAAAATTGCTCTTAGTGGCAATAGATCCAAAACGTATTTTTAAAGTGTAGTAAATGATAGTTGCTATCAAAATGATCTCAAAACAATACAAAGTAAAAGGTGGCAGGTGAAACAACTTTATGTTATATAATTTCATTTATGGGGATTGTCCTGAAAAGGGAAACGCTACTGACAGGAAGTAGCTTATTGGCTTCCAAGGGCTTGAAGTGAAAATAAAGAGATACTAAAAGTGAGCACAAACTTTAGTGAGAGCAATAACGATAATTTAAGAATTAGATTAACTGACGGTTACATCACCCTATATTTACTAAGAATAATTAAACACTGGCCTCTAAAAATGAATGATTTTCTTTAGTGGTTGTGTCTGTTGCAAAGAGTAGTTTCCTTGATGAGGGATGAAGTCTACATTTTTCTGTTTGTATAAGAAATAATGTTTAAGATTGCATAAAGGATTATGCTGGTTATATAATTAGTGGTTGTAGGTTGGAGGAGAACCTACTTCATGAGCACTGGGTAGTTAGCTAGGTTTCCATTGTCAGGTATAATTTCCTTCTTTTTGATCGAGTCTTAAGTTCAATTAGAGAGCCGTCCAAAGAGTGTGTGCCACCACTGCACCTTGAGAGTTATCATGCCATGTTGGTCAGTCATGTGGTTCAGAGGTGTCATAGCTGGGTAGGGCTGTTGGTTGCCACCCTCTTTTGGAAACTTGCATAAATGTGACCTGAATAAATACAACACCAATGGACACATCAAAGTGCATGAGGTAAAGCTACAACCGAGGAAAGCTGGGAACAGGAGAGGTGGTCTTCCTCAGGGAGAGGACAACAATTGGTTGTCCAGTGCCAAATGGTCAGCCCTGAAATCATACACATAAGTCATTTATATAGTCTTAGCAGGTTATATTTAGGCATGCACACACACACACACACACACACACACACACATACACACACACACATATTGAATACAATAACAATTAGTAAAAATGGTTATAAATTTGAAGGAGAGTGGGAGGGTTTGGTGGGGGAAAAGAGAAGGGATAATGCTGTAATTATAATTTCAAAAATAAAACTAAAAAATAAAAAAAACTCAATGGAATTTTTGAAATTGAAAGTATATTTTAATAAATTTATATAAAGCTTACTATTTGTATTAGTCAAGGTTCTCTAGAGGAACAGAATTGATTGAGTGGAAATATATTAAAAGGAGATTCATTAAACTAGCTTATATAATATGGTATGGATAATACAAAATGGCTGACACTAGACAGCATCCCGATGGTTGCAAAGTCCAGAAGAGGATGGGTGCTCACTGTTCCTAATCTGGCACTGGAAGCTGGATGGATTCATGAAGAACCATTTTCTGGTCTTGCATCCACATTAGAAGCTGGAAGAAGCTTGCAACTGACATCAGTGTAGACACACAATAACAGTAGCAGGGGCAGCAATAGAGTAGATTAAATGCCCAGTGAGATTAGGCCAGCAAATAAAAACATAGCTACCTACTTCCATCTCATTTTTTCCAGGATATCCCTAGAAGATTTGAAGTGGGTCTTCTGTTTTCAAATAGCCCAGAAAAGAAAATCCCTCACAGAAGTACCCAGTAGCTAAAGTTAGTTGTACTCTGTAGAGGAATATTTAACTCTTTATTACCGCAGCATGGCTGCTCTAGGGTAGAAAGAATATTGGTACACACCCTTAATCCTAGTATTCAAAAGGCAGTGATGGTGTCTTTGGAGACAGGAAGCAGAACTCAGAAGGAGTCATTGTCAGACAGGAAGTGACGTCTGAGATGAGTCAGAGTGAAGGCCAGGCAAAGTGACAAATCAGAGGAAGAGTTAGCAGAAAGAGTCAGAGTGAGGACATATCAACTCTTACTATAGAAAGGCCTAGCTATAGATCAGAGCAGAGTTACACAGGAATATGAAGGAGGAAGTCTGACTGGGGAGTCTGAGGAATCTGAGGCAGAGACACAGAAGCAGCTCAGCAGAAGTCAGCATCAGACAGGAAGAGTGAGTCCGTTTGAAGCTGAGCAGAGCAGTTTAGTCTGAAGTAGCCAGACTCTGCCAGAGTCAGAAAGAAGAATTCTGTCAGAAAACAGTTGGCCAGTTTAGAAGATCAGACTGAACCAGCAGCTTGGAGAAGAGTTTGAGTTTATCAGTACAGCTCTGAGTTCAGAAGGAGCTAGCCAGAGTGGCTTAGTAGGTCTTGAAAGCTGAAGAGTTGGCCTTCTAGGTCTGGGCTTGTATCTTAATGATTAAATTACACAGAGGTCATTTAGATTGTACAAAGGCCTTCCAGTTCTAGCTTTAAGAGTTGATTGTATGAAGACCTAAACATTCCAGGGCTCCAATCCAGGCTGAAAAAGTTCCAGGAATCCAGGACTAAGGACTGGGGATTGAATTAGACTAAGATTAAAAAGCCTATGAACCTGAATCAGTGTCTATGCCTACAGTGCTCTGTTGTCAATTTGACTGGATTTAGAGCCAACTTTTGAATTATGCCTTAGTTTTTACCCTCCTCTTTCAAGAGTTGGAATCTCTGTTTCATTATATTGAGTCAAGAAATCTTGGAATCAGTTTTGACTACTTTCTTTTCAATTACAAATATAATCAGCCACTTCCTACTCAAGTAAGGTCCTTCTCTACTGCCTTCTATTAATCCCTGCCTGCCCTCTGTCAAGAGACCAGTATCTCTTGCACTAACTGTAATCTTCACTCTTCAGTCAAACTCTACACTTAACTTTGTCAGTTTATGATCTATTTTCTACACAACAAATTATTGTTCTTCATTGTTAAGAACACTGTAGCACACCCTTCCCATTAAAAACAAAAGCGAACCATGTTGACATGGCAGGGTTTTCAGATAAGTGTGAGACATTGAGTTGAATGAAAGCTTCAGTGGACAACAAATATTTGTAATATATATAATCTCTGTAAGCAGATGGTATTTAATGTTTATCAATATATATAATATATATAGATGGAAAAATTAAAGAGAAAAGAATGGGCCATTGATTTGACAGAAGGTATATATAATATGTATTGTCTATACATTATATATATTTATAATTAATACATTACATGTATTATATAACATATAATATATATTAATGAAAGAATTAAAGAAAAAAAGAAGACAGAGGCCATTGATTTGAGAGATAAAGGGGGACTGTGTATCTGGGAGGGATAAAAGAGAAGAGAAAACATGGAAAATGATGTAATTATATTATAATTTAAAAAATTAAAAACCCAGAAGTTTACTTGTATTGGAAAGATTTACTGATTATTATCGATTATTAAAACCAAAATTTAAGTAAGCATTCTCCATATTTCTTGCTAAGTCATCTGACATCATGGTCTAAAGTTATTCCATGGTCTTGTCCTTTGCTGTCTCATTCTTCATCTGGCTCAAGCAGGGTAAGTACATGCTTTATCTCAGACCTTCTCAGTTGTTCTATCTAGAAAGCGTTTCCTCCAAAAATCTGCATAGCTTTTGTCCCATTTTATTCATTTAGACTCTGATCACGTGTCCAATACTCATGAAAGCATTTATGATCGATCATTTGAAATCACTTCCATAGTCCACTCTCCCTGTCATCTCATTAGTTTTTGCTTACCTTTTAGAGCTTATTGCAAGTGGGCACAGAGTAGATTTGCTTTGTCTATGTCTGATTATAAGGTAAAGGCAGGAAATTGACTTCTTGCAATCTTCACTATGAAAAGGGGCTAGACTAGTACTTGGTAGACTGTACATGATGAATAATTTCAGTCATCCAGCTACTCATTTATCTACCCACTCACCATCAATCTACTTGTTTATTTACCCATCTGACATATTTTCTCCTCTTCTAGGTTCTAGGTTTCAAATCACACACAATGGCACTGTCAATCTCTTAAGTAGTGTATTTTAGGAAAGGAAGTGGAAAACGAAAAGTAGTGGTATCATGAAGCTAACAGAGACAAATTGTCAGACAGAAATAGATGTCTGTCTGTAGACTAATAATAGGACAAGGAGTTGAGTGGGCTCATGGTTGCTGCATTCGTGATGCTTGCCTGAGTGACAAGCCCACCCACCAAAGTAGAGTTCAGGGAAGAGGTCAACTGAAGAAAGAGTATTTGGAACTCATCTGCCTAGGGGTGATAGTTAAAACTGACATACCCTGAGTTCCTGTCAGCAGCTGTTCCTGCACAAACAGGAACTCTCCATTAACATTTAAACCAACTGTCAAGTCCATAATTTTGTCCTTTTTTCCTCCATCAATTACTTCTGGGAGGTTGAAGTCTTTGTCATCTACTGGCAATTTTATCAGGGTTTATACAGTTATCTGATATATTTCCATTGTTTTAATCATTTCAACTTACTATTTCGTCTTTCTCCATATTATTTTCCCCTCTTCTCTAATTTTCGATTACTGAATATGTTACTCTGTTCCAGCCATTGTACTGAAATTCAGTTCTTCAATGGCATCAATTACAAATCCATCCCCGCTTTGTCCTCTCTTTGTTGTTTAAGACTTTTCAGGAAACATTTACCATTCTTTCATATTCTTCTTGCTTGATTTCTTTCATTACTGAACATCAGGTGTTTTTCCTTTTTTTCTACTACCTCTGTACCCTATGTTATTAACAAAACGGTTGAATGCCTGCACCCTCACATTTGAGTAGTTTCTGAAATTCTCTAAATTCTTTTGTGTTTTACTTCTATCAGTTCCTTGACTTTGGAAGCTTCATATAATGTTGTAGCTTTGAATTCATAACTTTAATTTCCCAATATACAAACCTACTCTATATTTTACACTGTTAGCTCTTATAGTACACCACTCTTTGCTTGTTATTTATTTGCATTTGGGTATACTAAAAGTATGTACATTTCAACCTGTTTAAACCATAGCTCTTACTTGACTTTCCAAATAGATTTGTATATTTCTTAGCATAATGAGCTAGTGGCTAGTACTTCTTTCAAAAAGAGGTTTTAATATTTGATAATTAGAGATGGCCAGATGACTCAGTGGTTAAGAACACTGCTTTTCCAGAGGACCCAAGTTAGGTTAGTAGCTCCCATTCTGAGTGGCTCACAATGCCTGCAATTCTAGATCCCTAGGATCCAACAGTTTCCTCTGGGCATCTGCACACATGTCAAATTTACTCATACACACACACATACACATAAACAAGCAACAATGATGCATTCTATTATAAATGTTTTATCATTAAGCAGATATTGTTTTAGATATAATAAATTGAGTTTCTTTTTCTCATTTCTATGGATTAAAGAACATTCATAAGTATGCCACTGTATTTTCCTATTTTATTGTTCAGCCTATTTCTACAAGCTGGTGTATCAGTGTGGCACTTGAAGAAAGCAGGATGATAAAGTTTGTAGGTGTATACACACTTATATCAAAACTGTTCACCACAGAGGTGGACACAAAACAACTTAATCAATATATTTTTATCTTCATTGAGATTCTTTCCCTATGCTTCCCACTTGCAGACCAAGATGTGATCTCTCAGATGCTGCTCCGTCCACCTAACCGTGTTCCCTGACTCCTCCATCATAGATGTTAACCTTCTGAAAAGGAAAGCTCACTTTCTTTTCTAAGTTACCTTGCTCATGATATTTTTGTCATTAAGTAGTTGCAACCTTAATTAAGACAAATAAGTGCCAGGGAATAGTCTATTGGCTGTGACAAGTCTGACAATGATGTTTTTCAGAGGAATGTGGAAGACTTTAGGACTTTGGGCTAGGAAACTGGTTGAACTATGTACCTAGGCTTAACAGGTTTTCTTAATAGGGTCATGGAAGACAGTAGAGCCAGGAATAATATGGACTCCGGAGCCTCAGCTCAAGAGGCTTCATAGGGGAAGAGTATTAGCAATGAACTAGAGACCCTTCTGATAATATTTTGGTGGAGAATGTGGTTGCTTTCTTCCCTGTCATAAAAATTTGTCAAAGGTTAAATTGAAAAGCAGTGGATTAATTTCCTTGACAGTGGAGATTTCAAGAGAACCTAATTTTGATTCTGTCGCATGATTATTAGTAATCACTTTTCCACAGATCTACAACGAGAAAAAGCAACCGGATCAAAAGGAAGCACAAAATGTGCATTCTGATACAAAAATAACCACCACTAAATTTACTGTTGGAGCCAAGGCTTGAGCCAAAAGAGATAAGGAGAGCACTTTTTGTGTGACAAGACTTTTCCTTGGAAAGCAGCCACATACATCTACTCAAGCTAAACAGGGAATGAAGGAAAAATAAGCCCAGAGAAACTATGGGAGTGTTTATCAGAGTTTTATAATGGGCTGCACTCAGGATTGAAATTGAATGCACCCTCCAGGAGGAGTTATGATGTGACCTTTGTAAAGACTGGGGCAAGATTGAGGTTAGCTAGTCCAGCTTTGATTGGCTGAGGATGCAACCTTTCCAAATAAGGGCATGAGAGCATGCTATTTGGTGTAAACTGATGAAAAGTTATAAATACAGAAGTTGTTAGGTTTTTTTCTTCCTGGAAGGGTGTGTCTGTTGAAGAAATCAAGTCCCATTGCTATCTTGTAAATATCTCATAGGTGGGACAAAGTGGTATCACCAGTGTTAAGCCCTGTCAGGGGCCCAAGACAGACCAAACTACCGATACTACTAAAGCCCATGTTGGTGAAGCACTGAGTTTTACTTAGGATTACTTACAGGAATATAGGTGAGAGGTTACTTATAGGAGCAAAATGACTCAAGGACAGCTGTGTCACAAAAGCCCACAAGAGCATGGGTGACAGCTTACAACAGCTGGGAACTTGAAGCACATTGCACAGCCTGAAGACAGCCCAACAGGTTGGAGAGTGTCCTTTTTATAAGACATAGTTGGTCTATACGTCTTCCAGGCAAGTCCACTAGTTTCTGCTTCTTTGGGGCAGCTGAGTTTGCCTCAGAGTCTTCTGTGTACCTTGGTTTGTCTGAGAGTGACTCTTAGCTATCTTTCATGTATACTCTTGGGTGGCACATGTCTAGTAAATCTGATCAGTTTCAGAGACTTTCTAAATCTATTTTGAATTGTTTATTTCCTGACTTAAGGAGCTTCTCTGCAGGATACAATGCTTCAATCTAAAGGTAACAGCTCCGCAACAAGGACTGATTCAAAATGGAATGTGTCCTCAGGGAAAGACCCCACCCAGCTAAGTCTAAACTTGGGGAAAGGAAAAGATTGAGGCATTTTCTACACCTCAAAAACAATCTCAAAGGAAAACGTATGCAAATATGATTCAATGGGGCCAGGCTCCATCCCAAGCAGTTGAACTTCGCAGTGTTAACCCCATGGTTTTGGCTTTAGAGTCATGAAATACACACGAGTAGGGGTTGTGGAATCCTCCCGCATGGTTAAGAAGAGCCTCTGAGGCCAGGTGGCAGCAGAGTCCCTGAATGGAGACCCCGAGAGTTCATTACACAAAAGCTGTAAAAGTCAAGCCTGGATTGTTTGGAGACTTCAACATGTGGGAGAAGCCAGAGCCAGTGGAACGGAAGACACCAAGGAAACAGTGCCTTCTAGATACAACAACAGGACTGAGGCATATACCAACTCACAGAGCCTGTGGCAGCATGCATGAAGCTTACACAGGTCTGAGCAAGATGGTGTCATAGCTCTGAGATGGGACACAGACACAAGGCTCCATCCCTAACCCGGAATCTATCTTCAGTTGATAATTGCTTGCAAAGGAAAATTAGTCTTCCTAAAGGGAGCACTGGGTATACAAATCACATTTAAGGGATGCCTCTTGCCCAGCATTAGATGGCCAACACAGAACAAACTCAATGGTATTGTTAGAGACGTTTTGTCCCATAATCCTTTGAGTTTTTTTTTTCTACTTGTCTTTTGCTTATCTATTTTGGTTGTATAGGCTTTAAAATCTTTAATCCTTTGCAATGTAGATATAAATTGCATTTTAGCATTATATCATGCTTAAATTCATAGCTTCTTTATATCTTCAGGTAGTATTGTTTATAGTTACAGGCACATTAGATTTGATGATGGATAGTTTGTAGGTGAGGCTGATCTAAAATTCAGAAGCTAATATATGGGAGTCGAAGGTCTTCCACTGAACAAGTGATACATTTACATTACATACAGGAGCCAGAGAATGGTATAGGGAGAAGGAAAGCCTCAAATAGTATTTGTAAAGTGGTATGATGGAGTTACAAAAGTCAGTATTAGTTTATTTAATTCATTCCACAATTTTATCACTCTTCTAGCTGTGAAAGCATCACTTACTTAGCCTCGTTTCTGCTACAAACCACATTCTAACCCTACACTCTTAACTTTTTAGTTATAAGACTCAAGTGCAGCATCCAACTTCCTTGTTTGCTGTGTTCCAGTTTAAAGATGGTGTAATGGAGAAAAAGAGTCAAAAGAGCTCTTTCTACAAACAGCATGTGTACAAGCCTGTGAGGTTCTTACAACATATAAAATAGAATTTTACACAGGATCCAGTATATTTTTAAATTTATATATATATATATATATATATATATATATATATATATATATAATTTTTTTTTAATTTGCACAATGTCCAATTTTGTAACCTCCTTAAGCTAAGGACCCCTGAGCTGTAAAGTTGTCCTCGATCTAAAAAAAAACAAAAAATAACCTTAGTTTAGTAAACTGAGGGCCGATAGTCTCTTTTTGAAAGCAGAAGCTCTGGACTGTGTGTTCCTAGCAACATTCTCATATTCTGTTTTGTTTTGTTTAATAAGGCATACTTTCCCATGCAGAAGCATATGGTTTCAATATGTGAACATTCTCAGCCATTTTTCCCATGTGTTTGTTGTAATCAACTATCCACACATGGCCAAATCCTGCCCTTAGATGAGCATAGAGAATTCTTCCCGAGGTCAAAGAAAGCAAGCACATTTCTGACAGTAATCCCTCTTGCCAAATCAGGGTTAAGAGTTAGCATTTGTATAGTAATGGACGGCATGGATATATAGTCATTAAAGGATTATGGAAGTAGTTTTAATTGCAAAAGATTCTTTGATCTCAAAATGTTCAAAGTTTGTTGTTTGACGAAGGTGTTAAAAATATAGGATAGGTATGTGAATATGTATGTGTGGGGTACTAGAGGAATAAGAGCTTCAAATAGCATTTGTAACCCTGTATAATAGGGTCACAGGAGTTAATGAAAGAAACTCCACAATTTTATCACTCTTCTAGGCATTATGATTACATCATTTGCTCTCATTCAATTTCCATTCTATATTGACTATAAATGGCAGAGTTAGAAACCAAGGTAGGCTCAGCAGGGTGGCTCACATTTTTAATCCTAGTACTTGGGAGACAGAGCCAGGTGGATGTCTGTGAGTTCAAGTGTAGTCCGGTCTACAACGTGAGTTCCAGGACAGCCAGGGCTACGCAGAGAGATTCTGTCTCAAGAAAATTTTTAAAAAAAAGAAGAAGTAGAAAAGAAATTATGGTATTCATGTACATAAATACAGAGGGTAAAACAAAGGAATACATTTAAAATGACTTCTTTTTTTTTTTTGCTAGAAGTTAGAGAATGTCTTCTCTGTGAGATAAAATACTTGGCCAGAAATCATAAAGACTTTAAGGAGCCAGGCATAAGATAGTGAGAGCGAAATTAAGAATAATATATGAATCCAGAGCATGGCTCTAAGAATTGAAAAAAAATCTAGAAAGTTGCTGAGGCCAGTAGTACTGGCAGGACAGGTTACTTAGACCAGTGGACCGAGCCAAATTTTTGATATCAACTTAAATACTTTGGAGTGTTTTAAGCTAAAACTAATGCAAACTGGTTTACTTAGCCTTTTATATATAAATGTCTCATTACAGTTGTCTTTCTAAACAAATGGCTACTAAAGACATGAGGGTACTAATATGCCAGCTATAGACCATTGGTCAAGCAACTTCAAGGACATGCTCAAAATCTATAGTATAATTGTTCTCTTCTTTAGACAAAGGTCCCCATCAGAAACATAATAGAACACAAAGGATCTCCCTGTGAAAATTAAAGGAAACTGTAAGAAATGAAATAAACATTAGTACACATCTAGCATGATTCTTAGAATTGCTAAAACAATAATGTGATAATAGTATTATTTTTACAGGGAAAGAATAATAGAAAAATTATGTATTTTAATACTATAAGTATAATTACATCTAATATAAACTATAATAATAAATACAAAGATTAGGATATATTAAATATAATTATGAATATATTATAAATACAAAACTAATAATAAATATATTTAATATATTTTAATAAGAGAAAAAAATATTTTTAAGGTAAAGTGATTTTCAAAAATTGAAGATTGGAGGGTACATGTGCATTAAATCTTCCTGCAATTTTAATTGTATATATATATTTTTTTCATTTTAAATGTGAACTTTTGACTTTCATATATCAATATTAGGACAAGGTTCATCTTTATGACAACAAAAACATTTTTTTTTAATTGAAAAACATTACCTAGCATATAATCTTCTTTTTTGATTCTCAAATGTGATGATACAAATCGACTCATAAGTTTAGGAATGTCTAATAAATATTTCTCCTGAGATTTATTTTCCAAATGTTTGCTGCACACATTTAGTCCTAAGTGTTCTTTGGCTTTTTCTAAGTAATGTAGTCCACAGGTTGTAGAAATCTGCAATTAAATAGATGTGGGCTTCTTAAACCTAGTACACAGATTCTGAAAGCACATGTACTTTTTAAATTAATTTGTTAGTAATTACAATTTTGTTTTTTTTTGTTTTTTTGTTTTTTTAATGGTTGAGCTCATCAGTAAAAGAGATGCTTTCATACTCTGAAACATAACCCCAGCACTCACAGGCTCAAAACTAAGCTCTTCCTTTCTTGTGTTTTATGCAGTTGGCATAAAACATTGTTTTCTTAGTCACTTGGAGTTACAGGTTCATTGAGGTTCCTTTTTGTTTCTAAATGTTTGAGCTAAAATTCATAAAGCAAGGGAATTGTTCTCGTTAGAGTTTCTATTACTGTGGTAATGCACCATGACCAGAAACAATTTGGGAGAAAGGGGTTTATTTCAGTTTATAGATGACTAACAAATCACACTTCATCACTGAGAGGAGTCAGGGCAGGATTCAAGACAGGAACCCAGAGGCAGGAACTGAAATGGAACAATGCTTACTAAGTGCAATGCTTACTATGTGATCTTTATGGCCTTCTCAGTCTGGACCCCCTGCCTAGGGGTGGCACCATCCACATTGAGACGGGCCTTACCACATCAATGACCAGCAAGAAAATGCTCTAAGATTTGCTAACAGGCAATAGGACGGGGGCATCTTTCAATTGAGGTTTCTCTTCCCAGATAACTCTAGCTTATGTCAAGTTGACAGAAAACCCAACAAGGACAGGAGACATCACCCTAAAGCACAAAATCCAGTACATCTAAGTGCATTTATAATGTTGCTTAGACTTTAATTTTTTTCTAGAGCATGTATGTCACTTCTGAACATACGTTATCTACACTTGAAAGGGATTCTAATTCTTATTTTGACTACTCATTATAGAACAGTAATCTCTTTTCTGCCTCTATTTCTTTGTCAATTCTATACATTTCTATAAATGAAATCTTATAATACATATACTTCTGTGACCAGTCTTATCATGTGGTGTAACATTTTGAATTTTCTTCTTGGTTGTAGCGTTTCCTTTGGCCAAATAATATTCAGTTGATTGATTTGACTATTTTATTTCTTCATTAAATAGCTGGTAGACACATATTATTTTCAACATTTTTATATTATAAATATAAATAATATGATATAATGAATATACATAGTATATAATACATAAGCTGCATGCATATATATTCTCAACTCTCTTAGACCTATGTTTGCAGATCAAATGACTGATAACTTTGTGTTCAATTTTTTGAGGAGTTGTCGAACTGATTTTCTTAGATTTATTGTTTTGCATCATCACCAGCACTGTTTGTGTACTCAGTTTCAAAACATCCACAATAACATTTCTCACTTCCTGTCTCCTTTTTCTTCTTTTCTCTTGCCTTGCCTTTTGATTTTTCTATCTGTGTACTAGAGATGGAATTCATGGCCTTATGTGTGCTAGGCATGGACTCTAACACTAAATTGTATCTTCTTCATACTTTTAATTTATTGTTCTAAAACCAGGTCCTACTAAATTGACGAGGTTAGTGCTGAACTCAGGCAACTTTTCCTTCAGTATCTGGAGGAGCTGATATTGCAATTCCATACGTAGCTCATCATATAGATTATATACAAAGGTTCTCACAAAGTCTACAGCTGTCTATTCATTTCATTCAGAGTGTCCTCAGAAGTACAACACTTTTCTATTTAAAATGCAATTCACCATTTTGCTTTTCTTTCATTGGCTGGATTTTTGTTGTCGCACATAAGAAAACATTATCAAATAAAAAGTCATCCACATTTATATATATTTCTCTAAAATTTTATAGAATTTGGTTTTAAAGATTGATTTTATTTACACTTATATGAAGTTGTGTGTTGGAGTGTGTGAGTGCACACATGTGTGGAGTTGACACGGAAGCTGAAGTTACAAGAATCTTCGGGCTGCCCAATGTCAGTGCTTGGAACTCAAACCTGGTCTTTTGTAAGAACCTAACTACTGAGCCATCACTCCAGCACCAGTATTTTTATATATATATATATATATATATATATATATATATATATATATATATATATATAAAATACAATACAATATACATTGTATTATTATATATATTGTATATATAAAATATATATTATATTATATATATTATTTTTATTTGTATATTATACATAATATACATTATATCATTATATATTATTTTTATTTATATATTTAGATCTATGATTCTATCTTTTTTACTACTTTTTCTATTTTTAATTTGTGCATATGAAAATCCAGTTGTCCCATTCTTTCTATCAAAATTATCATTTTATATCAAACATTCTTGAAACCTTTGCTGATAGATATTTTACTACAGGTTATTGACTTTATTTTTCAACTCTACATTTTATTTTATTGACCTACATATAAATTTATATCATTTCTATTATAAATTGAAAGTCAGATTTTTTTTATAGAGTTGGAGATCCTTCATTTTTATTACAAATCTTGGGACTATTTTTATTACAACTCCATCAAAAACTGGTACTAGATTTTTTCTTTGAATTTTGAGATTGTAATATAATTATTTCTCCTTTCCAGTTTCTCCATCCAAACATGACATATACTCCTTACTATCTTTCAAATTCATTGTCTCTTGTTCATTAATTACATGCATATACATATGTATATACACATATATTCCTAAATATAACCTGCTCAGTATGTGTGATTTATCTGTATCCATGTTTTCAGGATATCTACATATATATTCTGAAGTATAACCTACTGCATCTGTATAATGTTATTTGAATGTAAGTTTTCAAGAGTTACCATTTGGTATTTGATAACCAACTGGTGTGCTGATTTACCTTGGGGATGACAATTTCTCACATTCTGAGTGTTTTTTAGTTGCCTGTAATTCTTTCTGTAGAGCTAAGAACTTTGGCCTTTCTCGTAACCACTTTGATGTGTCTATTCTTATCTTTGTTTATCTCATGTTTAGGCATTCATGTTGGTGATATTTTATGGATGTAGCTTCTGACAGTACTAGGAGACACAATCTCATGGCAAACTCCCTTGAAGTTTCTTCTTCCTTTTCTGCAATGTTCTTCAGGCCGTAGGTATAGGCATGATTTTGTACATATATCCACTGGGACCCAACTTCACAACTCCACATTGTGATTGGTTGTGTTTCTTCCTATGGATCTACATCTGTTGCAAGAAGAAGTTTTTTTGATAAGGGGTAAGAACAAATATTTAAAGTTTAAGTAGAGATTATGCTGGTTTTGTAAATTAACAGCTGTGAGATCTTCTCCATGATCCAAGACTTCACGAGCCCTGTGTAAGAGGCTAGCTGTCCAGTACCAGGCATGATTTTTCTCTTGTTGAGTTGGTCTTAAGTCCAATTATAGAGCTGTTGGTTACCAACAAAGTTATGTGTGCCCCTGTACCCTTAAGGCTATTGTACCATGCTGGTCATTGTTGGGGTTCATAGCTATCATAGTTGACTAGGACTTATGGTGGTTTCCCTCCTTTAGAAGCTTTCCTGGCTCCTTCTAGTATCATGAAAACTAGTCCTCAAAGAGTAGGCATTCTGGTCAGTTCTAGCTCAGGGGCCTCTGTGTCTTGTGTCTGAAGTGCATTACATATTCTTTAATAGAGAATTACCTTTCACCTCTGGGGTGCAACTAAGGGTAATAGCAATGTCCTGTAATGTTTTGGGAGTTTCTTACATAATGACCTGACTAACAACGCAAAAGATGGCTTCTCTTGTCTGCTGTTGGGGTTTAGTTAGATGGTCTTTGGTTCTTGGATAGATCATTTTCAGCATAGATGAGTAAATTTCAATTCAACTCTATATGTATATTTACACAGATATTTATGTATAAGTATCTATTTTTGTAAATAGTAGTATGATTTCACTTCTTCAAATATTCTTACTTTTATTTTATCTTCCTTCCCCCATTTCTTCTTATCTCCCTACCCTCTCCCAAATCAGTGCACCCCATTCCTCACCCCATTTCTCTGATGTGATCAGTTGTAAACTGCTATCCTTGTTTCTATTCCCCCCTCACACACCGTATTTAAATTCCTGGTTTCACAATTATTCAGGTTCTGTACACACTTCTGAATATTTAGAAATAAGAGCTTCTGATGACATAGAGCATATGATGCTTGTCTTTCTGGGTCTGGGTTGCCTCACTCAATACGATCCTTTCTAGTTTCATCCATGATCATGCCTTCTCTCAAACCCTTCACCTACTTGATACACAATATTTACTTATCTTAATATGATGATTAAATATTATATTACAGGGATATATTCCAGTACATAAACATTTTTATAGACTACTGAAGTGAGTTTGTTATTATTTTACTAACTTGTATCAATATTCAGATAATTATTTGGTTAACAATTCTCTCTCTTTCTCTCAGTATGTGTGTGTGTGTGTGTGTGTGTGTGTGTGAGAGAGAGAGAGAGAGAGAGAGGGAAAGAGATGACTTTAATTCTAGTTTCAAAGTTATGAATGGTTATTCAGGGATATGTTGTATAATTTTTAATCTATATGTGAATCTTGCAATTTCCCTTCTATCCTTAATTTCCGATATAACTTTAATGTTATAAGAAAACAATTTTATGTTCTTAGCTCTTTTATGTATTTTGAGATTTGTTGTCCAGTACATGAATAGTCCATAAAAGTCTGAAAACCTATAAAGAAGTATCATTTAGGGGATGGGCAGGAGAAAGACCTTAATGAGGACTTAACATTGATGGTATAGAGTGAAAGGGGAATAATTGGAGGTAAGACATAAGCTTAGAGGGAAATGTAAGGGTCAAGCAGAAAGCAGTTGAGATAGAGGAAATTAATACAAAGGATGTTTGAAAAAGCCGATTAGACACTGTTATTTTATAAACTTTTCTAAAAATACAATTGAAGTTACACTATATGGGAGGAGAACACACCTTCCAGAAGCCGTAGGTTATCAAACAAAAAGCTCCATGCCAGGTGTGAAACATTTCCCTTTGCTTAGGGAAATCCCATACCACAGGTTTTGGTCATAGGACAAGAAGAGCTCAAACTGGTACTCACCTGGAAGCTTCTTCTCTGCTAGTTTGTCTTACAGTGTGGGCTGCTGTAGGAGAAAAATCTGTCTTACCCAGCTGTGAAGACAGTGAGTTATACTTACAACTACCTGGAAAGCTACTCTTATTGGGATGATCAAGGCACAAATGCTAACGGCATAGCCAAAAGCTTTTTAAAATTGAATTTAAGCTCTACTCCACAGGGTGGATCTCATACTCCATACTCTAAATCTGGCTGAGAACTTTCAGCTGGGGAAGTGTTATACCCTAGAGGAGAATTTACTACTGTTGTTTTCCTAGTGAACACAGAAAATTTTCCATATCTCTCCAATAGCGTGAATTATCCTTTTGGTGTGTGAAATACTTTATTAGATGCCCGCTTCATTCGCTAAGCATGTTCTCGTGTTCGAATTTGCTATTTTGCATTGATTTTCTGATTAATGGTTCTACACTGAGAGTGTAGCACTAAAATTTATGAATAATCTTAATGATGTGCCTTTTTGATCCCTTAATTTTTCCAGCTTTTTTTAATGCATTTTCTAGCTACAGTTTGGTTCAAGTATATATTTATATTTACTCCATCTTCACTATAGATGGATCTTTACGTCCTTTGCTCTATCAACATTTTTTTGGCATTAAGGTCTATTTTTATATTATTTGAATCTTTCAGCTTTGTTTTCTATTTGTTTTTTTTTTTTTGAGACAGAATCATTGTGTAGCCCTCACTATCATAAAAATAACTACATAGAAGAGGCCGTGTGTGCTAAGAAGTGAACCTGTGTCCCCTATAAGAGTAACAAGTGCTTTTAACTGCTGAGCCCAGCAGATACTTTGTTATATATATTTAGCTATTTTCTTTTCTCCTTTTTTGTGTCTCAAGGATTTTAATGAACACATGAGTTGATCATAATCTAATCAGTACCTTTCTTATAAGTTGTTAAAATTAGTATAAAAAACATTAAAAAATCCAGTTTATTTTGATGCAACCTCATTTTCCTCCTGCTTCTCTATTGATATTCCACAAACTTTTTATACATTTTGTGACAAATAATAGATTTATATTACTGTTATATAAAGTTTTATTTAACCGTTCTCCTCTCCTTTCTTTTCCCCTCTGTCTTTGTCTATGATCCCCTCCAAGGTCTATTTTCCTGACTTGGAAATTCTTCTGACTTGATGAAAAATGGAATAAAGGTGTAAAGGAATATTTAGTCCTTTAATCTGTCAGCATGGCTGCTCTAGGGTAGAAAGAATGTCAGTACACACCTTTAATTCCAGTAGTCAGAAGATAACACATGCCCTTAATCCCCAAGACAGAAACAAGTAGAAGCAGATGAGGAAGAAGAGACAGGAAACAGAGATCAGAAGGAGTCTGTGTCAGAAAGGAAGTGGCACCTGAGTTGGAATCAGAGTGATGAGCAGGCAAAGTGATGAATCAGAGAAAGAGTTAGCAAAGTGAGTCAGAGTGAGGTCATGCCCAACTCAAGATAAAAAGCAGGCTCTCAGCTCAGAGAGTCAGGCAGTCTAAGGCAGAGACACAGAAGCAGTTCAGCAGAAGGAGAGTGAGTTTGAACCATCAGCTTGGGGAAGAGTTTGAGTCACAACAGTGAGTGAGATGCACCAGCCAACCAGAAAAGTCAGTTGATCTCAGCACAGCTCTGAGTTCAGAAGGAACTACTGTTGACTCAGTCAGCAGTAAGTCTCAGAGGTTGAAAGGTTCCAAGTCTATACTAAAGATTAGCTTGTACAGAGGCTGAAGCCTTCTAAGGTCTAGACTGAATTTAGATGTTATGGAGGTTGAAACCCTCTAAGTACAGGGGTTTGAATTAGTCAAAGAATAAACTACCTTTTGCCCTGAATCAATGCCTACAAAAGAGAGTGGTAACCACAGGGCCAGATCCCATACAGCTAAGCTTCAGCTGTGAAATGGAATTAAAGGAAAGCTTAAGCCTTAAAGGAAGCCATCAACAAAGGGAAGTTTATGCAAATATAATCTAAGGATGGAGCCAAGTTCTAGTCTTAACAAGGAGCAGACCTTGAACTTTTAGGCCAAGAGGTTCTGTTTTAGAGTCAAGGATACAGGAATAAAAGGGTTCTGGAATCTTCTTCTGCAGTAAAGGAAATCTAATGAGTGTGTCAAGGGAATCCCTCCTGGGAGGTATAAAGGTAAAACTTGGATGCATTTGAGACCCGAAGATATTGGAGATGCTGGAGCTCTGGGATACCTGCAAAGAACAGATGCGAACAGGGTGCAGAAATATCCCAAGAAAAAAAATGTGTGTTACAGTCAACAAAACTGGAAAGAATGAGAGATCCAAAGAACTCTGACATCAGAATTGGAGATACAGATTTTGGAGTTTGCTACTGGTTATCAGTGTTGCTTTGGTCCTTTTGGTGTTTCATTGGTGGTGGGGTTTGAGATTTCAAAACTAAGGCCAACCTCCCTTTCTCTCTGTCTCTGTCTCTGTCTCTCTGTCTTTCTCTCTCTTTCCCTGTCCTCCTGTCTGTGGATCAGGTTGTAGACTTTCAGCTCTATGCCTGTCTGCTTTCCTGCTGCCATGTTTCCTGCAGTGATGATCATGGAGTAACCTTATACTGTAAGCATCTTTCAGTTAAATGCTTTATTTTATAAGAGTTTCCTTGGTCACGTTGTCTCTTCATTGCAATAGAACAATAATGAAATCACTCTCCAAAGTTCATACTCATTGAGCTTCCTTCCATGGGCTCTTTTCCAGCATAATGATATAATGAAAGAGGAACAAGCTCCTGAAATCTATGAAGGTTGTGATTCACATGGCAGTCAGCAAGGTTACTGACGAGCCTTTAGCATTGTAGAGATCTTTAAGGACTGAAAAGCAGCAGAATCTCCAAGTCCATTATCTAGAGTCACAACAACCTCTTCAAACTGTGTCACCCTAGTGTTACATCATCTTCATGAACAGTTGATGGGAACAACAATGGACTATAGTGCCAACTGTATTCTATCGGATGCAAATAGATTCAACAGAACAGATTAATTTATTATGGCATATATTCATAATGAAATTACATTGAGCAACACAAATTAATAAATGATACCTATAATCATCAACAATGATGAATCTAAAATATTAAGTTGATTTAAAGAAAGCAAAACAGAAAAACATATTGTTGAATATGTATTCGCCATTCCAGTAGGTCACAGCTTCATTTATCCATTTCTTCAATACAAATGACTCAGTTGCATCTCTGCTGTCAGGCCCCGGGGAACGAAGAGAGTACAACAAATGTAATGATTGTAAAAGGTAGGGGAACTAAATAATGTGGTTCTCATTGAACCCTCCTTTCTCTCCATCATCATGGCACGGGAGTATGAAAGCTTGCTTCTTGACTAAAGAAAACCTTGTGAAAAAAGTAACTGAATCTTGAACTTCTAAAGATTTTTAAAAGATGAAATCTTAAAGTTATTTTTATTTTTTAATTGTTGCATCTCCTAATCTTTTTATTTTCCTTAAGCTAGATGATTCCTGAGAACAAAGTTCTACCAAGGAGATAGTAATTATGACTGCTTCAGTACATTGCTCTAAAGCTCAGTGTATGCCACTAACATTGACAGTTCAGTATTTTGATTTCAGAAAGCAACAGAAATAATCCAAATGATTAATCTTTTGAAAAGATTGATCCAGTATAAGAGTAAAACCTATTTCATTTATCAAACCTTCATAGGAGTCAAACATACTCCAAGCATAGAGTTAATAAGTAACTCGATATTTGTATATTCTTGTCTTAACATTTATGATACAGATAAATTTTTAATTATTTAGTTTAGGAGATTTATTTTCTTATCTTAAAACTCCATGATTGAAACACTTTCATTAAAGATTTCATTGTAATTTCTGAGCTATGGGATCAAATGGCAAGCTTCAACATTCTGTGTAGACCCCACATGAAACATTCTAAGAAAGCATATAATATTTTACTGAAAAAAGGGGACCATTACAAAAATACATGACCATTCAAAGAATGCTTTTTTAGGTATATGCTTTTTAAAATAAGTGACTTTGTAGATTAGATAGTTATTGTATTCTGTTATTGTGATGACTAATGTTACTTGCCAACTTGATAGATTCCAGAATCACAAGGAGACAGGATTATACTTGTAGGGAATTATCCCCCCTCCACCCCTAACCTCCCTTTCCCTGCAAGACAGTTTCTCTGTTGTAACTCTGGCTGTCCTGGAACTCACTCTGTAGATCAGGCTGGCCTTGAACTCACATAGATCTGCCTGCATCTGCCTCCTGAGTGCTGGGATTAAAGGCAGGTGCCACCACCAACTGGCAAAAGATTATCTTGATTGTAGTAATTGAAGTTAGAAGAACCATCCCACTTGTGGGTAACACTGTTCCCTGGCTGGGATTCTGGGCTAGGTAGTAGTGAGAAGGGACTGAACAGGGTTCATCAGTCTGTGGATTTGGTGTGATTGGCAGCTCAAGCTCTTGCTCCTTTGACTATCCCACCATAATGGAATATAACTTAGAAGTGTGAGCTAAAACTAACCCTTCAGTTGCTTTTGTCTGAGTGTTTCACCCTAGCAACATGAAACAAAATTAAGACAATTATAAGAATTTGTAGAAAATCCTAGGAATTGATAGTCTCCCAGAATATCATACAAACTATTCAGGTATCAGGTTGACATTGATGAATGTGGGTCTGTCGATGACACAAAACTTGGAGAGTTCTATGAGGCAAGTGCGAACTATGATGTATAAGTACACTAAAAATAATCTGATGTACTACACAACAGTCAACACATGCTGGGTGGTAGTGATGTTTTCAAAGAATTATGTGTATCACATAACTGGCAAAGAAAAGCTAATCTAATAGGTGGCACTGAAATGCTGCAAGCTTACTTCAAGGATATCATTTGGTGCTTTAACTGAATTTTGTAACTGACTAAAAATGTTAATGAAATATAAGGAAGTGTGGGATGTACCTTTCATCTTTCTAAGCACTAGCAAATATCTTAGTTATTTCTGATATATAAATCTTTGTAATAATACTTTCATATACTTTAAAAATATAAATCCCTTAAAAACTGAATTTAAAGGTTTTTCTAAAGGAAAAACAAACTTACAAGAGAAGACAATGTCTAAAGTAATTTGAGAAAACTGTATTATTCAGACAAGTCTAGGGGTTGGGGTGGCTGAGAAACTTCTCAGTAGCAGTGGAGTCCTTGCTAGTGTCAACTTTGCAGAGGTCAAAGAAGAGAACAACTAAAACCTAACCATGTGTAGCACTGGCAACAGCAATTTCAGTGGCTGCGAGAGACAAAGGGTCTTAGAATAAGGATCTGTTGGATGTCATCAAATTGAAGGAGTTGACTTTTGATGATTTCTATTCTCTCCACTGAGTAGGAGGAAAGGTTACTCAGAGTGAGGGATTGGGGTTAGTATAAATGGCTTGTAGAAATTGGATTGTGTTGGAAAAAGTTACTGTGAAGAATAGGTAAAATTTGGCAGCTGTCAAAAAAGAAAAAAAAAAAAAAAAGAAAAAAAGAATTACCAGATAGCCCACTAGACATGACGTAAGGGATTTTAGTCTTTATGGGACTTTAGCAGGGTTCCAGGAACAGCTGTTAATTTTCATTTAAATTGTGTTTCTCTTGAACACATATACTACCTTTTAACTGTGTAAGTTGAGCAGATAGCATAGCACTTGAGTATTAATAACTGACTTGCATATAAAGGCAGTAAGAAAGATACTATATGATGACAAAAACAGTTACAGAGTTATTTACAGGTGTCAATAAGTGCACACAATTCTTTGATAGAATATGTCTCCTAAACCATTGTAATAAAGTTACCTTTTGCTAGTCCAATATTTTACATGTCAGACGACTTGTGGCATGCATATATCATTTATCATCTATAAGAGTAACAGTTTCAAAATCTTTCCACGGGAAACTTCAAAGATTGAGGGAAATATTTTTTTAAAAAAAAGAATCAAATTATTTTTTAGTAAAGCTGTTTTTTTTGGCCTTTCTTTGCAAACTTTATTTCCATGACAGTAACAGAATATGTATAAATGCTAAGAAACTAGTGATTTGTTATCAATAATTAAAATCAGTTTCTTTAATACTAAATAACGCAGATTATAGTTCTACACCCTTTGATAGCTGAAAAGAAAAATTTCATAAAAACTTTGTATCATAAAACTTTGATCACAGTTCATGACTAAAACTTGAACTCTTTAAACTGCATCAGTGAGTGACTCAAAACATCATCTTCCAACATCTTTGTTGTAGACATTGTGATGATGTTCATCATGTAAATGATCAGAAGAAATGATGCTGAGTACAAAGAAGGCAAAGGGTGTGGCTTATTGTTCTTTGGAGACTAGTAAACAAACAAATAAAACTACCTGAAAAAATGAGAACCAGTTTAGAGCACATCATAGAATGACTGGATCATGGATTGTTTCATTTCAATTCAGAATAATTTCTGTGCTTTTCCATTATTTTAGTTTCACTAATGAGTAGCACTGGCTAGTATTCAGAAACACTCTATTGATGATTGCTTTTAAAGATGACTCGGTGGAATTCATAAGAATATATAAAGCCTTTATCCAGATTGTACAGCTGCTAGTCTCCACTTAAAAGTCTGTAAGTCAAATACTGCCTGACCACAGCCATGCTTGAAGATCGGTAATGCTTGTCTATGATTAGGAGTAAAATGGTTTTTAAAACTTTTTAAAATAGAAAATCTGGTTTCTGTAAAGCTCAGCCTCTTCGTAAGCTGTACCGACTTCAAATATTCTCTGGGCACTGTCTGCACAAGAGGCTGCTAGGTTTCAGTCTGCCACCAGCCCTCAGTCTAGAATCCTATGGTGTATGTCTATTCATTTCAAATGGTTTTCAAAAATATAAAGAAAGGTGAGAGGATGAATGCTTAATATTAAATGAAAGGTACCCTTGTTACAGAGTGCACATACAGCCTACGTTGTGAGGACTCACGATTCTAGGCTGAAATGTATATTCTTAATGTAATTTTAAAGTAGAACACAGCTTTTAAAACAGTAAAACAATAAAAGTGGCCATGCATAGCGTACAGATATTGCTGTAATACAATATAACATAATGTCTGCACCAAAGGTCTCAAGGTTCTCCATGCACAGGTTGGCATTAAAAGCCAGTCAAGACACCAAGAAACCATTAAATATTTGAACTGTTCTCTAAGAATATACGAGCAGCTAAGGAAAGAGACTTACCTGTGAGCTTTACCTCAACACTCTTCTAATAATAAAGCTTAAATTCTAATTTTGTTTCTGCCTGAGTTCTCCAGGCACTCTCTAATGTTAATTATATCTTACAACTCCAGGATATCATTAGGAATATGTGAAAATCTCATTTATATTATGAGTAATTTGCATTTGTTCTTATATATCTTAAGGGCTTGAATAATACTAACAGGTAAAAATAAAAATATTCAAAGAAAATATCATTAAGAATTACAATGATAGGAACAGTCTAAGGACTTGATAGTAACTACTTAGTGCCCAGAACTTAGCATTTATATCTATATTTACGAGATGGTTTCTCTTCAATCACAAGAAGAAGGCTTTAATGTACTTCTACTTTCAAAAGAGGCTATTTTCACAAAGGAAAAAAGAATATACAAATGGGCATTGCGGTAACTGATTCTGCAATGCAAAGCTTGCCCTTGCAGCAAGAGATGGCTTTGGAAATCAAGCATTTCATATTTTGCCATTCCCTTCCTAAGAAATACTGCATTTCTAAATGTATTAACTTCCAAGTTTGGTTATTAAGACAATGACAAATCTGAAAAGTCACTGTGTGGGTTTTGTATTTTAAAATTGCTTTCTAATTACACAAAGAGGAAAGTGCAGAATACATTCATTTTAGAATCAATTAAAATGTGTTATAAAAGGCAAACAACACTGAACCTTTTTAGTGAGACTGTTCCCTCAATGAGATGATCTTCTCACTGTTCAAGATCTTTTTCTCATGAATATATATCATATAGCTTTCAGGCAGCCACTCAAAAGACAGAGGAAGAGTTTACATTACAACTTTATCACGCTCACATTCACTGCCCCTGTTAGTGTCACAACCAAACAATTAAAAAAAAATCATTTAAACTCGCCCGAGAATGTCCTGGGACTCCTTGCCTTGTGTGTGTGTGTGTGTGTGTGTGTGTGTGTGTGTGTGTGTGTGTGTGTGTGTGTGTGTATGTGTGTGTGTGAGAGAGAGAGGGAGAGGGAGAGAGAGAGAGAGAGAGAGGGAGAGAGACTGAGACTTCATTCTGCTTCATTCTGTGCTGAAGATTTCCAACTCCAATTGTCAGCAGAAGATGCTATACCAAAGTTGAAATATTAATAAGAAAACAGCACAGGAGACCTTATGATTGCTGAGAACTAAAGGCATTTTACTGAAAAAGATCTGTTCTCCTTGGCAGCCTTCCATGACCTCCTACTGTTGACAAAACTAGCAGCCCTCTTGTTTGAAGAGAAACTGCTTAGCAGAAGTCATTGCTTCCTGACACTTACAGAACTTATCTCCAAATTAATATTTTCATCAAACATACTCTTGATATACCTTACATGATCTTTAAATGATAGAAAAATGCCAGAGAGAGGTTCCACAAGCCGCCGACTGAAGTCAGACTTCTGACTTGTGAATTGCTCAAGTCGACATTTGCAACTGACCTGTGACATACCAGGGCTGCTATTTCCTGTTCCTGATTCACAATAAGTGCAGCTGCCTCCGAACAAGCCTCCAAGCCCATTAAGACTCAGTTCTTTCCCTTATGGAAAAGATGCACATCTCTTGCCTGATGTTTAGTGTTCTGCTGTGATGAAGTTGAACAGTAAATCAGCTTGTCTTTTCTTACTTGAAGCCCTTGGCTAAGTGCCTGTCAGTATCCCAAATCCAACTTAACTCTGCCCATACTTAAAAGTGATATTTTCCATTATAGTTTGTTTACACACACACACATACACCAGGACAAAACACAAAACTGTTTTCCCTGGCAATGTAGTACGTAAGGTCTGAGAGTATGAAGCCTTCCATTTTTCTATGCCAGTACCACAGCTAATTAACAAAATTGCATAAAGATTGATATGAAGGTAAATATTAGAGGCACAAAAGGGAAGAGAAAGCAAATTATTTAAAATGTCAGAAAAGCCAAGACATTCATCTTGCCTGCTGCAATTTGTTTTTCATTAATAAAATATACATTGTTTTCTGCTTGGAAAAGTTATTAGTGGCTACACAGTCTGTGTGGAGCTTTGTCTCTCCTGAAATGAAGTCTTTGTTTAGGCATCGGGGATGGAGGTTTTGTGCCATTGTCTAATCTGTCAGATTAGATGAGCAAATGTATTTGGGGGTGCAAAGATGTGCAGCCACACCTGCTGTGCAGAGCTGTGAATTCACAACTCTGCTGACTATTAAAATGTGTTATGCTGGGAGCTCTTTTGTTGCAGTGGAACTGTTGGTGGCTGTGTGTTTGAAGTGGTGTAAGTGTCAGGCCTTGTCACCATCATAGTAATCACTCCAAAAATAACCTCACATTTTGACCATTTAGGGATGATGTGCAGTAAAATAAAAGCTAAGCACCTAATACACGCGGGGACATCAAATTGAATTTGTATTTCAAAATTTAAAAACAAAACAAAAGTCTATTAATGGAAATAACAATCCAGAAAAGCTATGGGCATTTGGGATAGAGATTTGGAGCCTGATATGAACTGAACAAAATATGCACAGGAAAATATGAGACCAATGCTCTGAAAATAAAGAGTATGATATTAACTGTCATCCTTACAGAAAACTCATTGTTGTTCCTTTGTGTGACGGTATTTGTATTTTTCATGAGTACACCATGATACTTTGTTTGTACAACTGAATTCTGAATGATACCTAAATATAGGCACTGTGGTCTTTTCATCCCTGATTACACATACCAGCATTTTTATAATTTCTGGGTTTGGTTTTTTTTTGAGATTTTAGCTGTATTTTGTAATCTTCATTTTGAAACAACAGAATGTAAAACTACATATACTCACAACTTAGCTCTTTAAACATAACTCTCTAAATCTGCATTTTGATAATGGTTCCTTTGGAATATTGATTAATTCATAAAGATAGCTTGGTTTTTTTTTTTGTTTGTTTGTTTGGTTGGTTTTTTTTTTTTTTTTCCGTGCCTAATGTGTCTATAGGAATTTCTTCAGTGAAAGTTTAGGAGACATTTGCTGAAGAATGTGGCAGCAATGTTTTTGGTATTCTAAAAAAACCAAAAGAAAAAAAATGGAATTCAAAGAAGAAAACATTAAATTAAAATAGCCTCTGCTGTCACTTTTGTAACATTGAGCAGCTTGTGGTAAGTTTAATAGACCCTAATCTAGAGAGGCCTTTTGGGGACCTTAGACCTGCATGGCCTCATTAATTCAAATGCTACGTGACAGTTCAGAGGTACCCTAAAGCAGCCATTACCTACATAAACAGGCTCAGATGCTAGTGTGGCACGTATTGTCCTCAGATCAGAATTCCTCAGCCTGCATAGCTATGATTAGAGAACGCCTCTAAAGCACAAGAGGTTTTTTTTTTTTTCTCCTTCTTATATAAGCACTAATGAAGTCTGTTCAGAGGTGAAGCCCATTCTTTTCCAAAATAGATTATTATGTATTTTAATATTACTTTAAAAGAACACTTTGCAAACTTACCAGAGGAGAGACACAGAGTTGGAATATTGAAAGATATTGGCACCCTTCAACTCTCTCCCAAGTGTCATTTTTCTAGGACTCGGGCACACAGTGAAGTGGCTCTCATTTGACAATCATCACAATGCTGAGATCTAGATTTCATATTGGGTAACATCTGGATTGTCCTGCAGCTGCAGCAGGGTGACAGCTTCACACATTCCCTGAAAAGAGGCATCCACACACTGACAGCTACTCATCATTCAGAAAAAGATAAATGGAAGAAAAGAAAAAGAAAAAGAAAAAGATAACAATTTTCTGTCTGACTCTTAATTTAAATTAATCTATGTAAAATTAATTATTTGGTAGAAACATGCATAATAATGGTTCTCTGGTTTAAACAAAATTAAAACTCATCTGAAATTATCACAAGAGATATCTAAATTGGCGATTGAAAGGTAAAAACTTTGAACCGAAGGCTACACTGCATATAGTTAAAAAACAATTAGTAGTAATTGAAGATTGGATTTAATTTAATGATCTGAGTTTGCTTCACTTTTTAATTCTGGTATCAGTGTAAAATAAATATATTGAATAAGAAAATGACAAATATATAAAATATATAAGCCTAGTATTCTAAATTAAATCAATGTTGAAAGAAGTCTTACTAACATAATTGTTTATCTTAAAACTTAAAAATAAATGTGTGAAAATCTTTGTGTACATTTTTTCTATTTAAGGAACCTCAATTTTTTCAATGAATTAATATTTACTCTTGTGCAGGATATCTTTGGTAATATTGGTGTTTTAGTCTCCCATAGTTTCTCAGAAGCTTTTGTCTTTGTTTTCTGTGGAAAACATTTTGATGTGGATAGGAAAATATCGGGGCTATTTTAAACTTTCCCTCTATAGATGACATTTAAGGAAAGGCAGACATGGGAAGATTGGTTTCCATTTCCTGAAATTAATGAAAGTCACTCTACGTAATAGATCTTTAGGAGAGAAAATACATTGCATTAGGGCAGATATTTTTAACTGTTGTGAATACTTCCTTTGCTGTGCAGTATATTCAGGCCAGCAACAAAGATTCAATAGCCCGACTTACATTTTTACGTGCTGGATTAGTCTTTATATTTGTTTTGATAGAAAAGCAGGCAACAGCCTATTTCATGGACAATAAATTCAAGATAGTAATGATGAAATGGCATTGTCTCAGCTAAGTGCACTCAGATTGGAGGGTCACATATCTGACCCCAGTCTAGTATGGTCCTTAATGAATCTACATACTTGATTAGAGTTACTGTCATTTTATGGCTCAAAATAGCTTTGTGTAGAAAAAAAATAGATCATTTTCAGGAGACTTGGGAGAATTGTTTTGTTTTCGATGCATCTCTAAAACTTTCCCCAAGATTTATAAATGGATGCTTTATTATATTAAACTACCAGAAAGCTGTCCTTCTTGCCTTTTCTGGTTTTGTTTTACAGAGTTCAGTGTCTAAGCACGAGTTACCTGCCTGTCACCTTTTATTGGAATAAAAAGTTCAGATTTCTAAAATAATCAGTGGACTAAAACGTGATATTATATAAAGTTTTAGTCACGTAGCCAGTTCAGAATCTCTCGGGCCTTACTGATATCACTCTTAAAACGCAATAGAAAAGCAAATAATGTTTACATGCGTTCTGAAGGCTATCTAAACATGATTTCTAAGAAATTGATACTGAGGGTTAGAACTCAGACCTCTTGCATGCGGCTATTCTCTGCTTTGCATATTCAGTGATGTTTACTTCTTCAGTATGTAAACATCTGGGGCTTTTAGGATCTGGTCGCAGAGATCCCAGTTTGCACGCAGTGCACTTTCCTCACAGAGCCATGGACTTTAACAGTCCTCATGCTGCGGTGGTGCTGCTCTCTCCTTATCTGTACTGGAGACTCCATCTATCTGCCTCTCTGCTCCTCCAGCTGCATCGCTCACTCTTAATGCAAGGAAGTGATTTCTTACTTCTTGTCACTCTCCTTCTTTCTCCTCCTCAGTCTCAATCTATCAGAACACGTCTCCTGACTGCGACTCCAGTGCCTCATGTATCTCCCTCACTCCATTCCTCTGTGAAAAATATGATGCAGGGTCTTCCTTTCCTCTTTTTCCTTCGTCTTTCTTTCTAAGATAAATTCAGCTTTCGGGAATTGTTCTTCTCCTTCTGTTTGAGCCACTATGTAAGAGTTGGAGTGTAGGCATAATTAGACAAAGAATACATGTCCTACATAATAACCCCAAAGACATACACACACACACACACACACACACACACACACACACACACACACACAAACACATGTATGAACTGGAAGGTTTGCTTACTTTTGATGTGTGTGGTTAAGTCTAACATCAGGAATATTCACAAGATTGATGTGTGCAATTGTCCCTAAGAACATAAGTATGGTGGTTGCTGTATTTTCAGTTGCGTTTAGTGATCCACTTTCAGACCCATGTATAAATCTGCGAAGACCCATAGAACTATACGGTTTTTTGAGAAGACCACTTTATACACTCAGAATGCTTTCATATGTTTAATAGTGTGCCCTTTGCAGGTTTTAGGATATGATTTTTACTGGTTATGCTTACTTTTAAAATAACTGTCAGAACGGTTGAGCCATTCTAAAATCAGCAAGGATTTCATATGGAATTTGATAGTTAGATAAGGATTCTTTAGCTGTATTTCTTCTTTTCCTAAGCACTCCTAGATGTATATAATGAGGATTAATCAGTGTAATATAAGCTTAAAAGTAAAACGAAGTAGATCTTCAAAGTATTTCTGTGCTCTAGAGTATCTTCCTTACTGGCATTACAAGAAGGAAAAATCTGAAACTATGTATCATACAAAATTAGCATTTTGCAAATGATCATTTTAATAGATGCCTAAGTTGCATGCAGTTTCTATTTAGTGGGGATTCATCTGAACAAACCTACTCTTTAAAATGAATAAAGCAAAAATCTAGTAGTAAGATCTCCAAATAATAAAAAAAAAAAAAGCAGTAGTGGTTGGGAGCTAGGAAACAAACTTTAATATTCCCCACGGCCTCAATTAACCAAGGACACAGAACAATCTGTACCATCGAAGTAATGATTCAGGCACCTTTGTAATAATTGCTAAAAGAGTGGCTGAATAATACAAGTGTAATTGAATAGGAAAGAAATTGATTTTCTTTTGCTTCTTGTAATAGTTGCATAAGTAAGGCATAAGCTATGATATGAGCAACACCCCCAGTCCTATTGTAAGCTAGCTCCAATTTTCATAGACCCTTTTCACATATCCTAGTAAACAGAAAAATTTTGAACTAAGGCTTAGTTTCCTTCTGTCTTTTCTTGACTGTAATTCCAGGACTTCATCCACTATATATTTTTGCTTGGAAAAGATGAATCATTATTCTTTTGAGTGATATTAATCTATTTTGTTATCTTAGCAGGGATTTATTAACCTGACCAAACTCTGAACATATTTTTATTTTTACCATAGAAAAGGCAGTCAGATAGCGTATTAAAATATATCAATGAATAATAACTACTTCTTGTAAGTGAACTAATATCTGAGTTTAAGGAAGCTCAGTTTATAGTGATTTTCTGGCCGAAGTGCTTGTCTTTCTCCCTAATTATGTGCACAGCTTTCAGACAACAAGGAGTGTCTTTAACATTAGATAAGAACCTGGGCTTTTATCTCAATCAATAGTCTTTAGCCTTTGAACTCATGTCAGTGGAAGACCAGTCTGTCACGTTCAGTTGTACCTGACCTCTTTTCTTCTTGATGCATGCTGCCATTTACAAAAGAAACGCACTCACGCACTCACACATGCTCATACACACTCAGGCACACATCTCAGATGTAAGCAGGGAGAGTGTTTTGATTATTTGTGTGCTTGTGTGTGCATGTGCATGCACACAAGCATGTGCGAACACGGTCCTTTATAGTTGTGGAGATGTGTGACCGTAATGATGATGTTAAAATTTTCTTGTTTCCTTTCACTGGGCTTTGTGTATCTCAAAGGAGCCCCATATGGTGCTCTTTGTCCGTGTCATTACCTCGTTACAGCCACTGTCTGCCAGCCAAAGGTAGACCGAGCACTGCAGCTGTAGACAGCGATACAACTGGAATTGTCTAAGGTCAACAGTGCCGTAATTACTTTAAAATGTCAGCGTACAATAAAATACAACAGTTCATCTGGCAGAAAGCAAATTAGCTTTGACCATAGCGTAATTACCCTTTTCTCAGCACCATTAGAAGAGATCAAATCTCCACATTCAGTGTTTGAGGAAAGGCCATCAGAGTACACTCTACCTGACAAGGATGCACATTTGCCATTTTGAGATGTAATTAATTGTCCCTATAATAGAAATTTTTATATTTGACTCTGGAATTGAAATGTGTAATAACCTAGCTTCTTCATTTTAACCATTGTGCTGCTGGGAGGAAAGATATGTTTTGCCAAGTACAAGTGGGAAGTATCAGTATCACTCAGAATGTGGTTTTTATTTTGATAACAATTAGTTCCATTGCAGGAGTAATTGTTCTGAAATGACTTCCACTCATATTACGAATGATACTAACGTCTGGACCTCACAAGGGAAAACAGATTAAGAAATTAACACCATTCCATGTGTCCTGTAGCAGTTTCTATTTCTTCTTTGAATGTGCATTTCCTATCTCGTCTGGATAATATGATCTGACTCAGCTTTTAGACACATTAAACTCTGATTTCTGCTACTGATCTTCATCTGTGCCTCCATCTCAACAGGAGCAATCTAACTGAGGGCCCTCCCCGAACCCCCATGGGCTTAATGTGCCATTGTGCCAAGAACATCCCTTTTTCCCCTCAAAGACACTCTGCATTAATGGCAGAGAATACAAATGTAACAATGATATAGTAATTTGATTAACTCAGAAACAAACAGCAAGGAGCTGACCAGTGACAGTCCCTGAAGGGCAAAGTATTCCATGCTGCTCGTTGACTTTCATTAATATTTAAGGGTACTGAAGCTGCTTTAAACTGGTTTGCAATGACTTAGGTATCTGAGCTACATTTTTTTTTCTTATGCTTGTCTGTAGATGCACGTGGAACAGCTGTTTTGTGTTAGAAACGTCTTACACCGCACTTAGGGAATTCCACCACCATAAAGATGTTTACATTTTCTTGATGTTTCATTCACTGTGTTGTGGGATCCTTCGTAGTATTTCAAATGAGTAAGTATTCTCTTGGGTTCAGAAGGCTCTTTTTTGAGCAGAGACTTCCTCGATGGGAAGTGGGGGTGGAGGTTGCTGGGAGGGGGGATTGATTATCTAGGCAACCAATAAGAAACTTCAGAGATGGCAAGAAAAATTTTAACATGACCCGTCTAATTGAACCATTGCTACTTTTAATGCGCTAAAGCCAAAACAATAAACAGGCTTTCTGGTAAAATCACTGTGCATGTCATTGATCAGTTTATCTCTTTAGAGCAGAAAATTATGGCGCATACTGGGTTTTCTCCCAGCTGCTGGGTTGCTTTGTTCTTCTTTGGTGTCATTTAAAACTCTTAGATCATTTCACAATGCAAGAAATAATAAGGGCAGGGAAAGGTTTAAAGAAATAAGCTACAATGTCAGATAAATTTCTGAAATAAATGTGAACATGAAGGAAGAAAGGAAAATTTCTTCTTTGAGGTTCATTTGTCCTAGATTAAATCAAGATGCCTGTGAACATATTTAGTGGATAATTCATAGAAGGTAGGGTAGTAAATCTCATGTGGAGAGCTTGGCAGAACCTAGAGAGGCTGACACTTAAACTGGTAAGCCTAACCAAATAAAAACTTTCAGCAGCCCATGAAGAACATACATTAATGACTTGCTATTATTTTGATAGAAACATGATTTATTTTTTTACCCAATGACATTTGGAAGAGTCTGTGGTGGGCTAAACAGGCCCCCTCTGAAGCTTGAGTTAGCCCAGAGATGAAGGAGAGATTTTCAAAATCTTGCCCAAATTCACCATCATTTTAATCATTTTCTAGTACAATGTTGTAGTCCAAGTAAACTCTTCACCCAATCACTGCTTGACCTTCTCCATTGCAACGTGTTTCCCCTCTTGTTTCCTAGCACATTCCCTGTGGACTTCTTTTGATATTCCTTACTGAACCCCTAAAGTAAGCTTTACATTCTACCATTTTATTCATTCCACAATTTGCCCCTCACCCCCACCGCATATATAAAACTTTCAACACCATTTGGAAAAATCTGGGAAACAGAGGAGTTTCAGAATGTGTAGTGTTCCTTCATTGTCATACATGTTGTTCTAATAATGAGACAGTTCTTAATGATGGCAGAGATCATGCTAATTGTCATCGTGTCAACTACTGTTTGGCTACAATGTTATGGCCATAAGACAGTTGGGGAGATACTATTTAAATGTGGGGAATATTAAACAGTGTGACTTACAGAAATAGAAAGAAGAAGAGTGACTTCAGAAGAGTGCTGGAATGTGTGGTGAGAAGATTTGGGTAAAGGTTACCAAAATGCAATCATACAGCAGAAGAAAATGTTTTAGATCTGTTGAACACCATAGTGAGTATACCCTAGTTAAAAAAATGCATTGTAATGTATTGTGTATTTGAAAATTACTCTAAAATTAAATTTCATCTGTTCTTACCCTCAAGATAAGTATATGGAGTAACTAATGTTAATTAACTTCCATTAATCATTCATTACTAAATACAAACAGTATACCACAGCAGAGTCACACAAAAATATAATTTGAGTTAGCAAAAAGTTTACAAAATGAAGGATAATTTTAGAAACTTTGTAAAATATAAAATTATTGATTCCAATGTAAATTTATTGAATAGGTATTAAACATGAAGAAGGTAATTGAGAAACAAAAACAAAAAAACAAGAAGTGAGATTCCAAATTCCAGCAAATATTTCAAATTCAACTTGCCTTCCATTTGATTCAGTGGCATAAAACAAAGGAATCAAAGTGGAACATTGTCTACACACACTGCAAATGACTGCAAAGATGGAAAGACATAACTTTTAACCCAGGTGCTTACAACTGGGTTAATGCACTTTTGTCCAGAAAAACCTGAAAGCATTCAAAAGAGAAATACAAACAAAAACATCAGACAGAAAATACTGAGAGAGAAACATCTATAAAAAGCAGATTATAATGAACAGTCTGTGCAATGGTTAGATCTAAGGTATTTCTTACATAATTCCACCTATTATACAAGGATGAGACATTACCACCATTGGAATCAATGTGTATCTGTTTTTCTCCATCACCTTTGCAGGAAATTATTTCAGAGACACCAATTATTCATTTGACATTTTCTTTACCTTAGAAAACAACAGTGTTGGTGTTATGTTCTTGCGTAAATGAAGTACTTGTTAAAGTATTGGTTCTTTCTACATTTTCCCTTAGGCATTGGCCCCTGCAAACAGTCCCTTTTCAACTGATTGGGAACATTATATCAGTCTTCATTTGCATTTTAAGCAGAATCGGACATGCCAAGCCTAGTATTTGGCTTCAGTTTACAAAATAAATACAAGTTTATCATGAGGATTCAAGGTGATTTAACTTGTGTACATTTGCCTTTTAATTCTTTCCTCAATCTACTCTTTTGAAGCTATGTAAATTTGCATAAAATATCTAAAATTATAATACAACTTAGCAGGAGGTTTTTTCATTATTCCCAAGGAGAATAATTTTATTTATTTACTTCTCTTGTTAAATTATCTGTCCTTGACCTCATTGTGTTCGTTACCTTGACTCTTCGTTGTTGGGAAGGTTAACCGACTCGGTGTCTGCTTCTATAACCCTCGCCTTTTACCCTGTAGCCATCACGCGTGAGTGCATCTCTATCTTGTTGGATAGGCTGAGGTCCAGTTCAGCAATGCCTGCTGGGAGCGCTGCTGCCTGGAACATGGCATCCAGTCCCAAGACCAGATGCCAAGTGATAAGACCATTGGGTGAGGAGATGATTCCTACAACACCTTCTTCAGTGAGACAGGTGCTGGCAAGCATGTGGCCCAGGTAGTGTTCATAGACTTGCAACCACACTTATTGGCAAAGTTCATACCAGTACCTACTGCCAGCCTGAGCATGGATCATCACAAATGTGGAAGATACTGCCAAAAACTATGCCTGTGGCCACTACACCGTAGGCAAGGAGATCATTAACCTTGTCTTGGACAGAATTCTCTAGCTGCCTGATTAGTACATGGGTCTTCAGGGCTTCTTGATTTTTCACAACTTTGGTAGGGGAATGGGATCTGGGTTCACCTCCCTGCTGATGGAGAGGCTCTCTGTTGATTACAGGAAGAAAGTCCAGGCTACAGTTCTCCATTTACCCAGTCCCCCAGATTTCTACCACTGAGGTTGAGTCCTACAATTCCATCCTCACTACATACACCATTTTGGAGCACTCTGATTGTGCTTTCATGGTAAACAATGAAGCTGTCTATGACATCTAACGTAGAAACCTCAACATTGAGCACCCTACAATAATCTTAACCACCTTATTAGCCAGGTTGTGTCTTCCATCACTGCTTCCCTCAGATTTGATGGGGCCCTGCATGTTGATCTGACAGAATTCCAAATCAACCTTGTGTCCTTCCTTCACATCCACTTCCTCTGACACCATATGTCCCTGTCATCTCTACTGAGAAAGCCTACCATAATCAACTTACCATAGCAGAGATGGCTTTGAGCCAGTTAACCAGATGGTGAAATGTGACCATTGCCATGGCTAATGCAGATTGTTCCATGATGATGTGGTTCCCAAAGATGTCAATGCTGCTATTGCCACCATCAAGACCAAGCTCAGTATCCAGTTTGTGGACTTGTGTCCCACTGACTTCAAGGTTGGCATTAGTTACCAACCTCCCACTGTGGTACTGGTGCAGACCTGGCCAAGGTCCAGAGAGCAGTATGCTGATGAGCTTCATCATCAATCCACAGAATTTTATAAAAGAATGCTTGTATACTTGATATTGCAATGGGTTTAAAGTCTTATAAATATTAGAACATTGATTTAATAAACTAAGTGATATAAAAAATAAATATATATATACACTTTAAAAATTGAAAATGGAGATGAAATACCAATGCTGATGAGAGGTGTCAGTAATTCAGAAGAAAGGGTTCTTACCATACTTTTCTTCCTTGAGAAAGATTCTACCCTTTGCTGCAAGGGAAATGAAATGCAGCAGAAACCTCAGGCAGAACCAAGCATACCCCTTGATTTGGAAAATGGGCCTCACAGGTGAAGAAATTAAGGAAGCTAGATTTTTCTCATAAGACCAAATTGAATGAAAATAGAGTCTTGGGGAAGTAAGTAAATTCAGAATAACAATGATAAGATGCTACACAATGTCATAGATAGGACCATACAGAAGGACAGAAGAGAATAGTTCTAAAATGTTACACCCCAACATTAGAAAACAGCCTGATCTCATAAACCAGACTAGAAAAACTCCAGATTAAAGCAGTGCTGGAGTCTTGATGGAGGTTTTGCTTTAGTAGTGGGGAATAACGAGCACTAACCATTGCTCCACATCTGTGTAAAAGGAGTGAAGTTGTAGCTCAGTTGGTAAAGTATTTTCCTAGCATACAAAAGCCCAAAATAAATCAGGCATGGGAGTAAATGCAGAGGCAACTCGGGAGGCAAGGCAGGAGGATCAGAAGGTCCAGGTTACCCTCAGTTGCACAGTCTAACCTGAGCTACAGGAGATCCTGTCTAAAGAACACATAACACAGAAGTCTGATGGAGACTCTAGCAAGGATTTCTAGTAATAGAGGATGAGGACCCTGAACAGGCTATCTCCCATGGCCAGGCAATGTTTCCAGTGGTGAGACTGGGACACCCTCCCAGCCACAAAACCTTCCACCTATGACTTGTCCTCCCTGCAAGATCCTCATTGACAACAGAATGGCAAAACCCCATTCCAAAAGAAGGAAGCCTTGCCTGTAGAACAGGCCAGGATCTAGAGACTGGATAACCCAGAGAAGACTTCTAATGGTGTCATGCTCTAGCTATAGATTGGTACCCAGCCCAGTCCTCACCTCCCCAGCAACTCCTAGGAGCATATGGAGAGACCCAGAGCCAATCATCATGCAGAGAGTGGGGAAACCTGCAGAAGAAGAGAAGGGGTAAGGGAGTCCAGAGTCAAGGACACCAGGAGAACAAATCCCATGGTATCAACTGACTAGAACTCTTAGGAGCTCACAGAGACGTATGGGATAGACATGTAATCTGCAGGATCTCCTAAATATATTTTGTGGCTCTCTGGATTGATGTTCTTGAAAAGCATCTACAGGCTGGAGTAGGGGAGTTTCTGACCCTCTAATCTTCCCTTGGTACACTTTTGCTCCTGCCAGGTTGCCTGGCCCACCCTTGTTATAGGAGTTGGTGTCTGACATGTTCCATCTTGCTATTCTATGTCCTGTTTGGGCAGTAACCCTTGGAGGGAGGACTGTTCTTTTCTGGGGAAAAGCAGCATGTGCAGTAATTTTAGGGAGGGGATAGGGGTAGATCTAGTGGAGAGGGGAGATGAGGAAAACTGAGGGATGAGGGGAGAGGAGGAGGGGCCTTGGAATTTATTGTATAACTTGTATGAGAGAAGAAAAAGACACACAATAAGAAAACAAGTAAAGACTCATAAGTACCGATCAGTATCCAAATAAAAAATATTTAAAGAAACACTCAAGAATATTTGCAGGACTATGAAATACTCCATATCTACTGGCATGTCTAAAATTAATAAATATGAGGACATAAACTGTCACTGTAGATGTCAAGGAACTAAAATTTTTATATACTTCTATGGACACAAAATAACCGGCCATGTCACAAAAATATTGGTATATTGGAATGAATGCTAAAAAATTACTGACCATGTAATCAATACGTTCTGCTATTTACATGTTTTCCAAGGAGAAGGAAAAAGTGAAATCTATAAAATGAATTAGATACGGATATTCATTCATACTTGCCTCATTGTCATCTTCAAAAACTTTAAATAATTCAAATAACCATCAATAAGCAAAGAAATTTTGTTATTCTCATACAATGAAATATTAGTTAGCAACTTAAAAGGGTAGATTATAGATACATAGAACAATACAGAGGCCATTTGACTGTCTTGAGCAAAAGGAATCAAACAAAAAGATGTATGCATGTCACGAGAATCATATAAATTTGTAGCAAACTGTGGTGACAGATGTGATCGGAGGTACCTGGGGTCTAAGGGAATGAAGACACAGATCTGCAAAGAGACTTTACAAAAGGTCTCAGTGAGTTGTGGGCATGGTCACAATCTTGGTTGCAGTGGTGACTTTTTTGAGGACTAAATTTCTGAAAACTTACGGAATTTGATGAGTTAGATATAGATAGCTTATTGCATGTCAATTACAACTTAACAAAGCTGTTAGAGATAGAAGCAATTTTATAGGAAATAATTTACTTTTTTTCTGAAAAACAAGATTTCTGTCTTCAATCTTAATGTAATACTCTGTCTACTATGGAACTTTCACTTTGGATGAACTGATATTTCTAAGATTATTGTGTTCGATTTTACATTTGTCCTTTCATGCATACCTGGCAAACTCACATTACCTCCTTAGTGAACCTTAGACGCATGTGCTGAGCTTGCATGTTTGACAGTCCATTCAGTCTAACATATTCTAAATCAACCTATGTTTTATAACTTTCCACATCAACAGGTTTGTCTTCTGAGTGGTGGACCTGATGTCCAGTCAGTCATTCTGCAGAAAACTGGAAGTCATCCTTGACTTTGGTCTTACTACAAATCCTGAATCTTTTCTTGCAAATCCTCTTACAAAGCCTATAAATCATTTCAATGGTACCTTCCGGATACATACTGGGGAATCCAGTGCTGTTTGACTGTTTTAATGGGAGCGCCCTAGTTTTATTCCTTTAGCATCTTTCACTTGAACTATGATGGTCAGCAGAAGTGTTGTTTCCTCTTCTATCTTAACACTGACTGTTAGATCGTTTTACAAAGACGATTATGTCACATCTCTTTCCTAATTAAAGCATCTGACTTGTTTTCCAGTCATCTGAGAACAAAATCCAATCTTCTAACCATAGCTTCTATGTCCTAGATAAGACAGACCCAATTAAAATATTACATTTTCATGTGGTTCCACGCTAGGTCTCATTCCCTGTTCTCTAGCCACAATGAGTGATTTTGCTACTTCTCAAAACATCACAGCATGATCATACACACTTGTAATCTGAGTCCCTAGGAGGGATCCAGTGTGGTCAGGAGTTTCTTGGCTTTGTCTCTGCATAGTGAATTTGAGATCAACCTGAGCTACATGAGACCATGTCAAAGCAACAACACATACACACAAAATTGGTGTCTATTTTTTTTCCCCTGTCTGGAGTACTTTTATGCTGAATGTGCTAAGAGCTAACTGTTGCACTTCTTACACCTCAGCAAAATGTTCCCACTGGCAAAGTACCCTGATTTCTTCTAACATACTTAACCACCACAATACTCAGTATTTTCCTTGAAATTACTCTCTCTGAAGTTGTTGATTTATTTAATTATTTTTTATTTGCCCCACAAGATTGCCTGATCCATGAAAGGAGAGATATTACCTGTCTTGTTGAATGCTGGTATGGCACTGTCATGGATACTAGTCAATTACAGGTGATGTATCATTGAGGAATTTCATTTCAAGGTATTAGATCATTTGAAAAAAAAATGTACTGTATTTCTTGCCTGGATGTTTTTCTGAAAGTAATTTATCCTCCAGGATCTAAGTAAACACAGGAGATTCTTACTCATTCCTTTGGCATGAGCTTATATGATTATTCAGACAAGTGTAGCAGGTTCTAGAAAGGTGTTCACTCAGTCAAAAGTGATCTTGGCTATGGATGCATGATGATATGTGGCTTGTTATGTGTTATCCAGTTTATTAAAAAGCATAGCCACAATTATTACTTTAGCATTAGTATTACTGTCTTACAGAAGTAACTGAATTTTAGTAAATATAATCACTCATTATAAAAGAGAAAATATATGACGTAATTGGGGCCAAGATGGTGGCAGGGGTCAAAGCAATCTGAATTTAACCCATTAAGATTTTTCAGTACTTCATAGATTTTGAGAGACAAATTAAGAAAGATGTAAGGTGAATCTTGGGCCTCTTGCTCAGTCACATTCTTTGTACTTTATTGTCTGATAACTTTGTCTTTTTCTGTTTTTATATTTTTTAACCCTTTACTCAAAAAAATGAAAAATAAAAATAAAATACAAGCATGATCAATTCAGACCACAAAACTATTTCTTTTGGACAACTTTAACAAATTACTTGTGAACAAAGTTTTCCTTAGATAGACAAGATTTAGGACCATAAACATAATGATGATTTCTAGTGAGCAAGGCTCCAAGAGTAAGGAAGTGAATGTTCTGGTTTTTTTGTTTGTTTGTTTGTATTTTTGCAAGCAATAGTTCTCCTGCTCACTACTTCCTATTACACCCACTTGACAATGTCATTTATTTAATCTTCTCTTCAAAAACCTCCATATTTTGTAAAAGTGTGGAAAGTTTCAAGCTTAACTTTTGATGCAAAAGTACCTTTTAAATATAAATGTTAAACACCATTTTGGAAAACAGATTTACTTTTTTTTAACATATTGACATGTATGTACAGATTTCAAACATTTTTTAAATTTAAAAATGAATTACAATTCCCATTCCACAATTTCAAAAAAGTGGCAATATTATTTGTGACAAAATATAAACTTAGTGCACATTTTCCATAAATAGCATTACATTCTTTCTTTAAAAGCCATCCCCTGCCCCCTCAACACACACACGTACCTAAATGGAGGCATGTGTTAGAAAGGGACCAAAGGAAAGGATCAGGTGCATTAGCTTAAGTGAAAAACCTATGTCAGAATGCATTTCATACTGATACAGGGTAATAGAGATGGGCGAGGGAGAGCCCAACGCCACATGGAGACCATGTGCTCCTTCAAAGCATGCTGTAGATTCAGAACTTCAGATAAAAATGTACAGGCTTCCAACTTCAAAAGAGAAGAATCAAAAAAATAAAAACCAACAATTGAGAATTGTACCTTGCATACATAAACATTTAGTGTGCACATGTGTGCTGATACCATACACTTGTAGAGTAGATCTGATGTCAAAGCATATTATCTTAATAGCTGAGTAAAAAGACAACTATTAAAAACTCCTAGTTCATAATGCTCTGTGTACATAAAAAATTTCATAAGGTTCTGGAAAAAATCCTTGCATATACAGCATTTGACATTATTTACATTTAATTAGGCAAAATCAAATCCTACAAAGTTGGCTTGTTAGATGTCTCCAAGGCCAGTTGTTTATGTAAGTACTGAATCATTAATATTCAGCTTTTTCCATAATTACCAGGCTGTCAGATAAGAAACACCCTGCCTAGAAAAGATAAAGAACATAGAGATAGACACAGATACCAACCCCACTTCATATACTGGAGCATTTGGAAAAGACATGCAGGAGTATTTGGAGCACTTCATGAGACAAACTACAGAGAGCTATAGGGAGCAGTAGAGGCTAAGTAAATGATTGATTCCTTTTTCCTTTTAAAATGGGGAGCTAGGTAGAAGATTCAAATAGTAAATGTGTTTGAGTTAATATTTTTTGCACACATGTACATACCTCTGTGTGTGAGTGCATGCACGTGTGTGTGTGTGGCATGTGGTGGTTTTAGTGCTGTATGTACGTGTTTCAAGCATGCATATTTGTTTGCCCATGAGGGCCAGAGGGGAGATTCAGGTGTCCTACCCTATTACTCTTCATTTATTCTTTTGATGAAAGATCTCTCATTGAGCTCAGAGCTAGATTGATGACTAGCGTATCCATAGATCATCAGTCCCAAACCTGTGGGTCACGAACCCATTCGGTGGTGAATGATCCTTTCACAGGGGTCACCTAAGACCATCTGCATGTCAGATGTTTACATTACGATTCATAACAATAGCAAACTTAACAGTTACAAAGTAACAGTGAAAATAATTTTGTGGTTGGGGGTCACCACAACATGAGGAACTGTATTAAAGGGTCGCAGCATTTGGAAAGTTGAGAGCCATTGTCAGAGAACCTCATTTCTCTGTTCACGCAACTGGGTGACTATAGACGTGTTAGTGACATGGCCACATCTGGCTTTTATGTGTGTTCAGGAATGAACTCAAATCTTCATGCTTGCATGAAGGGCCATCCCCCTGAGCCTTCTCTCAGCCCCTTGGGTTAGCAGTTTTTTTAAGACTTATTACAAAACTGAACACCTTTTTAAAAAAGTCTTTGTAGATATTCAGATTAAGATAAACTTAATTATATTTTTACTGATGACAGTAACATACTAAATATTGTCCCTCAATTGTTTTTGGCAGTATTATCAACAATGATTTAAAAATAGTTACATTAGACTTACGGAATTCCTTAATAGGATGCCAACTTAGGTGAGATTTTTTCCCCTGTTTTAAAAAGGAAATGCTAATACTTATAATATAATTTTCTGATCTGTTTACACAGTTTCTCATAACTTCTGCTTAATCACCTTTCTTTATTGCAAGCAAGCTTCAACCTTATTTTGTGTTTGGTGCTCAGGACCCTGTCATTCACGTCATTCACGTGAACACTGCTCAGCCACCCAAGTCTCTCCAATCCTTTCTGTAGTCAGATCCTCCATGGTATCTCTATTCTTTGCTTAGTGACCAATAAATTATGGCAAAAATAATCTTTATTGTATTTTCTTTTTAATCTTTTCTAAATTTTTTTAAAATCATTTATTTTATTTTTATGAGCACTCTATCTGCATGTACACCTGTATGCCAGAAGAGGGCATCAGATCTCATTATAGATGGTTGTGAGCCACCATGTGGTTGCTAGGAATTGAACACAGGACCTCTGGAAGAGCAGTCAACGCTCCTAACTGCTGAACTGTGTCTCCATTCCAGCTTTTCATTTTCTTGGGTATCTTCTCTTTATTTGACATCAAATTCATTGAGGTCTCCCTCACTGGTATGTTCTCTCTGTCCACTTATCAAGGATGAAACTGTCACAAGGTTGTACCAATCAGTAATACAGTAAACAATAAAACTTTTTCTCCTTAACTTTTACATTGTTTGACAAGTTGCAAGTGTTTGTCTTGTTTATTTTATCGCTCATGTTCCCCAATAACTTTGAAAACATATTAAAGCAGCATTCCAGGTCTATCTACTTTAACATGACAGGACCACATATCACTGATATAGTTAATATACAAGCAGGTAGAGGGGTTGATATTATTTTAGTGTCAGCTATTGTCACCTTAAGAAGAAAAAGCTTTCGATAAGACATTTCCAACTCAAAGATCTGTTATCAATGTCCATGAGTTAGAGTTCCTCCTACATAAAAAGTGTTATAGTACTTTCTGCAACCTATAAAACTTAGCAGGGTATGGTGGTTTGAATATCAATGGCCTCCATGGGCTGATAGATTTGAATGTTTGGTCATTAGGGAGCGATGCTACTTGTCAAGGATTAGAAATTGTGGTCAGTTATAGTAAGTGTGATGTTGGAAGAGGTGTGTCACTGAGGGTGGACTTTGGGGTTTCAGATGCTCAAGCCAGGTCCAGTGTCTCTTTCTTTCTGCTGCCTGTAGATCCAGATCCAGAACTTTCACCTACCTCTCCAGCACCATATTTGTCTGCATGCTGGCTTGCTACTCGCCATAATAACAAGGGATTAAATCTCCGGATCTGCAAGCAATCCCCAATTAAATGCTTGCCTTTATAAGAGTTGCTGTGGTCATGACACCTCTTCTCAGTGATAGAACACTGATTAAGACACAAGGTTTCTCACTGACTAAAACATGGAGTTTCTCACTGATTATGACATAAGGTTTCCCATCTTCTTGACCTTTGAGATTCAGAATATTTTCCTCTTCAGTTCTTCAGCAAGAATGAGGAAGGGAAGGAGAAAGCAATGGAGATGGGGAAGGTGGAAGGGAGAGAGGGAGAGAGACAGTGACAGAGATAGACAGACATGAGACAAAGGCAAAGAGACAGATGAGACAGAGACAGAAAATAACACAAAGAGAGACAGAAGGCAGAGAGAGATTGAAGATTGAGAGAAATTTAAGACTTCATGACGCTATGCCAAATCTGTCATGTCAGAGATCAGTGTAGACATACCAGACTTCTGGAGAGTAGAAACAATCTGTCTCTAAAGTGAAAGAAAGGACCAAAGATACAGTGATGGTCAATTAATACACATTCTAACAGAAATACTTTCAGCAGCATAGGTCATATCCTTTTGTCATGTGTAAGTTCTTTCCTTTAAACCACCTACAGTAAGTGTTAAAGTTTAGTCTCTGTGGTCCTTTATACATCTGTTTCTTTCTTCTCACTTATTACCCATGAATCTCGGCAAGATTCATATACAGTAATTTAACTTATTTAGCTTTCTTTTTTAAAATGTTGATTCTGTTTAGTCTCCTGTCTGCAACAATCTTTGAGCAGAGTGTATCACACAGGTGCTGTGATCCCTCTTCCTCCCTCTCCTTACGGCTGTTGAGCTTCAGCTTTGAGATAATGATGGACAAGTGCACCTGCTCAGGCCTGCTTTCGCCATTCGTAATCAAGTGGTTTCTACTTCCATAGTCTCCCAGGCTCATCATTTGGTACTCCTTTTTACTTTTTATTTTGTATTGTAGTTTTCATCCTTCTTTTAAAAACCAAGCTTTTCTTTCTTTTTATATACTTTCCTGATTTTAGCAATTCTACTGTGTTGCTTTTAAGGAGCTTATTATATTATATTAGCAATGACCCAAATAATCTATCTACTCTTATTCTGTTCTTTATCATAACCTTCAAAATGCATCTGTCTTAAGAATCACACATCACTGTCCTATTTAAAAATATCCAGATATGGAAGGTAAAATCAAAGCCTTGAACTCAAAACTTATATTGTAATTGGTTTTCTCAGAACTTTTCAAACATTCCATTTATTACTCCTAACTCAGGGCTTCCTTTTGCTGAATTCTACTTACTCAGTCTCCTTCAAGTATGACTTGTGTATTGATTCCTTGCTATGGCTTTCTTCTTCACTAATCCTACTCAGCCCAATCCTATCCTTTCTTAATTGTTCATCCTAACATCCTATCTTCCTAAGCTTTCTGTGACCTCTCCTGATCATAGTATATTCTAGTTTCTCTAAATTCCAACATGCTTATGTTATTTGTCATAAAATTTAAATAAATTTGTACAGTTAGTTTTATCTTCTTATGTGTACATACTTAAATAAATTTGCTCCTCCATAATTTCTGCCCTGTGGGGTACAGCAGGAATGCCATTTAAAATAGATCAACCATATGGAATATCTTTAGATATTCAGATCAAATATTCAAGCTCATACTTGCAGTTCACAAATCCTCACTGAGGCAAGTAAGAGTAGAAACTGAAGTAGAAACAACAGAGGAACAGCACTACTTAGTGGATTCCTCTCTAGATTCTTCTCAACTAACTTTGAGAACCCAGGACTCCCTGACTAGAGATGGTATCATCCATGATGGGTTTGGCACTCTCACATAAACAATCAATTACCCATGTGCCAATCTGATTCAGATAGTCCTGTAATTGAGACTCCCTCTGACAACTTTGTGCTGTGTCGTGTTGACAACTGAAGCTACTTAGAAGAATAGCAACCATTAGTGTATCTATTTGATAACACTGCAGGAGACAGGGGTTAGCTTTCATATGTGGGTGGAATAAAATTATCTTTAAGTATATTTTCTATTTCTGCAGGCCTATCAAACCTGATTCAATCTTACAGAAAAATGTACCTACCACTTTCAGGAAAAAAAAAAAAACCAGAAAGAATAAGTAAAAACTTTAGCAAGGTGGTAAGCTGCAAACATCAATTTCGGAATGAGTAAGTACTTTTAATTTCTACATTACCTAGAAGATTAGGTCTTCTTTGAGTTGTTGGTCTGGGTCATCCAAGAGACTCGCAAAACAAAACATTGTAGACTATAATTATTTCACTTGTTTGCTCCTGTTTGTAGAAGATAAGTCTCTATTAAAGATACTATGCACTTGAGACACAGGACCCAGAAGCCCCTCAGCTGGGAGTGATCTGAAAATATTCTTCCCAAGAATTAGCTTTCATAGTGTCACAATGCCAATGAACCACAATAGCTACCAGCCTGACACAATAACTCAAAGGTACAGTAATAGCGTGCATACCTTTGAGATAACCAACAGATCTTTAATTAGTCTTAACACTAACTCATTCACCCCTGGTGACTAGTGTTTATGGTACTGGAAGGTATACTGCACACTACCAGAAGAGAAAGGTAAACACCAACCTAGCTACAAATCCTACAATCTACAACAGTGACCTGCATGCAAGATATGCTGTTGCAATAGTGGTACAAAAGTTGTGGGAATAACTAACCACTAACTGACTGGTTTGAAGGACCACTCCATGAGATGTAGTTCATCCCCCATACTGCTCAATGGTCAAGAACCTGAGGCTAGATAAGCCATGTATGTAGGAGAATACCAAATACTATTGTAATGCTTAAGAAATATAGCAATAGGATGACTCCTAATGACATTCTGGAATATTCGTAGATCAGGAGTCCCTCAGACATCATTAGGGAATTTTCCTCTGCAGGAAATGGTAACAAACACAGGGACTCATGACTGGACAATGTACAGAATGAGAGACATTGGAAAGCTCAACATAAAGGGGATGTCTCCATCAAATTCCTCCCCTTGGGGTTCAGGGAAATTTGCAGAAGAGAAGGCAGAAAGATAGTAAGAGACCCTGGTGATAGAAGACAAGGAAACAGACCTGCTAGGCACTATAGGACTGATACATCTATGAATTTACAGAGACTGTGGTGACAGAATGCGCAGGGCCTGCACATGGTATTTTTGTAGTTTTGTTTCATGTTTTCTCTGGGCTTCTTATTTTCCTTACAGGTTCTTTTGCTTATACATTATAGTTTCCAGTTTGGTGTTTTTATGGGATTAAAGTATGTGCAGATATGTATGTCTCTGTGTCTCTATGTATTCCTTTTGATTTTTTTTTTTTGGTTCTATTTTCCCAGTTGCTTTGTCCTATACTTGCTTGTTTTTATTTTGGTTTATGTTATTATTATTACTTTAGATGCCTGTTTGTTTTCTAGTGAGTGAGAACAGGAAAAGGTATGAACTTGAGTAGATGTGTAGGTGAGAAGGATCTGGAAGAAGTTGGAGGAGAGGAGACTGAAGAGGTAGGGATGGTCTGAGAAAAGTTGGGGGAGGGGAAACCTAGTCAGAATATATTGAATAAAAATTCTATTTTCAATGAAAAAAAAGCAGCCCAGCAAGAGAGAAATTATGCCTGGTCCTGGAAACCTCGCCAAATTCCTAGGCCTAGTGAATCCATGTATATTAAAGCAGAACCTATACTCTCAATTTACTAAACCAGCATACTCTCTACTACATTCTAAATATTTGTCCTTATACTTACAGGTAAGAGTAATCTTCATCCTTCATTAAAGAAAGTCCTCTGTGCAACAGGCAGAGAACATTACAGAAAACCACAATAAATCAAAATACAAACATGTGGAGCCCACTCCCATTGGATATATCTGTACAACTACCACACGTAAGGCTCTGGGATTAATATTGAATAGGAGGCAGACACTGTAAGAGCCAGAGAATCATGGAGATGCTATGAGACTGGGCTTCCTAAGAATCTCAGAAGCTACAGGCACAAAGTCTCGTCAACGTGACTGCTTAATCACAAGCCTAACAAGGGCAGCAACAACAGACACGCCAAAGTGGAAAGGGAAATGACAAAAAGGCTTCAAACCTACACAAAAAAACTACAGGCAACTAAAGAACATCTGGAGTGGGGAGACAGAGGAAAGAGTAGACCGATTGGTTATCAGTAGCAAGGTCTTTATGGAAACATACATACAAATAATAATATATAGACTAAGCAAGTTGTATTTAGGAATATACACAGGCATGTACATATGCATGCATATACACCATATACATATGTATATATGAATATAACAGTGATTAATATAAAAAGAAGCCTAGAATTTGAGAAAGAATAAGGAAGGAAGCATGGGAGAGCCTGGAGGGAGGAAAAGGAGGAAAGAAATGACATAACTATTATGAAATTAAAGGTTTAATAATTTTCTGAATCTCAAATGCAATATCAAGTTATTGTAGCAACACAGACTCCCCCCAAGCAAATAAAGTTGACACAGAAAACTTTATTTAGGAATATTAACTATCCATTAATAATACAAATCAAAAGTACTATTTGTATCTGATCTTTTTCTTAAGTACATAAAATGAAATTGTTAAGTATCATCATAATACAATAATAATAATAATACTGTATTTCACTTGCTATAATATAAATATTACTTTTCAAAATTTTAGAATTAGCATGAAAAACAAAGAGAAGAGGAAAGTTTTCATATGAAATACAATATTTCTATATATAGATATATAGATAGATAAGTATATATATATATACTTATCTTCAAATTAACATTACTTGTCATAGAATTTGTTGAAAATAACAATGACAAGCATAGGCTTTATAGGTGTATCTGCAACACGACTTTTTCATTTTCATCAGCCTATTAACTATAGAGCATAACAGATTTCATAGGACATTTTTATGTATACCTATAACATATGTGCTTACATTTGCTTTTCTATTACTCTCCTATTCTCCACTGTTTCTTACCTTGCCCCACCCCATCATACTGTCTCCGTTCAACTGTTACATTTTTCTTTTTCAAATCCATATTCCACACATATCTTCCGTTCCTTCTGCTGGATTGCAAATGACTTGATTTTTTTTTTCTTTTAGTTTGCTTTTTCATATAATAAAATATTGAAAAGAAGCAACTTTTAAAAAATGACTTAATCTGGCTCAGGGTTTTGAGAACTTATCTTATACTTAATTTATACTTATCTCCCTCATGGGAAGGAAGGCAGGGTCAGCAGAGAGGGAAGCAGGGAGGCAGCTGACCACAGTGTAACCACGGAAGAGGAGGTAGGCATGCTAGTCTTTCATTCACTGTGTCAGAGACTCAGTTCACTGGATGATACCCCTTATGTTTTGGGTGTGTGCCTCTCAGGAAGCACCCCCCCCAGACTCACCTAAAGGTATGCTTACTAGATGATTCAAAATCCAGTTGAATTGACAGTGAAAACTAACCACGACTAAATAACATAGCAGAATAATATTACATTATGTGTGTGTGTGTTTGCACACACATACACACACACTACATTGTTTAATTTCTTCTCTTAATAGATATCAAGATTGATTTGTGAATGGTGCTTCAATACAATAGGCAGTGGAATGCAAGTGTTTTAAAAGGCACTGTTGCATTGCTCAGGATATCGAGTGTCATCATATGAAATTAAATCTTTAGGCTTAAAATTCCTTTGTAAACAAATGATCACCTTTATTCGTTTCTGCATCTGAATCTTAAGTACACTCAGTTCTCACTTGTGTAGATTAACATTTAAATGCTTTCACGTAGCCAATACATCATGTTAGGTTCTCTTTAAAATCTGGCAGTAAAACAGTGAAAAAAATCAGAATACCTTTAAACAAAATATTTTTCCAGATTAACTTTATCTATATCTTTTCTGCATTTGATATTTCTTCTTGGGTAACATTAAAAATATTGAAAGGTAACTTCTAACACAGATTCCAGATATGTACATTCTCTAAAAACTTCATTGATGACCCAGAGTCTACAACTAACACTGAGAATCAGTACTCTGAAGAGACAGGATGCCTACTCAGAACCTAGTCAGTAATTTTTTGTAAGTACAGATAAATAAGGATTTTTACGAATAAGCAATGCCAGATTTTTAACTCAAAGAACTCACTTGAAGCTTTCTTTCAAGGAATAAACAAATTTAATCCCTCAAAGAGTTTGTAGATTACTTCAACAACACATTAGTAAAACCAAAGATAGCCTTTAATTAAAAAGCTTCAGTATTTAACATACAGTCAAATTTGTCCAGACATTGGAGGATTATAAGAGGGTCTCAGATTTGTCATTGTTTAATCTGGTAACCATTCTTAGAGTTCTGCTTGAGGGTTATAGGTTACACTAGGATGGCATGTAGGCCAGGTAAGAGAAGCCACATTTACTCCACTAAATGATTCTTACTCTCTGAGTGTAATGGTGTATCCCAAATCAAGATAGCATTGTTTAAATAATTAAAAGTATTCATTATACATGAAAATACAGTTATTAGAGAGCAAATGTGTTATTGAATCACCGTTTGACCTCCCTCTAGAATCCTCTCAATGTTTTGCAGGAAAACATCTGAAATTAAGGTTCATAAAAATCTGTTCCTTTACTCATTTATCTGGATTCTTGAATGTAGGGCCAGATAGTGCAAAGAGATGGGAGTAAATATTCTCCAACTTCTCTTAGGGATAAAGCTGGTGGTTGAAAAAGTAGATTTGAATTGGGAGGCTCCATAGCAATCTTGAGTGGCCTGCAAGCATGGAGTGTTGCAAAGAACAGTTTTCATTTTGCTAACTTCCACCCTGTACTAGGAAAATTTGTCTCATTTGTGTCCATGCTCTAAGAAGGGGATTTGCTGGGTACAAAATTTCCAGGCTGTTATTTTTTAAACATATGGGCAAAACTGAATTATATGAACATATGTAGGTTTGTTTGCATACTTAGAGAAGTGTGTATACCTGTATAAGCAACCACAGTTTTATTCTTTCAGTCACCACTCCCCACTCTACATTTGAAAATATTTTAAATATGGAGTATGTGTTTGGTGGGCAGACAGTATTATTTTATAATAACTAGCAATTATGTTTATCTTCTTTAACAAATCTACAAGCCATTTCTTTTGTAACTAAAAATTATTCCATCTGAATTATTGCCATTTTATATATTTTATATGTATTATAAATATATATAAATGTATTATATTATGTATAATTCTAATATTTTTTACATTATATATATATATATATATCATATATATATATATATATATACATAGTTAATCTTTTATAAAGGCAGAGGATATGTTATAAAGTTAAGAAAAATGGAGCCCAAATTACTGCATATGCATTGATCAAATAAAAATTTTCCAGTATTTAAAAGCACCCAACATAAGTAGTTACGATAACTGGCAGTTTTATTTTATGCTGTGAGTGTATGAACACATATTGATGAGGAAAGTCTTCAGAATACAAGCATGGGAGTGATATATGAGTCTCTTGTGCATAAAGTTTTGTTTGAAAAATCATGAAACTGTAGTGAAGTCTTGATTTCCATAAGATTTTAACTTTTAATATTATAATTATATGTATAATGTAATTTTATCGTCTATTATAAATTATATATTATAAATTATATTAACACTTTATGTGAGAGTATTTGAAAATCTCAACCATTAAAAATTATAAAATATTTCTTTTCTAGCATCTTATCTTTCCTCAAAATGATTGACTGATGGCTGTGCATGTGTTATTCCATGTCTTTCACGACCTTTTCAATTAAAATAATAATAACTGAACTATGCTTGATATTCGCAACTTAAAGTTTGCCCGGTCCATTAAAATTCGTCACATCTCTATCAAAACATTCTGTTGCCGTTAGTGATCTCAGAAAATAGAAAGGGAGAAACTGAATTCACTGAAAGACCAAACTTCCAAGTCAATGTTGATCAGAATCTCTGGGTGGTATTTTTAATTCCAACATTTTTGTGTCATTTCGAGTATTTTATATCTTGTTAAACACTTTGCTATTTAAACTAGGTATATTATTAAAATAAAGAGGGATTGTTTAAAGCATAATCTCATCTTTCCTTCCGAGTATATCAATTTTCTAAATAACTGGTCTATTATAAAGTATATATATATTTTATAGAGTGATAGCCGTGTGCTTCATGTGAATTTTTGAAAACTGAAATAAAAATAATCACAACAAACTGATAAGCACCTCTCCCCTCAAGTCCTGTTCGCAGGAGGATGCTGTGGGTAAAATCATTTGGCTCAGAGATCCTTTCGTCTTTCGGTAAATCAATGTATTCTCAATAAGGATTCACTCAACCCTAATTATCGTCCTTTCGCTTTGAAAGTATCAACCTTCATCTTGCAGAAACAGTGCTTAGAACAAGATGAGAACACTTTTATGCACAGAAGCAGCACCCATGCCCGCCTGTCACCCAATCTGTCTGCCCCCCCTTGCGCCTTTCTTACAGTCACAAGCATGGTTTTACTAAAAGCACCTTTCAAGTATCATGGCTCTCCCTGAAATGTGGCTGCTACTGTGTACTTATTTTAAAAATGGCTTGACAGAATTGCTAATGCTCTCATTCCTTCAGGATATTTCCTAATACTTGTAGCCTTTTCATGTTTCTAATTAGGCCAGTAATGGTCCCTGAAGTTAAACCAATTAAAATTATTTACTGTGACACACAGTGTGGAGATAATTATCTGATATCTGAGTCCAACTTCTGCTTACTTCGCAACATTACTTAATAGAAAACAGAGAAACTGATGCCCGTGCTTTCATTTTACTTGTCTACCAAATGTGTTTGCCCTATAGCAAACTGTTTAAATAAAGCATTAAAATCTTTGTGGTGCTAATCAAAATGTTTAAAATCCACTCACACTCCCTTTATAGTTCTGAAAGCATATAAAAACTCTTGCACATTACCTTTTACATTATAGCTGCTGACCAGTGTAGGATTATAACCACATTATGTACAAATAATGCAGCTTCTGCAGTTTCTAGTGGCTTGACTTTCCTCCAGTCCTTCACTCATTGTCTCTGATTATTTTTTTTTCTTTTAAACAATACTCTTCATTCCCTTCTCCCTTTGTATTGTCTTGCTTTGTTTGAATATTGTATACTTCAGCATGAGAAAACACAGCCAATGGACTTCAAAATGTAAGTTCAATGTAAATGGAAGGTATTGCCTAAACAGTTACATTAGCAAATCAAACAAACAATACTTACTATCTTTTGTATAGACTTAGGTACTCTGGAAGATTTGTGCTTTACAAAAAGAGACCTAAATCAACAGCAGAAATTTAGCAAAAGTTCAGTTGATATTTAATGTAAAGCAAATCCCTTTAGAAAAAAAAATGCCCAAAGCAAGTAAATCATGACATGAAGCAATGCTTTTCATTAAAACTTGGCTGCCGTCATATAGAGAATTTGGATAAAAGTAAAGACTGAGCCTGTAAGTTAGGCTTGCATATGCTGTAGCTAAATGCCAAAGTACAGTCTCATAAAGAATTATAGCTTAGACAATTTGAGAACATTTAGCCCATAATCCCAATGCAAATTATTCTAAGAGAAAATTGAGTTCTGTGCCAAAATGCTACCTCGAGACTGGCAAAGTACAGTTGGCCATTTAGTCTGATTTTAGGATGGATCCCTTTACTATTTCTTGCTTTTTGTTCAAATATTCATGGAAACTAGTACAGATATGGTATAGATAGATACAGTTTCCAAGTCAATGTGTACTTACTGGGAGGCCTCTAGCCCTTTGCAATAATTTTAATTTCAAGAAACAAATTACAAGCGGTTGTGCATACCAATCAATTCAGAGCCATGGTCCAAGAGCTTAGTGTCTGGAAAATTCAAGACCAGGTCATAGATCTGGAATGTTAACAGATCATCTATGGAGTTTTGTCCGTGGGAATATCAAACATAGATGCCCAGTTATCTTTCCTTCAAAAGAATAGAGATTTAGCGTCTATGTATACTGTAGATGTCCCATTGCGTTGGGTACCAGATGTAGGTATTTGTTCAGGGTAAAAGGCAATTTATTCTTTGACTAATGAAATCACCTAATTAATTAATTAATTCTAACCTGGAGCCCTGGAGTATTTTGTCCTCCATACAAGCTTGAGCCTTGAACTGGAAGAACTTCAGCCTCAGCTTCTGTACAATCTAAAACATTTAAACCTCTGTACAATCTAATCAACCTCCAAGACTCACTGCTGACTGAGCCACTCTGACTAGCTCCTTCTGACCTCTGACTCTTTGATTCAACTCACTCTTGTTCTGGCTCAAATTCTTCTCCAAGCTGACCGGCTTAAATGGAGCTTCTGAGCCAGTGACTATTTCTATCTAAACTCCTCTGACTCTGGCTTACTCTGGGTGATTCTCTGACTGCCTCGGACTGAACTACTCTGCTCAGCTTTCAACTGACTTACTCTTCCTGTCTGATACTGACTTCTTCTGCTGAGCTGCCTCTGTGTCTCTGTGTCTCTTTCTGAGCTCTCTTTCCTCCATATTGCCTCAGTCAGCCTCTCTGCTCCTCAGTCAAACAGCTTCATCAAATCAGTCCCCTATCTGCCTGATTCAGACTGCTTGCCTCATACTGTCTCTGTAAGCTACCCTGTTCTGAAATGAGAGCCTGCTTTTCTATAGTGAGGGTTGGGTGTATCCTCACTCTGACTCACTCTGCTAACTCTACCTCTGATTAGTCACTTTGCTTGCCCTTCACTCTGATTCATCTCAAACATTACTTCCTTATACCATCTGAGCTCTGCTTCCTGTGTCTGCTTCTACACTCTATATCTGTTTTAGGGATTAAAGATGTGGACCACCACTACCTTATGAACATCATTGCTTTCTGCATACTGAGATTAAAGATGTGTCCCAACATTCTTAACAGCAAAATTTGTCTTTCTGAGTCTGGGTAACCTTACTCAAAATATAGTCTTTGTTAAGTCCACTCATTTAACTGCAAGTTTCATTATTTCATTTTTCATTATAGCTTAATAGTATCCCACTGTGTCTATGTACCACATTTTCATTATCCTTTCATCTGCGGAAGGAGATTTAGGTTGTTTCTATTTCTTCCAAGCTATTGTGAATAGAGTGACTATGACATGAACATTGCTGAGCATGTATCCATGAAGAAGATTGTGCATCCTTAGGGCATTTGGCAATGTCAGTATAACTGAGTCTTATGGTAGATTGACTGATTGATTGATTGATTGATTGATTTTGGTTTTGAGGATTCTATGTACTGATTTCCAGATTAACGGTACCATCTTGTTGTCACACCAACAATGAATAAAGGTTCCTCTTTTTCCACAACATTGTCATAATTTGTTTTCAGTGGTTGTGTTGATCTGACAATTCTGCTTAGGGTGAGCTGAAAACTCAAGTTGTTTTGATTTGCATTTCCCTAATTGCTCAGGACTTGAATACTTTTGAAGGGCATTTCTTATCCAATTTGTTTCTTCTATTGAGAACTCTATATAGATCCCTAACCCATTTTTAATTGTCTTGCTGTTATTTTATTGAGTATCTTGCATCTATGTACATCAAGGTTATCAATTTGTAGTGTGTGTGTGTGTGTGTGTGTGTGTGTGTGTGTGTGTGTGTGTCTGTTTAAGTGGTTTGGGTATTAGAGAAATATTGGCATCATAGAACAAATTTAGGAGTGATACCCTTTCCTTAATTTTTTTTAATTTAAGAATTATTGGTTGTAGTTCTTTGAAAGTCTAGTAGAATTCCACTGTGAATACATCTGGACCTTTTCAGTAGAAAAGTTTTTTATTTCTGTTTGAATCTCTTCCATTGTTATTCATCTCTTTAGATTGTTGATATCTTTTTAGTTTAACTTTGGTATTTTGGATGAATCAAGAAATTCATCTATTTTATTTTTACATTTTTCCAATTTAATATAGTACAGGTATACAATAGTCTGCATTTCTTCAGCATCTGTTGTAGTATTCCCCTGCTCATATCTAATTCTGTTAATTTTGGTTATCTCTTTTTTTTCCTTTTGATTGGTTATACCAAGGGTCTTTCTATCTTTTTTATCTTATCAAAGAACCAGCACATAAACCATTTATTCTCTGTATTATTTTCTTTTGATACAAAATTACTTCATAGAAAAGGTTCTAACAAACTTGTACCAAATTCTGCATGTTCCTCTTCTTGTTGCTGAGTACATCAAGATTTTATTATTTACATGTGAACATTGGGTAGTTCCCCCCCTCCCCCGCACTGTGGAGGTGCCCTCTTTATAAGACTGCCATTTATCTTTGTAATATAGGAAAGCAGACAGAAGTCATTTCGTTCTTTAAGTCGGTGTCTCATTTGACTTTGAGATTAAGAAGGTCCATTTTGCCAGTAAGTCAGATGTATTCTGGTGAATTCTCTGATGCCAGAGGGATAGAATATTCAAAGTCCTACTAATGTCGACTGGTCTGTACTTGGTGAATTTGCCAGGAGGGCCATTTTCTGATATGGGTCTCTCTGTAACTCAATAGTAACTCATTAGAGTATTCTTAAAGTCAGAAGTCTTTCTCTCTCTCTCTCTCTCTCTCTCTCTCTCTCTCTCTCTCTCTCTCTCTCTCTCTCTTGAAACAATGTACCATGTATCCTAAGTTAGCTTTAAACTCTCTATGCAGCCAAAAATAACCTTAAACTTCTGGTCCGTTGCCTCTACCTTCTAAACATGGTGTGTATCATCACTTCTAGTTTATATAATGCTGAGTACAGAATCCAGAGATTCATGCATGGAAGGCAGGCATACTATCAACTTAGCAATATTCCTAGCTCTCAAAGTTAATATCTTCTTCTCCAACACACAGGTGACAGAGTAGTCTGAATCCTCATCCATGAACTTTGAGAAGACTATTTGTGGCTCAATACTTCTCTCAATATGTTTACAGGGCTCTGTTCATATCTTCTTTCTTGGGTAGTTTGCCAACTACTTCCTGGAATGATAGAGCTGAACATATTAACCTCTTGCTTTCAATAGACTGTCCATAGGCAAATAACCTAAAGAATGCTAGAAAAATTAGAATCTTTATCCAGGTATAGATAATACGTACTGGAGCAATGAAGTTATGCTTTATTGTACCACAACCCAACAAGCCTCCTATATTGACCCCTGCCTAGAAAAACAAACAGTGTTGGCCTTCACTGTGGCTATAACTTGGCTCGGCCTCTTGTCTTATTTTCTATTGGTTTTGGTCTATCTTTCTACTAAAAGATCTTATTTCAAGGTACATTTCTCTGGAAAAGAGAAGACATTTTACATTTAAATATTTATTTAAATTTAAATTAATTTTTATTTAATTTATATATAAATTTAAATTAATATTTAAATAAATAAATTATTTTGTTATTTCATATTTCAGCCATATTTTCTGGTTATCTTTGGAGTCAGATTTAGTAATGTCTGATTTTCTAAGAATGTATCTGCATCACCAGATTTCCAAATTTAATGGCATGAATGTGTCTTTATCCTATTGATCCTGGTTGTAACAAGTACACAATTTTCATAATTTTTTTACTTGTGAATGTTTTTTAAATTTCATTATAATTTATTCTTTGATATGTGAATTGTTTTAATTTTTAAATCCTAATATATTTTAAGGTTTTTATTCCGTTGGTATTCATTATTGATACCTCTGTGTCTCTCTGTCTCTCTCTCCTCTCTCTACCCAATTGAATTTAAGCACTCTACAGTGAGATATACCTCTAGCTCCCTTTTCAATTATATTTAGCATGGGATCTCCGTGCTACTCCAGCAAGCTTCAGCCTTTCAACCCTCCCCAGTTGTTGGGAGTACAGGCATAAATCAGTGTACCCAATTCTTTGCTTCTTAATTCTTTTAATTGATGAATTGCTATCTTTCCTAGAGAGTCCTGAATCCCTGGATTACAGACATGTACTACCATGTCCAGTTACAGAACCATGCCTTTCTAGTTTAGTCTTCTGAGAATGTATTCTGCATAGTATCAGCCTTTTAAAACTTCTATGAAATTTTTATTTGGTTCATATATGATCATTACTTACAGAATTATTTTTCTATATTTGGGGAGGGGACAGCTAATACCTGAGTTTTTGCAATCATAAGAAACATATTCGGCTCCATCAATCCTTATGTTATTATTCTTACCTCTTGCCTATTGGTCTTATCAATCATCAAAAAGTATATTAGTATTTCTCTCTACCATACTGTACTTAATAATTTTGCTCATTGTGTTTTCTGTGATTTGGAATGATTTCTAGATTGTAATGTTAAATTTTAGAGTCATTTAATCATTACTGCATTACTATGCTTCATTAACCATTTTAACAGTGTTCAATTTACTATATTTATTAGCTATAATGGTTCCGGTCTCATTCTATGGCCTCAAGAATTACATAACTGTACCAGTTTTGCACAAGTTATTATTTTATTGACATACCTTGTCCATTTGTTCTAAATATGACTGTGCCAATCAATGTATAACTTTGCCAATTTTGATAAGCATTTTTACAACTTTCCCTGACTATAAAATACTTAGATCAGAGAAGAGATATACCAAGAATTAAGACTGTTCCCAGTAGTGTAACATGTTGACTATGGACCCAAAGAATAGAGTAACACAACTACTTCTTTCCCTTTACTCTTTGCTTCTGCACTCAACTCCTGGTGCTTATTAATCAGCATATCAAAAGTCATTTTATAGCATCTTAGAATGACTGATGCTTCAGTTAATTTCTGCAGATACAGGATTAAACATCACTACTAATTCTTACCTAATTAAAAATAGATGCCAATGTATGTGTTCTATTTTTACTCCTTGCTTTTCTTTAATTGCTCATTTACTGTCTTTGTTGGTTTTATCTATCTGTTCATGTCTTCACGATTTCCAGTAAACTAAGTTCTACAAAAGCAAATATTCATCTTTTGTACTATTCATTGATTTACAGTGCCTACTAGAGATCCAGAAATGTAGTATGTACTCAATAAACATGGGTTGAAAAATAGAATAAAATGTATTTAAAGAAATGATGTCAATTTAAAGGCAGAAATAACCTCTGGGGGAATTCTGAAAAGAATCATGAACAGAGATTGGCAATGTCCCACTACTAAGATTTTACAGAAGAGAAACTAGAGTCAAATACTGAGAATGTGGGTCCCATGAACAAATTCTTTCTTTTTCTACCATTTCCATGTTTTGTGATCGTGAGCAAGTTAGCTCTTCTGAGCTGGTTACTTTACTGTAAAAGAGAGATAACCGAATTGCTAATATATGGTTTTATGAACACTAAAAGTAGTATTGCATACAAAGTACTTAGAACAGTGCTCCATGCGTGGGAAGAATTCCACTATTAATGTTATTAGGATAATTTCTATTGAAAGACAGATATATTGTCATTCTCTCTTAGCATAATGATTTAAAATAATCAAATCAATCTAATCTCCAATCGCTATGATTCCAATTTCTCAAAGGAAATTCTCAGACATTGTTTTGCTTCATTTTTTTTTATATCCATGGGTAAGAAAAGAATAGTCTGAGCCTTTGGTTGAAACCTGTGACTGTTAATTTTATTCTAAAAATAATAAAAGTCTTAATGAATTGACTCATTCATCCATCTATAAGATTAGATCATCTGGGCAGGGTATCTACATATAGATTATTAAGTTTCCTCATGTCAGTTACTTTTTTATGACTTACCATTGAGTTTTATTCAAAACCCCATAAACAGTAACAAGGCCTTGGGGATGTGTGTTGTCCGTTGAGTAGTCAGATGGAACAAGGAATGCAGAATGTACATATACAGTCATCTAGACATAGTGGACGCTTTGCTTTAAATGCAACGTTTTTAGTAAACATTTCTGATATCCAATATCTTATTCTGATTGTAATTATTTTCCACAAAGATGTATTTTTCATCAAGAATTATTCTCTGTGTGAAGTTTTTAGTGAATTTTCTTTTAAGAGGGTATTACCTCTGAAGGAGCAACTGGAAGGAAATTTAGACGGTGAAGATTGGGAGTGGTAAATATGGTCTGTAAGAAGCAGCTGAAGAAACAAAAAGCTCTATTTTCTACCATTATATCTATTAAATGGCAAAGACAATCACAGAAATATAGTAGAATCGTTTTAGATCTTTTTTTTTCAAAAGTTGCATATATTAAACCTATTCATAGTCTATTTAAAAAGTTTTAAAATATGCATTCCGTAATGCTACTAAATGGAAGACATTACACAGATGAAACTTAGAAATTCTGTTAGATAGCCCATCAGTGTAAGTAGAGAACACATCCTCATGTTGGGCTCCTAATCACCACAGCTAATCAGTCCTGGCACCCACATGGTTCAGTGGTCAACAATGGAGCGAATGGCCAGTCCTTGGCAGTAAGGAGTTAAGTACCCCTCAGTCCGCAACTTGAAAAAGTTTTGCACCATGCCCTTTTAGACAATGACTAGCTGTTAAGCTAAAAACTAATTAACATTTCAAAAACTAGTGTTAATCAGTATTAGGAATACTCTGGGGAAACACTCCCTGCAGAGACCCTTTTCTTCCTGGGCTTTAAAGCAATAACTTCTAAATTATTACTTTAATTTTAAGTTGTGTTTGGCACATAGTAAGCAAACCTGAAGATCAGTAAAATTAAAAAAAAATTGGAAAAAGCTTGATTCCTTTTCCCTTATGCTTTCTAATAGAGGCAAATAAAATTAGGCAGATAGGAGTTGCACTTAGAAACTGCCTCAAATATGTATGGTAACCATGCTTTTAATATAGGTCTATTTAATCAAGTCCACAGAATGTATGAGTCGGTGCAACTTCATTACATAGCACCAATCTTTTGTTGCTGCTATCTGAATATTCAGAAACTGTTCTATGTGATTGTAATAACCCAACTTAAAATTTTGTATCCATGTTTTGGAACCGTCTTTGCAACCCAGAATGCTCCTAACTGCCTTATTTATACAAGAGGGCACTGAGGCCCAAGATCATAAATGTAATGATTGACAGATTTGAGGTTAGAATGAGAACTTATTGTGTTCATTGTTGATAGGGGTTTGATCAGATGATAGCAAGTGTCTGGTTAAAAGTGTCAGTTTTACGATAAGTCATTGGTTTCCCAAGAAATTTTTATTTTCTTAATCCCTATGTTAATAATTTTTGTTGTTGTTGTTGTTACAGATCAGAACCTCTTGGCGGGTACTTGTTAGCTCATCAGGATATCATCTTTTGTTCCTCTCTTAGTAACTGTGTCCTTGCTGCTAATGTCATCCTTATGGAGTTTTATGTTTGTCTTTGTGAAAGGCAAATGATAACACCTGGTACTTCTCGCTGTGAGTCTGAAAGGAGATGCCACATATTTTCGTTTTTCACTTGGTGAGAGTTTAATGCAAAGCTAAGACAAAGTCAAGACCAAGTGGAAAGGTCGGGTCCTGTCACAGATTACCAATGTGGTGTCCTTGAAAGCACTGGTATATGTGTAGGCCTGCTATCTTCCTTTTGTGGTAGTTTAATCAGGGAAGCATATTGTGACCATAGGTACAAAACTGTGTGGTCTTTGTTATATTGCCTTTAAAAAATGAAATAAGTGTTTTCAGATAATTTGTGAGTAATGTATAATCTGAGAAAAGACTCCTACCTGGGAAGATCTCAGATAATCAGAGGGAGAATGATGGATGTCATCGCTGATACTTTGTTATAACCGTGTGTGTGTGTGTGTGTGTGTGTGTGTGTGTGTGTGTGTGTCACTGGCTTCATCTCAAGCTGGGTAACAAATATCACTGAAAATGCTGTAAGCATCAGAGGTGCAGGGAAGATGATACTGCAGACTTCAGCTTTGGTGGGAACACAATGTATTCATCATTAATCCTCTGTGAATTGTCTCATCCTGACAGCCTAGGGCTCTGCACTGCCCTAATATAGCCCTGAAGGCTACAGCAGAGTTTTACATTTAATAACATCAAGTCCAAGTAGTTTTGAAGTATATTTGGCTCGACTCCCTACACTGAAATTATGTTCCCATAAATCAGACTCGTTACTACACGAGTAGGGCTTCTGGTAGTAGTATAGATAAAGGAAAACCCAAATTTCATCAATCATTGTTTAAAGATATTTTTCCAGTAGCAAGCCAAGTAGTGAGCCAAGGAACCAACAAGAGAAGGAAGAGATATAATCCTTCATGACTCTCTTCTTTAATTCTAGTAATTGTAAGAGAAAAGGCAATTCCAAGATGATCATCTTTTCTCCTTTTACTTTCTCTCCCCAGGATTTCTAAATACTTAAGAAGAACTGGTTCCCCTGTGTGATAACTGCAAGGCTAAGCAAGATGGGGAGTGCAGAAGGGTTTTGCTATTGGGCAAATTTTCCCCTTATGCTCTCAGATAGTTTGCAAAAGTTGGCCAAAAACAGATAACTGGGGCAATAGAGTTTTATGGAATTGCTATGGCTATAGACACAAAAGCTTTAAAACTGCTAAAAAGACATGATGATCTAATTGTGTGCAATTTTGTACTGATTAAGAGGAATACACCTCTAGTAGTTAGCCACTGTGCGGGCTCACCAAGAGAGAAAGGGAGGCACTTTCATATCTGCAAACCATGCCAGACCTCATCAGAGGGAACCACCATCATGGCCAGCACCAGACTGGACAGTGGAACCCTGAGCGTCTCAGCTCAGGTGTTTTTATTAATTCAGAACTCCTTAGGTATTCTACTGATAGCACATGCAGATCATTAGCAATTAAACAGCCCCTACAGAAAAATTCAACACCTGCAAACAATACAAAATGTCAAGGCCTATGCATCCCTTTTTCCAATAGTGCACAAAAACATTTTAAACATAACTAAAAATAAACTTCCCCGTCATACACCAGACTTAAATATTTTTAGAGATAACATTGTGCTATAATAGCCCAGGGTAATATTAAACTCATGGTTTACCTTCCTTAGCCCTCTGAATTCTAGAAGTACAAATGCACATTGCCATACATGCATATAATTTATTTTTTAAATGTAAAAGTAACTGTCCATGTTAATTGTATCCTATGGGGAAAATAAATTACATGCATTTCTTATGAAATATACACTATATACAATATGATTACAGGCTGTTAAAAAGCAGAGTTTCCTGTGTAGAGAAGAGGAATGACCAAATGCTTAAGGATGTATCTGAGGTAAGAGATGAGATGCATTCTGGAACTGAGGTTCCTTTCTTTAGAATGTTTACTTAGAAGGTTTCAAAAAGAGCAGAAAGCATGCATTACTCTGATAAGATTCACAGCAGTTACAGAAATTCTCTTCAGGCACTTGAAAATCAAACAATGTCTTCTCTGATTGCAAGCTAATTTGATTTTTGTTTTATTATCTCTAAAATTTTAATAATTGAATGTAGAATTTTAAAAGTTGTGTGATAGCAAATGATATAAAATCCATCCAGTGTTGTCTTGGACACAGGAGCTGTGAGTGTTAGCTACTAGACATCAACTTGAAAAGGAGCTGTGTAAAATCACCTTAACAGTTACCTGACCATCTGGATGCCTTGTGGTTTCTGCACATTGACCCCTGATTATCACTGTCCTATGATCATATTTATGTTTTTCTAAATGTCTCTCATTCCTGCATTACTTATTTAATTGCTAATTTAGGTATTAATCTTCTCTGTTCCTCAAGAATGCTATCATCATGGGGTTAGGCGCAGCATGGCATAGTATGTAGCTGAGTTCTATTACCCAGTTGGAGCACAGTTACCACATAGTATACACTCAGTTTTATAGTATACACTCAGTTTTTGATTCAATATTCTTTGACTTCACACATTAACTTAGTTCAAATCATCACAAAAGGACTAGAACCAGAAACTATGGAGAAGTGTAGGTATAGCATGCTTCACTGTGACCTAGATTCAGGAACTTAGCAATGTCCATAAAATAACCTTCTTTCTGTATATACCTCCTTGTATCTTAAAATAAAAAACTGTAAGCATGTCAAATTTTCTTTTTATTTTTTGAGGCTGTAATATAATTACATTATTTTCCCCCTTTCCTTTTCTATATTCAAAGCTTCCCATATGTTCTTCCTTGTTCCTTGTTCTCCTTCAAATTCATAGCCTCAGTTTTCATTAATTATTGTTAAACACACACACAATACAAACACACGCATTTATATGTTTATATACATATATGTGCATATATACATATGTACATGTATACATATATATACATATATTCATACATACACATATACCTATATGTGCATATATATTCTTAAGTATATAGATGTAGCATGCTCAGCCTGTATAATGTTTGTTACTTGTATGCATGTTTTCAGGGCTTGCCATTTGATATTGGATAGAAAATCGGTGTGCTCTTCCCAAAGGCAGACTATTTTTTTCGAATAATGGCCTCCTTGCCTTTTAAATACTCACAGTGTTGCAGAGACCATGACTGTTATTACCCATGAGACCAAAGTCTTACAACATATCATTAAAAAGGAAGTCAGAGCTTGGCGGTAGTCAAGACTAGATCATATAGATTTCTACAAGAGGTTCCTGTGCAGACTGGCATTACCTGAACCCAAAGAAGCCAGTGCTGTTACCAGAGGGAAAAGGAAGTCCATTGAAACTTTTTCAATGAAAATGAATTATGTCATAGTTGGAATTATAGTTGGTTTGTTGATTGGGTCACACTATGTTACCCAGGATGGTCTCTGACTCTTGATAATTCATATCACACCTACCTCCCCTGTTCTTGAGGTTACAGGTGTGTGATAACATGTCTGGTTTACAAAGGTTTTCCTTAAGGAATAAAGATTCAGTATGAATCTTATGCTTATGTTACATAATAAAAATAAAATATTTGGCCATCTAGGTATGATATTTTTAAATATAACCACAACTTAGGCAAAAGGATAATTGTAAACCATTGTTATCAACAACCAATTCTTTCACCGTGACTACAGAATGGTCACAATTAGAAAATATTGAAAGAAACTACTAGAACAAAATGCAGGTAGAAATGCTTCTGATACTCTGCTGAAGTATTCAAAGCTACTTCTTTGACTGCTATGCAGAGGAAACAGGTTGAAGAAAAAAGGGGAAATGGTTATCTGTGGCAATTTCCCCCAAATAAAGTGGAATACAAAATCTGCATCATGCTAAAACCCTAGTCAGTCATGCCACATACCTGTGATTCTGACACTTAGGAGGTTAAGGAAGGTTCATTGTGGGTTTGAGGCCAGTGTGGTGAGTGAAAATTCACTCTAAACTATATTAAACATATCTCAATACAGAGAATTCTTTATTCATGTTAGATAGTGTAATTGTCTTATGTTTTTTAAAAGGTGATAGCTCTGAAGCTCACATTTATTTTCAATCTCTATTAACGTAACTTTTTATCTATTTGTTATCTCATCTTCTTCAAAATTTATTAGTCTGGGTGGCTATACTGAGTAATTTAAATACTTAGTTTATGTCTGAAAATTAAAAAAAATTCTAAATTATTATTTTTAGCATTTAACAATATATTGGAATGGTTTTTCATTTGATAGCACAAGTTACAAACAAACAAACAAACAAAAAAAATACTGTGTGCCTTTTGTACTTGATAGTATACATGTTATGCTCCCAAAGTTACAAAAGGTTGGTGTGAGGTTTGTGACCCATGGATGGACATGTACAGGGTTGTTAACTGGTGGAGGGGGTTTGCCAGGGAAACCCATGGGCTGCTTTGACAAATGCAGATGATGATTAAATGTGTGACATTGTTCCCATTTATTCAATGCTGCATCAATCAGAGCCTCAAGTCAGCCTGATGCAATGGGCTACTCTAGATGTGGTCTTCTGAATAAGACAGAGTGTTAAAATGAGGTCATGACCACTTTTCATGGTACTTTTTTTGCTTGGCTACAGTCCAACTTCTCTAATTAAAGTCTGTCTTTCTAAGACCCCCTTTACAGTTTTAATTGGGTATGCTATTTCTTGTGAATTGTATGGAATTGTTATTCACTGTCATAAGCAGAAGCTGTATTTCACCATGGAGGTGGCTGCATTTTATCATAGGGTTCAAAGGATGGAAACATGAATATAACTTTTTTTTTTTTTAAGGAGCACTTTACAATGCTTTGAGCTTTTTGGAAGAGAGCACTAAAGAGGAAAATAACAGTGTTCTTAAAATGTAAAGTATAGCTATTATCATTTTTGAAAGAAAACCTGGGGACTAACTATGCATTTTCTAGAGAAGTGCAAAAAAATTATCTTACTGTTTCAGAAAAGGGACATAAATATGATTATTATTTAAAGAGTTAATAAAGGGTGTTGTCTCTGAGAAGTTTCTCTATTATCTGTGTTTAGGTGAAATTGTTGAAAATTCTAAATCTATCTAGGGAGATACTTTTTTGCAGCATAGACTAGTTTCTCTGTGCAAAGAAGTTTACTAAAACTGCTCCTCGGTTTATACACAGACTTCAGTTTCATTTACAGTTGATTTTCTTTTTCTTCTCTACAGATTGACAGTCTATATTGAACAAACATACTTCCAGACAAATGGTGAATTCTTGCATCACACTGATTCTTTGTTGATCCCATTTTTCATTCTTTAATTGATTGGTTGAGTCATACCTCCTGTAGGAGTGCACCCACTCACATCCGCAGAAATATTCACAAGTGAATCTTTTAGGGAAATGGTAGATAGAGAGGGGGAGGAAATAGATTTCTATTGTGGACATAATTACCAATAAAATTATTGCTTACTTTACATGGATTTATATTTTAAAACAAAGAAATTACAGTGATTTAGCAGAACATAGTACAATATAGTGTAGTACGAGTAAGACTAAAAACCAAAAGAGAAATATGCATACATGAAAATTTGGATGCTATCAAATCAAATCAATAATAAACTCCTTCATTATAGGTTTATTATGAGTTTAAGCCCAATTTGATTCTACATCTTCAGCAATTAACACAAACTAAAAAAAAAAAAAAAAAAAAAAAAAAAACCAGTTACATAGATCACATGTATATATCTCTATAATAAAAGACAGATGACTTGGGAATATAGAGATGTTTCTATTCCTGAAGTTACTTGGCATATGTCTTCTGATTTGGGATTCCTGCAAGGGAAAGTACTGTATAATTTAACAACAGATTTTGAAACATTCATGTATGAGAAAAATCATTTCATGATTTAGCTTGGTACAAGTATCATAAAAATTAATATACAGTATTATATAATTAATATACAGTATTTCACAAACAAAAAAAATTGTAGAATAATTTTGTTCATGTCTATGTAGCTTATCTTGGTTTCAGACTCAGCTGATTGCTAAGGTCATAATTTTGCTTCATATCTTCCAGTGTTCCGGATTTTTATGATTTGGCCTTTGCCTGGTCTTCATATTCACTTAGTAAATGAATTACAGAATACAATGGATATCTTCATATACAAATATAAAATATTAAAAGTGAGTGGTACAATGTACATTTCTGCATACATCTTGAAGTGTAAAATGTGAATTTCTCTTGGATATCCACCTAGAAATATAATTTCTGGTTCCATGGTTAGGAACAAATTTATTTCCAGCTTTCATTTTTATCAGCCATATTTAAGACATATTTTCATTCAACATTTCTCTCTTATTATCAAAAGACATACAAACATTTGCCAAATAACTATAAAATGATATTTATTTAGGTGATATTTACTAATTATTTGTAGTTTAGTCAACTGAAATATATTTTTCCTTGGTTCTAAGATCGTTTAATATCTAGAACCTATAATTGTCTCTGATATGTAAAAAATGCCAAAGAATGACTCTTAAATGAATTAATACAAAATTATGTACAGAATATTGAAAGTTAAATCTCAGTAGCACATTTATAATGAAAAATACATACATAAAGAAGGCATACATTACCTCCTTAAAAATAAGTTTGTATGAAGAAAATAACCACAATCCGTAATCCATGTTTGGCAAATTTCATATTAACATATGTATGCATCAAATATTTTAACATTTATAAATTGCCTACTGAACATTTCCATTTACTTCTTTGAACAGAAGAACAAGGATATTACTTAAAATGTAAACTGAGTAAGTAATCACTCAGGCTCATATCCAAACTCCTGGTTGACTCTCTAAAGATCTTGAAGAGCTGCACTTCCTCATGCTCACTGGCTTAATATCTGCTTATGCAATTCTTTAATGCCATTCTAAAGTTTGAAAGATCTCACATCCTGTTATAGCCCTAAGGTTTGATTTAAAATAATTATTTTATGAGAATTTATATGCTAACTTTTCAGTACATGACCTACAAATGTTGATTCACTTAATTTTAAACAAAATGGTGTCAAGGGGATCTCAGTGAGACTCAGATACAGAATTTGATTGACAGTCATTCTCCACATGTGGTTTGAAGAACAATGTCTGCTCTGATAATATCGGGGGATTCACGAGATCCTCCATTTTGCAGCTATCCATTAATACGAGGCCAGGTTTCTTTCATGTGCTTTATCTGAAGAACTAGGCTGCAACAGGTTGAACTTTGGGACACATGTGGGAATTTCTTTGTCTTTTAGATAACATACATGAGAAAATTTGCAAGAAACCATCAAGTGATGCTAGTTTCCCAATAGTTTTTGCTTTGTAAAATAATTTTCATAAAAAAGTACATTGTGAACTTTCTTTTAATGGCTGTTTTCTGTTTTTTTGGAAGTAAATTAATAGTTTAAAAATTTAATTTTTACTTATCATGGGGAACCTTGAAAAGATACAACTAACCTAAATGAAAACTCATTGCAAATATCAGTAATATTTTCTTCACTTTTTAGCTATGTTGCTTAAACTCTTATTGATCTTCTCAGTTTCCTGGAAAAACCAAGATATTTGCAAAGACTCTAGAAAAGTCGCAACATTGCTATTCTGTTCCTAAATAGCACGCATTTTAATGAATTTATAGAATCAAGGAGTTCAATAACTTGTCATCGGCAGGCAACATCGCTTGTTCTTAACAAAAGACACTGACATATTTATTCCTTCATCAAAAAACTGCAAAACTCACACTCTGTGTCAGTTACCAAGGCAAACTGCTCAATAGTCTGGACACTGTTGTGCATGGCTATCCTCTGAGACAAGCAACTGCATACCTGGGGAATTCAGCTGCGCCTTCTTGCAAAAAGAATTATCACAGCTGGCTCTTTGACTGTTTTTTGACCCACCCCCACCCCATGAAGGGGCTAAGGGACAAAGAAGGCCAGAAGATACCACTCCCCCACTTACTGTTGCTTGCAATTTTGTGTCAATTTCTCTCCCCCTCATTGTATCCTGGCGGGGTGTGTGTGTGTGGGGGGGGGGGGGGTTGTGGTGAGAGAGTTTCCAAACCAGGAAGACTAGGGGAAGGTAGCTCCACCTATGCCGCTTAAGTTTCAAGGAACCCATCACTCTCGCTGTGTAAAGGCTTTCCAGGGGTCGTCTTTTGGGGGAGGATCACACACACCCCTTTAGTGAACCCCTTCACCTATACTCTGTAAGGATGCTTGATAAACTCATTGCGTTCACCAGAGTGAATCTGGGGAAAATCATACCTAGGATCGACTTTGTGTTCTTAGTATGAGAGACGTAGTTTATACCTCCCAAAGTGAAGGAATTTTAGCTACTGAAGAAAACTGCTTGGTTTCTTTGGTAGACTACAGTGAACACAAACCCTAACTCAGCAATTACAAAGCCCTGACAATGATTGTGGACTCTCCTTTGAAAGTGGTACTTGGCAAGATTTCTAACTGTAAGTACAATACTTGCTACTGGACAAAAATGCAGTTCTTGAATCAGTGGGACTGATACACACATATTATAGTTAAAATGTCCAGGGTGGGAAGGTGCTCCGACCAAGCCTGATGATCTGAATTTGATGTCCATATTCCAGGTTCTGTCAGCTGTACGTGATAGCTTTGTTCACCTACCCCTCCCTCATGATGAAAACTTTAAAGCATTAAAATAAGGAAGAAATTAGCCACACAACTATGTTTTTTAAATGTTAACTCATAACATTCAAAAAAATGGTTCTTAGGATGTGATGTATCATGACTATTTCCCATAGTTAGGTATGAAGTCAAATATGGTAGTGCTCCTCATTTATTGACTATATTTTGACTGACTGTAGCTTAAATATTTGAATAGAGTAAGTATAATCACATGATGTGCTATGGTACTCACTGGCCAACAATGAAACACAAGTCTTGGGCAAGAAATGCTTTTGAAATAAACGTGCGTGTGAAATATTTCTACAGAATTTCTGAAGCTAGAAAAGAAAGAACTGTGAGGGTGATGAAACTATAACTGAAATGAATACATTTGGAATACTAACGTTGAGTTATTTTATTCGGTTATTAATGAGAGTTGGTATATGAAGCTTCAAAGATCTGGGAATAATATTCTCACACCTCTATACCTTGCACGTTCCTAAGGACACACTTCATGGTGATGTGGCTGTTTCCTCCAAATTGATAGATTTTTAGAGTCCTGAAGAAAAACCAGAGGGGGCTTCTGTATCACTTCATTACCCTGTTGCCATCTTGGATTATACCTGCTGTTTTATACATGATTTGATGTTTTTATCCTATTGACCAGACTCTAATACTAAATGTTTTGTTTTGTTATGCTTATTCTCTTAGGTATTTTTAGATAGATCTAATGGTAGGGCATTACAATCTATTGTCTGGTTTTGATTATAATTTCCTTTACAATAGGCATCTTTCACCTTATAAAAGACTATAACCACAGGTCCACAATTAATACTTTCTAAATCATCTCTACACTAAAGGGGAAAAAAACCCTACTCAGCCTTACATATGTTTTATGCATTTAAAACCACACTAGTTGATTCATGCTATTTTATTATATTCGTGGCTGTCAGTCTTCCTGTTGTTCACCGTAGTGATCAGCTTGTTCCACGGTGCACACCCCTTCTGTCTGTCCCAGTATCTGAGCCAAGTTCCATGGGCACCCATGGGGTGAACTTGGCAGCTGTATGACCCAGATGCTGAGCTCCAATATGTAATTTCCAGCAGCAGCATCTGGGTATTTGGTTGGCCTTTTATCTGGCTTATGTTGTCTGTCAGGGTGGCTAGAGAAAGTCTGTGGATCTGGCACGGAATTCATGTCTTCAACTCACAAACTATCTTGTCCATAAAAATGTCACTTCCTATTTATCCTCAGTTGGTAGTGTACAGTGGTCCTCCACGATACAGCTGGATGTACAGTCCAAGAATTCCCTGGAAGTCACCTTATACATTTATTCCTTTCACACATTCCCCCCCTAACTTCTCTGCCCAGTCAAGTGCTAAATATTTTTCACTTGTATACTTTACTTCTGTGCTCAGTGCTAACTCCATTTCTACTGTGAATCAGAAAGTGTAATAAAATGAGTCAGTGGCTGGCACATATGTGTATGAGCCATTTCCTTGTGATTGGACCCCTAGGGCTCTGCTGCCTCTTTTTTGTTTTAAGTTTTAATTTTACACACCAACTATCAGTATATATAGCTCATATTTAGTATGGCATATTCCTTGTTTGAATCAAACATAACATAATTAAACTGAGAGGATTAATATTTTAATCAAAACATAAACAGACCTTACATATCTGTCTCTAGTATACTACTTTAACACATGTGGAATATTTTTCAATTTTATGTCTCTTCAAAACTAAATCATTCCTGGTTTGTATCTCAGAGAATTGGAAAGAAAGCTTACCCTTTCACCAAGGACTTTTGGGAACACAATCAATCCTTATATTTAAAACTCACATGGCTCATTTTTTGTTTTTAAAATGATAAAAGGAAGAATAATTTCAAAATACCAATTGCCGAGAAAATGTGGAAAGTTCATAAAAGTTTTAGAGCAAGACAATCATGATTAGACTGTGGAAATTTGATTTCATACATTTTCTATAATCTGACTTAAGAAATTCAAAAGGTAATGTGGGTATACAGTGCTCCATGCTGGGAAATCCCAGCTGCCTATACAGTAAGATGTGACATCTCCAACTGACAAGTGCTCAAGACTTGTTCATTAATTTTATTGCTAACATAAACTTTTAATATGCATATGATCAGAATATAGGACTTCTAGGGCAGCTTAAAGTGAGTCTAGCCTGTAATTACAAATCCTGTACTTGATTATAATAATCTGATTGCAATTATTCAGTGATTTTAATACAAGCCTCAAGCTACATAACAATAATTCGAGTGCAGTGGCTAGGAACGTGTATCTGTTTGGCTGTGAAATGATGTTTTAAGCCACAATGATTCAAAGATCTGACCGTAGTTCTATTCAGGTAATTAAAGTACATTAATACCATCAGGTAAAAAACATTGCAATATATTAACAAATACAAAATTGCATGTAAGTCAAAATAGATCATAATCATCCATTCTTTAAGCAAAAATAATCAAAAATCATTCTATTGATTTGAAAAGAAATTCACTTCTATAACTTATCTATATGAAAAGCTTTCAAATGAACATAAAGGAGAAGAGGTACAACCAGCCAATGGGTGTATCCATTACAACACATTGGTGTGACCCTAAATGTCTCTACTGTATAGCACTTGAAAGGTTTAAGGGCAAATGAATGATGAATTATTTATTCAGCAGAAGTTTGTAGAATCAAATTTCAAAGAAAATATTTGATGAGGGAATCATTCATTTTATGAGATATGCTGATATGCATATGAGATATGCTGAAGTGGCAGACAGAAATATACTTCATTAAATATTTTCAAGAAAAAATTCCCAGAAAAGAGAAAATTTTTGCGTTGGGGAAAGACGTATATGACTTTAATCCCAGCACTCCAAGTCAAAGGCACACAGAAGTACATGACTTTAATCCCAGCACTCCAAGTCAAAGGCACACAGAAGTACATGACTTTAATCCCAGCACTCCAAGTCAAGGCACATAGAAGTACATGACTTTAACCCCAGCACTTCAAGTCAAAGGCACACAGATCTCTTTGAGCTGGAGGCTGGTCTGGTCTAAGGACCACTAGGACTATAATGTGAGATGCCATCAAAGCAACAAACAACGAAAGATCAGATCCTTGGAGAGAAAAAAAAAATACATTGCTGTGAAATTTGTAACACTATTCTGGTTTAATTTGTTTCCTATTCCCTACTTTTAAGAATAAAAATTAATAATTGAATTTTGACTTCAAAACTCCAGGAATTATAGAACACCAAACAGAAGTACCAGACAATCCGTCTAACGATAACATAGTTCAAACTGAGGAATGTGCAGTGAAATAAGCAAACAAGAGTAGTTCCAAGATACTGCCTTGTACTAGAACGTCAGAAGTACTGGACTGCCTAAAGGGTGGGAGAGGCATGCCCAATAGACTTCCTAGAAAAATGGATGCCTAAGGCTGTTCAATTCAATCTAATAAGTGACCCAGTTTCCTTCCAGACATGTTTAAGAATTCAGAAAATGAAGGAGAAAGGAGACAAAGCACAGTCTTGAGTTTTAAAAACTGTATTGGAGGAATAATGAATGAGTTGACATCTCTACCTGTGGTAAATTATAGAATATAAATAAAATTTCCCTTCGGACACCAGGCTCATATTGAGGTCCAGGACCAGGAAAATACCTTTCATACTGGCTACTGAAAAGCTACATTATACTCAAGTGAATGAGTGTAAAAAATACTTCTATAGGGTGAAATATAAAATGAAAAGCATAAGATACAGGTCACAGGAACAAGCGATTTACTGAATTTTCCACGAATATTTTCATGAATCTAGGGAGACATTTGACCATGGTCCTACCTCTTCACCGTCCATGAACAACTTAGCACATGATCATCATGCGCAGGCAATTTAAACTCCATTCCTAAAATAAATGTGTTTTTCTTCCCTTCTCATTGTTTCTCTGAAGAGGATGCATTACCAGATTTTTAGCTTTGGTCTTAGTATTGCATCCTTGCTCACTCGTTGTTCAAAGACTTCGAAACTTAGGATTTTACTAGTTAGCTCTTAGGGTCATATATCTGGACTCGTTTTGAATAGGGAATGAGTTGGGGTTCAAAACAAGACACAGTTCATTTTGTAACCTTTATCTTTCACTATAGCTAGAAGAAAGGGAAGAAAAAGACTGTGTAGACTACAAGGTTGTAAATGGGAATGCATTCTTAAATTTCAGAAATGTCAGTCTTTTAAAATAGCTTGCAAATACATGATAGCTAAAAATTCTCTCCATTTATTCTGATTCCATAATACCTCTGATTTTAAATATAAATTAGAAGATCCTTTGGAAAATTCTGTTTTTGAAAAATTAATAAAACTAATTGTTAAACTATTTATCATGTGTACGGCAGTGTTATTCAATGGAAAATCCTTCATAACAGCCCATTTAGTCACTACAATGAGGCAGACTCTTTCTGCGGTGCTTCTTAAACATTTCCCACCAATACTCATTATCTCATAACCCAAGAACCATTCATTAAACATAAACAACATTATTTTATAACTGAATAAATCCCATTTAAAAAGTCTTACTATTTTATGATTGAGCATTGTGTATTGTTTTGCCTAGAAAAAGTTTTATTTTAATTTTTGTATAATTTCTTAAATGAATACTGTATTTATATCATTTCTATTCTTCAACTCCTCCCTTGTCCCCCTACTTTCTCTCAAATCACACACATACAAACACACACACAACTTACTGAATCTGTTTACTGTTGCTTGTATGTATACCCGTTTAGTTCTACCTAGTTGTATTAGATAGTCTATCAGAGAACTTAGCCCTGCAGAAAACTTGATTAACTCTTTTTCAGAAGCAATTAACTACCTGCAGTTCATAATATTTTTTGGACATTTTGGGCCTTGTGAGATTTTCTCCAGTTAGGAGAGCCTGTCAACTGATGTTGTCATAGTGACAACTTGTTCAGGTGACCGTGCTGTTGGAATTTCATAGGTGCAGCTTCCCTGTCATATATAGAAAGCTTTATTTCACAGCAGACATCCTGGGCTTCTAGCTCTTACAATAATCCCACCCTCTTTCCCACAATATTCCCTGAGACTTAAGTGTAAGGGGTGCATTGTAGATGATTCATTTAGGGTTGGGTCTCTAGATTTTGATTAGTTGTAGATTTCTATAATGGTCTCCATCTACTGAAAAACAAAGCTTTGATCAGGAACAAGAGCTACACATGTCTTTGAGTATAAGGAGAAGTATTTAGAATGAAGGTAGTAAATGCTGGATTAGGGAAGTGGTAGTAGAAGACTCTCTTCTTGAGCCCAGGACATCACCAGACACTAGCATAATTTATATGGCAAGGTTTGTAGTACCAGGGATCAATTCCTTCCTGTTGGGCAAGCTTTTAGCCCTATTAGTTGTTGGCTATCTCCAAGATATAACTGATACTAGTGCACCATTAGAGATATTTTGCTCAGCTGACCATCATGGATCATAGGTTTATAGCTGAGGAGAACTATTGACTGCTTTTCTCACACCATAGCTTGCATATCACCTTCAGATGCTATGAGACTTAGTCTTCTGAGAGAAGGCTTCCAGGATAGTTCCAACTCAATTCCTCCAGGTCCTGTGTCTGAAGTGTTTGGTGTCTTCAGGAATCAGGGCTTATAATCAAGAACTGGGATCAATAACCAATCAATAACCAAAGACAATAACAATACCCTATTTGTTTAGGAAATTTCTTGAACTCACCAACCAACAATGTGAAAAGAAATCTTCTGTGCTTGGCACTGAGGTTTTTGTTAAACCATCTATGGTTCATGGGGGGAAGCATTATTACCTAAAGTTGCATAACTTCGTTTATTCTAATATTTATATATATCAACCTATCATCCATCTACCCATCATTTATCCATCTACACATGTTTGTGTGTATACATACACACACACTTATATATGCTTGTAACTTTCAGTTACAAGTTACATAATTACATCATTTCTCTTCTTTCTTTCCTCCCTCCAATCCTTTCTAGACATGTACCATCCCTAGGTCTTGTTCAAATTCATAGCTTTGTGTGTGTGTGTGATATGTGTGTGGGTGTGTTTGTGTGTGAGGTGTATGTGTTTGTGTGTGTATGTTTGTGTGTGTGGTGTGTTTGTGTGTTGTATGTGCGTGTGTGGTGTGTGTATGTGTATGTGGTGTTTGTATTTGTGTGTGTGTGTGTGGTGTGTTTGTGTTTGTGTGTTGTATGTGTGTGTGGTGTTTGTGTGTGTGTGTGTGTGTGTGTGTGTTTATGTGTGTGGTGTATTTTTTGTGTATGTGTGTATGTGTTTGTGTGTGTATGTGTGTGTGTGTTTTTACATACATGAATACAACCTGCTCAGTAAATTTAATGTTCCGTACTCATAGATGTTTACAGGGCTAATCATTTTGCGTCAGATAACTGACTCGTGTATTCTTCTTTAGGGAAGACTACTTCTCCCACTCTCTGTAATCCTTAAGTTGCCTGTAGTTCTTTGGCTAGGGCTGAGGCCTCTTGACCTTTCCCTTTTACCTTAGAATGCCTATTTTTAAATAAGAATAAAATGTTTCCCTGTGACTTCTTCATACATACTTAGCGTTATTTCATCCTTCTTTTTCCATGTCCCTCTGATTTACTCTCCCTCTTCTTTCCCCAGTTAAAGGTCAAATCAAGTAAGTTTTACATTTCCATTTTTATAACACTTGCATCCTACTAACACCTCTCTAGAACTATATCCCCTTCTCCCAATGGTCCCATTGTACATTCTTGGTTTCTGAAAAAAAAACAGTTTATTTTTAAATTTTCATTGTTATATATTGAGAACTTTATACATAAGAACTGCATAAACATCCTTCCTATCTCCCTCTCTTCTCCTGCTAAGAGCTTTCCAATGTTTTCATCTTTGTTACTTTTATATACATATACATATGCATATATTTGCACACATGTATATATAATCTTCTGAATCTATTTAACTTTGTTCATATATACATGTGTCCAAGACTGAGCACATGATATTTGACACCTCATAAGGGAGCTCATCTCTGGATAAGACTGATTTTCTCTCTCTCAGAAAGCATTGACCACCTCGCAGCTCTTAATCTAGAGTTAGGACCAGGTAGAATTTTCCTTGTCCATGTTGGCATACCAGCTGGTATTGTCACTATGCTGATCATGTTCTGGCAACCATATCATTGGACTTTCATGGTTTTAGCTTACTTCTGCTACTTCTGAAGATATTCCTTGACCTAGGAAAGTTCACATAGTAATTACTGTTGGCCCATGAGTATAAAATTCACATATACCATGCTCACAAAGAAACACAAGATGTCTTCATTGTGGCTCTTAGATTTCACCTAAGTATGAATATTTACTTCTTAATGTAGGACAAAACAGTTTGATGCTTATCAACTAAAATAGCCCAATTACACAGTTTTTACAAGAGGTTAATCTTAAATTCTAAGTGTGGTGTCTATCACAAATATGGCATGCTAATGCCCATATTGTGGACTTGCGTGCACAGAATCCATAGCTGTAAGATACCTATAATTCTCTGGGAAGGTATTTTGTTTTCAGCAAATTACCATTTCCAAGTTAGACGTGAAGTCTAATCAATAAATATTTTTATTTTAAAAATGCACTTTTGTATTTAGCAAAACCATTCTGATTTAATTTGCCACCATTGATTTGGTTTAATGAGAAGTCTGTTGCATGCTTTAAGTCAGGTCTTGAGCTGTGTAGCCCAGCCTGGAATTCACAGCCTTCCTTTCTTATCCTTCTGCATGCTAGGTTATTTGTAGTTAAATCAGTTTATAGTCAATTTAAAATTACTTTGTTAAAAATAAAAATATTATGCAACACTAATACCTACAAATATTAGTGATTTTGAGTGAAAAATTTCAAATAACCCGAGTTTGTCAAGCTCACACATGATTGAACATGCAATAAAATTTTCAAGAGAAAGATTTGGAATGTGGTGAGTAATTTCTCTGTCAAGCAATGCAATGCTTTAGAGGTTAAAAATAAAGGAGAGAAAACACAAAATAGGATAGATAGAGATGTAGGGGGTGAATCTGAGAGGAGACTGAGGGTTTCATATGATTGAAACGAACTGTATGAAATTCTCAACTAATTAGTAAAATATTAATAAAAATAAAAACACACTATAATTCTCTGAATTTATTATTATTTTTTCTTTCACTTCAGAGTAAAGCTTAGAAAAAGTACAAAGTTTTGTCTTTATTCTTTGAATGGTATCGCAAAGTAGAAGGTTCCCAATGTATTACTAATTCAATCCCTATATAAATCTTTAAGAATAGAACCATATTAGCAGAGGAATATAGTTTATTTTGGGACTATTACTTGAAGATAATCACAGGAAGGACAGCATTTCTCTTCTGAAGGATAAAATACAAATGTGCAGACAGATCAATGGCTTCTATATTTTGATCTTACCAGCTGTTCATCTTAGAATATTAATCTCACCCAAGCCTTGTTCTTTGTCATCATGCCTTAATACACTGGTTTGTATCCATCTAAAGTGGGTTCCGACTTCCAATAATGCATCAAAGTCAATAAATGAAATGGATATAATGTACCTGCTTTCAAATCCCTAGAGAATTTTTCCAAATCATTAACCAAGGTGAACATCTTACCACCACTTCCACAATTGCTCTTGCCTAATGGCATTTGGTTAATATACATCAAAAGGATGTTTCTCCCATAACAATAAACTAGTGGTCCCAATTATACCACTATGTAGGAAACCACATTCTACCTGACCACAGACACCACAGACTCTCATTCTTATTTCCTTTTCTTTTCTGCGAGAACAGCCCTGTGCCATAAGCTCCTGGCTGTCTTATGATAGCATCTTTAGCATGCATGGAAAGTTTTAAAGTTTGACTCTACCTTAACATATATTTTTTTAAAAAATCTCAACAAGGTGAGATACTTGTACATTTTTTTTTGTCTGTTTGGAGAACTTGATTTGTTTGAAGTGGTAGAGCAATCTCATGGAAAGAAGGCCTAGACTGTGTCAGAACATCCAAATTATAGTTGTAGTACTTGCTTCCTATTGTCTGTGAATGCACAGATAGGAAGATTTATGAAGATTATAATTTTATTTAGCTCATGGTTTAGCATAGGGAAGGTCACTAATAGCATCTCTAGAATTTCTCAAGAGAACAACAGCTTTGAGAGATAGAATGTGTCTAGAGCCAGTAAGTCATGAGCCAGTAAGTCAAAGTGTTTTGGAAATTTAAGAACTACAACTTCTTAAGCCTACGTTTTCAAAAACTCGGAGGCTGTCTGGGATCCTTAACTCATTTTACCAAGCCTATCGTCTCAGCTCATTATATTGAATATTTTTTTAATTTTACTAATTGAGAATATATCTTTCATATTGAGAAGATTGGGTTAGACAGTCATTTGCCAACATTTTTCCCCAAAAAAACAAGAAAATAAAGAATTTTAGACTTTGTGAGTCTGATTACCTCTGAAGTAGCCTCAGATAACACATAAATGCATAGGCGTGGCTAGTTTACAATAAAACTTTATTTTTCAAAGGAGATTTTAGGTTAAATTCGAGACAGACCATACCTATCCAATTTTTGACTTATGAAGCAATTTTGTGTGGATGTGAATAATTCCTCATCACATGTGATTAAGCCTTTATTAAAATCCAGAAGCAAATATGAAAATTCCAATACCTATCTAAGGCCAAATAACAGACAAAGGCCAACTGGTGAACAGATCACATAGGGTTGGCATTTACATTTGGACAAAGAATGACAGCTAACTTCATCTCGATGGTTTGTCTTAAGGTTGGGTATGTGTTGACCTGAACACTATTACATATGCAGTAAAAGATTTATATAACTTTAGCGTGTGTTAAAAAATATCCTAAAATAGAATTTGTTGAAATCTAAGACATGCTTCATACTTTATCGTGGAAGTATTCATTAATGATGTATGATCAGATGTTTTTAACTATAGTTTAAACACAAATATTGATAATATTGAAATAAACATAAAATAATGTACTATTGCTTATCCTGTAATAATGATAAGGTCATTTAAACTCACATTGATTTTATTAATATCGGAAAGGTTCTTTTGGTGCCCCCTCTATGCACAAAATAAGCAAAAGCTGTTAATATCACAAACATTAAATTATGTCAGAATCAAAACATTCTGCCATAAGTCTATAGAATTCCTTATTCTGCTCATTTCTGAGTGTTTTGTTGTGACATTTTCACAGAATTTGTGATGGTTCACTGAAACTAGAGTTCCACTAGAAATTAGATGTGTTTTTAATATAAAATAAATAATAAATGTACATTATAATTATTCTGAGCTAATATAATCTAAAAATTTGACAATTTGAATGTTAGGCTACAATAAGTATTTCTGCAATTAATATAATTTGATAATAACAAAAATAAGTTTCCTATTTTACTGTTAATTCATGGTAGTTTTTATTAATAAAAAAATTAGCTTGATAAATGCCTTTACAAACCTGGAACACAATTCAAATATTCACAAATTTATAGGGCATTATCATTACCTATGGTCATCCTGTAATAAGAGAGACAGCATCTCTTACTTCTGTTTACCTTCAACTAAACACTAGTGATCAGTCTTTTCCCATTCTTGCCTTTCATACCTAGATGAGATAGATCAATTGCTTTAGATTAGTCATATAGAGGAGATTGTGTAGTCCCTGTCTTTCTGCGTCTGGCTTAACATCTCCAGGTTCATCTCTGTTGTTGTAAATGACATGGTTTCATTGTTAATGTGCAGAGTATACAGTATGCCATTGTGTATATGTACATTTTTAAACTGTACTCATCACGTTGATAGACAGTTAGGTAGTTTTCATTTTGTGCTATTATAACAGGATGGCAGAGAACAAAGAAGTGCGAATGTCTCATATACACAGATTCCATTTCCTTAGGCGTATTTAGCAGTGAGATTGCTATATCATATGGCTCATCTATTTTTAATATCTTGAGTGACCTTCATATTATCTTCCATAGTGGTTGTACAAATACAGTGTGCGAGGGTTCTCTTCTCTTTACTTGGATGGTACATGTTCGATCTTTTGATAATAGCCCTTCCTACTGGGTTGAGTTGGTATCTCACTGTGCTTTTGACATTTTGTGTTTTGCTATTCTTTGAGCTCAAATGTACTCTGAACATTTACCCCTTGTGAAACATGTAGCCTCTCTTCAGTTAGGTTATCATTTTACTCATAATTCTTCATTTTATAGATGTGTTTTGTTTACAGTTTGATTTAAACCCAATTGTCTACTTCAATTTTTGTTTCTTGCAATTTTGGGGTCTTGCCCAAGGTATTTTTGCCCATTCCAGAGTGCTGAAATATACACCTTTGATGGTTAGCTTTAGCAGTCACTTTTACACAACACAGAATCACCTGTGAGGCGAATTGCAACTAAAGATTATCTACATTGGGTTGGCCTGTGTGGGTGACTGATAGGAGTTAATTAAGTTAATTTACATGAGAAGCCCCACCTGCTATAGGCAACGCTGTTCTCTCAGTTAAAATTCCTGAACTGTATATTAGCAGAGAAATGAAGCCGAGCTCAGGTAAACAAGTGACCATACACATTTGTTTCTCTCTGTTCTTGATTACGGATGTGATGTTACTAGCTGCTTTGGCTACCTGCCACTATGACTTTCCTCCAAACCGTGGACAATACACTGAAATCGTAAGCTAATGTAAGCCCTTTTGTCCCCGATCACTTCTCATCAGGGTATTTTATCATAGAAACAAAAATTAAAGTCCTATATTTTCTTCTAGGAATTTCCCAGTTTCACATCTCACATTTAAATATAATCCAGTCTTATTTGGTCTTCTGAACAAATAAGTGGTAAGAATCTGGTATCATTTCTGGTTTGAGTTTACTTGGACTCTGTTTGTTCCTCTGGTCTATGTGCCTGCTTTTATGTCAATACAATGCTGTTTCCGTTTCCACACCTTTGTGGTATATTTGAAGTTGTGTATAGTCCTTCCTGAGCAATAATTTTTGCATAGACGGCTTAAGGTGTTTTATATTTTCATATAAATTTTTACATTTTTTCAAGTTCTATGAACATTCATTAATATTTTAATAGCAATTACATTGAATCTTTTCATCACTTTTGAAAAATGTAAGCTAATTTTTTCTGCTAAAGATATTTATTTTTCCTTACTGTGATTTTTGTTATTGAAATAAATACTTTTGCTACTGTAAAGTTTTTAAATTGTTTCATATTTCATATTTGAAATTCTCAAACTTGAGTTTTTTTCTGATAAAATATCCCAAAGAAATTAACCTATGGCAAACTTGGAAAATTGTAGAAGTTGCTTGGATACATTACTAAGTAGTTTTTAAACATTAGTTGTTTTTATTTTCAAGATGCTGTCTATGACTTGGTAGCTTATTTACTTGAATGAAATATACCACAGCCATTAATTTACTGAGCAATGTGTGCTGTAGTTTTGATAATGACACGTTGGACTTTGGCTAACTGGGCTAAAGACAAACACTTCAACACAGCCATAAGTACAGTGAGGTTGGTCACAGAATGACTGCATCTCATGCTTCTGCTCACCTCCTGGTTTGAAAATTTGTCCACTTCAACACTTTATCCTGACTATAATATTTTGCCTATGCATTTAGCTGGCTGTTGGATAGTAGCAACTTCACAGAATCATTTAAGTTCTCCGTTTCTGTGTAACTACTTCTATAATAATTATTAGGATCCAAGATCTAGGATTATATTTAAATTTCCCATTAAAGGTAGAGAATGGCTCCTATATGGAAACAGAAGGTCATTTGTATGTAGGCTTATATGTAGGTAGTATGTAGGTCATTTGACACAGCAATTACTATCACTTCTGTCTCTGTGCTTACATGAAGAACCATCTACCAATGGTCCATAGCACAGGAGAAAGTGGTACCAATGATAGTTATGTACATTTAATACAAAGTAAGACAGCAATTTCCCTACCTATTAGCTTAAAAATAAGAGATGTTTATATGTCCAATGGCATATGGTTTATGGAAAGAGTAATTGTTTATGAAATGGTCAGCAGAGAGATGAGGAGGCAAATGGGTGAAAGCTGAAAGATGATGTAAACATACTCTATATCCAATGAGCTGCGGAGAGATGCTAACAGTTTACAAGATAAAATGTGTGATTTATTTTAAATATAACTTAACTGGAATGTCAAAGTAAATGTGTACATGTGTAAAACACAAGGTACACTGGGAATTAAGAAGCACAACTCAAGAGAGCTATGAACTGTTTATTCCTATGATCACCTCCTGCAGGTGTGTGTCAGTGTGTGTGTGTGTGTGTGTGTGTGTGTGTGTGTACACACCTGTACACGTACACATACATGCATGTCTCTTTGTAAAAACGTGTCTAGAGTTGGTAATTTGGTAAATGTCTGCATGCTTACATTGAAGGTAGATAAAATATTATTAAATGTTACTTAATTGGCTTAGCTTTGTATTGATTTAGGAAGAATGTCATTAATGACTGTTCCATTTGTAGCTAAAATTTCGCCTACATTTAAATAAATGGCAGTGCTGTTAAAAGTGCAAATTACCAATCAAACAAAGAAACTAAAAGCAGAGATTTTCCAAAATGAAAGACAGAATGCACAACCTAGAGAGTGATCTAAACTTTATTTGTATTATCTTACACACAGCAGTGAAACGTTTCACTCAAATTACATTTTTTCATTAGCACCAGCAATATTTACAATGTGAAAACTTTCTACTCAAGGAAATAAATGTCTTCATTTATGTAGAAATCTATTCAGTTCATTCTTTGATCCCTTTGATACTTAGGATCACTTAGGACACTTAGAGTTGATCCAAGGGTTTACGCTGTCATTTAGCATATTTTTCCCAAATAAATCAAGATTATTTTGGTGAAGGCAAACTTAGCTACCACTTCCTTACATATGTTTTTTGAAGAGCAGCTGTTGTAAAGCTCTTTGAAGCAAAAACAAAAGACAAATATAGGATCTAAAGCAAATTCAGGGGTGGTCAGTCAGTTACATGTCTGTTCCTGTAGCCTGGGCAGTCTTCCAGCCTGCCAGCTCGAGTGTGCTCACTTCTAAACTATGAGAAGTATGACTTACCTCTCGAACTAGGCTTCAGTCTGAATGTAAATATGCAGGATAGTTCGTGAAGGCAAAACTGAATCTCAAACCAAAAAGTTTATATTTGAATAAACAAGGGATTTTTATACAAGATGACTGACTTTAAATGTATCTGTATTTGGCTTCCCTAACTATGCTTCTAGAAATCATTAGTTTTGTTAAATTGGGCAGTGTGACTTAAAACTAACTATTTACTTTTTCTATTGACTCTATGGTTTTCTTTGCTTGGTAGTAGTATAATATTAAGACAGAAACATAATTTGACAAACTATAATTAATATAAAATTGTTCCATTCCCTTCAGATATTTTTGTTTTTATACTGAGTTTTAGGAAGACACTCTCCTGCTATGGCATGCTTTTAGGTACAGAAGACAACTTGGGAGAGCTGACTTTTTGCTTCTACACTATGTGTTCCAGAGATCAAACTCAGATAATGAGGCTTGGTGACAATGAGAGAGCTGACTCTTTGCTTCTACACTATGTGTTCCAGAGATCAGGCTTGGTGACAAGTCCCCTTACCTGCTGAGGCATCTTGCTACCTCTCCTCAAATATTATAAGAAGCTAATAACTAGTGCTATGTGTAAAGTAATCACTGGAGTTTTCTGAAAGTTAATAGACAATATGATTTTTGGAATTTAAAGAAATAGAAAACAACTTTTAATACTTTAACTACAATTCTTATTTTATTTCCCCTTTATAGTTTCAAACATGAAGATGCTTATCAACTTTACTTGCTGGCATTACATTGAATTAACATGATGCCTTGTGGTAGAAAACCATTAAAATGCTCTGTGTTATAGGAGTGGCTATCTGTAGATGTGGAAATTTTACAAGACCTTTGGTCTAATGAAAAAATTGACTCCAATTAATACCTCTAAGGCAAGAAACAGAATCCACTGAGGCATATTCCTTCTTTTACTCAAAGGTAATTATCAAGCTCCAGGTATTATTGGTTTAATAAAATTTCAAGTGATCATATGTAAAATATACATAATATAAATCAGAAGGTTCAGCATTACTGTAAATAATAGCAATACTTAAATATTTTCATGATACATATCCATACCAACCTTCAGGGTAATCTATAATGTATATTTTAGTTCAGAATGTAGAAATAAAGTACATTGATTTTTTTTCCTAATTTAGAAATTAATCTGTATAAACATAAATATAAATTCCTAATCCAGCACATATTGTTCATATGGAATAGTTATAAGTAAATTTACTATAAATGTCTACACTTGAATAGAGTGTTTCAAATATCTTTCTACATTGGAATCTTCATTAATATAATTTGATTACTGAAATTCATTTCTATTTAGAATCACTAGAAAGAGCCTTTGACCTACTGAGAGATACTAAAATGCATTCATATGAGGAGAGAAAATAGAAGGGAATACATTTTATTCAGACTAATCCTGAAAATGTTCCAGGTCACTGATCAATACTGATAGGGTGTACATTAAACTCCACCTATCGTTTCATGATACATTTAATTTCTGGATACTAAATCTTAAAATGTTCCAGTTGTAACCTATAATACATTGTTTTTTCATCTTTCAAGGGGAAAGAAGATACCATGTAATTCAAGCTCTTTGCACACAAAAATGAAAAAATTGGATGAGGTATATTGCTTAACATCTTTGACAAATTTTAAGTGCCACTGTGAATTAAATATATTGTTAAATCTCCGTGGCTTACTTTTCCTTCAGAAGTGAGAGAAAATAATGAATTCTTTATAGGGTTTGTAAATAACAAGAAGAAAATTTTAGTTACTGAATGCAAAGGATTTTATAATTTAGATCTTGACTCAGTTCATTAAAATATTATTCTCTTCTCATTGATTCTTATGCACATGTTCTCTCTAGGTGTTATATAAAATAATTTCAAAGCCCAAGGTCAATAATAAAGACTTCTTGACAAGGATTACATATTTTCTTTTATTAACTTAGGGATTATGATATGGGGAAATGAATACTTAAAATCTCTTTAGGGTTTCAATGAGAGTATTTCTAAAAGATTAATAACAACTCCTCCAACTCACCCAAATATGAATCTCTGCTCTTAGAGAATAGGGAGTATTTGACCTCAACAAGATCTTAAGAAGAAAAACGAAGTTCTTACTACTTCATTACATGGTTGCAATCTGGAAAGACACTTCAAGCTTCAGGAACAACTCCTATTACCTGAATCTCACCAGGATAAGCTTTCCTAATAAATAAAAAATAGATGAAAAGAAATGTAATTGAATTATCTTTAAGTTTAAGGCAATTAGAAATATGTTTCATCTATACAGCTAGATAAAATCCTTACTGGTTTAACTATTCCACCAACCCAGGTAACAAATGTAGGAACATTTTTACACTGTTGTAAATTAAGGAGTTAATATTTCTGATAGCTTGAGTTTTATCCATATTTGAAAAGACAGACAAAATAAAATATTCCCACAACTATTTAAGAATTATTTTGCCATAGAAAGAATTTTAATTCACTTGCTGTCTATGCAATATCCCTTTCCAGCTATTACCAGACTTTAATTAGTATTGCTCTTTAAGGAAAAAATAAACACAGTAAACAGTTTTTTTCATTTTTTATTGAAAATAATTTTTTCATACAATATATTCTGATAACAGTCCCCCCAACTTGTTCCACACCCCCCCACCTATCCACTCACCCAGCCCCTCCTCTCTCCCTCCCCCCATTTCTCTCTTTCTTTCTCTCAAACAACAGGTGCACAAAAAAAGAAACAAAATATACATACCAGGACAAAAATGATCTTTGGTATGCCTTCCCATAAAACAGATAACTGTGAAAGTGAAACTGGGAGTTAAAGAATGCATCATTTCTAACTGATTTCTGATTACTTAAAGCATTCTTAAATGTCAAAGTCCATCACAGACATGGAATTGGGTCTGAAAAGAACTCCTGCTTAGTTCTTCATTGTGAGGCTGTGTGGTGAGAAAGGTAGCATTGTTATTTCTCTCATTAAAAGTCCTAATGAGTGAACACCCTGACATTTCCTAAAGAAATGGTCATACAGACTCTCAATGAAAATGGTTCTCTGCTGCATAGGTTGCTGTTTGAGTGGGGGCTAGGGTTTTATTTTCTGCCTTTCGTGGAATAGGTGTCTCCTAAGTGTGATTTTAAGAAAGGATGAAGGATGAGTTACTTCTCTGAACAGACCTTGATACAGGAATGGAAAATACAGTGCTTTCCCTGATTGTTTTATGTTTTAATTGCTAAAGAGAGAGTCTTTTCAGCTTTCAATTTTAATTTAAATATTGTGAACCTTTTCTTAAACCAATCAGATAAGTGGATTCACTTGCAAGTACAGGGTTCTATTCCAGTAAGGGAGTCTTCTGTTTCATCTAGATATATACAATTATGAATAGTTATGCAGCATATTACATGGACCCAATGAAGGGATTTTTATTCTATCTAATCAACAAAGGGTATGTATCTTCTACAAAGTAAATATTACAGATGAAGTCTAGATAGAAGAATACAGACATGGCACCTAAGTCACGCACCAGTGCTCTATAAATGTTTATCTAAACACACTGAACAGGAGAAAAACTATAGTGGAGCCGCTGGTCATAATGAGCACAGTAAACGAGTCAAGTTTGGAACAATGTGTGATTTTTTTAAAATAATCTTTATTACTGGATTTTAGTCTCTTTTTAAAAATTCAACAACTGTACTATACATATGCTACTTTACCTTATTATAGTCTAAACATGCTTATTACATAACTTAAAGGAAAATTCTCACCATTAAAATATGACATTAACATTCTTTTCCATTAGGGAGTTTTGAGATGTAGTAAAATAATTGAAGGTGGAGGGGGTATTCCATATTTATTAAAATGCATCCTGTATTTTCAATTTAGTGATGAAGATAAAAATTTCATTTAAAAGTGGTTTTCACATAAGTCTATGTTTGATATAGTTTCTCAGTTCATCTTAAGAGTTAGTTAAAGATCATGGGAAGAAGTGTAGTTCTACAGTAAAAGCCCTGCCTGAATTTTAGGAGTATTTTTGGCATAGGAATTTAATCGTCCTCAGTTCTTGACTATTGTAAATGAAATGAATAATACTACCATAGTTATGCTAATTAAAATATAATCAACCAAACAATTCATTTTTTTTCTTTAATCATATCTTTAAAAGTAACTATTTATGATCATATAAATATGATCAGAGGCCACAATTTATTAGTTATGTCTACTCCTTGTACAGTACCAGCTTAACAATTCCTGCCATGCTTGCACATGCTAACTGGATAAGGTGGTGGTAGAAAAACTGCAGACAGTTCCCAGTTGCTATTGTGAATTTATAGATTATATCATTTTGAATTTATAGATTATCATTTACAGATTATAATTCTAGGTCCTAACTGTTTTAGTGACTAGGGACTGACAAAATGAGCTATATTGCTGGTCTATGGTCTTTGAAAAGACAGGCAGTACACATACCATGTCTCAATGTTATACATGATCTCACTCGTACCAACTACAAACTTGACTTCATGTTTCCCCTTTGATAGAATGGAGAAGTATGCAGATGTAAAATGTAAATGCTCATTCTAACCCATAACCAAGAGAGTGGTATCCTGGGGACAGAATGCAAAACCACTCTAAGGACTCAAATTTTGAATAGATATGGTACTAATTTTATGAATTTAAAAAGGAGGGAAATAGAAAGGTGGACAAGAGTGTAAAAGATCATTTTGTTCTTATTATCAGTATGTGTGTTTATTCCTATTTATACTCTGAATCACCTCACAGAAACCAAGAAAAACAAACAATAAACAAAAAACAAAAAATGTCAACATAGCAAATGGAAAAAAGGTTGCTTGATTGCTAAGTGCTGCAAAGGTTGCATTTTGGCATGCATTTGTTAAAAGGAAATAGCTAAAATTCTTTATATCAATTCCCTCCAAAACATAAAGTCCTTTGTCTTTTCTTTTGATCTTTTCATCCACAGTTATTTCTGAAACATTATTAGTGTAAATGCTTAAATGTTCATCTGCCTTTTAAGTCTCTCATTGTTATCAGAAGATATTTTAATAATGTCAAAAAAGGACAAAATGTGACTGGTCTTTAAAACCATTAATCAAATATTTGTTTCTGATGTCTGAATGTACGAAAGCTTTTCTAAGCAGTTGCTAGAAACATATGGAAAACCATTAGCTTGGAGAAATACAATTCCTAACCATCAGAGCAACAATGTGACACTTATTTTTCCAACTGACAAACTCAGAGAGATTAAAATAAATTAATGCAGGAAATTCTTACCTGGTACTTAGATGTCATCTATAAGTAGTTAAAGTGTGTGTATGTGTATAATAGGGAAAGCCTATTGAAAGCCCTCATTTTTATAATTATTTTTAATCACTTCTTACTTTCTAATCTATTCCAGTTTTCTAGATTTTCCATTAAAGCTGAGTTTGAACATTTCTAATATTTACAACAAATAAAAGACAAATCACAAACATAATGAAGGTGACTGAAAGTGCCAGCATCTACTTTGCATTTGTATATTCCTCTACAATGTAAGGATCTTCTAGACCAAGCACAAGCTGAGGTCCAGGAAAGAATGTCACATTTATTCTTTTTGTTACTGTCACACTTTCTGGACATACAGTGTGCAGCACAGAAACCCAGGGTTTATTTTAGTGGATGAAATTATGTATAATATACATAGTATATCCTATTTCACATTGTATAGAAAAATGGTTGTTTAGTCAATAAATCATTTCTACCCAGAAGCAACAGTTGCAAGAGGTGTAATGTTTATAAGCAGTGTTGCCTGAAATATAGTCTATTTGCAATAGCTGCCAAAAAAAATTTTGGAAGTGCTTAATTTCACCGTACATTGTACATTTTGTACATTTAATGCTCCACTCTATAGTAAAGGAAGTTACTATCTCCATTTTGCCATTTTTCTCTAACTCACAAATGTCAAGGATAATGCTTAGATTTTACATAGAAATGTTTTATTTCTTCAGAATTCAAGCCTTGATTTCAGGTTTAATCCGAAAAGAGATACACATAAATCTGTAAGAGATAAGTAGATCATAAAAGTCCACACACATCATAACCCTGCACATCCAACACAGGGATAAGGGCAGTTACAGATCATTATGACATGGATAGCTTGATAATCTATGATGAATCTGTGATAAATTTCAAACTTTCACAAATACAGTGACTCATTTTTTAAAAAGAAACAAACCACAAAGGCATAAATTTATCCTGAGATTTGTGTCTCTGGGAAACTGAATAGTTCAAAGTCAAATATTATGTGACATGTTTTAGATTGCTCTTATGAAAGGCACTATAGAAATGTCACCCTATTATAACCTACTGTATTTAAGAATTAACTGCTGCAGAACAGCCACGGGAGATGAATATGTACTGATGGGACCCGCCACTTCCATTACTCATCAGTTATTAATCCAAGACACACTGTAGAACAGAGCCTGTGAGACAAAGAAATAAACACATTATTAAAAAGGAGTGCATCTAATATCAGGATTTCATTTTATTAATTCCAGCAGACCCTCATACTATAGCATTTTCTTTTACATAATAGGAGCCTTTCATTTAAATGATGCAATCAGTATGCCCCAAGCAGGCTCTTTCTTTGGTGGGAGGAGTTAGCAGTTCCAACATTCAATTGACCTGTTTCCAAATAATCTACAGGGAAAAAATGAAGATTAAGTCCTCTAACAAGAGCAGTTTTCACAGCCTTGCTTACAAAGAGAGGGATTCGGTAAAAAGATGAGAGGGTAAGCCGCATTGTGCTGGCCCACTTAAATCTTATTTCCAATTCACTAAATGTGTTATTTGACTTGGCAAGTGAGCTAGTATGTGTATTAGATCAGTAGGGAGCCTAATCAAGGAGATGCCAAGTTTACTGCAGCCTCTCTGAGCTGCATTAGCCTCAACTAGTGACCTAAAGCAAAGTGGGTGGTTGAACCCACAAGAGAATAGCATTAACTTTTGCTTGAAGTTCAGCCTGATGTGAAGTCTCCTTTTGTGCGGTATTCAAAAAAAAAAAAAAAAAAAAAAAAAAGAAAGAAAGAAAAAGAAAAAGAAAGAAAAAAAAAATGCAAGAAGCATTTAAGAGAGTTGAATCTAGTCTGCTCAGCACCATCCTCGCAGGCCAGGCTTCACAGAAGCTTGCTCCATTAATGCTGACACATGCAAAAGAAATGAAAAGCATTAACTCAGCTGAGCCTCTTGATGCTGCAGCTGCGGAACAATTCGCTTTGTAGCTCACATGGGCTTTTTCCACCCAGATAAACTGCTAATTTGCTAATTGATACAAAAAAGTATTTTCAAATATTAAATAAACTGCAAATAAAGCAAAAAAAAGCACCAAAATGAAGGATTTGTGGAAGATGAACGGTTTGGTTTTACGTTTCTAGGTAGTAGAGCGTTAGTGAACACGTTTTCATGAACTTCTTTTACTTTGCACCTAACCTGCACTGAGTATCTACTCCTAGATGTATACAATGGGTGGCAGGTTATATATGAATTCTTCAGTTACATTTTGTTCCAATTAATAATGCAAACCTTTGTACTTTAACACAAAGCCAGTTGCTTTTTTAACAAATTCAGGCAAGATATTAATCTTTAGAAACATATTTGCTCTCTATTTGGTTTTCTTGCTTTAAAATATGTATCACGTTTAAAAATTTAAAGACTTCTACTAATGCCAATCTTTACATATATATTGTATAAAAACACTTTAAAATCTACCTTCAATAACAGGACTATGAAGTCGGAAATAGTCATGGCAAATGCAAATATGTTGGATGTAAGCATTGTGTATGTGCTAAAACTCAGACAGACATATTTAACTTATAATAGGAGTCTGTTTGGAGAAGTTTTCCTTTTTCTTCACAGAATGTAAGAGAAGTTTTTCTCCTAGCTCCCATCCTTCATTTTCCAACATTTGTTCCCCTTTCCTCCTCAAATTTCCTCCTTAAAATTTAAATCACTGTTTAGACAATATAGGAAATCTGTAGTAATATACCTGCTGTGTGAACTCACCAAGGAAGACACAGAGGCATATTCATAGGTGCAAACACTGCCAGACTCCAGCAGAAGGAGCCACCATCATGGCTAGCACCATACTGGACATCAGAACCCTGAGCACAGGTGTTTTTATTGATCTAGAACTCCTGAGGTGTTCTATGCAGATCATAACCAATCAAACATACCCCACATAAATCCAACACCTGCAGATAACTATAAAACACCAAGACCAAGGTAGCCTCTCACCCAACAGTGCACAAATTATTATCTACATAACTAAAAATAAATTTCCACAACAGAAATCCAATCAAGCTCAACAAAGAAACATACCTTTGCTTAGATGGACTTCCTCAATGCAGAAAGGACAGGACAGAACCATGAAATTATGACCATGATATCCTAGGTCAAACAAATATCCCGAAGAGGCAGTTTTCAAAGAACCATAAAACTACTATGTTAATTTATGCACGCTGGTAATATAATTTCCTTATTTTAAAAATGGCTTTTAGAAAAATGTGGTTTAAAATAACCCAAATAATAGAGTTTTTTAAAATTATTTTTTGTTGTTGGTTTGGTTTTAGTTTTTGCTTTTTTGATTGGACAGATGATAATTGAATAATTGGCAGTGCACTGTGTTTTTGTAACTTTGGGATTTCAAAACATTTCAAAACATTAATTGCAACGAGCCCCCGGATGAGACTGACATTATGATACCTATTTTCCACCGCAATAAACAAGGAGCACAGGGCCCATTGCTCGCCTTGCCCTATGCCCAGAAGAGCTTGTTCATGCTCAGAGCTCCCGTAGAAACCATTGGATCAGCTTCATGGGAGCACAGAGGAAAATGAGCAATGGCCTCTAGGAGATTTAAGAGATTTTATAAGGTCATGAACAGGTGACTGCAGCTAAAGTCAAAGCTGAAAAATCGAAGTTACATTTCAGTGGTTAAACACATTCCCTCATTAAGATAATTCAGGTAGGACATCATCTCGTGGCGGTAAGCTGTTAAGAAATGGAATCTGTTGCTGCGCATTTCTGAGTAACTTATTTCATAACAAAAATTTCTCCCTTTGATTTGAATAGAAATAAACGACTGGATTTTTCCCAGGCAGTGGGAATGGTAGAGCAGCGAGGCCCAGCAGAGAGTTCCCACATTGACTTTCAAAAACTGTGAACGAGATGCTAACAGCCTCATTTACAGGAAAGACTAGATTCGGCTCCTGTACCTGGCGGTGTCGCACAGAAGAGCCATACACAGAAGGTGAAATGAGGAGTTAAAAGTCACACCAAACGTGCTGCACAGACTGTAGGCATCCCAACCTTTTTTCTTTAATTGGGAGGAGAAGGGTTTCTGCTAAAGAGTGAATGCTACAATGTAGGCCGGTAGCCCAACTGGGAAGTACCCTTGATTTAAACACTTTGCAGCAGGTCAATTCTGAACTCTTTATACAGAAACTCTTTTAATACCAGGACACATATTTTAAGGTTAAAAAAAAGGGGTATTTTACTAATTTCTTTAATGTAACTTTGACTGCAAGCAATAGTTGGAGTTGGTAATCATCTCGTTCTTTCCCCGCGTGCTCTGCAGGAGTGAGGGCGTTTTCACAGCCGGTTGTCAGCATAGCTCTTATTACCGACACCAATTATTGATTTCTAAAAGGCCGACAGTATTAGTAGAACACCACTGCATCTCTTCACAGACATTACATGTTTTAAAGTTTTTACAAAAATATAAAATCTCAGTCTCGCTTTTCTATTCCATGGTGCATGATCTTTATGTGTTGCATGAAACCCTCACAGAAAGGCAAACCAGGTATCCTTAAAAAAAAGAAGAAAAGAAAACATGGAATTTTTGCTAATTTAGAAGCAAAGAGACTCTGTCCATCTGATCTCTCCATCATGTGTTATGTTAGAAAAAAGCAAATGATGAGGAGTGACAGGGGAATAAAAAGACACAATTAAATGATGGCGGCCCTTCTACTCCCCTTCCCTCACCTGTATGTCATGCTATCCCAATGAAGAGGCCTTCACCACAAATTGGAATTTTGCTTTCGCGAGTTCCAAGTGATGGTTAATCTTAGGAAGTCTTTCCAAGCAAACTATTCAGACTTTACTCACTATAGTTATTTAGACATTTCTCTAGTAATGAGCAGATAAGAGAACACTGTCTTTAATCATAGCTTATTTATGTAGTATAGTAGTTTGCAATGTGGAAGGCCTCAACAGCAGAGATGTACTGTCTCATAGTTCTAAAAGCTAGAAGTCTAAAAACAATGTGTCAATGGTGTTGGCGTTGAGCCTTGAGTGAGTATCTTTCATTTCTCTAGCCTCTGTTACTCTTCTGGCAATTTGAACATTATACAGGAGAACAAAGGATAGAAACTGATCAGGTAGGGCAGACACCCAAAGCGGTGACTTCAAGATGTCCTTGCTGATTGTCAGGAACACTAAAAAAGTTATGGGTTCCTTCTCTTGCTATCCATGAGACTATGATGGATACCAGAAGGTGGGTGCACCTCCAGATTGGGTCAACTGGTCTGATGAGCTTACTCTCCCTGCCATGCCTCACCTCGGGTTCTGCTGTAAGTCCCACTAATAACTTGTACACTAGCAATTTGTTGCGCTCCTGTTTCTTAGGTCCTGCTGCCATTTTGCCTCTGTCTTCCTTCTTAGCTTTCTCTGGAGGATCTATCTAGTAAACACTTTTCTGAAACTCACCATCTCTGGTGTCTGTATTTCATTGTTTGAATGTAGGGGACAAAAACTGAAGCCTCTAACTCAGTAAAACTTTATGGGACTATGAGCACCTGGTACCCGAACTCCCAAGTCAAAGCCCATCTGAAAGCGAGAGGAATAGTCTCTTCAAACTCAAGAACACCATAAATATACCAGTATTATTATTTGCGCTCTTGCTGCATATCCAGCTATCTGCTTTTAGTCGCATATGATATAATTCGCGTGTGCTTGTCCGTATCTAATATTCTCCTTTTCAAAAGAACACAGTAGTACTGGACTGGAGTTCCCTCTAGTGACTTCATCTATCAAGATTTTATTTCTGAATAATATTTCATCACAGGCAGGCACTAGGAATTGGAATCTTTTATAATCTCAAAAAAATAAAAGAAATATATAAATAAAAAACAGTCTGAATGGGAGGTATCCAATTCAAATAGTGACTTTTTGTTTAGTAACTGTTTTGTTATGTATCTTTGTGCACAATGGCTACTACTGACAACTCTGTTATTAACAAATTAACACATTGATTCCCTCTAAGTGAATGGCTTTTAGGTAATTGAGCCAGGTTTCGGTAAACAAAACATTTGCATTTTTTATACAGATCTTAGAATCGGGTTCATTTAATTCACCACTAATAAAAGCTAAATAAATACCTTAGAATCTGAGATATTTTCCGATGATATAAAGTCAACAATATTTTTTGAGCAGATACCAAGTAAGTACCAATACATCAGTATTTGGATGGCAGGAGCTGAATGTAAATGAGAATTTCACTTTATCATCAAATGATGGATGGAAAAACTTAGAAGAATGGGACATACAGGAGAGAAAAGCAGGAGGTTGTCCAGTCCACCAGCCTCAAAGCAGTGGGGAACAATTCAAAGAACGTGAGGATTTGTTTTTGTAAAAGAAACAATGTGTACTTAACTGCATAATCCTACCTAACTGCAGGTCCTCTCAGATACCAGTACAAGCCAGGTGATCGGCTTCCTACAGTTAAGTGTTCAGAACTATTAATTAAAATTTAAAAGTTGCTAATTAAAATGTATTCTAATATCCTGCCAAATACAACTTTTGGGCACCAAAATATTCAATATATATTAATGATTTATGAGTTATTTTGCATATGGAATAAAAGAAAGAAAAATGACTGTGAACGGGAAACAGTTTATCTGTGACTCCTGTACTCAGAAGACAGAAGCAGAAGGAACACAGCAAGTTCAAAGTTAACATATCCTACATTGTAAGTCTCAGCCCAGCAGAGCTAAGTAGTGAGACCTTGTCTTAAAAGAGGGGATGGGCAGGGGAATGTGTTTGCTGCCTATGTTTAAATTTGTGTCAATAGACTGATTATGCTTACGTGCATCACAAAGTGTTTGAAGCATTGGTGCATAATTACTTCAAAAATTTTTTCAAAGTTGTTTCTAAAAAGAAACAAGGCCCTGTTTGCCTAACGATTTAATTTTTTCAAGTATATTTCATATTTTAGCTAAAGTAAATCTACTATCGCTTAATCTGTGGGCCACATTTGCAAAAATGTTAGGTCAAATTCGATATATGATGCTTCTTTCAAGAGATACAGATATTAATCCAGAGCTGATGATTATGTTAGCATACTGACTTCACAAAGAAAGCAGTATCTCATCTCTGGTTTACCTGACTTCAAAGGTAGAGTTTCGACAATATTCTTAGAAATTCATAAGGTCAATAAAATATGAAAACTAAATATATATTCATCATATCAAATATTTTATTTAACTTTTGCAAACTTCAGCAGTTTTAGAAATCATCCATAATTTCTAGAGTACTGAAAACATTTAGATATTTGCTTTTTCCCCAGCTGCCTCTCTCTCTCTGTCTCTCTCTCTCTGTAGTAATGGTATAGTTAAAAACATAAATTACAAAGTCAATAAAGTCTTCTCGAAATACTATTTTCCCCCTGGCCTCAGTAATATTCAGGAAAACAAAAACAAAAAGCAGCCAATCTTAGTGGTCTGATCTTCTGAAATCTTAAGAAGAGACTACACATACATAGGTACATGTCAGTAAGAAACCATAAAAACATAACCAATTGTTACTACCAACTGCCATTATTTAATATCAATGGCCACCTATAGTTTTAAGTCCTGTGTCATGTTCTGATGCTATATTAACATATTGATATATAGCTTTACTATATGTATAGTAAATATCATAGCTGCTAATAAGAAGCTATCATTTATTTAGCATGAGGCATAGAGTATTATCTCATCATTATCCTGGTAATAGAGAGTAATAAAATACTAAACACTGAAAAATTAAAGCTCTTTTCATCCATTTAGTTACACCATTAACTTGGCCATATTAAATAAAGATCATTAATGACTATAGTTTGAAATCAAAGTTGGATGTGTGATTTTGCAAGTTCTGAACTTTACTAGCTGTTTAAGATACTACTAGGACTTTGCAACTATCCCATCAAGAAACCCAGAAAGTATTATAGATTGTAGGCATTTGAAGAGAGCTTGTAAGGCTCCAACTCCCAGAAAGGAGCTATATGAGCATATTCAATTATTACTGCAAAATGTTATTGTTTCAATAATGAGCATGTTGACAATTTAAATTGACAGTTCCTGTCACAATTTATCAAAGGCAGATTAGCATAATTAAGGTCACCAAAAGGAAACTATTAAAATGTAAGTGTTTCAGTTCTTCAGATCTGGCATTTTACAATATATCACTTTGGTGCTTCTTAATTAACTGTGATGTCTTCTTGCAGCTTGTATCTCCAGTGCATCCAGTCTCTAGCCCATGTTTCTTTTGATTTACAAAGTAGGATGTAAAGCTGGACTGCATTATCTTCAAAGAAAGTCCACACCAGGACGTAGTTCTGAGGTGCTTACAGCCGTGATGTCACGACATATTAAAGAGGGAATCTGGGAAGGAGAAACTCGTTTTCCCAAATCACTGTATTTCTACTTTACAAAAGTTTATATTCTACATGTACCTGTCTTCTATACTTCTAAATTTGGTATTAATCTGCTTATTGTGAGTTGTTTTTAAGATTTTTAGAGAACTTATTTTGTATAAGAGAGCCCAAGACTTATGTAATTGTAGAGGATGTGAATATGTGATATAATGGTGGAAATTTTAATTCTTACTTTAAAATTTTATTAAAATAATTGTATATTCACATGCAACTAAAGGAAATATATAAATCTAGATACATTTTACTCAACTTTTTTTATATGTGTGCTTTTGTTCTTGTGCATGTTATTTGTATAACTGTATATTTGTATGTATGTGGATATTTCTTGAGAATGAACCAAAGTGAATGTGTTTTCATGTGTATGTGTGTATAAGTGTGCATTTGTATGTGGAAGTGTGGACCTATGTATATAGATATTTGTGTGTCTGTCTGTCTGTGTCTGTGTGTCTGTGTGTATGTATTCACATGTTTATGTGTGGCATGATGGAAACACATCCTAATATGTATATTCATGTGTGTGTGTGTATCTGTGCTTGGTGTTGAGAAATGAACTTAAAGCTTCATGTCAACTAGCAAGTATCCTGCACATGCAGACTCTGTCACTGGGAAACTAGAGCATCAGAGTATGTTATGGTATTGGTCTAGATTTAACCCAGTCAATTTTATCAGGCTTCTCATAATTTTACAAATACACACTTTGGGGGGAGGTAGGGAGCTATGACTTCTATTGAGCTTATCCACCAGAGTGGAAAAATGTCTGTACCAAACTGAATGTTTGTTACTATAACTTATGCATTACAATTAAAGTCCAAACAGGTTTTTAAAAACTCAGTAAAAAACAAACAAACAAAAAAACCTACTACATCAGAATCAATATCTTCTTTAAAGCTACAATAACACTTAAATATGGCTAAGACTGGAATGCAGACATTTATTTGGTTGGAAGGCTAAATAAGTCTCCAACTGGTTCATATAGAACTAGGAAAAAAGTGAAAATGTGTTTTTCACAGATATTCAGTCCACTGGAATCACCAATGCTAGACAGCTGTTGAGAGGATTTAGAATTCTGAAATATTAAGAAAGCCTTAATCCCTAGACAGTCTCTTCTTGTCTTTTCTAATCAGAGGTTTGTGGATGCATGAGATGGCACCATCTGCAACTGTAGCCTTGACCAGTGAGCCCAGTTATTGACCTCCACAAATGCCAAGTTGCAAGTGATGAGGAGCTAACAGCATTACTTAAAGTCTTTTGACGCTTTTCCTGCCAACTCGAGGACCTCTGTGGTGAGGTACTCCAGGATGGCTGCATGGAACACAGCAATGGTAACAACGGTGTGTCTGTGTCTGGTTGTCCTAGAATCCAGGTATAGATGAGTACGGCCCACAGGAGCTACAAGCTGACTTGCTGCAAATGGGAAACTGCCTCTATTTGAGCCTTTTCAGGGTCCTTACTAGCCTTACCACCAGCCATCTCTGACTGTGTTGGAGCTCAGATGAACAAAGAAGAGACTGCGTCACACATAAGGAGATCACAGTGCCTAATCCTCCTTTGCTCCATAATGCAAGCTACACATATAGACATTTGTGCTATATATTTTTAATTCTATGAACTTTTGCAAGTACTTAATATGTACTTATTTTCTTAAATTTAAGCATATATTAATAGATACTTATGAAAAAATTAGGTATAGTTCATCTTAAAATATTAAGAAGAATAAAAAATATGTTTTCTTTACCAATAAATATGTTTCATTTTTTAGATTGAGGTATTACTTTTAATTAGTTAGTCAATTAGCAGTTGCTCCCTAAAATGAAGATATCTTAAAAAGCAGTATTGACCTTTTCCTCATGAATATACACCACAGTTTTTAATCAGAGGTTCCAAAGAGGTTAAAAAATAGGAATTCATTGTCAGTATTTGGAGTATCAGCTCATTAAAAGTAATAGCTCTAGTCTTCCAGCTTTAAAAAGGCCCTGACTCAAATGTGTTACGATTTCACTTTCAAATTTCTTTTATCTCAGCTGCTTCTACTTCAACAAATACAAGTCCTTTCGATATAGTAAGACTAATGAACATTGCAGATGATTACAAAAATATTATACTACTTCCCAAGGCGTAATGACATTTCCTCCGAATTAAGAAAATAAAGGAAATCTCCCTCATTAGAATCTTTACTTCATGTCTATGACCTCAGATGAAGTTTAAAAACAACTCAACTTTGAACAAACCTAAAATCTTTTCTGAGTAGGACTTCTGATCTTACCCAGGAAGCTTTATTAACTTTAGCAAGGACCGTGTATGTGCTACAAGATCGTATCTTAAAATAAAATGTGCCAAAATGGGTCATTTGAAATCACTGCCTCATTGCAGCTTAGAGTTGACATTTTGCTGATCAGTGCACCGTGTACTCAGGAACGTTCTCTGTAAGTCCAGCTTCCCAGCGTTGTAGTTGGGTGCACTATATAAAAGGGCCATTTTCTCCTAAGCACCTGACTTACTCCCCAAACAGAGTTCCGAAGCTTCTTCATGAGTCACAGGTTTGAAACAGCGGGAGAGACAACACTTCAGTTTGTTCGAAATAGATATTGTGCTGTGTACACAGAAATGGTGGCAGGCCGGGAAAAAACTTACAGCCAATGCAATCCAGCACAGTTACAGAAAGAAAAACAAAGCCCATAATCTGACCCACAAAATGAGACATCTGCAAACCACTACGGCAAATTATGTAATGGACATCATCTCCAGGGGGCCTTCATGTAATTCAGATCTGCTTTTTTGGCTCTTTTTCATTCTGGTTTGAAGACAGATTATTTTACAAGGTTCACCAGCCTTCAGGGAATAACAATTTCCTCTCCTCTCCACAACAACCCAAATGTAACTTTGTAAAACTGTTTATCTTTGATCTAAAATATATTACTTAGCGCACTAAGTAAATAGCCTTACAATTTGTCATAGAATTATTGCTTCCTGTGGTTATTTTTAGTGTGCCTGTGTGCTTTTTAACGTTTACTGGGCAATTGGTAATGAGAGCTGATAACCCAGCCATTTGCTTTTTATTTTTTTAATGATCTCAGAGAAACATTTTGAAATATGATCTTCTCTTTAGTGTAATGGATAAACTACTACAGTGCCAGGAATTAAACCCAACTTCCTCACTCAACAGTCATGGGAACTCAAGGAACAACTACAACCCACACACATAATGCAGGAAATGATACAGAAAACGTACATTACACTTCTGTGGTTGATGCGGTTACCAAGAAAGTTCACTCTAGCTCGACTAAAGCATTAGAAATATTAAACCAAGATGATGCAAAACATGGGGATGCTGATACAACTGAGTGCTCAATTCAAGTTTGGTTGTTTCCCTAAACAATTTGACAGGCACCTATTAAAAATACATTTTATTTCAATTAATATGTTTATACAGAGAGAGGAATGCAGGCACTGGAGAGATGGCTCAGCTGTTAAACACAGAATGGCATTACCCTTCTTTTCTTTATAAACAAGTAAAGGTCCAGAATGTGATTATAGAAGCCTCCAACTAATCCTGATGCAAAATTTAGAGTCAGAATGCGATCTATCAGAATTTCAGGTGGCTACCCCTCTGGTGTGAATAAACCCTTTGCCATATTTTCCATGGGGAATGGAAAAAATTTTAAAAGTCAATTAAAAAGCAATTTTATTCCTTTGTGTGTGTGTGTGTGTGTGTGTGTGTGTGTGTGTGTGTGTATGTGTGTGTGGTACCAGGGATTGGGCCTAGGATCTCCTGTACACTAGACAATTTTTATACCACTGAGCTATGTCCCAGTATTCTGATGTATTAGAACAGGGTTTCTTATTGCCCAGGCTGACCTTCCATTCACTCCTCTAAACAGGACCCTTTTCTCTGAGTCCCCACACGTCAGGGATTACAGGCCCGTGGAACCATTCTTCATTTTGTCTACCATTCCCTTCTTAGATGGTGACACCCAAGTAGTTAGGTGAAGGATTCACAGGGGAATATGACCAAAATGAAATATATTCATATTTGATATTCTCAAATAATAAATAAAAATATTCTATTTAAAGGTTTTCCCTTGAAATTCAACTGCATTTTCAATTTCACTGATTGTCTCCTATGTTATATAAATAAAAGGAATAATTTGAGCTTTTGTGAAAGAATATATTTCTCAATGCCTTAAAGCTGTCTGTCTCTTGAGGGAGGCAGGAGGATCTGAAGTGTCGATTCTCTCTGTTTTGCAGGAAACTCAAGCTCAGCCTGAGTCAGCTTGGAGATTTTGTCTCAAAACAACCCAAAGGCAAAACAAAACAAAACAAGTGAACTTTTTTAAAAATCATTTAAAATATCTTATTTCAAAAATATATAAAATTAAAACATACAAACAAATGTAATTCTTATTTTTCACATGTTAACTTTAAAAGTGAATGGATGAAGAAAGTAACCTTTGTGTGAGATGGTGTTTTGTTTTAGCACTTTAAAAAAGGGCCAGTCATGGAAATGTGTGTGGTTTTGTTGTTGCTGTTTGCCTGGTTGCCCAATGATAGAGCTTTCTTTCCTGTTTTAGGGCAAACCAAGTCACTAACTAATGTATTCCACTTTATTGCCATTGTTACCTGATGGAAACAACTTAGGGAAGTGATTGTTTATTTCAGCTCACGGTTTCAAGGGTGCAGCCTAGTAGACATTGGCTCTGTGTCTCTAAGCTCACTATAAGGTAATATTTCATACATACTAAAATTAATTACTAAATAACATTCAAACATTGTATTCTGGAATAAACGTGCAAAAGTAGGAAATACACAGGTTTTGAGAGAGAAATGTTTGTGTGTGGAGGAATTGCATTCCCATCATGGTGCAGGAGCAGAGGTCAGAAGATAACAGTCAAGGGTCAGTTCTCGCCTTCCACCATGAGATCCTAGTTCAAAGTCATCAGGTTTCCCTTCTGTGTGTCCTTAACCCTGAGTCACCTCACTGGCTTAGAGTTCTAATTGTTCTTAATAAAAACAGTTCACAGAAATCCTGATTTATGTCTGATATAGTTCCTAATATCATTGCTTCAAAAATGTCCTACCATTCTACTCTACGAGGTTTTGTGGTATACTAACATGATGCTCCTGATGTCGTGGCTATATACATTAGGACATTGGCATCATCTTATGCCCACTCTGTCTCCTAAGGGAAAAGACAGTATTTCTGTGCTTGCATGTCTCCTCTACAGGATGTAGATGTTATTAAGGAATGTTGCTTTGTTGCAACATGTCCTCCTGTTGCTGTAAGTATTGTATATTGAGGATTTTAGGGTTCTAGCATATGTATTGAAACCAGCATATGAAGTAAATATTCTTTTTAATTAATATGACTACCACAAAAATCTATAAATTTCTCACACACACACACACACACACACACACACACACACACACACAGTCCCACATCTCACTGCCTTCAAAAGTGTCAGCCTTCTTAAAAACATTTTTGCTATAGTCACCATTGTGTTTGATTTTGCTGTTGTTATTGTTGTTATTGTAATTTTTGTGGGATATGGTCTTCTTTAGTGTTTAGGGTAGCTTTGAACTTACTATATAGTTAAAACTGAATTTGAGATTCTGATAATCCTGCCTCAACCTACCACCCAGCTATGTCTATTTCTTCTGTTGAAACACATATATTTGTTCCTTTCTAATCTTTAATTAATAAAAGTACATGTTAAATTATTTTCAATTTCAACAAATTATTTTCTGTGAATTTTAAAGAACGGCTTGGTAAAATGCAAAATATGAAACAAATGACAAGTTCAAGTTTATTTAGTACTCTCTCTATACCATATAGACCCTAGGTCAGTGGTCCTCAACCTTCCTAATGCTGCAACCTTTTAATATAGTTCCTCATGTTATGGTGAGCCGCCATACGAAAATAATTTTCGTTGCTAAAGGGTCGTGACCTATGGGTTGAGAACCACAGCCCTAGGTGATCATATGACCCATGAGGATTCAAAGAGTCATATGAAGGGCATTTAAAGAGAAGTAAGGCTTTCTAGGTGTACAAAGAGACATTAAAACATTTTAATATATGAAAATCTGAATAGGTTTGGTGTGAAAATCCTACCTATAGTAGGACCATATGCTTGTTAATTTAGATAAACTGAGTCAATTACTCCATGTGTTTGTAACTTGGTTTTTCCTCTGTGTGATACAACTATCAGTAGTCGCACCCACTTGATAAAGCTGTGACAGACCATTTTGATTAAGTTATTTGAGGAAGAAGATCCATGATAAATGAATGATGGCACTCCCTTTTCTGAGGTTCTGGACCGCATAAAAAGAATAAAGCTAGCCGAGCGTATGTAGTCATTGCTGTATTCTTTCTGACTACAGGTACACTGTAAGCCGCTTTCTCAAGTTGCTGCTGGCAGGCTGTCGCTGGCATCATGGATTGTCCTCTGAACCATGAGCCAAAATAAGCCCTTCCTTTCTTAACTTGCTTTTATAGGAGTATTTCTTCATAGCTACAGAAAAGTAAAGGTGTGGGATTTCAGTGACTGTTAGCCTCTAGGGCCAGCTTCCTTTATGTGTAACTTTTAGCCTTAAGGACATCATTATCTCAAATGGGCTCACTGTTTAGGGTGACAGTACTTAATAGACATGTAATAAATTTATCTTTTGTCCTGTAAGTAAAGCCCAGTGATACAATGGAGCAAGAACTGGGCAGATCTGATAGATTTACTCCCCTCTGGGAAAATTCTTTCACACCCAAACATTACCAAGATGATTTTCATCTCCCTTAGGGACCTGCACTCAGAAACAAGTAGGGTAATGATGGCCAAAAGCATTCTGTGGCTTTTAAGTGGGGGCCTGGCAATGGCATTTCTGAATGGTAATCCATAGCCAGCTGCATAGGTACCATGACTAGGACAAGTTCACTCATTGTAAGAGTTCAAATCTCTTGGGTACAAATCATTTCTCTCTAACAGATTTCTACTTGTAGCAGAGGCACACTAATGAATCCAAGAGCCAATACAATTAATAGGATAGAATTCTGGGAGTGTGTACCCTTATACCTTTCTATTCAATTTCATAAGAAGCAACGGCATGAAATAGTAAATGAAAATAGTATGAGAGGTCAAGACAGAAACTCTGAAATAAAAGAAAGGAATTTGTTGAAGTCTTTGCCGTAGTGAGATGGTTTGCCAGGAGGCTTTTGTGCTATACAGACTTTATTATGATTTCATGTTGCTTGGTTGCTCTATGGCTAAATTCTCCATGTATTTATGTATTTGTTCCCACTAAATATCAATGTTGGAGTCTATTTTATAACTCTATACATTTAAGAAGTCGACTATGTATTATTTATATGGCTATATTAATGGATAAAGATTGAGAAAAAGAAAAAAAAGGAACTGTATGGGAAAATATATATCTAGGCCTTAGCAGTGGTGGCATACATTGTTTTTAGTTTACAAAAGTAAGTTAACAACAATTTTACTTATTTATTTTATTTTTGAGAGTATAAATACCAATTTCTGCTTTTGCTTTCCTTACTCCAAACCCTCTCATATACCTCTCCTAATTCTTTCAAATTCAAAAAAAGCTGCTGATGACTTTGTAAAATGTTTGATGGATCCTTACCCTCCCTGCACCCTTTCTTAATGAGTGTTTTTGGCTGGAAGTTGTTCTATTACTAGAAACACTTAAAGTGAGAAGATTGTTCCTGAGTATTTGCATTTGATTTATTCAGCCAGTGTCTCACACAGCTTTCTGGCCTTCTTAGCTTAATATCATCCTCTCCCTTTGTTTCAGCAAGGGCTATAATTTTTAATATATTCAATAGTGTCTCTGAACTCTGATGTGGATAGAAGAATATCAGTTCTAAGTGCAGAGTGACAAAAATTTCTGAGGTGAAGGACAATTTATAAGGTTCAGTGGCACATCCTAAGTGGTCAGACGACTTACCAGGAAGAAGTATTTAGCCTAGTCAAATTATTCCATTTCAATTATAACCAAACGCTCTTAAAACTCAGCAGACTTAGTCAACATCTCTGTTCCCCCTTTTTATTTGTTCATTAGTTTTTATAGAATAATAATTTTACAGTATTTAAATATCCTCATTTTGCATCTATAACAAAGGGTACAGTGTTTTTCTCTATGTCAACTATATAAATGTATAGTGACCTTTACTTATACATACATTAACTAATCAAAATGATGCTTTCCACATTTAAATATTTACTGCTCACTGCATACATACTTCTTTTTGTTGGTTGTGAGCCTAACCTTTAACAGCTGAGTCTTATCTCCAGCTATACTTCTTTTAATAAAGAAAAAATTATTTTTATTGTATGTGTATAGTTGTTTTTGCCTGCCTGTGTGTATGTACACCATTTGCATGCAGTACTCATCAAAACCAGAAGAGGGAGTCAGAACCCCTGAAACTAGAATTAACAATTGTAAACTGCCATATGGATTCTGGGAAAGAAACCCAGATTATCTGAAGGATCAGCAAATGCTCCTAACTCCTCACTCATCTCTTTAACTTCCTTACTTCTTAATGTTAACTTAAAATCCATGATCTCAAGTTCTCTGGATTTAACAGAGAACTATGTCATATTTTTGCAATTAGCTGGGAAAAAATCCAATAAGACCTAAGTAACTAATAAAAAGAAGAATACACCCAGCATTTTTATTTTATTTAAAACACTGTAACAATGTGCTATTTGATTCAGTGGCTAGGCAAATTTGATCTCATGGGCCAAATCCAACTTCATAATTATTTTGCATAGTTTGCAAGCTAAAAAAAATGTATTCATATTTTGAAGTAGTTAAAAATATTTGTAAAATGAAAAAAGTCAAATGTCAGGGTCTGCAGACACACTATGCTAAGATTAGACATTCACTTTTGATAGTCTTTGGCTATTTTCTCACTCCAGCAGAGGTTAGTGGTGGTGATGGAGACTCTATGGTGCACAAAACCTGGAATGATTACTGTCTATTCTCTTGTAGGAGGAGGTGGTCCACCCTGCCTGGCCTCACACATTGATCACCCTTGTGAAGCAAAATGACTGGAGATAATGGTGTTTGTACAGTAATCTGAGACCAGGAGATTTAAGCAAAATAGTAATCCTGGTTGCATTCTCCTTTGTGTTTCAATTTTAATTAAAAATTAATAAATGTTACCTTGGTCATTATCACACCAATAAAACAGCAGTATTGAAAATGAGACAGCTTTTTTTTTTTTTTTTTTTTGGTACACAACAAAAGAGAGTCACTTCTGCCCATTGATTTTATGTGAGGCTCAGTTGGGCCATGACAGGCTGTAGAAGACATGCTTTGGAGGCTATAGTGGCACACCCCTGCAATCTCAGCACTTTGGAAGCAGAGGTAGTTTTGAATCCCACTCCTAATAAGCATATCTACCTTCCAACTCCAGCAGCTCAGGGATCTTGTAGAAGAGGGGACAGAAAGATTTAGCTTTTTAAAAGCTAAAGTATCGGGGAGTTTACTATGAATTATATTTCCTAATAACATCAGAAGCTCTACTCATAAGGTATCGCCAACATGACTGCCCACCATGAACTGAATAAGGATGGCAACGATAGACATGATAACGTGGACAAGGAAGTCCATGAGACCTCAGCTCTACACAAAGAACTGCAGGCAATCTAGGAATACTCAGAGCTGGAGAAATAATCTCCAGGGAAGAACATATCAACTGATTATCCTACACCAAATGGTCAGTCCTGAACACATACATACAAGGAATGTTGTGTGTGTCGCACAAGTTCTATTTATATATTTAGGATTATGTATGTGTATGTATATGTATATATGAGCAATAATTAGTGGAAATGGCCTTGACTTTGAAAGAAAGCAAGGACAGGCATATGAATGGTTTCAGGGAGGAAAGAGAATGGAAAAATGATGTCAGTATATTATAATCTCAAAACATAAAAGAAAAAAATAAGAAATAAAAACTAGAAAAAACTAAGGAACAAATTTCTATTATCCATAGCAAAGTTCATATGAAATAAATCCACTCTAGCTTGTGGACTCCTAAATTTCAACATGATATGTTAATTTACATCAGGTCTAGTTGATGAACATATAAGTTTCCAGATAGCCCAGGAAACTAAAATGAGAAAAATTAATAAGCCTTTTCTTTATAGCAAGCACAGGTATCCATCTTGCTCTGTTATCCTAGGGAACACTGAGATTTTAATTGTAAATAGTATGCTTTCCACAAAATAAAATATAATCTATATGTTTCTCATGAAATGCTAAGTAATTTTCTTTCTAACTGAGTTGCAGGAAATTTCTGTTAACAAACACATCAAGTCATGCTTACTTCATTGCTTACCTTATAATACTGCAGATTTATGTTTATAGTATCTATGCTCAGTTGGTTCTGTCTCCACAAAATGAAGAGCTTGTTGTTACTTAGTAAACAAAATTTCATTACATAGGTTAGCTCTGTCCTGGAACAGTTCTTTTATTTTAATATACTCTTCAGGATTTTCCACTTTCCTCAGGGTGTGTCACTGTCAGCAACTGTGTAAGTACAATGCTGTGGTCCTCTCTACTAAAGCTGTTTCCTTCATGCAAAAAAAAAATAGCATTTACAACAACTGATTTTCTCAAGGACACAAAAGCTATAACCTATGTGAGATAAGGAGAATTGCTTATTACCCAGCTCAATTTCATTTTGTCCATATAATCTAAATTTCTTTACATGTCTCTGAAATATATATATATATATATATATATATATATATATATATATATATATATATCCTTCCAGTTTGAAAGAAATAATAGCCAGATCTGCACTTGCATCCCTGCCTCTAACATGGACAGTCAAGAAAGTACTCTGCAGTCTCCTGTCAATTTTTTAAAGGAAAGAAACGCAATCTTTTATTGCTATAGAATAAGTGTATTTATTGCATTGTAGGGGGTAGAAATAAAGGACCAGCTGACAACGATGGAAAGGTATGCAGTGACATTGTGAAAATATAGCATGAAGTGGAGTCAAAGCACCATTTGTGATTGAAATAGAGCATTGAATGACTTTCAAACTCACTAACTACCCAAGCAGTAACATCTCGAATTGAATTTGAACTAATTACCTACATATAAAGATTCTGCCAGTCACTAATTGTAGTATTTAGACACCAAGTCTACTAAGCATAAATAGAGTCAATATGTGTGATCTTTAGAACAAGAAACAATTAGGTAAAGTACTAGATTTACCTCTTTAAATTGATACAATCAATTGATTATATTGATTTCCCAATCCATTAAAGCACATCATAGGCATGAGGCTTTACATGAATGTATGTGAATGCATAAACATAAGTGAACATTCACCTATGTAATTTTATGATTTTTAAAATAAATCTTTAACATTAAAAACATTTGGAAGGAATACAAGCTTATCTTTATTATTAAAATTATTTCGATAACTGATTCTATAGGTTTGTGTATTTGGAACTATAATATGACATTTATGAGGTACATAAATGTACATATCTACTCTTTCATAGAGAGAGTAGATTTTACAACAGAACACGGATAGAATTTTTTTGACGATCTTAGACAGTACAGTTTGTAAGCATAGTTGTATCATACAGTATAAGAAATAAGAACACTTTTTAATAACTGCTAGAAGAAGAAAATCAACTGACAACTTAAGATTGTTGTAAGAGCATCTTAGTTTAAAGCAGAGGGCAAGATAGGAGGACTTCTAAAAGCATGTTTTACTTATGACATCAAACCACATTTCATCTGACATTTAGAATTTTAAACCATAAAATGCATATGCATCAATGCAGACTTTAACAAAACCACATTTTCTGTGTCCAGTTATAAATATAATTATATTAGAATTCCAACCACTTTTCCTGAAGCATGTGCTCAAATACATCTTAAATGCAAAACATTTTAGTTTTGCCAATTTTTGTTTAAAGTAAAATAAACTCATTTTAAAAAAGACAATTTGCATAAGAATATACAAATGCTTTTGAGAACTAGATCAAGAGGAATATTATTAAATTGAAGAATGTGTGACTATGTGACAGCACAGAAAGAAGGTTAACAGGAGGCTAGAAAAAGTCAACATGCCTCAGCATAAAACATCTTAACATTAAAATATTTCAAAGTGATTTAAGATGTTTTAAATGGTATAAGTAAAATTCATCTTTGTGAGGGAGTGCTGAGCAGGGGAGGGTATGCTTTGTGTATTGTTTGTGTCTGAAAACCTAGCTAATGTCTTCTAATGCACGAACACGTTGAATATGCGATGAATAATCCAAACAATTAAAATAATTAAAGGGCACGTGAAGCAATTGTTTCATAGGTCCTAAAGCCTCCATGAGACCTAGTAACCCAGATCATTATCACAAGATAATAGGAAAGGGGGAAATAGCAACTGTTTACTCATTCTTTCCTGAATTGCATGTGCTTTATGATCACGACTATATATTTTAATAATTAATAAAAGGCACATTTTGTGAGTGTGCTAATTAATCAAAGTTCACAATCCAATGAGGGCAGAGAGAAAGGAAGGAAACATTTGTAATCGGAATCGCAGTACATGCTCACCTAGCTCAGGATGTTCCAGATGATTATTAATTTGTTCCAACAAAGTCATAGATCAATCAGCTAGGGTAGTCATAACAAAACCACACATGAGTGGCTTAAACAACAGACTCATCAATCTTCAAGCTATGGAGTCCATGGTTCAAGTGCTAGCCATATTAGTTACTGGTCATAGGATGGCTGTAAACTCATATACCGGCTTTCCTGGGTTTGTATATACAGAGAGAGGAAGGATAGATCCTGTACCATGGCTCTCTTTCTCTGCTTATCACACCTTGCATTTTTCTTATTATCCTTTTAAATTGGGATTCCATCTTTATTATTGAAACAAAACTTCATTACTTCCCCAAAAGCTCTATATACAAATATAGATGCACTGGGTATAGAGCTCAAAGATAAAATTTGGAAGGACACAACTTTGGTTCATAGCAAACATGGATTAGGATTTCAGTCTCATAAGCCTTAGGCACACAGAGACCTCATAGGTTTATCTTTCTCCTAAATAATGGTTCAAGCATGTTTCATTCTCATGGATTGGAGATGGTCCATGGAGGGGGCACTGTTCATTGTGTTGCTAGGGCCTTGGGTTGCTAGGGGTAGAGTAACAAAACAAAAGCAAAATGTATGCAAATCAATGGGAAACATTAAGAGTATAAAAGCTAGGAGATGGAGGCACTCTGAAGTGTTAAAATTGTGTAGAGTCTCTAATCAAGAGCCTCTATAATAAACATTTTATAATTACATGGAACATCCTTTGAATTTTATCAGTACTTGAGAGAGAAATCTTGTAGGATCCCACCCCTAGACAAAGAATTAGAGGAGACTAAGGAAAACTGTGAGCTGGAAAATTGATCTTCCTAAATCTGATCCCCTTCATTGATTGTCCAATCCTAAATGGTCAGCACAGAAATCATTGACAAATAGAGAACACTAAAGTAATCAAGAGAGTGGGACTATAGTCTGATCTCCACTGATGTTCAGTTCCTGATGTGATCTGCAACAACTATGGAATGGAGCTTGTCTCATGAGTCTCCTCAGAATTGCAGTCTGCATTGCCTGCTGCCTAATGTTTGTAGACATTGTGCATTCCCCCAAATTTTATGGTTCCTCATAGCACCAGGGAAAGTTTTGTTCCAGTTACTTTAACATCATCAGAAATAGAGGTTCCTTCAATTGTTCTTAATTGTTTTATTTGTTTGGTATTTCATGGATCTTATTTGGTAAATTAAGCAAGTTACTTATATGCATTGTACTGGAAGATCTTTGCACTTTTATGATTTAAATTGAGAATGTTTTGTCTCTATGTAATATGTATTTTTCATGCTCTGTTTTATGAAAAACATTGTGAAATTAATGTCCATATCAACTTTAGTGGTGCTTTTATTTGGTGGCAGACAAATGATATCTTCAAGAATTAACTAGAAAATTATTTCTTTTACATTTTGAAAATTTTTTTTAAATTAGGTGACTGTGATTATTTCTTCTTTTCATTTTTCTTTTTCTTTTCTTTCTTTCTTTTTTTTTAGTAAGATCACTTTATTTCACAAGCCAGACCTCAGAATAATGATCCTTTGGCGTCTGCTTCCTGAATGTTTGAATGTTTACAGCACAGGCTTAGGCCTCTTCTTCAAATTTTAGATGGGTTGTTTCATACCATTTTATACCTTCTTTCAGTTCCAGAGTACCTATCTCCAAATCTCTCCTAGGATGAAAATATAAATATATATATGATATACATCTCTCTATATGTATATGATATATATCAATGATATATATCGTGTGTGTGTGTGTGTGTGTGTGTGTGTGTGTGTGTGTATTCCTATATATAACCAGCTTGGTCAGCATAAGGTTACTTATATGTATGTTTTCATGGCTGACCGTTTGGTATTGAATAATCAATTAGTCTGTTCTTCCTTGGGGAAGATTATTTCTCTCACTCTCAGGATTCTTTAGTTGCCTATGGCTCTTTGTGTAGGGCTGAGACTTCGTGGGCTTTCTGTCATCTACTTTGGCATGTCTGTTGTTGTCTTTCTTCAGCTCATGTTTAAGCCTTCATGGTGGTGAGACTATGAATGTAGCTTCTAATACTATTGGGAGACACAATCTCACAGCAAACTCCCTGGTCCTCTGTATCTTACAATCTTTCTGTCCCCTCTTCCGCAATATTCCCTCAACCTTAGGTGCAGGAGTATTTTGTAGATGTATCCATTTGGGACTAGGCTCCACAATTCTGCATTTCAATTGGTTGTGTTTCTCTGCAAAGACCTCTTTCTGTTGCAAAGTGAAATTGCCTTTATGGTGGTGATAGCTACAAATATATCTCAAGAAGTATAGGTAAGATCCTCTGATGGGAAAGGACTTGTGGTAGTCATTATTCTGTATCTGGGTCACCTCACTCAATATGACCATTTCAAGATCCATTCACTTACCTGTAATGTTCCTGACTTTGTTTTCCTTCATGCCAAATAGTATTCCATAGTGTATCAGTACTACCATTTCATTATCCATTTGTTGGCTGAAGGACATATATGTAGGTTATTTCCATTTCCTATCAATTACAAATAGAACAGCAGAGAACATGGCTGAGCAAGCATATGCAGGGTAGGATGTCAAGAGGCTTGGGCATATACCAAGGAATGGTATATCTGGGTTGTATGGTATATTTGTTTTTATGATTTTTAGAACTCTCCACACTGATTTCCATAGTGGCTGAATGAGTTTGCGATCCCACCAATAATTAATGAAGGACTCTCTTTTCCCAACCTTCTCTCCAGTATTTGTTGTTGATTGTTTTGTTCATTTTTGCCATTCTGACTGGGGTAAGATGAAATCTCAAAGTTGTTTTGAGTTACATGTCCCTAGTGGATGCGGATGATGAACACTTTTTGAGATATTTCGTAGCCATTATTTTCTACTTTTGAGAAAACTTTTCAGATCTCAGACCCAGTTTTTATATGGATCATTTTGAGGGGAGTTCTTTGTTTTCATATGCTCTGTATAATAATTTTCTATCAGGTATATATCTGGCAAATATTCTCTCCATCTGTGGGCTTTCTTTTCACCTGTTGATGACTTCTTGAGTTGAGAGGAAGCCTTTTGGTTTTATGAAATTCCACTTGTAATTTGTTAGTCTTAATTCTTGAGCAAGTGGAGTGCTCTTGAGGAATTAGTTACCTAGACCTATATCATATAGGGTACTGTCCATTCATTCTTCTAGAAGTTAAAGGTTTTAGCTTTAGGTTTTGATCTATTTGAAGTTCACTTTTATTAAAGTGATAGACACTGGTCTAACTTTACTCTTCTCTGTTAGGGCATCTAGTTTTTCTGGCACCATTTGTTGAAGATGCTTTCTTTTCTCCAGCTTATATTTTTGGCATCTTTGTCAATATCAGATGGCTTAACTTATAAGTAATCATGTTTGAGTCTTCAGTTTTCTTCCATTTATCTACATGTTGATTTTTTGTGTCAACTATATATATATATATATATATATATATATATATATATATATATATATATATATATATATATATATATCACCTATGTATAAATATATAACCTATCCTGCCTGCAGGTCTGCACAATGAAAGGGCAGAATCCCCCACAAAGAGAGGAGCCCATGTCTGACATTGTAGGGCTAGCAAGAAACCAGAGAACAGGACTAGTACTAAGACAATTCCTAATGATATCCTTCTATGTTCATAGATTAGTGTGTAGCTCAGCCTTTATCAGAGATTATTTTAGTTATCCTGAGCTTTTTGTTTTTCCAGATGAAGTTGAGTATTGTCTTTTCAAGGTCTGTAAAGAATTGTATTGGGATTTTGATAGGGATTGTGTTGAATCTGTACATTGCTTTTAGTAAGATGGCCATTATTATTATGTTAATCCTACCAATCCAAGAGCATGGGAGACTGTGGCTTCATAAAATGAATTTGGCAATGTGCTTTATGTTTCTATTTTGTGGAATAATTTGAAAAGTACTGGCATTAACTCTTCTTTGAAAAGTCTTGTAAAATTCTGTGCTAAAATCACATAGCCCTGGGCTTTCTTTGATTGGGAAACTTTTAATGACTGCTTCTATTTCCCTAGGAGTTATAGATCTATTTAAGTTGTTTATCAGATCTTTAACTTTCACAAGTGTTACCTATAGAGAAAAATTGCCTATTTCTCTTAGATTTCCTAGTTTTGTGAAATACAAGTTTTTAAAGTATGACGTAATGATTCTTTTGTGTTTTTTAAGTGTTTGTTGTTATGTCCTGTCATCATTTCTAATTTTGCTAATTTGGATATTCTCTCTGTGTCTTTTAGTTAGTTTAGATAGATATTTATCTATCTTGTTTATTTTCTCAAGGAACCAACTTTTTGTTTCATTGATTCTTTGTATTGTTTCTCTGTTTCTGGTTTCTTGTTTTCAGCCCTCAGTTTGATGATTTCTTGCCACCTACTCCTCATGGGTGTGATTACTTTTTGTTCTAGAGCTTTCAGCTGTGCTGTTAAGTTGCTAGTATGAGATCTCTCCAGGTTTTTTTTTTTTTTTAATGAGGGCACTTTGTACTGTGAACTGTCCATTTAGCACTGCTTTCTTTGCGGCCCATAAATTTGGGTATGTCGTATTTTCATTTTCATTGAATTCTAGAAAGTCTTTAATTTTTTCCTTTGTGTCTGTCTTGACCTAGTAGTCATTCAGTAGAGGGATATTCAGTTTCCATGAGTTTATAGGCTTTATGTTGTTCCTTTTGTTGTAATCCACCCTTAATCCATGGTGACCTGATAGGATGCAGGGAGTTATTTCAATTTTCTTGTATCAGTTGATACTTGCTTTGTGACTGAGTAGGTGGTGAATTTTGGAAAAGGTTCTCTGAGGTGCTGAGAAGAAGGTATATTCTTTTGTGTGTAGGTGAAATGTTCTGTAGGTATCTTTTAGGTCCATTTGGTTTATAATGTCTGTTAGCTCCAGTGTTTCTCTGTTTAGTTTAGTTTTTGTCTAACTTTGTCTAAAAATTTGTGAGAGCGGGGTACTGAAGTCTCCCATTGTCAGTGTGTGGTGGTTAATGTATGTTTTAAGGTTTAGTAATGTTTCTTTTACAAACTTGGGTGCCCTTGCATTAGGGACATAGATACTAAGAATTGAAACATTGTCTTGATGAATTTTTCCTTTTTTTAAGTATGAAGTGTCTTTCCCCTCTCTTTTGATTAAGACATGAAGTCTATTTTGTTCGGTATTAGAAAGCCTTTACCAGCTTTCTCCTTCAACATAGACATTTTTACGAATTATTCTTGTACTAGTATTTCTAGATTATTTTTCTTTCCTCAGAAAGCTTTACTATTGGAAAGCCATAACTATTTTTAATTGTAAAGTTTTGTATTATACATTATTCTAAAATCCATAGCACTGATCTGGTATGATATAAGCTTTGATTACATTGTTTTATGGAAAATCAATTTCTCCATGAATAATTAAATAGTCCACACCAATCCTTGTGGGCTGACACCATTTTTGCCATTAACCTCTGTATAACATGGTATATTTTTGAACTTCAAAGTTCATCATATTTTCCATTTCCTTTGAAATTTTTTCAATATTCAATTATCATTTTGGAGTAACATTGGTGTCTGACTTGTCATATCCCGACTTACTCTGAAAACTTCCTTGCTTACTCTTGCTTCTTAGATTGCTTTTTTCTTTGAAATTTTCTGATATTTGCCAGAGTTTAACAGTGCTCCTCACTGCGTTACATTTAAAAAATCACTTTAAACTTTCTTTGTTATTGAGTCTCTCAGTCTATGACAGTAAAGGTCAAAATTTATTTAGATATGTATTTATCAATATTACAGTTTAACATATGTTTCATAAAAGTTTTACATTTTTTAATTGTCTATTTTTTAATATTTTGTGTTTAGGACTATTTTGCCAGCATGTCTCTCTGTATGCCACATGCAGTTCTGCCCACAGAGGCCACAAATGGGTGTTAGAGTCCCTGGGACTGAAGTTATTGATGGTTTCGACCCACCATGTGGGTACTGGGGATTAAATCCAAGTTCTATGGAAGAGTAGTCAGTGATCCATCACTCCATCCCCAATATTTTATATACTTTTATTAGCTATGATCTTAGCTTTTCGTGGTTCATTTCTCTATTAGTTACTTATTTTGTGTGTTTTTTGTCTGTGTGTACATGTAACTATACAAACCTTGAGACTGCAGTGCCCAAGGAGGCCAGAAGAGGGCACCAGAGTCCCACACACTAAAGTCAGAGGGTTGTAAGCCTCTGAAAAGGCTGCTGAGAACTCAACCCTGGTCCTTTGAAAGAGCAGCAGATGTTTCAACCACTGAGCAATCTCTAAAGCTCCTATGGTTTTCCTAACTATATTCACAAAATATTGTCTTTTGATATGTTTATTTTGTTTTAATCATATTATAAAATACTGTTGTTGCTTTTTCTTTTGATGACTTGTTTTGGGTTATTTGTTTTGTTTTGAAATGGTATTTCACTGTGTAGCTTTGCCTAGTCTGGAACTCAAAGCAATCCATCTGCTTTGGATTTAATATTTAATATTTAAATATTTAATCCTATTTAATCCTATATGCTGGGATTAAATATATACTGCCAATCCTAACAAATATGCTTATTTTTAAAGTTTAATACTTAACTTTATATACTCTATTTTTTTCAGTTTTTCTTCCATGTTTTTTGTTAAATATAGAATTTTTTTCCGCATACAATATACCCTAATTATATTTTCCCCTCTCTCTACTCCTCTAAGTTCCTACTCACCTCCCATCCTCTCCAGATTCACTTCCTTTCTGTCTCTCATTAGAAAAAAGAGGCTTCTAAGAGATAACAGCCAAACATGACAAAAGAAAATATAATAAGATAAAGCAAGAACTGTGATGAACATTTGTCTACTCTCTCCTACCATCTTCTCCTTGTCACAAAACCAACCATGTCTTTTTCTCAGATAACATAGTCACCTAAAATAAACTGCCACATGCATCACTTTGTTATTATATTTAGTTCATAGTTCAAAATTCCTTTTGTGAGCCAGTTTCATAATATCAAAACAGAAAAAAAAAATAAGTCACAGTTATAAACATGATCCCTATACTAAATGCTTGTAAATATAAGAATAGGAAAGAAAATAACTAAAGTGACTTCCCAGCTAACATTTCGAAGCCTCAAGTTTTGCTCTGAAAAAAACAAAAACAAAAACAAAAAGCCCTGTGGCTATCTTTTTCTGTAGCTCTCATTTCTATCAGTCTGGATGCAAATTTTTGGTTCATGAGAGATGCATCTTGTAAGCCTGGCTCTTCAGAGGTTCCACCAAATCCAGAACCTTCCTGTCATGTTTTATGGATTTATTTTTTAAGTTTAAGGGAATAAACTTGTTTTTTATGTATCAAAGCCACCTTGTTGATTTTTTAGGGGGTGGGTGGGGAAGGTTTCTTTGTTTGTATTCAGTGTAATGGGGGATGACCTGAGTTCCTGCTCCTTCTGCTGGAGTATAGGTATGTCCCACACCCAACTAAGTGAGTGACTTTTTAAAAGTTATAACTTTTCTTTGTATCATTATATTTCTTCAATATATTTTATTAACATAGTTTTAACTCACCACTTTCATTCTCTTTTCACGCCTTGTCTCCATTTTAGTTTCTGTTTCTCTTGAACCAATTATTACTTCCATGAGATTACTTGGGATATTAGGGAAAGGTCCTGAGCTGATTTTTATCTTTTGTTCCTTTATATAACTGGGAAATTCTACTTGGCATCTTATTCTTAATCTAACAGTTTCTCTCTGTCATTTTATTTAATCACAAAAACTTATTTGAGTTATGGTGCTTTAGAATATTTCCTTTGCTGTTTGTTTTACAGAAGCTATTAGTATGTTGAAGGTTCCCAAGACCAAAAAGATCTCTGGTCTCTTTTATAGCTCCTGCAGAGCCAAGTGACTGGCTTAACTTTCCTTGTGCTTTGACAATTTCAGGCATCAACAGCCAACAGTTTCTACGATCTTCTGTAAAGCTACAATTTACCAAAAAAAAAAAAAAAAAAAGTAATATTTTTCACAGTTTACCTCAGCTATCAAATTTACTTTGTTTTCTTACTACAAAAAGGACAAAATTATATGACTTTTTGGAAAATAGATGAAACTGGATATCATGTAAACAGAAATTAGCCAGCCTTAGAAAGACAAGCACCATGCCCCTTATATGCAAATCTAGTTTTGAAAACAAAGACAGGAAATTTATACACATTATTATGTGGACCCAAGGCAACTATTGACGTGGGATATGAGAGGGAAAAGAGAGAAAATATGAATATAACAAGAATAAAAACGATAAAATAAAAAAAACACTGGGCCACAATAGTAAATGCTTATGGTAAATTAGGAAGGTATGTAAGTGTAGAATCAATGGAAAAATGTTAAGTAACATTTATAGTAGTACTTCAGGGAAGATATTTTCACTATGATGATAAACATGGTGACAGCAGGAATAACACAAAGATGTTCAATTCCCAACATGTATTTACAATAGAGCCTAGAATATGAAAGTAAAAGACTGTGTGATACATGAATGATGTCTACAAAGGTAAGTCATAAGTACTAGAATGATGGTTATTTTCATCATTTCAGATGAAGATGGTGGGAAGACTATATATTTGGGGTAGAAGCAAATGTTACAAGTTCTAGAGGGGAACATTAAGAACGTTTCTTTCTTGCTATATTCAAAAAGAATGTTAAATGGTGTTAAATATGTAATATTCAAGTTCATTGGAGAATTCCAGGCAGTAAGCATAAACAGGAACCACTGACATGTGGAATTTGAAATTCTCAGCTCACTACCGAGAGAGCACAGATACATGAGGAAAGTTCACACACATATACATTGCTCTTTGATAGGGCTTGCTTCCACTCTGGACCCCCATGCTGATTCAAATATATACATCCTAAACTGTTCATTAATTCTTAATATAAATCATATTTTTTCAGCTCCCTTTGTTGAAATAAGTTTTAATTTATAAGTTGATTTGTAAGTAGCTCATTTCTTGTATATCTTCATTAAAACTAGGTGGTATATAAAGGATATCATGCAAAGGGAAATACTTAAGTCTTTTTATTTATTATATTTTATAGTACTGGGAGTAAAACCAAGTCCCTTATATAAGCTAGACAACTAATCTATCAAGGAGTTATGTCTTTAGCCTTCTTATTACCTTTTTAATGTAATATTTTTATTCACAATTACTATATTTACACTATCTCCACCTCTCCCATCTGCAGGCAACTTGAGGATCAGATGTGAGTTCTGAGCTACTGATCCAACACCAGACCTGGCTACCCGCTGCCATGCTCCCCACCATGATGATCATAGACTGACCTCCTGAGACTGTAAGCAAGTCCCCATTAAGTGCTTCCTTTATAAGTTGCCCTAGTCATGTTTCCTCACAGCTAAAGAATAGTAACTAAGACAGTCTACCTGGAAAGGATTTCCTCTTTACATTGTCTTTGGATTAGTACGTAAATGCAGATGTTTCTTATCTAAAATCTTCTCATCTGGTTTCATATACATTTGTTCTGGGCTCTCCATAGCTGTACATCAGTTCTCTTTTTTTGTTAGTTTTTTAGTTTTGTTTTCCACCTCTTGATAAAATAAAATCTTAATTACCTTTGCACATATACCTTAAATAAGTATCTACAATCTCGTGTGTCTTTAGGAAAACTTTAAACGTGCCAATCAAGGTACTTATAGTTTAAATGTTACATCTTTATATGCCTACCTACATTTTCACGTTGTAGTCTCATACATTCTAATCCAAATGGATATATCATGCATAGATGTCCAGAGCTTGGAATAATTCTTATAACAATTAATAAAGCACAGGAATTTCATTTATAGAGGATGAGGCAATATAGTTGATAATATTTGTATAATATTACATACATATATACACATATGCATATATGTATGTTTATATATATATATATATATATATGTTACATGGTTTGTCAAATTTTGTATTATCTATTAACAAATCATTATCAATGTAGGCTTAATGTGTGATTGAATTTGCTTTCTAATATGGAAACAATCATCATTGTGTGCATGCTAATGCACACATACTTAAAAAATACTCAACCAGGAGGTTACTTTATTTATAAAACTAGTGAAACTGTAGTAATATTTTACTTTTAAAGGATTCTAAATGAGGATAATGTTAAAATATACTTTTTTTCTTGTTTAGTTTTTTGCATAGATATATTTTCTACAACTTAGTGACTAGACATATTTAAGTTAAAGGAAAATAAATTTAGCAACTAAGCTGCTCAATTGTATGGGGATTTGTATGAGAATAGCCCCCACAAGCTCATGTCCAAATAACTTGGTTCCCAGTTGGTTGGGAAGGACTAAGTTGTGGCCTTTTGGAGGAGGGGTGTCCCTGGGCCTCAAAAGTCTCCTGTGATTCTCTCTTTCCCCTCTCTTTCTCCCTACCTCTCTCTCTGTCTCTCTCTTTCTCTTTCTCTCTCTCTCTCTCACTTTCAGTCTTGCTTTCTCTCTATCTCTTATGCTCTTGCTCTCTCTCTGCCTTCTGTATGTGACTTGACACATGCACTTTGCTTTGTTCCTGCCGCCATGTCTTCACTCTGTTACCACACACTCTAACTCTCTGAAACCTTAAGCCCAGCTAAGCATTCTTTTAATACATGGTATTTTGTCACATTTAGAAAAGTAACTAATACAGATTTTATGCATGCATATAAGGTCATGACCTTAAAGGATACTATATGGAAATGAAATAAATTTAAAACAAAGACATAAAAAGTTACCCATAGAATCATATAGTCTCACTCTGACTAACTTCTACAGTTAGCTTGCTTCTTTGCAAAGGCTCTATCTAGAACTACAGAAGTTTCTGCAAGACCAGAGAGTGGAGAATGGTCCCTAAACTACTGTTTCTGTGCAGGTAACAATTTTTAAAAATAATAAACTCCAAGAAGTGATACTAAAATTCTAAAAAGCACCACAAAGAACCTCTTATACCTTAAATTCTTTGTGTTGTCAGTCTAGGGATTACGGCTTTCAAGAGGATGACCAGCTATGAGGATCACCGAGGATGCATTTGTGAAAAACAAGCATTGAGCCAAGCATTGCGACTCTTACATGTAATCCTCACACTTGGGAGACTGAGTCAGGAAGGGTGACTGCAAGTCTCATGCTTTTAGCTGAAAAACATTAGCAACATAGTGCATAATGTCAGACTATGTCTCAAAAAACAAAACAAGCAACAACAGTAACAAGAAACTAAAAACTTCACAAAAATCAATTAAAGAAGTAATTTTTAAATTACAAACTATACTAATTACATCATAAAACTGAGTTTTTCCAAATTTGTAGTATTAACCCACTGCATCTTATTTGATTCTGCTATTTTGTTGTGGTTGATAATTTTTCTTTGGCGCTCTCTGTCTCTCTGTCTCTCTGTCTCTCTCTCTCTCTCTCTCTCTCTTTCTCTCTCTCTCTCTCTTTCTCTGTTTAAAGTGTCTGTGTATACAGCCCACTATATCCTGTCACCACTATCACCTGACCCATTTATTAATCAACCAAAATACTTTACATATGTTTAGATTAACCAACTATTGTTTCTCCATTTGATTCCTAATTTACATACAGGCTCCACCAAATTGGCCCCAGGATATAAAAGAAAGTCTGCACCAGTGTTACTTCACTTCCAGCTACCAGGAGCTGGTCTCTACTTCTTAATACACTTTGCTTGCTGTTATTCTACTGTCTGGCTCTATTTCCACAATCTTGTGACAGAGAAATTGGCTCTAAACAGGAAACTAGTAACAATACCAGGCTAAGATTAGAATATAAAGAACAATACCTGGCCAGCAACTCAAAAGAGGGCTTCTAATCACTGGTATTTGTGGTCTTTGGCTCTTGGAGAAAGCATTGTCAGATGAGATGACAAATTTTCTTTAAACTACATATGTATATTTATACAGATACTTATGCATGTTCTAGTTTCCTTTTTGAGGTAGATAGTTAATTGTATGGTTCCTTATGATATTCTCAGACACTCTTATTTTACTCTCCTCCCTCCTTCTTCCGTATTTATCTCCCTTCTGCTCCCTGTTACAGTGCTCCTCTCTTTCCCCACTTTCCTGATCAGGCCACTTGTAACCTGCTATTTCCCACTTGTGCTTGCTCCCCCAACTTCCCACCCAGGACTGGTGCCTTTTTACTTCCCTGGTTTCTAGGGTTAATTCAGAATATGTATTTACTGCAAATTTGAAGCTAAACACTTCTGACGAGAGAACATGCAGGATTTATCTTTTGGAATCTGGGTTACCTCACTCAATATGGTCTTTTCTAGTTACATAATTTACCTTCAAAGTTCATGATTTCATTTTTCTTTACAGCTGAAGAGTCATTTACAGTGTATATATGCCACCTTTTTCATTATCCATTTTTTTTGGTTGAAGTTTATTTAGGTTGTTTTCATTTCCCCAGACACAGGGCCCACTGAATGTCTCTTCTCTGAGGACTAGCTTACAGTATATCAGACAACACCATGCAAACTTCCAAAGTAGGGGAGCAATCAACAGTTCTACCACAACATCTACCAGGATGTCATGATAACCCTTAGGATGCAATAGTGGCACACATATATTGGAAACGACAAGCAGATCTCAAATTGGACATAACACTGCCTCAACAAGAGGGAAACCATGCCTATTATTGGAAACGTAGACAATTACCAAGGTAATTTTACTTAGTGAAGTTATGATCATGGAAAAGAACTATATTCTACATATTTATACTTATACACAGAGATAACAACAGTCCTCATCTCTTATCAAGGAAACTTATCTTTGCATTATGTGAAGACAATTACAGAAAACCACAACCAATCAAAATGCACAGTTTTACAGCCCAACTTGTGAGGTCAGAAAACAACTTTAGCTAATTGTGGAGGGAGTCTTTCCACCTGCCATGTGGGTCACAGGTCTGAACTCAGGTTATCAAACTTGACAGCAAGTATCTTTACCTTCTGAGCCATCAAAATAACTCATCAAAATAATAATTTTTTGATAGTTAATCTTCCTAGAATTCTAATGCTAACTCATAGGTATAAACTTTGTCTTATTTATCAAATTCTTACTTTTTTCTTATCAAAATTTAGAAATGTAATTCTAAATCTCAGTACCCTTCTGCCTGCTATGGAATCCTTTTGTGTATTTGTTTTTTTATATGGCGTCCCATCGTGGAGTCAATATTGATCTAGAATCCTTTGAGAATTTCATACATGTATATAATAATCTGCAAATGTTTTATGTAGCCAAGGTTGGCCTTGAAATCTCCATCTTCCCATCTCTGTCTACAGTTCTAAGATTATAAACACATCTTGGAATTTGTTCTTTGTTCAAGGAAATAACTATACAATTAGATATTCACATGGTTGTATATTGTGGACAAGTTTGATAAGGAATTATTAATACTCAGGGGCTGATAAAATCAACCAGATTATTAACTGTGGCAGAGGGGAATTAGGATGAGATTACAAAAGGCCATAAAGAATTGAATCTTGAAACAGGACTGAGACTCTAAGTTTCAAAAGCCTTCTAAATGTTAAATTCTATTACTTGTCTCAAAAACTTCAACTGTTTTTGCTAGTGGTTTTCCAACAGACATATGTGCCTTCATTGTTGATAGTAAACTGTCAACAGTGCAATCTTATATATACATTATTTTATTCTATTGCTATTTCCTTCACTTTATTATCCAGAACAGATCAGACAATTCCTAGATTGACTGCAGATTAGGTCTGTGAGCATACACTAAATATAATTTACTCTATATTTCTCACAATGTTCATTACAGATAAAGGCATAGATTCCATTACTGTTCAAATGACCTTTAACCTCTTAGATCTATATAATATCAAAGATGAGAGGAAAATGCAATAATTTCTAGATAAATCATCCTCACATATATTTTCATGGGTAACGTTGCATTTTCTTCATTTACTTTCTCATTTTTGTTGAGTGAAGAGGGATGTAGGCATTTTTGGATTCCACCCTTTAACTATCATAATTCAATATGTCATCCATATTTATGAATACTGTTGGAGTTATGTGCTTATTGTTGTTGATGTAAATCCATTCAGTTCTACACAACTTTTCTAGAGAGGCTAAAATATGAATGAGTACAATCATCAGGAGATTTTTGTCTTAACACTTTAGTTACACTGGAACTTAGGAAAATCATTTAGATTCACTGGATCTCAATAACTTTACCTCATTCTAAAACAATTCCTCACCTTACAGTGATCTCAGTATTCATCCCATAGAATGGTGACCATTAACCATGAGGTTCCAAAAAAGTGCAGCAATTCAGTCAAGATCAGAAAACATGCAAGATTATGGATTGGATCCCATGATCAGCCAACTTCTTTTTTCTTACTTTATTGCAGGAAGAAAAATAGGATTCAGATCATATATGACCTTATAAGACATGGAAAGAGGACACTGTTCAATGGTCCATTCATTTGTATATAAATCTTGTCAATTACTTTCTCAAGGCATTATTACTTAAACTAGTTAGTTACTTTTCTCATTGTTATGATCAAATATCTGACCAGAAGCAACTTAAGGACAAAAGAGTTGATTTTGGCTGGTGGCTTGAGAGTAGCCCATCGCAGCAGAAAGATATGATACCTAAGCATCTGGAGGCTGTGGAGGCAGGAGTGACACAGCTTGCTTGTGTCCAGGTAGATCAAGAAGTACAGAAAACAACCACAGGTCCTCATCAGACTTTCTCCTCCTTTAAAATGAGATCTGGGACCTTGGCTCAAGGGGTGATGTCAGGGTGGGTCTTTCCTTTTCTGTTAACTTCTTTGGTAAGTTAAGAGTCCACAGACACAATCATTGATACATTTCATAGGTGATTCTAAATCCAATTAACTTGACAATGAAGATTAGTGACTACTTGAAGTTTTACTAGCTGAACCAAATTAAAGCATTCTCAACTGAAGCAAATTTACATTATTTAAAATACCTTTGTTTTTGTTTTGTTTATAAAAAGTATTTTTCTTTCTTTTCTCTCTTTGCTTTTTCTAAACTACATGAATCCATTTTTTATTATGTTTTACCCTTGTAAAATATATACTTTTATGGGCATTTTCCCAGTGATTTTAAATTCATCTATTTTAGAAACAATGGAGGTTTTCTTTTTCATTTATTTACTTATTGTTTCTTCCATTTAATTTCCCACATACTATTGTTTGCAACTTTATTAATGGAAAGAGTGGATCTCCTACTGGGTGTCTGAAAAAAAAAATCATATATTGTCAATTTGCCAAAATGTAAACTAACTTCTCAAAATTGATGTTCTTGGTATGTATGAAAAACACTTTATTAAATTTATCAAATACTTTGAAAATCCTCATAATACTAAGAGCCACATAATAAAATTATTGTCTCATAATTCCTTCCTTCCCAAAATATACTCAGATCTTCTTAATCTGACTTACAACTTTTGTCTAGAGTCACATAGGAGTGTTTAGATAGTAAAAGGAAATTTAATATATTACTAAAAAGGAGACTTGGGTTGAAGTTAATTGAGTAGCTAAAAATGAATAGAAAGACAATGACATTATTTCCAGATGCCAGAAAATCATACCCAATTAACATAAAGTAGCAAGGAGAAAACAACCTGTCTTTTCAAATGAGAACGATCTGCCACCAAATAGAAGTGTTAGCTCTTCCCTTCCTTTCTGTCCCTTGCAGCCTGTTCTCCAGTTGTATATACAGATTCAAAAATAACAAACATAAAGTATAATTACTGAATGCTGACAGGATGAGAGAACATGAAATGAGAATAGATAGACTTATATTTAGGCTGAGCCCCATCATTTGTTATAAACTTACATAATTTTTCTAACTTTTTAAAACTGGATATTTTTGTAATTTTAAACACATTTATATTAAAAACAGTATAATTTCTCTGTTTCTGTCTCTGCCTATCTCTGTCTTATCTCTGTCTCTGTCTCTCATGTGTGTGTTCAATAAAATGAACCTGTTCATTGTCTGCTGTCAAACTCTTAGTTTGATAGAGATAATGTTGCATCTTTAAAGCATTAAAGCAAAGGGACTCCCTGAAAAATATTATGTTCCACTCATTTCCTTTTTAAAATATATTAACTATTTGGGCATGCTGGTACACGCCTGAAATCCCAGCACTAAAAACCCCAGGTAGAATGCTCATGAGCACAAGTCCAGCCTGGCAACTTATTGAGTTCCCCTGAAATACACAGAAAGACACCGTCTCAAAATACATACTCAAAAATAATTAGATTGTTACATATGAGCTGCTGGATAATAATTAATTCCTTTGGTTTGGGTGTCTAAACAAGATTCACTTTGATGGTTGACCTTCTAAACCATCTAAAACATTCTGTGCTTTTTCCTCTCCAGTGTAAACTGAATTTTAGCTAAGATTCTAACACGCAGTTTTCATTATTTCTCCAGGTGAATTTCAACTAAGGCAAAATTCTTAGTTAAAAGATTGCTATTTCCATGAATGTTTAGCATTAAATATTAGGGTTCTTTTTGATTTTTAATTATTTTTAATTACATATGTGTTATTATGTGCATATGCATACAGGGCCCAAGGAGGCAAGTGGAACCAGATGCCTTCAGAACTAGAGTTAAAGGTGGTTATGAGTTGCCCAATATGGGTACTGGAAACTCAATTCAGGTCTTCTGCAAGAAGTATGAGCTCTTAACCCCTGAGTCTTCTTCCTAGCCCAGATTAGTTTTCAAACAGATAGTCATGCTCCTTCAAACTGCTAAGTTTTGATCAAAGTTACATTAAAGCTAATGTTCATTTGTATTACTGGAAAAACTGAAAATAAACAGACTTTATCTTATTTAACAAATAAGGTAAATAGAAAAGATTTTTGAATTTGTTTCCCCTGTGGAAATTTTCCATAACCTCTTTTTTCTTTTGAGGTTGGGGGGCACATTGTTTTTTTTTTGTTGTTGTTGTTTTTAATTACTGTTTCAAACTCTTCCTTAAATTTTGGCAGTAAAGACTCTGTACACTCACATCACATACTCCCTCTTCTAAGTTTAGGCTCAGTCACCCTTACTAGACAATCCTACTGGAAACTGTCAGAACTCTGTGGATCACCATCTACTGTGTCCACCATCAAATGAGCATTGGACTCTTATTGCTTTGAATTTTAATTTGTGTCAAGATGAAGTTTTTCATTGTTCTTATCTATAAATGTACACACAAAGCCATACTAACATGCTCATTCTTTCTTCTTTTCTCTTCCTCTCTCTTTCTCCATCCCCCACATGTAACACACACACACACACACACAGCCCTGCAAATAAATTTCCAATGGCCAAATTAAATTATGCTACTTATAAAAATGATTTCGTCTTAGTGTGTTACATGGATCCCCTAAGTATTGCCATATCGCTAGGTTTCCTAAAAATTTGGCATAAGGAATTTTTGCACAGATAGGAGACAAATTGGAATTCCAAGGGTTTTATATACTAATGTAACAAAGTTTTTCCCTTTCTAAAATGGGAGTGTAGTGTTGGTTTGGAGGTTTGTGTCACCAAGCACAGAGTTTGTTGGGGTAGAGGGTGAAGGGCTGAGATTTTGTTTTCAAAACATCTCTTTACTTTCTAAATAACATGTAAAACCATACAGCACAGTAGTAGATGGAGTAGAGACCATTATGTCTTTAATTAAAGAACTTTGTGCTTTTGGACCACAAGCAGTGGGCAAACAAAGAGGAAGCTATTCTGACCTGTTGCCTATTCCCCAGGGAGGGAAAAAAAATGGAAAAAGATGGGACTTGATTTTTTTTTTTTTTTTTTTTTTACATCAGACAGATACACATCACAACTAGCTTTGAATTGCCCTTGATTTCTTGTAGTGAGTTTCCCAGGGAGTCTATTATAAGGAGAGACCAACGATTTCAACTTTTCAGGTATGACGTTGCCCTTACATTATCTCTTTCCTACTCTTAGTGCATACTGAGTCAATAACAGGAAAACAGAAAGGGAGCAAATAATGAATATAATCTGAAAAGGAAGAAATGGACATAGGTGTCTTTAAAACTACTTCTAAACACGGTTCCAATTATTTTTCCTCACAAGTATACAGATTATTTTATTTCTGATATTTTTGATCAACAAGGATTAACTACAGATTGAGTTCTTACTAGTAATCACAATCTTTAAGCACAACCCTAAGTTGAAACATGATAGGTACTCAGAAATGACTTTAGTCTCATTATATACACCTATTCTAGTCCCCAAATACCGCATTCTGTAATACTTGAGAGTACACTTAAACATATATCAAAACTCATAATCCCACTGGGGATATGTAAAAAATGTACAAAAGTCAATCTAAAAGCAAAAGCAACTTAATTTACTACCTCATTTAAAAATTATAGTCTTATGTATGGTGAAACCTTGTGGGCATTCACAATTCCAGTTTTTCCTGGCTATTGACCTTGTTCTGTTCATGTTCAGACAGTTATGTTGGTGAGACTTTATTGGTGGAAATTATGATATTCCTAGAAGACACAATCTTACAGCAAAATCCCTGATTTTATTGCTCTTAGAATTTTTCCACCCCCAATTTTGCCATGTGCCATGAACTGTAGGTGAGAGAATTGTTTCACAGATGTATCCACTGGGACTGGGCTCTACATTTCTCCAATTGATTGATTGTAACTTCCTATTATGGTCTCTACCTGTTACTAAGAGAAGTTTCCTTGATGAGGGATGAGGACTACTCTTATGTGTAGCTTTAAGAGCAAATGTTTAGAATACAGTTAAGGATTATGCTAGTAAAGTGATAGTTGAAGGTTTCTCCTTCAAAATCTATAGCTTCACTGGCCCTGGATAATTGGATAGCTTTCTAGTGTCAGGCATGATTTCCCTCTTGTTGAGTGGGTCTTAAGTCCAATTAGAGAGCTGAGGTCTCAACCCTTCACAAAGAACTACAGGCAACTAAGAAAATATTGAGAGTTGGGAAATAGTTGTCCCTAATTATGGTGGTTTGAATGAGAATGGCCTCCATAGGGTTATACATTTTAATGTTTGGTTCCTACATGGTGGACTGCTTGGGAAGAATTAGCAGGTCTGGCCTTGTTGGAGAAGAAGTGTCAGGGGATGACTTTAGAAATTCCAAAGTCCATGCCAAGTCTAGTCTCCCTCTCTCTCTGCCTGCTGCCCAAGGGTTAGGATATAAGCTCTAAGCTAGTACTCCAGAACCGTACCTGCCTGTCTGGAACCATGCTCCCCATGACCCATGATGGTCATGAACTTACCCTCTGAAACTGTAAGTAAACCCCCAATTAAATGCTTTCCTTTATAAGTTGCCTTGGTTATAGTGTCTCTTCACAGCAATAGACCACTAATTGCTTATTAAATGCCAAATGATCAGCCCTGAAAACATAATAGAAGTAACATGCTGATCAGGTTATATTCATGTATTTATGAATATGTGTGTATGTACATATACATTTATTTGTATAACAAAATTAATGAAAAAAGATGCAATGACATTAAAAGATAACAAAGAGGGGTCATATGTGAGGGTTTGGAGGGTAGAAAGTAATGAGGAAAATTACATAACTATAATCTCAAAAAAATAAAAGAAGAAATAAATAAATAAATGAGAAAGCAAATATAGGGTTAGCATAGCAGTATAATGTGTAATAAATATAGAATATGATTTTCAAGACTTCAAAACTTATTATATACTGGAATGTATGGAGCACTAGTACTTCCTGGAGCTTACATAATCTTTCAAGGCATGATATTAATATCCTATCATTTCAATGTACTAACCATGAATTTTAGTTTAACACCAAACTAACTCAGATGTTGAGCAGTGAAAAAAGAAAAGAAACTGCTCTAATAGCTAACTGTCTTAGTTTCACTTCCTGTTGCTATAATAAAATACCCTGATGAAGGAAACTTAAGGAAGGAAGAGTTTATTTAGATCTTAATTCCAGGTTGTGTTCCATCATTGTTGGGAAGTCAAGGTGGCAAGATTTGGAACATTTAGTCTTAAAGTCAAGAAGAGAGACATAAGAAATGTATGAGTGCTAGTGCTTGGCTAGATTTCCTTTTTTCTTTCTTTTTATTCAGTTCATGTCTCCAAGCCTAAGGAATGGTACTGCCCATAGTAGGGCAATCTTCCCACACATCAATTAACATAACTAACATAATCCTGTGCGAACATCCTTAGAGACTTTTCTCTCAGGTGATTCTAGATTTTGTCAAATTGACAGTTAAAACTAATCATCATATCAACAATTCCTCTTCTGCATATATATTCAACAGAGCTCAAATTAAAAGAGACAGTCTTATCAGAGCCAAAATATGGAAGCAACAGTATGGAATCCCCTGTAGGATGTTTAGGTAACTGAAACAAGGTTGATACATAAAACAAGGAGTGCACCGTCCCACATATAATACACAAATGAAATGGTCCAAATCATAGAAGTAGATGGGTACTGAGATGAACTGTGAGAAACCAGGGGCTGTTAGGCAATGGTACAAAATTAGATAAGAGGAATTACCTATATTAGATAAGAGAAACATCCACCATATAAGAGAGATTCTGTAGTTAATGAATTTCAAAACTGGGAAGAGAATAAATTTCAAATATTTTTATCACAAAAAAGTATATGGTGTGATTTGTAAGTTCAGAAACTTAATCATTCAGTAAGGAATACATATGTCAAAACAGTTCATTATGCCCTCGAAATGTATAAAATGACTATATGTTGAATATACATAAAAGTCAGATGAACATACATGTAAAAAATGCAACTATATGATTATTGATATTTCTCTCTACCTCTTTTTTAAAATTTGTTATTTATTTCATTTTATTTATTTATGTATTTATGTATTTATTTTTTATATTTTGGTTTCTTTGAGATAGGCTTTCTCTGTCGTACCTCTGGCTGTCCTAGAACTCACTCTGTAGACTAGGCTGGCCTCGAACTCACAGAGATCCACCTGCCTCTGCCTCTCAAGTGCTGGGATTAAAGGCATGTGCTACTACCCCCTGGTGTCTCTCTACCTCTTAGACTATGTAATCCAAGTCTTTTGTCAATGACTTATTAAAATCTATACTTGAAGGAGTTGTAACTAATGTGTGGCCTTACACTAAAGGCTGATATTTTATCATCTGAATTGTTGAGGGAGAAAGGTTAATTGCATTGGGAGAATTCCAAAAATCGTGTGTTATTCCAAGTACTTGTGGTTTTATTCATATTTTTCTTACAATTTGTTGTAATTACAGAACAATTTCAAAAACTGCCCCAAACAGGCACTACGAGAGTGCATTTTCATTTTCATTTCATTTCCTTGCTGTTGTACACCTAAAGAAAAATAAATAAAAGCCCTGAAAGGCAGCCAACTCAAATATTGCACACCTGGCTCCCATTTGTTATAAGATTATCACTGAAAACAAAGATTCTTGACTTTTACAACCCTCTTTTGCTTGGCCTCCTCAGCAGTGCTCCCTGCCTAACCTGGTGCATGCTTCACCAAGAACAAAAGAAATTCTCAAAAAAGATCCATGTTGTGATCTCCATATATTAACGTCATCCTCTCCTGGCCCCTGAACTCAGTGACTGAGTTTAAAACAAAGGTGTAAAAAAAGAAATATGACAGCAGGAAACACGTTGGGCTTCTCCTCTGCTCTCATCCATTTGTGGCAGTAAAACTCAAGTACGACAAAAGCTGTTTCCTTTGGCAGCAAAGTTTTGTGTTTCTTTTGGAGATACCGAGGACCCATAAAAGGAAAACAACATTTCTCTCTTGAGTTCTTTCAATTTTAAAAATGTTCAAGTTTCTTAAATATGCAATTGGAGTACGGAATCATGAAGAAAAACACAATAAAGGAGACTGCCAGAAGGGCTGCTTGCTGCCTAGGTGTGCCTACATTTAACCATCCCATTTTGTTTCAGTTCTAAATTGTAATTTCTAATTTTGACAGATTTGCCAGGTTCATTTGGCCTAGAATAAAAAGCAAACACAGAAAAGAGAATTCTAAGTATAAGATTCTAGTCAGAAATATACCACTGTCATTAAGACTACCACCCTTAGCTGGGTGTGGTGGCAAATACCTTTAATTCCAGCCCTTTGGAGGCAGAGGCAGAGGCAGAGGCTGAGGCAGGCAGATCTGTTAGTTCAAGGCCAACCAAATCTACATAGTGAGTTCCAGGACAGCCAGGACTACATGAAGAGACTACCAGTGGCCCCCTTCCCCCAAAAAAGGAAAGAAAAAAGTAAGAAAGAAAAGTAACACTCCTGGTTCCTTTTTCTCAAGTCTCCTGGCTACTGGCTACCCACACCTCTGTTTTCTCTTCTTTTCTTCAAGGTCTAGATGAATAGATTTGAATAATAACCCAACTTTAAAGAGTCAACATGTCTGAAAAATTTTCTTAAAACAGTATGTTGAGGTATACATTTGTGAAAACTACTGTATCTTTTAAAAGCATCTAAGAAAATGCACTACATCTAGAAAGAACTTCAATATTTTGTCTTTGCATTATACATGTATTATGTAAGTATGTCTGGGGCTTACCTGTATACTTGAGAATATTATTACCCACAAGTTGTACAAACTACCAGGCAAACTTTCAGAGGTACCCAGACCAGACATGGGTAACACTTTTGTCTCCCTCTCTTTTTTCTCTCATGCACTTCAGCTACACTGTTTCTGGATTCTCCAGTCTTAGCTTGAATTGCTATTAGCTATTGTGAATAGATGAATCATGACACAGGAAGATTAGACTCATAAATCAGGGTTGGTCAACTGCAAGTGGTTGACTGCAGTGGGAAAATATAGAAAATATTTAGTTCATTAAAAATGGGAAACAGAAAGCAGCACTAAGTACATGCGGAGTTATCTGTTTGGGAACTAATGTCAAGGAGAGGCCAGAGGTAGTATACATCACAATTATGAGAGTATCTAGATTTGTATAGACAAGAAAGTGATACTTTGGGAGCAGTGTCAGACATGGAGCTCCTGGTATGGGTTGAAGTACAAGATTTAGCTGACATAAAATTTAGTAACAAACATCTCCATAGACAGTGTGGGCTGAGTGTGGAATCTCTCCCCTGAATTTATATTGGCTTGCCAACTTCTTCCTAGAGCAACGACTCAGTTGATAATCATAGCTTTTTCTTGTCCCAGTTAGCTCCAGTATGTGGCAAAATCTTGTCTTTGATAGGGATTTTCCATCATTACTGATGAAAGGTGAAATAGATAGTATCAGAGCAACTATCTTTTTAAAATGTCTTTAGTGATGTGAATTTTAACCATGTAACTTTAAATTTTATTATTTGAAAAGTCCATACTTTATATAACTAATTTTAGTCATCTTAAATCCTCACTTCTCTTATCCTACTCCACCTGACTCTGGATCCTTTCTTCTAGATAAGTCTCTTTCCTATTTCCATGTTGTGTTTTTTAATGTGTGACCCACATAAAATTAGATTAGAACTTCTTGATGAAGAATGGGCAGTAAGTTTCTTACTGGAGCGAGGGCAACTGACCAGTGCCTACACCACTGAAGAAAAGGACCCTCACTCCTCTCCAACAACTATTAACTGCTAATAGTTTCTCATGGGAGAGTGGGGCCTCATAAGCCCCATCTCCAACCAATGATGAAATGTTATACAAGGTCCAGTCCTGTGCAAGTTTTTTGCAGATAACCATGTGTGCAATTCATTCATGAGTACAAAAAAGGACAGCTTTTTACTGCATTTTTCCAGTCTTCTGGCTCTTAAATTCTTTCTGACCATTCTCCTTCTATGTTTCTTGAGTCTAGGAGGAGGTTGAAATAGCTATGTCATTTAGGGATGAGCACTTCTCTATTACCTTGTATCAGCATTTTGTCTGGTTATGGATTCTCTGCATTGATTGCTACCAGGTCCACTAAGAAGCTTCTCTGTTAAAGGCTGGGTGAAGCACTGCTCTAAGGATATAAACGTAAGTATTTAGAAGGCAATGTGACAACCTAACTATTTAGCAAAACAATAGTGACAAGTTCCCTGGTAGTGTCTGTGACCTTCCTTGCAATGAGTCTCAAAACTATGAAATCTAACTAAGGAAATTTATCAGTTAGTTAATGGATTTCTATTTGCTTAAAACTTCTATTATACAGTCTTATCCAAGATGATACACTTTTACTCATTCACTGATCACTTAGGAAAAATTGAAGAATGTAATGAGTCCAATAAGGGTTTAATAAAAACAAAGAGACATTGTCATACGTATAAGCCTACCAGACCTCAGCAAAGGGAACAGCATATCATGGCAAGCACCATCTTTGACCGCCCACATCAACAGCTGCATCCTCAGGACTTCAGTAAATCAAAGCTCCTCCTTACTGATCCAAAAGTCTATTTGCATGATGAAAGAAATCTCATAGTCTCACTCATCCACAACCCTTCAGCAACCCAGCTATGTCATCATTATGGGGTGTGGTGGGGGAGCTCAAAACGCAATGGGAGCAATTCACTCCCGTTGTTGCCTTCGGTTGGAATGAGGGCTATGAGAGACTTCTTCCATATCAACTTTGCTTTTAAAATGTAAATCTCAAGCCAGGTGGTGGTGATGCACAACTTTGATCTCAGCACTCCAGAGGCAGAGGCAGGCGGATCTCTGTGAGTTTGAAGCTAGCCTGGTCTACAGAGTGACTTCCAGGACAGCCCAAAAAAAAAAAAATCATTATGCCAGCAGCCTGGAATGTTGGCAGGACATGCCCCTTGAGTGCTGGGATTAAAGGCATGCACCACTGCCTGGCACAATAATTATCTTAAAAAGTACAGGAGTACACACACACAGAAATACAATATTTGAAGATATGTTCAAATGTTCTCCAACAAAAAATCCCTCATCTGTATGCTCAAATATTTCTCAAAATATCAATAGCATCAGCTCTTACAAAATTATCTCAAACTACAAGTAAAAAAAATAACTGATTAATTTTAATTTATTGTATTGCTAAATTATTGAAAGTCTAAATGATCAATTATTGAGAATCAGATATTAAACACATAATAGTTATGTGTTTACATTACACACATATTTATATAAATATTAATATATAATTAATTTAATTAATATTAAATATTACTAACAAATATATTTTGTGTGTATGTGTATATATATATATATATCTTTAGTTTGACAAAGACTATTGCAGAAAGCCATATCTGATCAAAATACAGAGAAAAACTGGACATGGAGTATTCAGCCACAATTGATCTATCTACAACACAACCCCTATACCTTAGGCTCAGGGAACAGGGCAGAAGAAGTTGTGGAAAGGTTGTAACAGGAAGATAAACAGAAAGTCTTCTGGGAGATTATGCCTTCTAGATTTGACAGGAAAGCTACGTCCATGAAATTACAACAATATGGCTACTTAAACAATAACAACACCAGTTGACATACCAGTGATCACAAGGAAAATATCACAAGGCTCCATTCCTAGACGAAGAGATAGGGAAATTAATGAATACCGAGAGAGGAAGAATTAGTCTTCTTCGGGAGTGAGCTCCCCAATGGAAGCTCATTATCCAAAACCATATGATCAGTTCTAACACATATCCATACAAACAATACAAAATGGACTCTGCGTGTTGTAGTTATATATTTACTCATCTATACATATAGATGTATATGTAATGATAATAAAGAAAATGAGGCCTTGAATTTGAGAGTGTGTAGAGGTGATATGGATTGGGTTAAAAGGAGGAGAAGGAGTAGGAAATGATGTAATTATATTTTAATTAAAATAATTTACAATTTGCTCATATTAGAGAATATTATCTAGTCATAAAAATATCAGACTTTTGATGAATACTTGAATCAAACCTTTTGTATAATGAAAAGTAGGCTATAGAAATGCATATAATGGACCATATTAATTTAGTAAAACTAAAATTTAAATGAAAAATAATAAAATCACCAAAAGACATGACCTTGCCTTTGGACTAAGAAACATTTAAGTGATTAAGGTAAGCCAAGTCAACAAGCAAAGGATTTTCTAAGTCATATTGATATGAGTTGATCTTTATTCTATCTTCATCTTATGGAAGTTTTATTGAATAATGAGATTTTAATTGATAATTTTTTTCTTTGAACATTTAAAAATAACCCCCATCATCTTCTAATCCCTCACTCATCTGTCTGTCAATCTGTTGAGCTCTTAGTCTTTACTGGGATTCCCTTGCGTCAGAATAATCATCTTAAAAAATATTTCTGTTTTTTTTGAGATTACAACATAACTATATCATTTCTCCTTTCCTTTCTCCTCTCCAAATCCTTTCATAGTCATTTCCTTGCTCTCTTTCAAATACATATCCTTTTTCTTTTCATTATTTTTTGTTATATATGTACTTTTTATACATATACAGTCCTAAATATACATATACAGCCTCTCTTAAATCAGGCTGCTAAGCTGTCCCCAGAGGTCCAAGTGACATATAACTCTAAGGAAGGCTGGATAATACAAAAGATGATGATTTGTTTGATTAAGATGGAAAAACCATGGTTTGATCACAAGACTGATGATGGAAGGGTAAGAATAAAGTCATTCAAAGGAACATCAGGGAAATGAGGTATTTCATCACACATCCGTCCTCTCTGAAGCCGTTTGGGACAAGGCCTAGAGTTAGGATGAAGGGGAAATCAAAGAGATGAGTTACAATGTCTTTAAAACGAAGGATAAGACTGGACGGTCCACATAGGCACGAGACGTGATTGGTTGCACATATGTAATGCTGTGAACTGATAAAGAACGGCCTTGTCTTAAGTCTAAATATATTATGCCATGAAATTGTTTTAATATATTCAGATTTTTCAAACATCAAAAGAATGTAGTTCTGTATTTTAATATAGAGAACTTTCTACTACTATGTATCAGATCGACACACATATCTGCATTAATTTTCATAAAATAAAACAAAATAGAACAGGATAGGGTGATGAGGACTACAGCAATCATTTCTATGTAGTAAGATTGCTGACTTTTCTTTGATTTTCACATATTATTCAAAATATTTGTAACAAACACAAAAATTTTTAAATTCAGTTGAAACAATAATAGCCATTTTCATTAGCAAATAAGAATAAGATTCACCCTAATTTTTTCATCGCAGTATCCATTTATCTTACTCATTGTCGACATAATTTGCAATCAGAACCCAACTATGCAGTTGTGAGAAAGCAAAGAAAAAAAAAAAAGAAAGAAAGAAAAAAATGATTTCAGGAAGCTTTAATGCCACTATCTACAGAAATATTTATGTGCATATTACTCAAAAAGAGTACATTGGTCCCCGCTTCTGAGACAAATTAAAGAAGTTCATGCACAGATTTATTATTTCATCTAACTTTCAGCTAAGAATGAATCTTATCAGCTGCAAATACAGGATAACAAACTTCCAAATGGAAAAAGTAATTGAATAAAATTATCCTGGTTTTTTTTTTTTGTGTGTGTGTGTGTGTGTTAATGGTTGTGTCTTTTAAAAATTAGTTATTTCTCACCTTCAGATAAAGAAATTTAGGACATACTCAAGAGAAGGACCTCTCACAAATGAAGGCGAAAATCCCAACAATACTAAGAAGCAGGGCACTGAACTTAGACTAGGAATGCCAGCCTAGAGTTAGTGTTTGCTCTTCTCCGAGTCTCTAGTGCACATGCCCTGTGGTTCTCGGCATCCATCTCACTTTTGCTTTAGTATTCTCTGTTCATGACTACTCCACCACTCAAAGCTTTGCTTATCCAAACACTATATTAACAGGCATCTACAGGTGATAATTACTTATTGCCCAGAGCATCTGTAAACTATGAGAAATGCTTTCAAGAGAGAAAAAAGAGCCTCTAACATCTTTGATCAGAGATCTAATCCAGATCTTGGATCTTTTGGGAATAGATTTCTGATACCGTATTTGCATTAGTATCAATTACTGTTGCCAGAAGTGTGCTGTATGAAGGCACTGATGTATTGTTTCAACATTTTCTAGAAAAGTATAAATTGTAAAAGGTGAAATTCAGCCAGGTGGTGGTCGTGTACTCCTTTAATCCCAGCACTCTGGAGGCAGAGGCAGGTGGATCTCTTTAAGTTCCAGGACAAGCCTGGTCTACAGAGTGAGTTCCAGGACAGACAGAGTTACAACAGAGAAAACCTGTCTCGAAACAAACAAAAAAGTAAAAATAAAGTTAAAGGTGAAATTCTAAGTTGTTAATGAATATTTAATTATTTAATCCAATCTATCAAAATATAATTCCAATGTATAATCAATATAAAAATTACTAAAGAAATATTTCCTTTTTATTCCTGATGGTGTTTGAATTTAGTAAGTACTTTACAGATACAGTAAATCTCAGTGCTGCTTAATCACATTTCAAGAACTCAAATACCACACTGGGTAATGACTGCTCTGGAACCTCTGATGTTATCAGCTTCTGTCAGGGTTTAGAGAAGACCAGTTTAAGGGGTGTGGAATAGTGGATTTTATGTAATGACTAAGCATCCCCCAATTATAGAGACTGTAACATTAATCTCTGCATTGCTACTATCTCTCTATTTCTAATGTACAAGGTAAAGATATCAGGTGTTATCTAGGACCCCTGGACAATCAAGACCCAGGATAAGGGAGGAACTTCTACCAATCAGAACCCTATCCTTGCCTCTTCACCACAAACTGTTATAACAAGAGGACTCTTAACACTTTACTAAAACTACAGCTACGCACACCTCCATGACCTGGGAATTTTGGAAGATGCATCAAAGTAAAATTGCAGATCAACGTCAAGTGATAGATAAAGCAAGGAATGGTAGTTATTCTACACGTATTATTTGATCATAAAAATGTAGTGATTTCTCCTCTAACTCATGATAACACTTTTTACAGCTAAGCTATATCTAGAACCAGAAGACAGGAAATTTTGGAAAATATTTCCAGACTGATATACTAATAACCGTGACAACTATGTGACATTAAGGTTTTTAAATGAGCCAGGCCAGCAAGAAAGCTCTATAAATAAAGGCTATTGCTGCCAAAGCTGACAGTCTGCGTTTTATCTCCAGGCCATACAATGGTGGAAGGAAAAAAATTGACTCCTGCTCATGCAGTCTGTGGTAATCACATGCAGACACACAGAGACACATATATGTGCATCTGTATAGAGAGAGGGAGAGAGGGAGACAGAGAGAGAGAGAAAGAAAGAGAGAGAGAGAGAAAGAGAGGAAGATTATTAAAAAATAATAAAAGAAATCTAACATAAATTAAAAATAGAGAAGACAAAGAAAATTTATATGAAACTTCCAGGAAATATTAAAACAATGATGCAAAAAGGTCTGTAGCAAGTCATTTAGGAAACTAAACACTAAAGAGTGAAAGAAATTATGATGATTCTCAAAAGAAGGTAGAAAATCACCATGAATGATGATAAAAGAGGAAACCTGTTTCTATGTGAAATACAAATAAAAAGTACAGACAACAATTCTGTCCTTTTAAGGTAAGGGTATTGAACACATAAAGGTACATTGCTATTGACATAAAAATTAATATAAATAAAAAAGACAAACATGAAATTAAGAACAGGCTTAAGGGTCCTGGAGAGATGTCTCAGCAGTTCAGAGAGCTTGTTGCTCTTGCAAAGGACCCACATTCAGTCCTCGGCACCCACATGGTGGCTCATAACTATTCATCACTGTGGCTTCCGGGAATCCATTTGCTTCTTGAATATATTCCCTCTGTGAATATACTATAGCATGACTTACGGATTTCAGTTTCAAGTAGACACTATAATATTGTATTTCCTTTCTTAGAGAAAGTTTCTATCATATTTACTGGGGCAAGTTCACTCCGTTGAAGTTAGAACTTGTCAATACGGGCTCTTACAGCTAGCCGCCACCTTTTCCAAGGGTCTGTATTTTTCTCCCAAGTGTTGTAGTTACAGATGGGTCTCCATGCCTCTTCAGCACTTAGGTGGATTATGGGTTTTCAAATCCCGGTCCTTGTACTTCTATGGTGGTAGTTTTATCCACTGAGTCATCTTCACAGTTCATTCACTAAAAATTTGAACACGATTTAACATTTTTCCCCAAATTGTTCAATATATTGTATACACTACTCAGTGTTACAACCATTTCTGACTTTTAACAGATCAGTTGACTATTTCAACTGTAATCTCAGCAGATAGGTGGCTATGCAGGAGGACTTCTGAAAGTTCCTAGCATCTGACTAAGTTTTATAAACTCTGAAGTTTTACTCAGCTTAACAGTAAAAGTTTTGAAAAATATATGCTTAGCATCTTTGTCTTTCCTAGCTTTCTAAACTTTAGCTATTTGTATAAAACTGGGTCATACAAGAAAATGTGTTATTCTGTAATGATGCACTATGAAAAGATCAGAAAAATAAGGTTTCTAGCTTCTATACCCTCTGTAGACTGCATTCATGGTTTAAAATTTTATTTTCATGCTAAAGAAACTTCAATTAAATCTTCAACTAGACTTTTAAGGCTCAAACTTAGCAGGGATAAATCTGTAAGTTCTTAACCTTATATAAACTACTAACTTGTTGCAAACTGTTGACGATAATTAAGATATGTAAGTTGATGGTCATTCACCTTATAAATGATCATAATCTTCAGTGTGCTCATAAATATGCTCATGGTTTTGCTAAGTACAAATGTAGTTAATTTACAGTGACAAGCTTTATTCAGCCTCCTATATGTTTTCAAGGCCATATCTCCTAAGAGTGTCACTACCTGTGAACCAATGGGGGCCATTTTCATGGCCATAGGGACAAAGGTCATTGGTCTTTGGCTGTTACACAGGACAGCATTGCATTGTGAGCTGGTATGCAGGACAGCATAGACCCTCTCAGACCCAATGAGATTTTCCTATGGAGGAGGAACTTGGAAATATTGACCTGCTTTGACAAGGCAAACGGTATCAACTAACATTGTCCACAGTGTGGGCAGGGCCCTGGAGATGAGCAAGCTAACTAAAACAAGGAAAACAAGTAGCTAAAACAAGGAAAGTTTATTTTAAAATCAGGTATACTGAATAGATAATGATCCTCAAACTCCTCAGATATCTGCTGAATATAGCATTTTAAATGTTTAATAAAATGCTTCGTGTGGTAGACAGAAACTCCAGCTTCTAGAATTGACCTTAAAGTCTTAAAAAAGATTACAGATGACTCTTCACTTGGATTGTGGTAATGCTAACCACTAGGAAAATCTTCTCCATGCTTTGTCCATCACCAGGGCACAGCCCACACTGTGGACACCATTGGGTGGACTTCCCTACTTTACCTTGTCAAAGTAAGTCAGTTTGTTCCTGCTCCAGTCAGAAGCAGGAAGTCAGTTACTCCTCCAAAGGAAAATAACTCAGCCCATTTGGATCTGGCAGCCAAAGGCCTAGGCTGTCATGTGCAGCAACTAAGAATGTAATGCTGTCCTGTGTGATAATTAAAGACCTATGACCTCTGTCCCTATGGTGGTTTAAATTTAAAAAAAAATGACCCCTCTTGGCTCATAGGCAGTAACAGTCTTAAGAGGTATGGCCTTGTTGGAGGAAGTATGACCTTATTGGAGGAAGTATATCACTGGTGGAGTGCTTTGAGTTTGCAGCTGCTCAAGCCAGGTCTAGTGCTTACTTACTTACTGCTTACTGATCCAGAAGTAGAAGTCACAGTTCTTTCTCCAGCACCATGTCTGCCTGTGTGCCACCGTGCTTCCTACCAGGACAATAATGGACTAACCCTCTGAACTGTAAGCCAGCCCCAGTTAAATGTTTTCCTTTGTAAGAGTTGCCATGGTCACAGAGTAACGACCCAGGTAGTGGTAAGTCTCTGTAATTTTGGTACATGGGCCATTTGGATTATAATTTAACCTTCTCAGATCTCTGATGGTTTTGATGGCTAACTGTAGCTTTGTGTTAATGGCAGCAAACAAGCTACCTCCTACCCTAAGGCTGCAACTGCCTAGTCAGTTCATCTCATATTTTCTGTGTCTACTAGGTCTCCAACTGAGAAAGGCAGACACAAACTTAACTTACCTTGCAGGCAGACTTCATATTGAAAGAGATAATAGATTTCAATGTAACTTTTTGCTATTCCTTTATTTAAAGGAAGTTGCTCTGCAGTAACTGCTCTCAGGAATCAACCATCTGTGTCTCCTGGTAAATGATTGGATGGAAAGAAAAGGGTTGAAGTTTATTTAAGTGATGAGGGTCTAAGAAAGTAATTTAAGGTAAAGTATTTTAAGGCATGTAAATGCAAGTTGTAAAGGTCTAAGGAAGTGATTTAACGTATGTGACAAAATGTTTCGTTCAGACTTCTCTTCTCGATGCTATTGTTATACTAAGACTTCAACAGTTCAGAGTTTAAATATTAATCAGTGAGGTTTTGATAAGCTATTAATCTAGCCTTGGCAAAATACTGCTACTATTATTATAGTTACAATTTCAAATCTTTACATTTCCTTCTTTTAAGTATAGACCTATGTGCTAAAAACATCTCTATCCAATCGATACATCCAACCACCTGGATATGTAGTGTGAATTTTAGCACATATTACAAACAGTAGTTATGCTAATATGTCTAAAACTTTCATCTTTTTATAAACTTAAAAAATCATGTAAGTTTCAGGGAGTCATGAGACTTGGATCCACTTGTTACAGGTCAAATGGACTCCAGGTAGGTACTTCTGTCAATTAACAGCCTAAGCTACTCCCCTCTCCTGCATACCACTGAGGGTGTGCTTTCCCCTTGGTCTTGGGACTCCTCAACTCTCCCAGCTCCTAGGAACCATGGGTCTGGAAGTTTCAAATGTACACACAAAATAAATAATTTTCCCAAAGCTCCTTAACTTTACGTTCTGTCTCTAGTCTATAACTCTTGAGTCCCTGATTACACCATAATTTCAGCTCAGAAGTAGTTACAGAAGAGATTATGTCACCCCTCATCATCAGCAAAAGTTTGGAATGTCAGGTCTCAGAAAAACCAGAGACAAGTCTCACTCAGTACCTGTGGTTCTTCCCAGCATTTTTACCCCACCCCCTTCCATGAACTTCTCTAACCCAGGGGTTGGACTCTTTCCTATAAAAACTAGAAATTTTAGCTATGCACTCTCATTAGACTTTTGGCTCCCTCTTGGCCTCTTAGTCCACTTGGCCTTTCTCCTCTCTTTATTTTCCTTTTTCATTATCCTCCTTCCTCTTCTTATGGCCCAGTACAGTCTGGACTTTTCCATATGTATCTGGCTGTTCTATATTTCGTATCTACAATGAAACCCTTCTCCTCAACCATACCTTGGAGTGGTTAGGTTCTCATTCATTCAGTCATGAGCCTTTAAATTCTCAAAGCTTGCTCTCATTGACATACTTCCTTTAACAGAAGCATACCTTTTAGATTTCACAAAGAGCACCATTAACTGGAGACCAAGTATTCAATTGCCTGAAACTATGGGGAACATCTCACTCAAACCACCACATTCTACTCTCCAGGACACACAGACTTATCACCATATCATAATATAAAATGCACTTAATCTGACTTTGAAATTTCTTGTAGTTTTTTAAACTTATGATACTGTTTAACACTCCAAAGTCCAGAGTCTCTTCTGATACTCAAGGGAATCTCTTAAATAAGTTAAATGTAACTCCTTGAAGAATCAAAGAGAAATGCATATTCTTCCAACATGAAATATACATTACCATTCCAAAAGTGAAGAATGGGAATATTGTGAGGAAATATCGGACCAAAGCAAGACCGAGACCTATTAAGCATAAGGGCTAAAGTGATGTTTTAAGTTTAAATTACTGTGCTTAAGAGATCTGCAAACAGAAATGTCTCTATCCTGTAAGCCAAACCCGCCACTGGAAAGATAAGTTTCTGGAATGCTGAGGGCTGTTGTTCATGTGTGATAACAAGCCGTGTGTTTTTGCTTCTGTAAACAAGCTTGATTGCTCCAACTGTACTAGATGTGCTTCATTACTTAGGAGGTTACTAGGCAGGACATATGTCAGGAGGTATACTTGCCCACAATTGGATAAAGGCAGGAATTACATATCCTTGTGAAGTTTGCCTTTATAAGCCTCTGACTAATGTAATTTGGTGTCATACTCTGGGAATTCCAGGTAAGGACCTGGCTAGTGTCCAGCATCCAGGCCTTTATTTAATAAATCTTGCATCAAATTTGGCTTAAAAATTGTGTTAATACTCTTATTCTCACCCAGTAGAGAAATCCCACAGGTACTTGTCTGGTGTCAATATACTTAGATGACTGTCTTTCTAGATTTGCTGCCTCAATGAATCTCAATCTCTCTCTCTCTCTCTCTCTCTCTCTCTCTCTCTCTCTCTCTCTCTCTCTCTCTGTATGGTGGCTCTGAATTCAGAGCTCTGTATTCAGCTCTGCTCTCCTTGGCAGATAACCCACAACTCAGGAAACTCCCACATTTGGGAATCTCCAAGTATAATCCAAACTTTACTTCCTTAGCTTCACAAAATGACTTCCTAGGGTCCACATACAGACAATTCCCTGACACATATTTTCTTCTCAGTAGCTCTCTAAAACTGTAGATGAGGATTCTAGGACCCATTTATTCATGACTCTAAAGCCAATACTACATGGTTGACAGATCCTAGTTTTGATGCCTGCTTTAGATGGACCTTGCCCCTTTTTGAAACACATTAGCAGTAGCTTTTGATTTTTGTTGTTCTTTTCTACGAGCATAAAAGTGAGCTGGCCTTTTCCTTTTACAAGCTGAAATCTTAGTTGGATGGAGTCATACCACAGGGCACCCTTTCCTTTATTCCAAGGCAGATCAGACCTCTCCTTATTATTCTTTATTTTTCCAGCAATGGTCTTGCCTGAAATGTTAAGTTTGGTGCCACTCCCTTTTTCTTAAAACTGTATATTTAATATTTCTCCTACTCAATTTGCCTTTGGTTTTTGTTGTAGAGCTAGATAAGAATAATTACTAACAGCCATGCAACAGAGATAATATTAGGCTTTCCTGAATTCTCCTTTGTTAAGAAATTTATTTATATATTATTTTCTATTTTAAATTCAGCTCAGAGATGCTCTTAGAACAGGGGACGAAAGTAGCCACATGCTCTGCCAAATATTACACTAATGTCTCTAGTCCAGTTGCTATTATTTTTCTCCTATGAAAACTCTTGTGGTGGACCTCCACAGACAACATAGCTCTCTGTACATCACATCCTCCACACTCCTACTAATAGTCTATTTTATTCTGCTTATGTCACTCAACTGTCTTTCTAGTACGCAGTTCCAAAGTATACCACATGTCTCTAAAAAACAGCATGGTCAAGTCTGCCACAGCAATATTCCACTTTGTGTTTACGGTTCTAGAGGAGTATATGTAATGGCAGAGAAGAGTTCTGGAGCCTGGAACTGGAAGCTGAAAACTTAGAACTTAAACTGCAAGCCAGGAAGCAGAAAGAGCAAAGTAGAAGTAACATGAGTATTTAAACTTTAAAAGCCAGCCACCCAATGATATACTTTCTCAAGTAAGGCCTAAGTTCCTAAGCCTTACAAATAGCACCACCAAATGGGGACGGAATGTTCAAATTCCAAAATCCTTGGAAGATATCTCACTCAGATCTCCATAGTAGCTCCCTGACACCATGAAAGAAGAATGTTTGTCACCTCCAGTCTTGTGCCTTTATGATTCCAAAACCATACACATAGATGACATTCTTTAGATTGACGATCATTTTGGAATAGAGTCTGGATCACTTGAAGCTTGACTGAACCAAGTTCTGATGCTAAGCAGATAGATAGGATCAACTAGTGGATTAACTAGTTGGATTAACTAGTGGGTGGAGTTTTGCTGTTCATCCAGAATTCAAGCTTTCTGGGTATAAGGTTCCAAAGGAAACCCAGGACAACTCTCACGCAGTACCTGTGGCTCCTCCTAGCCCTTCTCACCCTGCCCCCCTATGCTAAACCTGTCCACCTTCCCCACCTCTGATTCCTATATAACTCAGTCATTTTGGCCACACATTTTCTTGGTCTTTTTGTCCCTCTTGACTCCACTCTTGGTTCCTTGGTTCTCCACTCTTGGCTCCTCTCTTGGTTCCCTAGCCCTCTCTTCTCTCTTCTCTTCCTTTCTTGCTCTTACGCCCTCTCTCTCCTCTAGGCCTAGTTATTCTGCAGGCCATCTTCAGTCTGAACTCTTCCAGATGCGTCTGGCTACTCTCTCCCCCATATCTACAATAACATCTTTCTCCTCAATCATACTAGGAGTGGTCATATTCTCATTTGCATTCATTTGGGTTTCTTTGAGACCTGGCAATGACATTTCTAGTTTGCTTTCTCTGCTTCTGGATTGTGGTTCAAGATGTAAGCTTTCAGTTTCCAATTCCAGTCGCCATGCCTCTGTTCTGCCGCATGGTCTTTCATTGTTCTTGGGACCATGAACCGAGAGAAACTCTTCTACGAGTGTTTCCAGTCCTGGTTCATTATCACAGCAATAGAAATTTAACTAATGCATCAAGTGAGGCCAGGAGATGTGGGACAGGGTCAGAGTTACATGAGAAAGGCTCAAAGAACAATGTGTGAAATTGAGAAGAATTGTTGAGATGGAGACCCCCAGATACTGGAGATGCCAGAGCTGTCATCCATCCTTCAAGGAGGGCTGTGAATTGGGACTAGAACAAGTACAAAATGGAGAATTATGTGACAGGGAGAACAGTTATGATAGCAAAGCCACTGAAGCCCTACACAACTGAAGCCCAAGATACAATACTAACAGATTTTATATTTACCTTGCTGAGTTTCAATCTTTCTTTGGTCCAATCTTTCCTCAGTATGCCCCATTCTCCCATTTGTGAGAATGTATATTCTGTGGCAATGTAAGATGGAAGTAAGTAATTGATTTTTTTGGCTTAATCTCAGAAGGGTCTGTGGACTTTTGAATAGTATTGGTTCTGTTAAAAATGAGGGAGAATTTTGAAGTTGGACAAACCACATTTGGCATGATATGAGACTTTGGTGGCTGTGCATGAAATGTTGTGACTTGGATGTAAAATGTCCTCTAGAGGGTCACATACTTGTACACCTGGCTCCCAGTTGGTGGCATTATCTGGGAAAATTATAAAATCTTTAGGGGCGGAGCCTTGCTAGAGGAAGTATGTTGTTGCAGTGGGCAGACTCTGAGATATATTTCTTCTACTTCCTGTTCTCTTTCTGTTCTCCCTCTCTCTTTCTTTCACTCTCTTGCTCTCTGACTCTCTCTCTCCCATGCATGTGTTCCCTCTCTTTCTCTCTCTCTGCTTTGTGTGGATGAAATATCCCCTTTCTCCAAAATCACTTTTTGTCAAGATATTGTATGACAGCAAAAGACAACAAATTATTAGTAACAAAAGTTACTAATATAATTTCATTTTTAATTTTTATCTGGTAACAAAAAGAGAGTTTAAGACATCCCCAATACTTAAATGAGTAATTTGAAATTATTTTAAATAAAGCAGTTACAATTACTATAAATAATAAAAAATAAATCGAGTGATTTTAAATGACAGAAAAATGTAAAAAAGTGTGCAAAGATGAATATGCTGGGCTGTCTAACCCCACACCATGTGGTTATAACTTTTACTTTATAGTTCATTACTAAGTAATGCCTTTTCATCACAAAACTTGCTTTATCAAACTTATGGTTCCTATTTTATCTAGAAACTATCAAGTAATTCTGCTGAAGACTAAAAATTTTTCCTTTCAATTAAAAAAAAATTTTTTTGCAGCAGTAGGCTAGGGATTGAACCTAGGATATTGTGCAACCCGTAATTTTTTAAAGGAAAAAAATGGAGGTGTTTGAGTGACAGAGGATTTTGTTCACTGGTCCATACATCTTTCTCATTCAGAATATACAGCCACTGATTTTTATATAATTTCTTGAATAGTATTGCCCTTTATATCAGACTGATATAAAAAATGAAGTTTCAAAATACCAACACGTGTTCTTAAATCATTCTTACTATCGTTGCAGTGATGTGTTTTCCACCTTAAAATGAAAAGGTACACTCTAAAGCTTGCTTATAGAAGAAAAGGTCTATGCGCAGTATCAAAGTGAGATTTAAAATTTGATCTTTTAGATAATCCAAAAGACAAACTGCAGTTCCACAAGGAGTACTTTCCTAGGTATGTTTACTGATTGCCAAGATAAATGGTGTGCTTGACTGATTCAGTAATAGCAGATGTGAGAGTAGAAATTGTGAGCCAGATACTATGACAGCAGCAGCAGGAAGGCCCACAGTCAGTGAAAGAGAGAGGTCATCACTTCATGTTCTAGAGAGTGGGAAAGGGTATCATAAAGGAAAAGCTTCTGGTAAGTAGATGGCTTCAGAAGAGTACTGCATTATCTGATCAACACACACTGCTGGGTTTATTCCGCTTGAGCGGTAGCTCCTGCTTCTGATATGCACAGGTGCTCCCTGTTGTACTTCTGAATCACCCTGCAGATGTGCTCTTGCTAATCCTACATCCTAAGAAATAAAGAAAAAATATGTAAGATGGCTCAGCATGTAGGCATAGATTCACATCAGACGTAGCCATTGATTCAGGGCAAAGGCTTTTACCATGGTCATACTTAGTACTGGAGCCCAGGAGCATTTCGGCCTCCAAATGATCTACTCTTAAATCTAGAACTGGAAGACTTCAGCCTACATACAATCTAGAACATTTAACTCTCCACTGCTGAGTAAGCCACCTCAACTAGCTCTCTCTGAACTCAGACTCTTCAGACTGCTTCTGTGTCTGTGTGCTGTAACTGACTCTTCTGTAATTGACTGACTCTCTTTCTGAGCTCTATCTCCAGTGTCTGCTTTCACACTCTGTTTCTGTCTTAGGGATTAAAGGTGTGGACCACTACTGACTTCTGAATACTGGGATTAAAGTTGTGTCTATATTCCATCCAGACCACACAGGCCTCTGGACGTATACCCCTGGATACTAGACCTGTCCTAGCTTTCGCACAGGCCTATTCCTCTACATCAGCAGGAGACGCTTGCCACTCAAACCTTGCGACCTGTGTTTGATCCTTTGGAATCCATGTAGTAGAAGGAAAGAATCAACTCCACAGATTTGTCCTTTGATCTCTCCCAGTGCACTGTGGCATTATCCCCTCCAACATATGCATAATAAATAATTGAAAAGAAATCTTAGCACTGATATTTCTATAAAAGCTGGTAGCTAATAAAAAAATGACAAAGCCTAAAAAGGATGTACAAGGATATTCTAGATGAGAAGTAATTTGTGGAGTTGATTCTTTCCTTCTATGGAAAGACTTACCTGAGGAACTTTGATTAGACCAGTTTGATAAACAGAACTTGACTACAGGAAAATGAAAGAAATAGGAGAGTTAAGGAGAATCTAGGTTTTAGACTCCATATCTTTATATAAAATATTTAAAACTTTTCATCATGAACAGAACCTGAGCAAGATGTTTCTGGGAGTCCATATAAGACTTTCAAAACAAGTTGGCAGAGAAGGACAAGAACAGAAGGAAAACTTTAGAAGTATATACTATCTTAGAAGCCTGGCTGCTGTTTGGTATATTCATTATAGAGTCTAAGCTAAATAGCATGAAACACATGACACTGAGTCTTCTGTAAAATATTTCATCATATATATGTTTTAGTTACCTTCCTGTTGCTATAACAAACACCACAATCAAGTGATTCAAAGCAACTTACGTGAAGAAATGATTTATTTCAAGTTACACTTCCAGGTTATAACCCATCATTGAGGGAACTCGGAGTAGGAGCAGAAAGAGGAAGAAACCATTGAGGAAGGCTGCTTACTGGCTTGTTCTCAGACTTCTGCTCAACTGTCTTTATTACAAGATTCAGTTCTATTTGCCTAGAGATGGTGCCTTAGAGAGGGCTAAGTCTTCACATATCAATCATCAACCAATACATTCTCTTACAGACATTGCCACAGATCAAACTTATCTGGGCAATTACTCCATTATGTTCCCTCTTCCCAGGTGACTCTATGTTGTGGTAAATTGACAATAAAAACTAACTAGCACAGTGTGAAAATATTAGAGGATTTATACTTGTATTTTGTGCTCAAACAAGGACCAGGACATTCTGCGGGCATCATGGTTTCCCCTGGGTACATAGACATCCTATAGGTACCATTATATCCCATAAACATCTAAACATCTGACACCTTGCAGGCACCCTGATATCCTGAAGGCATCTGGACATCCTACAGTCTCCCAGACATCTCACAGGCATCCAGTCATCCTGAAGATATCTGGATGTCTGGACATCACACAGGCACCCCAAACATCACACAGGTACCCAGATATCCCATAAGCACCCAGGCATCTCAAAAGCACCCAGGCATCTTGCAGGCATCTGGCCATTATGAAGGCACCTGAGTTCATTCAGGTACTTGGACATCACCTAGGCACCCGTATATCACACAGTGACTTGGGCATTCTGTAGGTACCTAGACATACTGCACGCACCCAGCCAACCAACAGGCACCATGGCATCCCACTGGGGCCCAGGTAACATACAGGCACCTGAACTTCAAAGAGGCTCCCTGACATCATGCAGGTACCTGAACATCATGCAGGTGCCCAAACATCACACAGGCTCCTAGATTTCCTGTTGGCATCCAGACATTGCCCAGGTAGCTGGCCATCATACAGGCACCCAGACATCATGAAAAACCCAGGATATCACACATGCACCTGGACATTTTTCAGGGACCCAGACATTATATAGGCACCCAGACATCACATAGGCACCCGGACTTCATACAGGAATCTGGTATCACACAGGTTCCCAGACATCACACAGGCACCAAGACTTCAGGCAGGTTCATGGACTTCAGCAGTGCACCCAGACATCAAACAGACCCCGAGACAGCTTGCCAGAATGAGTGCCTCATGAAGCCAGGTTCAAGTGCCTGGTGAAATCTGATGGTGTCAGCCACACAGATGGAATGAATTATCCTGGTCCACATGAACATTTTGAGGTTTTAAAATGTTTTTCATCTGGGACATCTTGCTGTTCCTCTGGATCAGGGTTATACCAAAATTTGGTAGTCTGTTGAGGGACAAAACATGATCAAGCTCCAGTTTGTTTTACACTGTTCTGCTGTCATCATTGTCTATCTCCTGCCTTGGTCCTTGAACTTGCAGGCCTTGGATAGTTCTGTAGCCCATTTTCTTCTCCCACCCCCTCAGGAAGAGCAATAAGAGAGGAAGCTGCAGCCACAGAAGCAGTAGTACTGACCTGGCAAGTGGTGAAGGGCCAGGATGGTCTGGTGGTAGCCTGAGAATCAGTCCCTTGTGAGGAGACTCAACAAAGGAAAGGAGATATTCTTCTGTTGGGATATCTTGTTGTTGCTCAAGGTCAGATTACTCCAGAAGCTTAGCAGTGCATTGTGGGCAGGACCTGACTGAGCTGCAGATTGCTGTACCCCTCCCTCCCTACCTGAAGGTGGTGTTGGGGCACAGGGAGGCATATTAAGTGGAGGTGTTGCTCATCTAGACTCCTCTACCTGCTTTCTTCCTCCATGCCTGTGGGCCAAATCCACGGGCTTCTGCCATCTTTCCTCTCTGTACTTGTGTTCCTGACCACTTTACAGAGATGCCACCAGTGTTGCATATTTCCAATCACTTTTAACTCTTAGAGTCTTTCTGCTGGACTTGGAACCAGTGTAGCTTCTCTCCATCCATCAACATGAGAGAGGCTAGGGGTAGCTTTAATGGGGGATGGGGGAACAACAGGAAAAGCCCTGACAGATTCTGCTTCCTGCCCCTCCACCATCTTGATTCTCCTGAGTTGTTCATTTCATAACAACTCCTTGTGAGAGATAGCTGTGGATTCTAGAATTACCTTAATTACATCCAAAGGGACACCCTGAAGACCTGAGGACCTTCCAATAGGACCCACTTCTTAAAGGTCCCCAACCTCTGAGCATTACCACAATGCAATCAAGATTCTAATACAAGATGTACTAGCAGATTAAACATACTATTATATATGGTCACCACTGTTTCAACACTACAGGTGAGATATTTAGTGATGTGTCACATACATAGGTTTAATTTAGCTAGTTCACTTTGACCATTAGATTGCCTTTGACCAATAATGCCAGTTATACACCTAGTCATGTGCTGATCAAGGCCTGAGTTATCTTATTTCACATAAAAATTAGAGTACATTATTTGACTATCAATATTTAACACAAATATTTTGGATTCTGAAACATTCATGTCCTTTTGTCTTCATTTTTGATAACTATATCTGAATATTTTTAAGAAAGAATTTGCTGGTTCAGAAAATATGGCTAACATTGACAGTATAATCAACCAAAAGTTTCCAAAACTGTTAGTTATCTCAAACTTCATACACATCAGTCTATAAGAGTTTTGATCAATACAAAACTTGAATATTTTCATTAGATTTAATATTGACCTTAATTCTGCCCAGCCATGGACATTTTATTTTCTGTGTATCATAAAACAGAAAAAGCAGATGTTCATCAAAGATGTGTATGTAAAACTTTACTAAATTCCCAATTTTTAGTAAGAATTGCTTTATTCTGAGATTGCATGGTTGTGTATTACTTTCAGATATTTGTTTTAAATGAAACAAATATAATTAGTTACTCAAAACATGAAAAACATGACCCTCACAATACTATCTATTTTTTCTCTGCATAGTATCACAAGCACTTCTAGCTAGACCCTGAGCTTCACCAAGTTAAGAAGAGTCATTTTTAGTTTTTTTTTTCTAAAAGCCCCCAGAGCAGAACATAAAACAATACATATTCATAAACAAACAAAATTAGAAGTCAGTGTTCTGAAAAAGAAGTGCTTGAAAAACACCCTGATTTTAAGCTTTACAGAACATATCATTGTACTCAGTGTAGGAGGTGAAGACAAGAGGCAATTTATTCTGCAGCTGGTTTCAAAATAAACACAGCGAAGAGAGATAAGGAGTGAAAGAGGGATAAATCCTCTGGTAGCAGAGTTGATGGACAGACAGGCTGCCATTAACAATGCTGTTGCCTTTGTCAGTACAGAGTGATGTGGAGATACCCTGGCATTTATACTGTAGACACGGTCCTTAAAGACTTTACACCTCCAATTCCTTAGAATTATCAGCTATCTCCAACCTGTCAGTCATTCCAGCAATCTTAGATTTTTAGCTTGCAGGCCAGGCAGATTATTGACAAAGCAATCCAGTGTGATATAACACACCCTGACAAACAACAGTGAGGGGATTGTGTTTACCACTTTGACGGCACTAGTTCAGCTAAATTAATTCTTAACACCGAACATAAACTTCCTCTTGATAACCATCCACTCCCTACCAATGTTGTTTTGCTACTGAGCACTAGCCTCCACTGACGGTGTAATAGAATGCTGATGAAAGCAAGTTAATCTACTGAGGACTAATAGAAGCGAAGAAGGTACCAGTCTCTGCAGCAAGAGGGCTAATAAGGGCATCTGTAAATTAAAGCCTTGGGATAGAATAGAGTTGAGGGTTTGAGTGAAGTGTACCAAAGTAGGAGCTTTCTAAATCAGGTCTGCTTTCTGTCCTTAACTCACCCTGCATCCATAGACATTGAACACACACAGTCTCCTAAACTTGATTTCGAGAATAAAGATCAAAAGTCACAAAATAACAACTGCAAAACAAACAAGTAAAAATATTTTTCAAAAAAAATCCTTTGAAGTTATTGATAGGACAAGGTGCCTTTTTGCTTATGGGGAGGTTTAGCACTCTTAAAACGAGAATAGAGAGTTTGAAGACAGGGGGCAAAAACTTTTTTTTTTTTTGAGGTCAGATACTGAGATACTCTTAACTTTATTGTTGTTTTGGGCATTGGTAACTTTCAAGGCTAATTTTTTGGACTCTTAATTTTCAAACATATGTTTCATATTAAATCACTAGCAGCATAAGTGGCATGTGAAAATTGTTACATTGAACTCATTTCTCTGGTCTCATAGTTTGCATTTTTTAAGCTAATTTTCATAGTGTTAGACTAAAATTCCCAAGTTTTTTCATGGAGAATTCTAATGCTGTCATAGTATATGAAAATATGTCTTTCAAAAGCTTTTGAAATATCTTTAGATGTACATTTCTTTACAGAATTGCCTGAATTTCATAAAGTTAACATGAGCGCTGGTTTGCTTGAAATCTAAAACTTAAGTAGAACTAACAAGTGGTGAATTTTATACACTATATGACTATAGTTGATTAAAATTCGTATTTTAGACAGAATCTCAACACAATAAATAATTAAATTTCAAAGTCAACTAAAATAAAGTTATTAAAATGTGAAAATCAAAGAAATCAAGTAATTAAAATTTCACTACTTTGGATTACTCTCACTCCTTTCCTCTCTGATAATATCGAGTATATATTATTTCTGTATTGATTTTAGAAACCATTCTTTTCTTTCCCTTTAAATCTTGAGCAAAGTGATCCCCACACTTCCAATACACACACACATTGAATAACTGACCTCCCTGCTCTTTCTCATAAGTGCCAAGTGGATTGTATCCCTAAGGCTTTAATTTCTTATTGTTTGATCCCCAGACATTTTGCATAAATAAGATCTCCATCTCAAGGAGCTAGAATAGCTTCTTCAAGACCTTTTGTTAGGATCCTGACTAAGAAACTATCTTTCATTTGCCTTCTTTCCCTTTTTCTTTCTTTATAGACTTAATCATTACTGAAATGTATCCAAATTATTAATCTGTTCCTTTGTTGATGATCCACCTCCTTGTAGAAAATACAGCCCATGGTGAATAGTTTTTCATTTTGTTGAATGTGTGTCTATCATTGAGTGAATATTAGCAAAACTTGTCTATAACATGGAAGTACTGATGTAGGCAATATCAATTGAGTATATAAAAGGTAAATAAATGGTAATAACCTTGGAATTGCATATTAAACATGACTTACCAGATTCACTCTCAATGCAAGAAATAAATGACAAGGTTACCATGTGTTTATCTTTATGACTACTTAGGAAAGTAGGTAAAGTGATATGTAAAATTTACCTGGGAAAAATACTGTAAATTTTTCATTGAATATTGGTTGAAATAAGGAGACATATAGACATGTAGACAGGTTCAAAGGCTGTTTATTCTTCACATAAATCAATCCTTGATCCTTTGTTCTTGAGCCCTGGAGCATTTTTTGGTCTTGGTACAGTCTGATCTTAAGCCTAGAACTGTAAGGCATCAGCCTTGGCCTCTGTACAGACTAGAACTTTTAAGCCTCCAAGACTTATTGCCTACTGGACCACCCTACACTAGCTCCCTGTGAACTCAGAGCTGTACTCAACTAATTCTACTGGTTTGCTGTTCTGGCTCAAACTCTTCTCCAAGCTGCTGGTTCAAACTGACCTTCTGACCTAACTAACTGTTTCTGATTAAACTCTTCTAACTCTGGCAAACTCTGCTGACTCCTACACTTTTCTGACTGAACTGCTCAGCTAGGCTTCAAACTGACTCACTCCTCTGTCTAATACTGACTGACTTCTGCTGAACTGCCTCTGTGTCTCTGCCTCAGATTCCTCAGACTGCCCTTTGCTTTTCTACCTCTGTGTTTTATCCTCTGTGACTCTTAACCTGCTTCATACTGCTTCTGTCACTAATCCTGTGTCTTATCCTCTATGTTTCTTCCCGAGTCTGCCTTCTTCTGTAACTGACTTCTTTTGTGTCTCTCTCCTCAGACTGAGATAAAAGCCTGCTTTTCTATCATGATATTTGGGTGTGTCCTCACTCTCATCCTGCTAACTCCTCCTCTGATTAGTCACTTTGTCTATCCTTCACTTTTCCTGTGTATCACTGACTCCTTCTGAGCCCTGCTTCCTGTCTCCCAAGTACTGAGAATAAAGGCATGCACCACCACTATTTTCTGAACACTTGGATTAAAGGTGTGTACTAACATTCTTTCTACACTAGAGCAGCTATGCTGCCAGTTAAATATTAAATATTCTTATACAGACACATACATATAAAGATACCTTATATAGTGTCTTAATTAAGATTCTATTGCTGTGAAGAGATATCATGACCAAGACAAATATAAAAGGAAGCATTTAATTGAGAGCTTGCTTACAGTGCCAAAGGGTGAGTCCATGACCATCACTGGAGGTGAGCATTGTGGAAACAGGCAGGTAATGTGGCACTAGAGCAGTAGCTGTGAGCTACCATATTATCAAAAGCAGCAGGTAGAAAGTGTGAGATTAGGAATGGAGTAGATTTTTGAAATCACAAATCCCACCCCCAGTGACATACCTCCACCACAAAAGCTATGTTTCCTAATCATTTTCAAACAGTTCTACCAGGTAAAGATCAAACACTCAAATATGTGAGCCTATTGAGACCATTCTATTTCAAACCACCACAGACAGACAAACAATAAAAATGCAGCTTTCATCTAGGTGCATTTTTTTCTACAGGGACACATGAAGATAATTTTTACTGTAGAAACTAGAGGTTTCTACTGGCATGAATGTGTGTATAGAAAGATCCCATTTACAGTGGAGAGAATAGTCCCCTAAAACAAAGTCTTGTCCAGTTACAAATGTCAGTAGTGTTGATATTATCTTGTTTTATTTTTAGTAAATATATAGCTGTTTGTTTTCTAATAAGAGATAAAAAGAAAGGATGTAGATTTGGGAGGGTGGGGAGATGGGCAGAATATTTCGAGTTGGGGGAGGCAAATTATAATGAGAATATATGGCATAAAAAGTCTATTTTTGGTAAAAATATATTAACCTAAATGAAAATTGTGTTGAGACTCACAGGTACATGAGGGATGTCCGTATGGACAGAAATGAGATCAGACTCATTCTTCTAAAGAATTACTGAGATAAATAACAGCAATTGTTGACATTTCTATAACACAATATGACTGGCCTAATTCTAAGCATTCATTATCTATTATCTCAATCCACTAACCTCCACATAATATAGAGAGTATTACGATTATCACAATTCTATAGATAGAAATAACAAAACTTCAATAAAATGAAAGTCTTTAAATAGTGAGATTAAGATGGTGAGTCAGGAAATTTGATTTTCAGATACAAATGCAAATTTTACACATTATTTTCAGAGTAAAACTTTTAAAAATAGAAAATCTTATATAAACAAGTAAGTAGAAGTTCTGAGCATATATTTAAATGAGGAATCCCAAAATTAATTTGAGAAGCTGTTATCTGTGGTATCAGGTTATGAAGAAAGCAGAGAGCATGCCATTAGTATCTGAGCTAACCTGGGGAACAGTTACAGGGTCACTAGTCAACAGCAACTAAAGTTCAGTGGTCTGAGAGACTTCAGAAATAATGCAAAGATGCTTTGAACTCAGGAAACCTCAGTGTTGGGGAAAATCAAATGGAATGCCAAATGCTTTTAAATAATTATTTGGATACATAAAAGAAATCAACACAAAGTTCATCTGCATTTGCTTTGTTTCTTTGTTTTTGAGACAAGGTCATATGATGTACTGGGAAACTCATTTTCTCTGGCATCCACCTCTCAAATGCTAGGAACTAGAGAACATGAAGTTCATTTTTAAAATATGAGTGGTGCTTTGTGTGCTCAGAAGAAACATAAAAGCATGGTTCTGTACAGTTCAAAACTTTCCCTTTCTTTCTCTATTTTTTTAAAGATGTAATTGATAATGTATTACTGTCTGAGACTGCACTTTGAATGAGATCCACTCAAGTATAATGTCATAAGAACATCTCCAGTTGGTCCACATGCATTTTTCAAATGATTGGTTACATAATGGAACAAGATAAGCATATTCTGGGGTAGTTAGATGGGTGTGCTATGCTCATGGTTCTGGCAGGTTTAAGTTAAGAGTGGAGTCTAAAGATGCTAAAGGATTTGGAATGGATGGGACTGTAGTTCTCACAAGTTACACAAACAAATCCAGTTAACACTGAAGAATTTTGGTCAATAGCAATGTTGAGTTTTAATAGCAAGATTTCTTCTGTGGATTTAAACAGAATGGAATAGTTTCACTATTGGCTTGATCCTTCTTGCTTATGCATGTTCCTGTCACCTGGAAGGGAATCTCTGGATAGCAGTGTCCACTTTCATTTCATTCTAGATCTATAGAATCAGAATCTGTTTTAAGAAATCAATTGTGATTCTTACATCCACGAAAGTTTGATATTGTGAGGGATACCAAATAATCTTTTCTATAAAATACTATAAAACTTCTGTTTGCAACAATGAAGTCAAATATTTTCATCTCCCCACCATGCAAGGCATCTAGGCACCCCCTCCATATTAACAACATTTCCTGTGCACTAATTCTTTTGAGACTAGCAATTGAATAAGATGTTGCAGAAGTTTAATTTTAGGTATGTATAAAATAATTGTTTTTTGCACTGTTGGGTGAGGGACTCCCTAGGCCTTGGAATTTTGTATTGTCTGCAGGTTTTGGATTTATATGGAGAATATTTGACTGCTCATGATCTGCATGTGCTATCAGTAGAGCACCTGAGGAATTCTGTATCAGTAAAAACACCTGAGTTTGGATTCTCATGGTTCCATTGTCCAGTATGGCGCCTGCCATGATAGTGGTTCCCTCTGCAGAGGTCTGGAAGAGTATACACATATAACAATGCCTTCTTATCATCCTTGGTGAGCCTGCACAGCAGCCTAACTGTGAGGTTCAACCTCAACCAGTGGGGAAAAGACACAGTCACTCCCCGAGTTAGAATAAAAAATGAATGCACATCCTGTCAGGGTGGGTTCTTTTATTCTAGCACGTGCTTTTGATGAAGTGTCAAGTTTGCTTTGTCTAGATACTTCAGAGGGAATGGTGGGCTCTTTCTTTGTGACCCTGTACTTATTTATAAAAATGTATACTTATTTAAGATTACCATTTTTTTGTTTTATTCTAAATCATGACTTCTTGTACAGCAAAACATTTTATAAATCTTATATGATAGAGTTTATTTGTGTTTGAGACATATCTATTTGTATATTTTCTCTTTGATTTGCACTGACCTCTCAAAAGCTTCTCTTCATTGGGCTGTCAAGATGGCTTAGTGTGTAGATGCACCTGCTACTAAGGCTGACAACCTGATATCAGTCTTCTGATCCTACATGTTAGAGGAAGAGGACTGAGTCTCGTGTTGACCTCTGAAACACACACACATACACATACACACATACTCACCCACACTATAAATAAGTGTTTTAAAACTTCAAATAAAAGCTCTTACAGTCTATAGAGAATGTTTGCAAAACACTATTTCCAGACTCTTACTAGTGGATTTGTGTTCTGCCATTTACAGTACCATATTTGCTGTGATGTTGATTACATAGAATGCTGACTTTGCTTCATTCTTTTTCCTCTTGACTAAATCAGTTATTTATTCCTAATGTTTTACAAAACCTATTAGAATTTAAAATAACAAATAGTGTTTCTTTAAACTTAACTCCATACCAAATTTGTATTATAGGGGACAGCCCTTAAAGTTCCTTGTGTTAGAAACCTGTCTGAGTTATGTCTACACAACCCTGTTTCCTTGGGCTTCTTTGACTGTGAAAGTCTGTCTTTCTGTTGTTATATTCTTGGCTGTCATGAGGGGTACTTGTTAGATAGCCTTTAGAATCACATATAGGTTTATCTTGTTTATAATATTAGTCTTGGCCTGATCTGAGATTATACACTGAGAAAGCCAACAATGAAGTTCTCTTCTCATTGTATGATGCAGATGAGCAAGACATCCAGAGAACACTTCTGAATGTTGACTTTCACTGCCATTTATCAGGTTTCTTCTTTGGGAAGTTCCCATATTTTCCTTGACCTATCTTAGAATTTTGAAGTGTATCTTACTAAAGGGAGGGAGAGAGCCACACTTCTCAGGAGGGAAACTGTTGCAGACTTGTTTCATTTGTTTTTCAACTCTTCTCTCTCAAACAGTGAATATTGAATGTGATGAGTGGCCTTCAAAGTGTAGGGAGGGCTTCTTGATCTATCTGCATGGCACTGGCTAAATACGTGGGGTGCAGTGCACATTTGATAACTGCTTGCCGTTTGAAGAAAATGTTTCTTTTTTTCTATAAAATACAGTCTCAGAGATCATACAATCTTACATTTCAAAAGAAAAATTCTCCAAAAATGGTAAATTGAAATGGTACAGCATGCATTAGGAAAATTTAAAGCCCATTCTTAAAATATCGATGGAATGAATACGGTAACTCTATGAAATTTGTCAAAGCTAGCTTTTCTACCAACTTCTGTTGGCATTTACTCTTTTTTGAACTGTATGAAAGGAAAATGGAATAAAACATGCTACATTAGCTAGTAAAATTATGAAAACATGTCAGTTTACTTAATATAAATATGAAATGTTGGTATTAATTTTGCCAAGATAATACATATTACTGTACCTTGACTGCCTCTAAATTTAAATCTTTCTATAAAGGCACATACCTTTTGGAACTGATTATGGCTAGTGATTTATTAACAAGTATTATGATAATTTAATTTGCAGAGTACTTCAAAGGTAGTATACATTTGTCTTAACTAATATCTCCTTTACATTGATTATATTTTGAAAAGTAAAACAATGCCTATCTATATACACAATGATGTTTCTGCATTCATTATTATGACAATACAAATAGATACATAGAAGCATTTGTATGAATGGAAACAAAGTACATGATGCCTGGATTATATGCTTTAATAAAGGAAATATCTGTGTAGCACAAGGTTAGTATGGAAGATATTTTTCCATGTTTCTAACCTCTGGGTAATTTCTAGCGCTATCAGGAACAATGAAAAATGCTGGAAGTCCTTTTAAAGCAATACATTCTTGAATCAATCACCAGTGTTCACCGAAGAGGCATCTGGCTACAACCATGATAATTTGTATGTTTAATTATTTATAAGGTTTCAACAGTTGAGTTTCTGAAAATCTTTTTATAGAAATGTCTCTGTACAAATCTGTGATACACCATAATGGCATTTTGTCTTTACTTGTGACCGTGCAGCACACACCCTGTCATTAGAATCAACCTTCACTTAAGGGGCTGGATTGAACAAAGAGATCCAGAGCATCATAATGACTTTTAGAGCTAAGAGAGGATGAACAAACAATAAATACCCCATCTTATTAAGACACGTCAGTTATGGCAGCCCTGAGCTGTTTTTGTATTTGGTTTCCCCACAACACATTTCAGTTCAGGAAGAAGCCCAGGGATGCACTCCAGAGAAACACATAATGAGGTCAGATGGAAAATCTTGTCTTGTTTCAGATATGAATTCAATTCATCCTTTCTTTCATGTGAGACAATATTCACAGAAAGAACAGCTGCTGACGTGTCTTAACTTCACTGACACTGAAAATCCTTTCTCCTTTAGTGCTTTTGTAAGTGCTCTCAGCCTCCACCAGAACAAAACAGGACTGTGCAGAATAACATTTTTAGAGGTGGATACAAATTAAGAAAATCTGGTCATGTCTGGATATTCATTTTTTCCTATAACTATGACACAATATGATATTTTCTGCTTTATAAAATATGAGTAATATAAATCAATGCTGGTTTACATCATTTTATGTTGTTGCTATCTGTATCTTTCAAAGCTTACTGTATTGTAAATTGGCCAAGAGAAGCTGAAGATATAAAAGTGTAGAAGAGACAGGGGTGGTGTGGGAAGAATGAAATAATAATGGTTTTATATTTTCAAAACCACAACATTGGCATTTAGCTGTCATGAGGAGCCTCTTCATTTCAAAACCAGCCCCTAGATCTACTCAAGGTGACTGCACAGTCAGAACATATGCCAAGACTGTGTTCCCAGGTCTTTAATGTATGTAAATATTTGGGAAAAAAGCCTAAAGAAATAAACTGGTATTGTTTAAATTAAAATTAGCCATGAGGGAAATAATAATTGTATTTTATACCATTAAGTATAGGTTTCTTCAGAATTGTAAGTGAAAACTAACTCCAATAATTAATCTTCTCACAAAATAAAACCAAGGACACCTGATGCAAATATGGCTTTTGCTGGAAATGATGAGGAATTTGTGGCAATGTGCTATAAAATATTAAAATATTAATGCTCTTTGGAATATATATTCTATTCTCAGATGAGATCTGTATATGAAATTTCAGTTCTGTGTTTTTTTCAAGTGCACCTAAGCATAGAGTTCCCTTCTGGAATTCCTAGCTCATTTAACATTGCTGTATTTTTCTTACTTTGTGAGGAATATGTTCACAGGGATGGCACAAAAATAAACAGAGGCTGAAAATTTAGCATGGCTCCTACAATTCAGCATTGGAGTCCTGATTTAGCCTTTAAGAGACCACTGCTGCTACCTAACCTAGTAACTGCCTTGTAGAAACTTTGCTTCTTCACTTTTAAAACAGAGCAAAACTATGTGTTGTTAGTCAATTTCTTCTTGATATTACAAATTATTTAAGAGTGTTTTTATGAAACAATGGACATTTTCTTCATGTGTAGTTTTTTTTAGGCTGGGAAGTCCAAATCTATAAGTTCTCAGGAGGCAAGGAAGAAATAAATACCTATTTAATACTGAAACACTACTCATTCTTACATAGCAAAATACAACAAAAGTATTTTTGCAAAACTCTCATTTATGACATAATCACAATCTAATATACACAGTAGTTGAGTTTTGGGATATTTTAATGTTTTATTTCTTTTTGGGTGGAAATGCATAGAGAAATCCATTAAATTGAGACTCTATTGTATAGATCAGAATAAAGATCATAACTATCCATTGTTATGTCATAGGTTGCAGAATGTTTTTTAATCTTATTCTCTTTAATTTTTCTTAACTTGAGGATTTCATACATGCATATAATCTATTTCAAGGAAATCTAACCTACATATTTCCCCCACTTAATTCCTCCTCTCATTTCCCCACCATTATTCCCTTCCAATATTTTGTGTGCTTTTCTTTTCTTGTTTAGTCCATTGAGTCTACTTCCATTAGTTTTAAGGCATGAGACTAACAAAGGATCCACATTATAGTTCACAGAATTATAAAACATACAATTATATTTAAATTAGAAATATACCACTTTTTTTTAATCCAACTAGTTCTGGATCTGCTCCTGCCTCCAGGTTCCTATCCTGTTTGAGTTCCTGCCCTGGCTTCCTTCTGTGATGGACTAAGATGAGGACGTGGATGGCCAATAAACCCCTTTCTCCCAAAACTGCTTTTGGTCACAGTGTTTTATCACAGCAATAATAACCCTAAGTAAGATGCCCACTCTCCTCTTCATACAGTTTCAAATAATGGCATCATGCAATGTTTGTCTCTTCATGTGTGGCTTCTTTCACTTACCATACTATTTTAGTGCATAGTTATGCTGCGGAACTATGGTAAACTTCACTATATTTTATGGCCAGATAATTGTCAATTTTATGTATATAGCACATTTCTCTAGCTATCATTAGTACACATTGATGAACATTGTGTTTGTCTATGTGGAAATTAACATTGTCACATGGCATCTGCTTGAATGTCAATATCTATGGTCAGTTATCTGACGGACATCCATGGTAATAAAATTTTGGATGATTTGTTTAGTGAGGTTTAACATGTGAAGGAACTATCATCTCTTCTACAGAGGAGATGCACTACTTTATTTTCCAGTGTCCAGAACATATAACATGGCATTTGTCTCATACCCCAACAACACTTAGAATTTTTTAAATTAGGTTTAAAAATTTTAATTTAAATTAGGTCCCTAGTATTTTTTAAATTAGGTTTTCTTGTAGATGCTTTCAATATCATTTTGATTTCTGTCTCCCTGTTGGCACATTGTAGAGCATCTTTTAGTGTGCTAAGTGGTTGCTTGTGAATGATCTAGGAGAAACATCTATCAGATGTACTTGCAGGTGTGCATGCAACAGTACATGTTTGGAGGTCAAAGGACAACTTGAAGAAGTTGTTTATTTCCTTCTACCATGTGGCTGCCAGGAAGAACTCTGTTGCCAGGATTAGCAGCCACTCCTTTACCACCAAGGCATCTTACCTGAGCCCCTTTCTTGTTTAACTTCCATGTATTAGATTCATTTTTCTTATGTTGAACTACCTTCCCTACTTGGTATAAATTGGCTTGGTCATGGAGTCTAATTTGATAACACTTTGGTTGCTTTATTCATATTTTGTTGAGTATAATTTTCCCCTTTGAATTCTGTGGACTATTTTTCTACATATTTCTATCCAGAGAACGATTGAATCAGGTTTTGGTATCAGATTATTATATATTACTAATTACATAGCATCAGACAGGAAATGAATCCTACATCTATTTATTTAAAGTTTGAGATAGATGCATAATAATAGTATAATTTAGTAGAATGTTCCAGAAAAGCCATCTGGTCCTGGATACTTAGAAATTCCTTAGAAATTGTTTTTATTGTCATTATTATTACTAAATTATTGGTTCAATAATTTTTCTTGTTTTAAGTATAGGAATTCACACTTAGTCTAGCTTTTTGACTAATCTTAGGGGTTAATGAGTTTCTAGAAATTTTCTCTTCCATCTTGATTATCTTATTTATTGCTTATATTATTTTTATGATCTTCTCCACACAAAAGGGCTTAGCATTATCTTCTTTTTCATATGATTTTAATATTTTTATCTTTTCTATTTTATTCTTTGTCAGTTTTGCTAAGTATTTGTCATGTTTTCCAAAGCAAGATTTATTGGTTTAATTATTTTATTGGCCAGAAAAAAAAATCACATTTTAAATGATCACTGATCTCATTTCTGCCCAAGCGGGGTTACATGGAGGCACTTCTCGGGAGTGGTGTTAAATGGACCCTCTTCTGAGTAAGTCCATAGGGGTTCTTGTTGAGGTGGCAGGGTAGACTTATATCTGGCAGGATAGAGTCAATGAAAGCAGTAAGGGATAAGAGAGCTTCCATGGAGAATGGGATCCCTCTTCTACCTTGTGGCTCTAAAGTGGGCTTGGGGGGGTTCCTTCTTGGTAAATACCTGGATGCTGTTGAGCAGTGACCTCTTATCTATTTCCCTACCTGGGTAAGCCAAGGGGCTGTTGGAAGCCAGCTCAGTGATTTAAGAGATTATGGCCCAATGTTGGTAAACAGTATCATTAGTATAAATGTGGGAGCCACTGTATGCTAAAGGTTGAATCCAACCTGGACAGTTTAAAAGTGTACTGGCGACCTGACTTCAATGTGGAGACCAACATACTAGTTTCCCATAACCAACTTGGCTGTGCCTTCATAGTGACCCTTATTTATTAACAACCTGAAATATCCTTATTTTGTTCTTTTGTGTCCTGTGCCTGATTTCTCCCTAATTTCCACCACTATTTCCTTTACTTGTATTTAGTTATCAAAACAAGAACTGCAGCATAAAGTTTAGCAAGCTCAAGACAAAAATCAAAAGGATAAACAGACTAAAACAATCAATATTAGTCAAAGGGACCTGGGAACTCATCTTAATCATTGAGTTTGAAGTAATTGAACTGATAAATTAAATGAATGAATGAATTAAATTAAATTTAATTAATTAAATAAAATATTTTGTAAAAGGTAGCTGAAATCATAAGAGAGAACAAAAGTACAATAAACAAATTAATGAATTCATACTTGATGATAAAGGTATATTTTGTAAAAAAGCACATCTGTGAATATTGTTCCAATGGATGTGAACATCCATTTTCCAATGGATATAACGTTAGATATAGACATGAGCATTGATTTATTAATTATCCTTATGGGTTCATGGTAGTACCCATGGTAGAATCATAGAGGGTTTCAGCCTCCACACAAACTAGACTTAAGCCTAGACCTAGAAGGCTTCAGCCTCTATACAATCTAATCTTCAAGAGGCAAGCCCAGACTTAGAAGGCTTGATCCTCCATACAATCTAATCTGCAAACCTAGAATGTTTCAGTCTCTGAGACTTATTGCTGGCTGAGCTCACTCTGACTAGCTATCTTCTGAACTATGTCTTTTCACTCTGAGCTGTACTATGAACTCCAAGCTGTAAATTGTAAACCATTTGCTTCTTCAGTCTTCTGTTTCTCTCTGCTTATTCTGGACTGGCTCTGCTCTCCCTGGCTTCTCCTTCTGAACTGAACTGTCTATGAGCTGACTACACACAGACTGCCTGAGTGAGCTATCATAAATTCCTGGTTTAGTGGCTCCAAATAACGTCAGTTTGATGCAGGACATATGTCAGGATCATGTTTCACTGTTTTAGAGTCAAGCTTTACAGAGATGTTCTTTGCTTTTTCTGTAAGTTTCAGTAGAATACATTTATTATGTTTTTTTTTCCAAAAAATGTATTCTACAGCTTCTAGAAGATTTTTATATTCCTTGGCTTCTGGTCCCATCCTCTCTGAAAGTCCACCTGTGAGTTAACTCTTTCCCATGATTCATCTTGATCCTCATTCTAACACTATGTCACCCTCTGAGTACAGAGAGCAAAATTTTCTAAACTTTTAAGGAATCGTGGGTTTTCATAAGGTTTACTCAGATAATCAATAATAATGATAATAATAATAATAAGTATCAAAGCTTATAACTCCAACCACATTATTTTTGCTATGGTTGATGGTGTATTTGTCATGGCTATGGATTGAGATATAGCATTTAAAGGGGCCAGTGATAGACAAAGTAACCTTATATTTAATATAAGGACCAAATACAATATCTTAATATAAAATTTGAAAGCAAAGATACAAAAAGATATAGTGGTCCAACAGTTATCAAATTAATTTTGCTATCACAACAATATTAGGTAAACATATTTTAAATGTAATACTTTGTATAGAAAAAAAACCCAAAACTCTATCTTCTCCATTTAATTTAGAGTACAGTTGAAAGTAGAGGTCTTACTTTCATCTGCTTTCCTGCCATATGAAGCCTGAGGCCTTCCTGTCTGATTTTTGTATGAATATAAAAGTGTGGTAACAAGCCATTAGTGCCCATTTTCAGGCCTTTATACTCTTAGATATTATATTTCATAGCAAATTAAAGATTTATAAAAATAGTTTTGCTGCTTGAACTACAAATTTAGCCAAAGGCACACTTATATTTTGTGATTATATTGCTTGAAAACAGTGTCTGTGTCATTTGCATTGTAATATCAAAATCTCTTAGTATACAGACCAGAGTTTAATTTCAGAGCATATCACAGAACTGTTTGAAACAATAAAATTGAAGCACCAAATACTTAAAAATGATGCTCTGGATAGATTACCTGATATTTAAACTATTCATCAAAGAAAGAGGAAAATCACATCCAATAAGCAATCAGAGGCTGTAAAATCACTAGTGCTTTGTAGAAGTGGCCATTCTCATGTAATCCAAATTGTTTACTAAAATAATACATATTTATAGATGAGAATTACAATGAAAACATTTTCATCATTGTTATTATCAGAAACAATAGAATCAGTACACAGTATGTTTGCTCATGAGAGCTCACTGAAAGTCTCTCTAGTCTCAAGATATAGTTGATCATAGCACAATGCAGAGAAGGAAAAGAGCAGACATTCAGAAAAACTTGAATCAAACTCTTCTTTGATATCTTAGATATTTTCTAGTAGAAGAAATATAATCTTTAGAGTGAATTGAAACTCATCCAGAGCAATACACAATTAGGAACTCTATGTGAAGTGGAGGGACCATGATGGCTAGCTCAGAACTTCCGCTGGGCATGTAAATTTTATGTATTAGTTTTCATTGGAAATCACAGGGGATCTTCCTCAAGGACCAAATATGGTTGGTGTTTTAAATTGTAACCACTTAATTACTGTTTCTTGAAAGGTTCCATGAAGTCATTATCTTCAAGAAGTAACTTAATGCTGTAATTTTTAAGATGTTTTTAATTGAACTCAAATTACGTCATTTTCACCCATCACTTTCTTTTCTCTAGCGCCTTTCAGCCAGCATTCCTAGAAACCCTCCCAAGTTCTTCCTTCTCAAATTGATAGCCTCTTCTTTCTTTGATTATTATTGTTGCACACACACACACACACACACACACACACACACACATGCACACTCATACTCTGAGTTCATTGTTATTGTTTGTGTGTATATGTTTTTAACAAATAAGAGGACTCATCCCTCAGAGACTAATTCTCCTTCTCCTGATAGTCATTAGTTACCTATAGTTCTTTTTCTAAGGGTTGGACCCCATAAAAAAAAATCTTCCTTCCATGTTAACAGGTCCATAGATATTGCCATTTTTCCGTTTACTTTATATAGTCATATCTAGGAAACACTGTTCCACAGAAGATTTACTGCTACTTTTGACTCTTACAATCTTTCCACTCCATCTTTCACAATGTTCCCTGAGCCATAGGTGCATGAGCTGTAATACAAATGTATCTGCTGGGGCTAAGCTCCCCATAGTTTGTTGATACCTGTACTTTCCAGTTGTGATTTTCTGTGACAGTCTCCATTTGCTGTTAAGAGAAGCTCTTTAAATGGATGGTAACTACACTTATCTGTAAGTATAAGGATAAGATTTAGAATGTAATAAAAAGTTATGCTAGTTTAACAAAGTGACAGTAGTAGATCATTTTCTGAGCTCCATAATCTTACTAACCAAAGGAGGCTGGCTGGCTTTTCAGGACCAGGCATGATTTCTCTCATACTGAGTAGAGCTTTAATCTATTTAGTTGTTGGTTGCTACCAAGATGTGTGTGCCACTTAGTACACCTGTATGCATATCTTGACATACTGGTAATTTGTCCTGTTTTATAGTTGTTTTATCTTGGTAGGATATTTTAATTGCTTTCTACTCTTGGCAGCTGGCATAGTATTTTCTGGAACTATGAAAGTTAGACTGAAGTAAAAGGGTTTTTAGATAAGACCCAAGTAGAATAACTTACATTCTATGTGTTCACTATATGTCTTAAGCAATAGGGGGCAAACGTCAATCCCTGAGAGGCAACCAAAAGTTACATCTATAATCTAGATTGTTTTAGGGATAACTTGGATTACCACCTCAATAAATACTTAAAATCTTTTGACAAATTCCCAAATGTTTTCATGATAGCTGTCTCAGAAGATGTAAGACCAGAGAGAACATATCTCAACATAATGAAGGCTATATATGACAAATTCACAGTAAACACTATCGTAAATATAGGAAAACTTGAAGCAATCCCATTAAAATCATTAACAAGACAAGGCTATCCCCATGCCCTTCAATATACTGCTGGAAGCACCAGCTGGAGCAATAATGAAAGATATGAACATCAAGGGATTAATATAGAGCCAGAAGATGGTGGCACACGAGTCAGAGGCAGGCAGTGAGTTCAAGGCCAGCCTGGTCTACAGAATGAGTTCCAGGACAGCCAGAGCTCTAGCAGAGAAATCCTGTCTTGAAAGAACAAGAAAAAAAAAGGAAAAGAAAAAAGAAAAAAAGGGATTCATATAAGAAAAGAAGTCAAATCATCCCAATTTTCAGATAATACAATATTTGTTAGAGATCCCAAAAATTTCAACAGAAGACTTTTAGAAACAATTAACAATTTTAGAAAGAGTCAGAGCACAAACCCACCTTACAAAAATCAGTTGCCTTTCTATACATCAACAATAAACAGACTGAGAAGGAGATCTTGGACATACCCCCACTTACAAAAGCATCAAAGACAATAGATTATCATGGAATAAATTTATCCAAGAAGGTGAAAAACCTTTACAATGAAAATCTCAAATCTCCAAAGAAAGAGATTGAGGCAGACATTAGAAAATGGAAAGAGATCTTGTGTTCATGGACTGTTAGACTTAATATTGTCAAAATGACCATCCTACCAAAAGCAATTTACAGATTCAACCCAATTGCAATTCCAACCAAAATACCCACAATATTCTTCACAGAAATAGAAAATAATTCTAAATTTCATATGATATAAAAATCCATAGATACCTAAAGCATCCTGGGACTTCAAAAAACCCAAAACCTGTACAGCCAAGGAAACAACCAATTGGGTGAAGAGGAAGTCCACAGAATGGAAGAGAATCTTTGCTGGTTATCCATCTGACAGAGGCTTAATATCCTTAATGTACAAAGAACTCAAAAAAGAAGAATCAAGGAGCCAAATGACCAAATTAAAAACTGGACCAGGTACCTAAGCAGAGAGTTCTCAATAAAATAAGTAAAATGGCTAAAATTAAATCTCAAAAGAGTGTTTCTATGAAACAAAATGCTGATCTAAAATCATAAAAAATTCAGAATATTATACAAAATGAGAGAAGTGGCTTTTTATTTTGTAACACTCATTTAAATTAATTAGTTCATCCTGTCTAGCATTTTTTATGAAGTTTTGAGTTTGTACTAAGTCTTATGTTAGTGCCAAGAACACAAAGTGAAACACACATTATAAATTTCGATAAGTAATTGAAATTCTAGTTAGGAGAGCAGAGAAAGTAAGCAATCAACTACAAAAATTTCAAGACTTTTAAATAAAAATGATGTTTAATACAATCTGTACACGTAGACACCAAATGTAGTTGTTGACTTAGGGTAAAAACTTTTATTTTTGGCTAATTCAATCACGGTTCTAGCCTCCTGCCCTGGAATACTTTGGCCTTCATACTATCTAGTCTTCACTCTAGACCTGGAAGGTTTCAGCTTTCATACAGTCTAGAATGTTTAAATCTCTGTACAATCTAAACCATTGGAGCCTCCACTGCTGACTGAGCCACCCCAACCAGCTCTCTCTCAACTCAGAGCTGCTTGAACTCAACTGACTCTTCTGGTTTGGTGTTCTGGCTCAAACTCTTCTCCAAGCTACTTGGTTTAAATTGACCTTCTGAGCTGACTTACTGTTTCTGACTGAGCTCTTCTGACTCTGGCTTACTTAACTGATTCTCTGGCTGCCTCAGACCGAACTGCTCTGCTTGGCTTCAAATGGACTCACTCTTCCCAAATGATACTGACTTCTTTCGCCAATCTGCCTCTGTGTCTTTGTGTCTCTCCTCCAACCTGCCTGCTTCATTGTCTTTGTGTCTTGTCCCCTATCTGCTTGCTCCAGATTGCTCACCTTATACTTCTTGCTGACTGTTGTAACTGACCCTGCTAACTCTTTCTCTGATAAGTTACTATGCCTGTCCTTCACTCCGACTTGCTCCAAAGTCAGTCCCAATCTATCATTGACTCCTTCTAAGCTCTGCCTCCTGTGTCTGCTACCACACTTTGTTTCTGTCTCAGAGATTAAAGGCATGTACCACCACTGCTTTCTGAATATTGGGATTAAAGATGTTTGCTAACACTGCTTTACTGGGACTAAAGATATGTACCAACATTCTTAATATTCTTTCTACATTCCATATGGATCACACAGGCCTCTGGATGTGACTTTTTTTTATATAGACCCCTGGGTTATATATACTTCCCAAATTTTACACAGGCCTGTTCCTGTGAAACAACATAGTATATTAAGGTGGAAGTTAGGAAGCCACAATTTCCAGCATGGTAAGATGTACACAAATGTCCAATAAGTGGCACATGTTGGTGGCAACCAACAGCTATCTAATTGGATTTAACATCTACTCAGTAAGAAGGGAAGCTTCCAAGAAACGATGACATCTAAACAACTTGAACACTGAGGCATAGGATAATGGAAGCAGCCCTCATGGATGCAAAGAATACATCTATGTGAAAATACCCACAGATCTTCATATTTGAAAGAGAAATGTTGGGAACCAAGTGGTAGACTCAGAGGTAAGGTTAAAGATAGAAGATAGCTAGGTCTTTCAAAAAAGATAGGATCTTGTAAGTATAGCTAAGGAGTGTAACTTTCCTTTGTCCTGCTGGTTAACAGTGGTGGAGAATACATGTAGAAAACAATATACTAGGGAATCAAAGAAAATAGTATAATTAAACTGTCTAAGGCTATAAACACTTAAGGTGAGCAATACCAAGTAGAAATTCTGAAAAGAAAAATTTCCCCAGAACTTTCAAAAGGATATCTAGCATTATAAGGGGCCTATAGTTGTTGAAATATTACAATAGTATAGCATCAAAATGACCATAAAGTTTTTCTAGTCCCACGAATAGCAACATAAGAGTCAATTGTTATTTCCAACAAACTCAATATCTAGAGGTTATATAATGAGTAGATTAGCATAAATTTAGAAAGTAAAGCATCTCTTTGTGTGTTTTTCTATAGACATAAAGTATTAATCACAAAAGAACCCTAGAGAGATTTATACAAATGCAGCTTTATTTAGGCATTTGAAGTTTAAGTTATAAAAGTGAGTTTAGGGTCTAGGGAGATAGTTCATTTGGTAAATACTTGCTGCATAAGCAAGAAGCCTTGAGTTAAATCCCCAGAACCAACAATAAGAAAAGAAGAAAAAAGAAGATGAAAAGGAAAAGGATGAAGGGGAGGAGGGGGGAAGAGGAGGAGGAGGAGGAGGAGGAGGAATCATCCAGATGTAGTGGTACATTCTTGAAACCCCAAATCTAGACAGACAGAGGCAGGTATATTGTTTAGGTTTGCCAACAAGACTCATCTAGCTAGCAAGCCTCAGGCCATTGGTAAACCAGGATAAGCAGGAACTGAAGAGAAATAACATCTGAAGTCGTCCTCTGACCTGCACATGCATGTGCACAAACACACATGTGGATCTACACATACACATGCACAAACTCACAAACTGAGTTCACATAAATGTCCACACCCATCAAAATTTTTTAAGTTCATTGAAATGAAGCCTCTCCTAATTTGTCCAACCAGCTACCAGTCTGAACCCAGGGATTAGAGACATCTCTTCAAAAAACACATTTTTGTGTAAGTCTCTTTCTTTAAACCAAGGTTGCAAATTGAGATGCCAGGCAGGAATCTGGATTTTTCAAAGAAGGTGATCAAGAACTACTTACTGTTTCTTTATCAGCGAAGGAAACTGTCAATGCTGGGACTTTGGATTGATTCACACATTGCAGATTATTTATCCCAACTAATACATAAAAGACTAAACTGTGATTGGAATTTTGGTTGACTATATTTGAATGTAACTAAAACCTAAGCAGAAGTTTTCTCAGTTGGATTATTTGAGGTCAGAGGATCCACCCTAAATCTGGGCCACAAATTCTGGTGTCAGCCCACATTGAAGGGCATGGAAGAAAGAAGCATTTGCTTCTTGCCTACTTGCCTTCACTGTCATTGGCAAGTTCATCAGTCCTGTTTCTGAGACATTCTTTCTCTGATGTTAGAACCTATATCTTTGGGATTCCATCGTGGACTGAAAACTAGCAATTCTGTAGGATTTCCTTGGGGACTTCAGCACCAGATTGGGACTGCTAAAATATTCGGTCTTGTGGACTGAACAGCTACCTGATCCTTGGCTTTTCCATAAGGTGACAACTACTGTTGGACTACTTGAACCACATCCTGTAAGCCACTCTAATAAATGCTGTGTGTGTGTGTGTGTGTGTTTGTATGTGTTTGTGTGTGTGTTTAATCTAATAGTTTTGTTCCTTAGACAACCATGACTAAAACATAAACCATAATGCCACCAGCTCTTTGATAATCAAACTATGTTCTTATACACTTTATGTCACTCCCGTGAGAACAACTTTGTAGGAAGACTCTGACACCCCCATGAAGGTTTGAAAAGGGATAGGAGATAAGGGATGAGAAACATTTTGT